>JAPTOF010000013.1:14880000-15480000 GCA_028554755.1 Cordia subcordata
AATCTCCTTCATAGCATGGCATGTTCTATTATTCCTTGATTAGTCAGTAATTGCCATCAATAGTACCATGAATCAACTCTCCTCAATAATAGAACTATGAATGTGGAATGCCAGGACCTAGAATCCTAACTAGCCAGCCCTATAGCCCTAAGTCATAAAGACCATATGTAGAGGCTTTAGGGGTCAACACCTAGGGACGGATTCGCACTGAGGCTTAGGGTGTAATTAGGAGGTTAATTAGGAGACTAAACGAGAGCAACCAAGTTTAATCCGTCAAGCAACCCTAATAAGAAGTAGTAATCACCCATTTGCAAGCTGTAATCACCATATTCCCCATTTCCACGTGTTAGCATCCCCTTAGATCACTTGATTCCCCCATCACACACACACTGCCTTTTTTATTTTCTTGTCTGTAGCTTAGATTTATCTTTCCTGAGCTCCCCTTAAGCCAAAAACACCAGAAGGATTATAATTAGGACCGAAACACATAGTTCTTTAGGACACACTTAGCTTAGAACACCATACATGTTAGGCCTCCCTATGGATTCGATCCCGCACTTGCACACATCGTACTACATATGCCCCATGTGCTTATGGGCTATTTAGGCTTGTGCTCAAATAGAGTATCAAGTTTTTGGTGCCGTTGCTAAGGATCGAACCTAAGTTGCCCGCGTGATAGGTGGGAATACTCACCACTATACTCACGTTCGTGCCTTCATGCATAGAACATTTTCATCTAGGTTAGAAAGCACGTTTCCCATATTGCATTCATTTAACTTATCTTTGACCCATGGGGAGGGTGTGTTCCTAGCCCTTAATTATGAAAAGAAGGCCATAGGGTGATTAGTTAAAGAGCAAGTGGGGTATGATCTTACACATTTATGCACAACATCTTTCACACTTGCATACACATTTTCATTTTATGTTCCAGGGTGAAAGTTAGAAAAGGGGTGCATTGTACATCCATTGCCCTATCATTTGTTGCATAACCCTTTTCCTTCTACTATTTGCACTTGGCTAAATATCCAGCAATTTGTGCCTCGCAATTTTAAACATGTATTGCTCTAACACTAGAGCCCAACTAGAGGCGCTAAATCCAGCGCTGCGAGGAGGCACCCTAGACATGTTTATATTTCATTTGTTTTCCTTGATTTTTCTTTTCTTTTATTTGCTTTTAGTATTATCGCTCTTTGATTTCCATTTTTCTTTTCGTTTGCTTTCTTTTTTCACCCTCCCAAGTGTTGATGCGAACTTCTATCATTTCACATTCTTCATACAATTTGTTTATCATTTGATGATGCCAATGCAAGCTCGCATGGCAATGCTATTAGTCGTGTGCTTTTAGTGTTTATGATTTGTTAAGAGACAGGGATTAGTAGTTGAATCATTATCCATTGACATTGAAAAGCTTCAAAGAATGCAAGGTTGTATCCATCCTTTCTCCATTTGTCTCAATATATCTTACCCGTCCCTGCCACCCTTACTTGCTTTGTATCACTTATTTGCTTGTTTGTGCTTTTGTTCTATTTGCTTGAGGGCAAGCAAAGTTTAGGTTTGGAGATGTGGGAGTTTGGTTTTATAATTTTATGCTTTGATTAGGGTAGATGTGCATTTTGTGCTTAAAATGGTGAAAATTTTTTGATTTTGATGAATGTAGAGTTGTTGTCTCTTGGTTGATTGGAGTATTGGCTATTGTGGTTAACTCAATTGATTGGTGAATATGAGTTGCATTATGGGGGTGAATAAAATGGATTGAAAATCAAGTCTTCGAGGGGATGCCCTTGGAAGTTGTAAGGCGTGAGGACCTTTGGGAATGACCATTATAGCCACTCCATAGCTTGGTAGGAAAGAGTGTTGATAAAAGGGTTGTTGATATGAGTACCCATTTTCCGATTGGTTCTTTTTTATGTGTGAAAGCCTTTCTTTTTCTTTTCTTTTTGCGTGAATGCAAATTAAAGCATGAAAAATCCAAAAAAAAATTAAAAAAAGGCAAAAAGGTGCAAGAATATCAAAAAAAAAGTGAAAAACAGAAAAAGCCAGAAGCACCAAAAAGTTTTGTGAATAAGTGCATAAGTGACACAATGTCAACTTAGCACAAGCTATCCTCTATGTAGATATGTAAATAAGGCTTTCTATAAACCATTATGTATGCATATTCTCTCTCTTCTTGTCTTTGAGGCTTTGTGCATGTTGGGGAGGCCATGTTAGTTGACGGGGCATGAAGTCTCAACATCCCAAGTACGTGCATTAGAATCCTAGGCTTGTGGTGGTTTGGCTATTCGGGAACTTCCCATGAGGTTCAAGGCCCTTTACAAGTAAAGGGAGGATTTGAAGAGACTTGATGATCTCTCCACAATAGGAATGCCCCCTTCATACTTCTTAGGCTAACCGTGATAGTGAGTCAATTCCTGAGGCAATACTTTGTAACGACTTTAGAGGTAAACTTAGGTTTGGGCTTGCTTAGGGACAAGCAAGGAGAAAGTTTGGGGGTGTTGATGTGTTTGTTTTGTGTGCTTATGTATTGCATGTTTATTCTTGTTTTGAGGTGTTTTGTGCTTCATTTGGTGTATTAGTATATCATTTAGGTCATACTTGTGCATATTAGGGTTTACATGTTCATAGTTAAAGTTAGGACTTAAATGCTACATTAATGCGCATTTGTTGCTTGTTTTAGGTACAATTCGGAGAGATAATTGGAGCTTGATTGAGGGTGCTTAGAGTGTGGAACAAAGCCAAGGGTGTTTTAGACATAAAGGAATAGAGAAAGTACATTTGGAAGTGGATGGGCAAATGAAGGAGCAACTGAGGCGAAACCGAGCGCAACGGGAGCTAAATTCGGAGCTTGCAACCAAAAAGGACATGGAAAAATTCTGGACATGTTTTAGGGTGTAAATGATGGCTTGGGAGACCCCCCCACTGCGATATGAAGCTATAGTAAGAAAAGGTGCACGAATCGGAGCCAAAATGAGCGAGATATGAACATTTTACTATCAAGACCAGTTGAGCTTCTGCCAAGGCCGGTCGACCGAGCAACCATATCAGAATCTGGGCCAATTTTGGCCAGACGACTTAGCACCAAAGCCGCTCGACCGTCTCAGCCCCTAGCTGAATGCATTAATTGTTAGGATTAGTATGGCCTAAAGCTCACTTGTACATGACATTTTGGATATGAAACAATGAATAATCATATTTTTGTTAAATGGCATTTTGAGTTTCTTACATATAATCTCTGTTATGTTTTATCGATGCATGTATGAAGGTCCTTTGACTTGCACTAATGACTTGGGTGCGCAGTGAGGCTGGACGCACAGTAGGTCCAAGTCTAGATTTAGTCACGTCATAAATTGAATCCATAACCAAATAGTAGTGTTGGGCACTCTACTGGGATAAGGTTATATTGAGCAAGTCTCCTCTTTGAGGGTGATCTACCTAGGTCATTGGAGGACTTTCTCGATTTGTCTCAATAGTACGTGTGTCACGTATTGGATATGACCATTATGAGTATGTTTTCTAGAGACGTACTATCAAAGAAAGAAAACAAGACACTCACTGCTACGAAATGATCATTGCTCTTAATCCTAAGTATATGTGGATGAACTAATGAAGTTAGGGTTTAGTACTTTGATTCACTGTGGGTGAGATCTTATTTTATTAGGATTTACAGCCTTGTGCATTGAGTGCTAAGTTCTAATTAATTAGAACATGCATATGCAAAATGGAATCTATGTGCCCCCTTTGGGATTATCCAAATTTATCATCCGAATCTAGATCTAGTGATACTACCTTTATAGGTGTGTCTGTCATATGGCTTGAGGGTCGCTCCCGAAATCAAGAGATTCCATAACCAAGGATGGTTGGCAATTGGACAAGAAACCCAACGGAAAAAGATACAGCTAAGGAGGTGATAGTACACAGGCCAAAGGACCAATCTTAGTTGTGGGTATACATAGAGGGGCATTATGGTTGGTTATTTAGTAGGTCAAAGACAAAGTTCACATTCTTTTGTGATAAGCTTTTGGGTAATGACAATTATTCTTGGAGTGCAACTTTGATCTTATGGTGGAATAGATCGGAATAATTATTATGTCGCCTAGATCGGGCAAGGATATTTTTAATTATTTTTGGAAGCCAATGATAATTGTGTCTTCTTGGTCCCTTCCCTAGTTGAAATGACTTTGAGAGAGTAATCTTGAAAGAGCAAATTCCATATTGTGGTAATAGACTTCTTGGGCCAAAGCTTGAAATTGGGTTTGGGCTTTCTTTAAAATCCAAGATAACCTAATTGGGCTAGGATGGTTTCCTATTGGGCTTGGGCCTCCACATGGATTATGGACTATGTGTTGGACTTGGATAATGGGCTTGGCCTAAGTCTTCCAAGACAAGTGGACAACTTGCAAAATACAAAAAAACAAGTGGACAACTTGCACAAGTCTTCCAAGACAAGATTGACAAGTTACATAAAGGAAATACTACATGGAAATTTTCTCCCACATTGAAAGTTTAGCAACTTTGGGTGCCAAGGTTCTCTCTATAAATAGACAAGACCCTACACCTTTTATGTATTCCACTTTGTAGTTGATTTCTTCCTTTTTGGCAAGAAAATACTACAACACATAGTACACACTTATTGTGTGATTTTGCTCTAGTTTTTCAAGAGCATATTACTTTGCTTCTTCCCACAAAAGAGGCTATTCTCTCAAGATAAGTCTCTTTAATCATAGGGAAGAAGACTGGGGAGTTGCTTATTGCGACACCCTTGTAGTAAATTTTTGGTGGCCTTGTTCGTGAACGGGAACAAAGCTCATGACCGGTTTTAGCTTCATCAAAGGCTCCACGCTTCAAGAGGTTAGCTTTATATATTTTTGCAAGTACTAGTTATATTCTATATGTTCTTGAGCATGTTCTTGTGTGTGTAATGTGGTTATTTTATTTTTCCTAGCATGTTTTCTTAGTTATAATTTGAAAAATATGGACTAGGATACACCACACTTAATAATATCAATCCTACATTAATAGCTCTATTTAAGTCACTTTTAAAGGGGAACAACACCCAATTCACACACCCACTTCCCTAAACCCAAAATCCACCAAGAATCATCTCACACACTCACTTCTAAACATATTTTAACACTTGGAATCAAGGATCCAAGAGGATCAAACACTAGGATTTGGGGCATAGCTCATGGATTGTAAAGCTTGGCTATGTATAGAAGGGTATCTCTCTTTTATCCTTAGTCTAATTATGTATGATTAGAGCTATGTAGGGTGATTATATCTTGTATTTACGGATTGATTACTACTTTTTATTAATGGTAACTTGATGAATTTATGTGTATATGCTTATACTTAAGGTTTCAAAGGCTATTTTACATACATATCTATGTATTTGTTGAAATGTCTCAATGAAGTTGCATATATATATATATATATATATATATATATATATATATATATATATATATATATATATATATATATATATTAAAGACTATTGTGATATTAACTATCTCTAAATCATTATGCTAGCATGTCTATGTGTTTGTGTGGTGATTACATGAAGTGGGTGTGCTTATATATATGCTTATGTGTGTGTTTGGATGCTTAATAGCATAAATAGCTTCTATTGCTTAAATGTCAGGTGCAATTGCTTAAATTGGTGTAATCTAAGCATGCCTATGTGTTTAGTAGTATAATATTCCCGAGTGTTCTCAAATGCCATGCCCTAGATGTGTAAGCTTTGCACTTTAATGTCAATTCTTGCTATTGTGATGATGATAGGTGGTGCATAACTAATGGCTAGCCTAGGTCGAGTCTCCCTTAGCTTTAAATCTAGCTAATGGGTTTTAGGGTAGGTTAGTCGACCTTAGATGGACTAGGTCTTGGCTTTAAATCTAGCCAACGATTTAGACGCTAGGCTTAGATCAATCTAAGTCACCTAGAATCCTAACTAGCCAACCCTATGGCTTTAAGTATAAAGACCATATGCCGTGGCTCTAGGGGTCGACACCTAGGGACGGATTCGCACTAAGGCTTAGGGTGTAATTAGGAGGTTAATTGGGATGAGAGAAACCAAGTTTTATCCATTAAGCAACCCTAACAAGAAGTAGTAATCACCCATTTGCAAGCCGTAATCACCATATTCTCCATTTCTATGTGTTAGCATTCCCTTAGATCGCTTGATTCCCCCATCATGCACATACACTGCCTTTTGTTTTTCTTGCTTGTGGCTTAGATTTATCTTTCTCGAGCTCCCCTCAAACCAAAAACACCAAAAAGATTGTAGTTAGGACTCTAACACGTAGCTCTTTAGGGCGCACTTAGCTTAGAACACTATACACGTTAGGCCTTCCCGTGGATTCAACCCCGCACTCGTACACACCGTGCTACACATGACTCGTGTGCTTCCAGGCTATTTAGGCTTATGCTCAAATAGTGTATCACACCAACTAAACAATATAAATATCACAAAGATTCGGGAAAAGATAGGTTATTTTCTCTTTGTAATTGAGATTGCTACTTCAAGTATGAATGGGTCATATAAACTTTGAATTTTATGTCCTTTGTAGTTTTATATCCATGTAGCATAGGCAACACTTGGGTTTTCAAAGGACAAGCTTTGTGTTTGCAAAGCCACCCTCATAACTGGATTTATTAATCTCCCCTCCTAAGTTGATAGAACAAAAGAAAAAGAAAAGAAAAAGAAAGCTAGACTATGGGCTGGAATCTCTTTCTAATTGAAGAGATTTATGACTAGCATGCATCTCTTTGGAGTTTGAGATGGTTCCTTGAAATTTCGGAAGTTCATCATCTTTATTAACCTTTATTTGCTCTTTAGTATCATATTCTTCTTTCCCTTTTATCTTTTTTGGGTATAATTTGGTTATGCATGGTTGACTCACATTTAATTTTCATTTTCTGGTACATTAGGAAAGGTTCAAGAAGTGAAGAATATGGAAGATGCTATGGATGTCGTGGTATTTGAATGAGGGTTATAGTAAGACTGTACCAAACATGATCCAAAAGATGCAGCATGTATGCCCCGAATGTGGTGGCCAACGTATGTCTTGTGGAAAACATATCTTCTCTTTTCCTTTTTAGTATGAAAAGAGCAACATATTCAGCATTGTGCTCTGTTGATTCAGGAGATGTAATCAGTGAAAGCGATAGATGCCCTTAGTGCAAAGGACAAAAGGTCATGCAGGAAAAGAAAGCGCTAGAAGTGCGTATTGACAAAGGAGTGTAGCATGGTCAACGAATTGTATTCCAAGTGTAGCTAATGAAGCCATTAGTCAACATAGATTTTTGCTACTAGTGTGGTTTCTATCATATTACTATTGCTTGTTTCTTTACACCAAATTAACTGACTTCCATATGTTGGTGTTATTTGTAGCCTGACACTGTCACTAGAGCTATTTTATTTGTGTTACAATAGAAAGAACACTCTTAGCTCAACTAGAAGTTTGACGACCTCTATATAGAGCATATCCTTTGTTTAACAAAAGTATTACGTAAGTTTCAGTTTGTCTTAGCTCAACTTGATGGTAGATAGCTTTTGATCAAATCATACCCTGGTGAAGTTATTAAGCCTGGAATGCTCTAGTAACCTTTTACTTATCATTATTTTGCTACCATATAGGAAAGAGCTATAGCTTATTCATTTGATTATGTCATTTGCAGACCAGTGCAAGGCAATAAATGACGAAGGAATGCCACATTTCAAAAGGCTATTTATGAAGGGCCAACTATATATCCATTTTAATGTAGAATTCCCAGACTCAGGGTTCTTTTCCCTAAAGAGATATCAAATGTTGGAGACAATTCTACCAACAAAGGCAGGAAGCACTTATCGGTTAAGCAATTAGATGAAAGCTAGGAAACCACTTTGCTTTATGTTGACGTTAAGGAAGAAATGAGGAGAAAGGAGAAGCAGAGATGGCGAGAAGCTTTTGATGAGAATGATGATGAGCCAACCATGCTTTGTATGGCATATGCCCAGTAATAGGTCTTTACTACAATCCTTTTTAGTTGATTACTTCATGCCTCTAGCATGTCTTAGTGAAGCTGCAACGCCATAAACCATTTGTTGTAGAGAGATAGGTCCCTTTTATGAGAAATAGACGATACTCAGATTTACTAATTTCTTCTCTTCATCGATTGTTTGTCTTAGTTGACTGAAGACCATATGTTACTTAGATTTAATTGATTGAAGATCATAAATTATTTCTTATACAAAATTCAACTTTGATCTTATTGCATTCAGTTTTACTTGTAAGCTCATGGATAAAAAGTTATCAAATTTGTGGCATCAGTGATCAACAATAAATATATTTTAATTGTCTTTATGAAAAATAGATATCATCCTATTGCAGGCTTGTCCTCATTTATTGCTAAAGTGTCTGATACAAATATAGATTGATGAGTGGTAATCATATTAGAGGGTGTAGAATGAATTTATTTTTTTAAATTGAAATATTTTATTTTAAAAAACTTACTATTTATTAATGTCAATTTGCTGCCTATTCTCCTTTAGAGCATGATTTTTCAAGATTACAGTTATTTGTTTGATTTTTGTGCAATGGGTTGTCACTTTTCAAGGTTATAGTAATTTATTCGATTTTTAACAAAGAGTTATGTGTTGTGAATTGGACATTCAAGTGGCAAATTTTCTTGCTCAAAGGTTAACAATTGATGAACCCAAAAAGTGCATAGATAATTGAACCTGCATGCAAAAGTTGAAAAACATGGGATTTTACTCCAAGAATTATTAGAAGCATATGAAGAAGAATGCAACAACTAGCCAATATCCTCATTTAATGTTTTGTTTCCTCACATTTGGCTATAACAGGATCTAGAATGGTAGAAAATTTTGGTAGAAAAAGTAGAGAAAGCTTCAAAGAATTCCATTTTCTATCTCTACATACTTTTCTTTTATAGTTATTTTACAACACGTTATCAGCATGAGTCTCTGTTAACAAGGAGTTCTGCAAATTATTAAAAGGACACGATCCTACAAAAATTTCGGTAACGGTTCTTATTTTATTTTTGGCATTACATCATATCTATAGCATAAAGTTTTTACTATCCTATTTATTTTTCGTTGCATTTATTCTAAAAATAAAATTCTTGTTAAGTTACTTGTTTAAAATATTGTCATGTTCTATATTTAATGAAATAATAATTAAAAAAATAAAGATAATAACAAAGACTATGATTTTTAAGACTAATTACTGTGACTTCTGGGATACGATTACCTTGACTCTTGAACATATGATTACCATGACTTAAAAAAATGATGATGATGATGACGACTTCTAAGGACATAAATACTAATATAGTTATATAACGATTAAGTGTAATAATTATACTAACATGTTATTTAAAATTGACATCTTATGTTATATTATGTCATGCTTATAGGTTTCATATGCCATATTTGTAATTTATTATTATGTGCTTATATTTATTGATTTACAAGTTGCATCAAGTAAATATATTATTATTTTACTTACTAATTTATTTTTGAAATATGCTAGATTTATAATATCAAATCTCACAAAGCTTGACTTTGTGGCCCTTGATATTTCTAGCAATAATTATTTGTCATTGATCCTGGATGCCGAAATACATCTCAATGCCGAGGACCTTGGAGAAACGATTAAAGAAGGAAATAACGCATCCTTACAAGATCGTGCTAAAGCATTGATATTCCTTCATCATCATCTCTATGAAGGGCTCAAAACTAAATATCTTACAGTAAAGGATCCACAGATCCTTTGGCAAAATTTGAATGAAAGATTTGATCATCATAAAATAGTGATCCTTTCTAAAGCTCGGTATGAGTGGATTCACCTGCCATTGCAGGATTTGAAAACTGTAAGTGAGTGTAACTCCGATGTATTTAGAATTACTTCATAATTGAAATTATGTGGAGAAAAGATCACTGATGAAGACATGTTAAAGAAGACATTCTTTACTTTTCACGCATCTAATATTCTCTTATAACAACAATATAGAGAGCATGGTTTCAAAAAATATTTTGAGTTAATCTCATATTTTCTTGTTGCTGAGCAAAATAATGAGCTCTTGATGAAAAACCATCAGACACGATCAACTGGCTCAAAACCATTTCCTAAAATGATCGAAATTGCATCTCCTGAGGTGAATGTTACATCATCAAATAATTATAGTCATGGGCGTGGTCGTCGACATGGTTGTGGTCATGGTCGTGGTCGTGGCTGTGGTTATAAACATGATAATGGTCGTAATTTCCACAAGTTAAATAGACCAAATTTCAAAAGACAAGAAAACCACGACAAAGGAAATTATCCACGAAATAAATATTTTCAACGTACTTAAAGTACTTGCTATAGATGTGGCATGAAAGGGCATTGGCATCAAACATGTCGTACTGCTAAACATCTCGTGGATCTTTATCAAGCTTTGTTAAAAGAAAAAGGAAAAGATGTGGAGACAAATCTTGTTGAACAAAATACTCAAATGAACTACACACACCTTGACTGCTCTGACTTCATTGAAGATGCTATTGAAAATATTGAGCAATTGATTAGTGATGGAAATATTCATCTAAATTAATCTTTTTGTAAAAGAAGAATGTTTCTATTATGTAGGATTGTCTGTCACTTTAATGTTTAATTTTAGCTTGAATGTAATATCTATCTTTTATAAAATGAATGTCATATTTTTGCTAATATTTGTCTATTTCCTTCATTATTATTGTGAAGAATTATGGATTTGCATCATATCAATGATGGAGAAATATGTTTGGCTGATAGTGCTACTACACATACTATTCTCAAGAATAAGAGGTATTTCTCCCAACTGAAATTAGCTAATGCAAATGTTAATACAATAGCTGGTTCTACAAAGCTAATTGAAGGCTCTAGGAGAGCTTGTGTTATGTTTCCCGGAGGAACAAAAATGATAATAAGTAATGTCTTATATTCAAGTAGATTACAAAGGAATCTACTTGGTTTTAGAGATATTCAAGAAAATGGTTGTCATATTAAAACCATGAAGGAAGGTAATAAAGAATATCTTTACGTCACATTGCTTATATCTGGCAAAAAGCATATATTAGAAAAATTGCTAGCATTATCTTCTGGACTATATTGTACTTATATAAATCATGTGGAATCACATGCTGTGATAAACCAGAAGATACTTGATCTAAAGAGTTTTACTCTTTGGTATGATCGCTTTGGACATCCAGGCACAATAACGATGAGAAGAATTATTGAAAATTTGCATGGACACTCATTAAAGAGTCAAAAGTTGCTCTTATCAAATGAATTTTCATGTGCTACTTGAGCCCAAGGGAAATTGATTATAAGGCCATGCCCAACTAAGATTGATGCTGAAAATCCTGCATTCTTAGAACAAATTCAAGGGGACATATGTGGGCCTATTTTTCTAGCATGTAAACCATTTTGATATTTTATGGTATTAATAGATGCCTCCACACGTTGGTCACATTTCTCCTTATTATCTACTTGAAATGTGGCATTTGTAAGACTCCTTGTACAAATAATCTGCCTACATGCACAATTTCTAGATTATACAATTAAGAAAATTCGTCTTGATAATGCAGGAGAATTTACATCCCAATCTTTTAATGATTATTGTACATCAATTAGGATTATAGTTGAGCATCCTGTGGCTCACATGCGTTCTTAAAATGGTTTAGCAGAAACTTTTATTAAATGTCTACAACTAATCGCTAAACCACTATTTATGAGAACTAAGTTGCCTAATTCTGCTTGAGGACATGCCATATTACATGCTGCAGCACTAGTTTGGATAAGACCAACTGCTTATCATAAATATTCCCCTTTACAATTGGTTTCTGGTCAAGAACCAAATATATCCCATTTAAAAATATTTGGTTGTACAGTATATGTTCCAATTGCTCCACCACAACACACAAAAATGGGATCACAAAGAAGACTGGGAATATATATTGGTTTTGAATCTCCATCCATCATTAAATATCTTGAACCTTTAACTGGAGATCTTTACATAGCACATTTTGCTAATTGGTAGTTTGACGAAACAGTATTCCCAGTATTAGAGGGAGAAAAACAAAAGTTGAAAAAGAAAGAAATTACATGGAATGCATCATCTATGGCTCATTTTGATCCTTACACAAATTTATCTAAACAAGAAGTTCAGAAAATTATTCATTTACAAGGGATTGCTCATCAATTGTCAGATGCATTCACTGATACAAAAAGAGTAACTAAGTCACACCTTCCAGCTCGAAATGCTCCCGCTAGAATTGATATTTTAGAAGAGCAATCTAATACTTTAGTAAATGAATTTACGGCACGTCAAAAACATGGTAGACCAGTCGGTTCCAAAGATAAAAATCCTCAAAAAAGGAGGGAGCTGAATAAGCAAGTTGGCATTGTTGAGGTTCTTAATGATCCTTTAAATATCGCAAAAATTATTGGAAAGGCAACACCAATAGGGAATCAGGTACCTGAGTATGAGAAAAATAGTGACAATATTAAAAATGACGAGATCTCAATTAATTATATCTCTATAGGAAAAAGATGGAATTGAAATGAAATTGTTGTTAATGAAAAATTTTCATATGCAGTAGCTACTGAATTAATGATAGAAAGCGAGGATTATGAACCAAAGTCCATTCAAGAATGTTGACATAGAAATGATTGGCCTAAATAGAAAGACACAATGGAGGCTGAATTAAATTCTCTTGCAAAGCGTAAACTTTTTGGACCTATAGTCCAAACACCTGAAAATGTAAGGCCTATAGGCTACAAGTGGGTATTCGTGTGCAAACGAAATGAAAATAATGAAATTGTAAGATATAAAGCACAACTTGTACCACAAGGTTTTTCACAAAGGCCTAGAATTGATTATGAGAGGACATATTCTCTTGTGGTGGATGTAATTATATTTAGATATTTAATTAGCCTAGCAATTTGTGAAGGACTTCATATGCACCTCATGGATGTAGTAACAGCACATTTGTATGGGTCACTTGATAGTGATATTTATATGAAAGTCCCTTAAGGACTAAATATGTCTGAAAACCCCCGGGAGATATACTCAATTAAATTACAAAGATCCTTGTATGGATTGAAACAATCTAGATGAATGTGGTACAATCGTCTAAATATATTCCTCCTAAAAGAAGGATATGTTAATAGTCCTATAAGCCCATGTGTTTTTTATCAAGAAATCAAGAAAAGGATTTCTTATTATTGTTGTATACATTGATGATTTAAACATCATAGGGATTATTGAAGAGCTTAAAGCAGCAATTGCATATTTGTGTAAAGAATTTGAGATGAAAGATCTAGGCAAAACTACATTTTGTCTTGGCTTGTAGATTGAGCATTTGTCAAGTGAAATTTTAGTCCACCAAAAGACTTATACTAAAAAAGTTTTAAAGAGATTTAATATGGACAAAGCTCATCCATTGAGTACCCTAATGGTTGTTCGATCTCTTGATATCAAAAACCCTTTCATCCTCAAGAGGATAACGAAGAAATACTTAGCCCTGAAGTACTATATCTTAGTGCAATTGGTGCATTGATATATCTTGCTAATAATACACGTCCGGATATTGTATTTTCTGTGAATCTGTTAGCAAGATTTAGTGCTGCACTGACATGAAGACATTGGACCGGTATTAAATAGATATTTTGTTATCTTCATGAAACAATTGATATGGGTTTATTATATTCAAAGCATGCACAACCTGAATTAATTGGGTATGTAGATGCTGGGTATTTTTCTGATCCGCACAAAGGACGATCCCAAACTAGATATCTCTTCAAATATAGTAGAACAGCTATTTCTTGGCGCTCAACAAAACAAACTATTGCTGCCACTTCTTCAAATCATGCTAAAATACTTGTACTACATTAGGCGAGCTGAGAATGTGTATGGTTAAGGTATTTAACTCAACATATTGAAGGAGAATGCAACATTTCAACTAGCAAAAGAGGACCAACCATATTGTATGAAGATAATACTGCTTGTATTACTCAAGTTAAAGGAGGCTATATCAAGGGTGACAAAACTAAACATATTTCACAAAAGTTCTTCTTTACACATGAACTCCAAAAGAAAGGTGAGATTAATATTTGCCAAATTAGCTCAAGTGAGAATTTAGCAAACTTGTTTACAAAGGCATTACTTGCAACAATATTAGAGAAATTGGTATACAAGATTGGCATGCGGAGACTCAGAGATTGCTTCTGATTGCCTTTATGAGGGGGAGAATTGTACGTGCTATACTCTTTTTCCCTTAGCTTAGGTTTTGTCCCATTGGGTTTCCCTGAAAAGATCTTTAATGAGGCAGTATGAAGTATATAATAAGTACATTCTTGTGATGAATGTCCAAGTGGGAGCATTGTGAATTGGACATTCAAGTGGCAAATTTTCTTGCTCAAAAGTCAACAATTGATGACTCCAAAAAGTGCATAGATAATTGAACTTGCATGCAAAAGTTGAAAAGCATGGGATTTTACTGCAAGAATTGTCATAAGCATATGAAGAAGAATGCAACAAGTAGCCATCCAAATCTCCTCATTTAATGTTTTGTCTCGTCACATTTGGGTATAAAAGGATTTGGGATGGTAGAAATTTTGGTAGAAAAGGTAGAGAAAGCTTTTAGATTGAGGTAGTAAAAGATTCAAAGAAGAATTCAATAGAATTCAATTTTCTATATCTACATGCCTCTCTTTTGTAGTTATTTTACAACATTATGACTATTTTAAAAAATCACAACTATTCATATTTCTTACTATAAATAGGAATTTATTAGCTATCACATAACACATCTAATTTTTGTCTTTTTTCTCCCTATAAATTTCATATTTGTTCTCAAGAAAGATTTAGAGAAATTATTATCTATAAATCTTATGTGCTTAGATTAAATTCTAAGGGTGATTTGCCTTTACCTTGTAGTAATCAGAGGGGGCAAATGTTGTTTGGTTCAATTGCATAATCTATAAATAAAAACAAAAAAAGCATTTTTGGTTACTTATAATTTACAAACTATTTTTGAGCGTATATGAGAGTATTTGAAAATATTTTGTAAAACAATAATGAGAATAGAAAATTTTGCTTATATCATAAAATTTATAAAAATTAGTTTTTAACAAAAATTTTTATTTTTTTTGAAAATTACTTTTAAAACTAATTTATTTTCCTTAAGAATATATTTTCAAAAAATAGAATTTAATTATTTTAGAAATTATTTTTATTTATTTATTAAAAATAGTTGTCATTTATTAAAATTATTTTTAATATATTTTTTATTTATTAATTTTAAAATATTTTTAATTTATTCAAATCATTATTAAAAATATTTTCAATTTATAAAAATTATTTTAAAAATATTTTTTATTATAATTATTTTAAAAAATATTTTACTTTATTAGAATTATTTTTAATAATTTTTTTAGTATTTTTTATTTTAAGAAATTACTTTTATAAATTAAATTAATTATTATAATTACATTATAAAAATAATTTTAGTTTGTAGAAAGATCATATTTTAAAAATTATGCTAACTTGTTAAAAAATATATATATGTTTAAAAATAAAATTCAAATTTTAGAAATATTTTTAAAAGTTTCCAAAATTTTTAAGAAATTAATTTTAGCTTTTTTGAAAAATATTTTTGCAATAAATTTTAAAACTAAATTTTTTATAAATATTTTTTTAAAATAATTTTACTTTTCAAAAAAATTTAGTGAGTTCATATTAATCTTTAAAAAGATAATTCTAATAAGTATTTTTACCAAAATTTTAATTAAAGTTTTAAAAATATGATCCTACAACTTGAGAAAACAACTTTTTTTGTTTATCAAAGTTGCAAAAATAGGTTGCTGATTTTCATTTTTTTAGAAAACAAAAAAAAATTAATTGGGTTTTTTTTAAATTTTGATCAACAAAAACAAAAAATTAGAAAAAACAAAAATGCAAAACGAGGCCTTACTATTTTAGTCGATAATGTTAATAAATACACATAATAATTATATACGGCTTTACACCATATGTGTAAATTATTAAATTAATTATTTTTATGCTATTTATATTCAATTAAACTTTGTTTATTAGACTCTATATATTGAAAGTAATTATAACGATTTCCGTGCATTTCAAGGGCTGCTCACACTAGTTTATATCTATGTTTTTTTTTTGGTCGGAGAGTTTATATCTATTTATTTATACATATTTAAGTAATAAACACGTGGATATGGGCAAAATTAGTATTTTCCAGGCTTATAAACGAAAACATGTGATAAATCTCGCCTTCTTTTTTCTTTTCTTCAAATTTATCCTGAAGCTGAGCTCATCATAAGGGCTGCTCGCATTAGCAGAGGAAAAACCCAAGAGAAAAAAAAAAATGCAGCGATTCAAGTCTCCATCATCATCATCTCTATTTGTAAAACGTTTGCTCAAAAGCTACAGAAGCGTTAGCTCTCTTTCCAATAACACCCTCATTGATGATCATCAAGAAACAGTAATTTTATTTTCTTTTTGTAATATTAATTAAATCTTCTTATGTCACTTTCTATTTATTGAAATGAATTAATTGTTAATTTAAGTTTTTTATTTGAACTTTTTTTAAAAATTTTTCAGGTACTAGTTGAAGGAAATGCGTGTTCCAGAACTGCAGTCCTCAATAGACCCTCTGTGCTTAATGCCCTTAACACTGCAGTGGTCATTTCCTTTCTTCCCTCTTATATATACGTATAACGTACATGTGCGTGTGTTTATATATATGTGTGCGTGAATTTGTGTTTGTATAACTTTTTGGTTTGTAATATTACGATAATTTGTGGACTCAATTGGTGTGTGTGTGTGTTTGTGGCTTTACTTGAGTATAAGGGCGGATTTAGCATGTCTTTTCAATTGATGATCATCCAAAACATAAGCTTTTTCAGAGAGGTTTAATTGATTTTTTGAATTAAGATTACGAATATCTAAAATATTTTGTGGGATCGCGGCTTATGCTTGAATACATGTTTTTTTCTTTTGTTTTTCATGTGGCTTACCCACTAGTTAGAATTGTGTGTTTGAATGATTTTAATCTTGAAATAGTTTAATGTCGAGTGTAAATAACTTGGTCATCATTAGTGAACTGGCTTATTGTAATTTCAGTATAAGTTTGTGCTTACTGGTTGTGTAAATTGTGTATAATAAATAGGGGGCTAGATTGCACAAGCTGTACAAAAATTGGGAAGATGATCCTGATATTGGCTTTGTGGTCTTGAAGGTAAATACACAGATGCACG
This sequence comes from Cordia subcordata, assembly GCA_028554755.1. Lineage (NCBI taxonomy): Eukaryota > Viridiplantae > Streptophyta > Magnoliopsida > Boraginales > Cordiaceae > Cordia > Cordia subcordata. The sequence goes on from JAPTOF010000013.1 coordinate 14,897,301, forward strand.
CACACACATCCCTGCACGCGCACACATCAAAATAATGTCTGATATGATTTTTCTTATAGCTTTAGTTGATATTTTTGTTTCTGTTTCCTTCTTGCTTGGCATACGAAGTAAGACAAGTGCTCACTTATCTCTTTTGAAGGGCAAAGGCAGGGCATTTTGTGCTGGTGGTGATGTTGTCTCCCTTTATCATTGTGTAAATAAAGGTAGAACGACATACTACATTCGTTTAATTTGATTCACTGATTAAATGCTGCAGACATCCCCTCCTCCACCAAAACGGATTGATTATCTATGAGGGCGAGAAATTATACCAAAGCAACAGTGCTAACAATCCTGCAATCAACTAATTCCTACTAAAAGATGCATAATACACACGTAACTTAACAATCTAAATATTAAGTAGAGTGTCAAACAAAATAATTGTATGAGAAGTAAGAATAAGCAAACTATGTAGTCTTTTCCAATTAACCCTAATCGAGGTGTTTTCATTCACATGACTATTTAATGGACAATATTACATCATATTACTTAATTCTATCTTTTTGTGTGTTCTTGCATAAACCATCTTGAAGTTCTGCTTTGGTCTCATTGCAGGGAATTTTGATGAGTGTAAGGAGTTTTTCTGGACATTGTACAATTTTATATACTTCCTTGGTACATACTTGAAACCACATGTAAGTGTCATTATTATCATAGTGCCTATAGATCTTCTTCTCTCTATTTCTTTCTCATGCATGAACTTTTGAATAGAGTTCTTAGAGTTAACTGCCAATGTTCTTACTTTATGCATGTTTCAGTGAGAAATACTTATAATTTCAGACCTTCAAGATGCAAGATGATCAGTGTCGCATGCATAACATTATGGCTATTCAGGAAGCTGTATCCCCTACCATCTATATTTTGTTAAGACATATTTCTTCCTGATTATAATTTGCATATACATGGAAATTCTAGTAACTTGGGAAAATTAAGTGCTTCTTTTCCTATTCCTTGATCATTATGTTTTTTATTTTAAGGTGTCTGCATACAAGAAACTGCACGCTTTCTCGCACCCCCTTTAGATGCATAAATGCTTTATGTTTTGGTATCTCGCTATCTATTCCTACCGGCATGTAACTGTCAATTAATGGGGGCAGGAGACAGTTTAATAAGACAGTTCTCAACTCTTTTCTTAGATTCTATTTACATGGACAGATATCCTCAAAGATTCAAACATGAGCATGGATCCATAATCAATTAGTATCAGCACTATATTATATTGAATGTATGACCATTAGTATCCACATTATTTAGATTCAGTGTACGTCCTTGCAGGTGGCTCTATTAAATGGGGTTACCATGGGTGGCGGAGCTGGAGTTTCAATCCCAGGAACATTCCAGGTTGCAACAGATAAAACTGTAAGAAACGAGCACATTCTCCAATTCTTCTGACTTGTTCTTCGTTTTTTTGTTAGTTTCTAGTTGTTGTTGAAGATATTCTAGAAAGCGTCTAACTGTCAATTGCTTTGCAAAACCATTTTAGTTCGAGTTGTAGAGACAGTGGCTGTTTATTTGTTCCTTCAGGTGTTGGATTATTAGTTCTTTCGGATGCTCAACTGCAGATGCACTTTACTACTCGTTTGTTCTGTAAAATGTGAAGTTAATATGTATTCCGTTATTAAGGCTGATGGACAAGTTGCCTAGTCTTCACTTAAAGAAAAGAGGTGTCAGGAGGTGATGGGTTGGGATGCATATTTAATGAAATCAAGAGTAGAATAATTGAAGATATACTTTGGAGAGAATATCTATGAATAGCAAATGGCTGAACAGAGTTGTACACTGTTAAAGAAATTCATGTCTTAGAAATTTGCCAATAGACTAGATAATTCCTGGAGTATGAAGGAAGGTAAACATATTACATCAAACAGATCAAAGGTAAATTTAGTACATTTAGCAATTCACTGGGAATTTACTCAAGTTTTGCAGGTTGCAGATGCAATGTCATGTGATTGTACTCTGAGACATAATTCATATCAATTTTCTATGCAAGCTAGGTACTGAAATTAATTTGATAAATATGTAAATATATTTTTAGTTCATGTTAAGACAATAAATAAATAAACCAATATCATCTCTACAAGCTTAAGCTTTTAGATGAGGTGGACTCTAATATGGTATCAAAGCCTGAAAGCCAAACGGCACAAATTTGATCCTTACTGCCACCCATTTAATTAAATTGTTCACGTGCAAGCTTTAAACAAATTACTCTGCACGTGAGGGGGCGTGTTAACACAATAAATAAATCAACTAATATCCTTTCTACAAGCTTAAGCTTTTAGATGAGGTGGTAACTCGAATAGTTCATCATGGTATTGATTGTCAGCGACATTTATCCTTGAAATTTAAATGATAGACTAGTTCTCTAAAATTAGTATCTTGTTACCAGATATTGATCTGGTAAAGGCTTCCTTGAGAAGTATTGTCAGGTACTGTGTATATCCTGGAAGTTTTTATTTGGTGACAAAGGAAGTGATTTCCAGAAATGGGAAGACTGCAGGTCCTAGTTTATGCGTGAAAATAGATTCATGGACATGGCCTTGTGAAACTTGTAGTAGTTGCAATTTTCTTCTTCTTCTTCTTCATTCATATACAGATTGAAGTGGTTTATATTTTCGTCATGTTTACTGGTTTCTTCACCTTTGATTTGTTTCATGTACTCAAGGTGGATGATAATGTCAATTACTTTCTTTTATCTTTTGTTATTGCAACTGAGTATTTGAGTATTTATTCGATATGTAATGGTTTTCTTATCTCTAGTGATCCACTTATAGATTGTTCACATAACTTCAGGTATTTGCTACCCCTGAAACAATAATTGGCTTTCATCCAGATGCTGCGGCATCCTTTTACCTTCCACGTTTGCCTGGTTACCTAGGTTAGTCTCAGGGACAATCTACAGTTGTATGCACGATCACTCTGTTTAGAGTATCCTAATTGCTACTGTATTCAGAAAGCAACGGTAATTATTCCTGGTTGATCCAGTCTCGGTGCTTTGCTAGAATTTCCTATCCTTCTGCTGCTGGCTTTGCGTCTTGTAAATCAAGTTGGTGAAATTTCTTCAGTCCTTATTCTCATGATTCATGCTTGAAGACATCTGCCAGATTCCAGTATCTTTATGTCTAAATGAGGCTGATTTTTATCATTACTTGAATGAACTATTTTTCCTTTTGACTACTGACCAATTGCACTAAAACATTTCTTTTTTCTCTCCTAGCTTTGGGTGGTATCTAAACAGAATGATAATTACCCACTTATTTCTTTTCAAAAGTCCAGGGAGCTAGTTGAAGCACCTTGTTTCTGCATGTGCTGCCATATGATATTCTTGTCTACTCTGAATTGATTTTTCTACTTTTACCTTTGCCGTTTTGCTTACAGTATTTCGGGATTCTTGTTTCTCCCTATATCTACATAGTTTCTTTGAAATGTTCTTACTAAAAGTGCCTCCTCATTGTCATGGTAATATGGTAGCTGTTAATGTCACTGCATGTGTAGTGTTGTGCTAGATTGTGAAAGAATTAGCATCAGTTATGATTACCATTTTGTAGATCATGACACATCATTTTATTTTTCGGTTCATTGGAGACCCCGAAAAGTATTTCTGTCAGAAGTTGTATCACAATGTTGAGAAACCATGTACTCAGTAATTAGTGATAGTCTTTCAACAATTTGTTGTTGATTGAAGTACAGTATACAACAGCTTCTGAATATCATAACATGCTAATTATTAGATCACAAATCCTTGCACCATTCTGCAGTTGTTTCTTCTCAGTCGATTTGTCCCAGCACAGTCCTGGCAACTTGTTATCACTCTATTAATCAAGTCCGTATTTGCAGGAGAGTACTTGGCTTTAACTGGTGACAAGCTCAATGGGGTGGAGATGGTAGCCTGTGGGCTTGCTACACACTACTCACATATTGCAGTCAGTTTCATTTAACTTTTTTCTTCATGTTTCTGTATAAATTACCAATTTATGTATGCAAAACTCTGGGAATAGTTTTCTTAAAATCTGCTATATTCTTCTTCATCTTCTGCACTCATGCAGAAGCTTCCTTTAATTGAAGAAGAACTTGGAAAATTGATGACCGATGATCCTTCTGTCATTGAAAGTTCTCTACAAAATTATGGAGACCTTGTCCATCCGGATCAAACAAGTGTAATTCAGAGGTACTTACCATTTTCTTGGGTGATAAAGTGAAACATAAAATATTAAAGCCAAAATCTATGGCATTTTTTGCGTGAAGAGTTTTCATTCAACGATGAATGTGCAGCATTATCTTTTGCATCATCCAGCCTTCATTCCCTGGTTTCTTTATTATTTGGAAGTGGTGTTGATATGCACAAAGGTTGTTGTAGTAGTCCACATTTTCCTTCCCTCCTCCCTCTCATTTCTTTCCTTCCTTCCATGCGCCGGGGAGAAGGCGACAGAGCCTTTGGCCAGGACCTTGCGCTGAAGTCAATTCAGCCTATCAGCATATGTGGCAGTTCTGCTATCAACGAAGATTCTAGAGTTTGAGGAGCATCTTTTGCCTGTTTTCAACAGTCATGGTTGAGCTTTTAAAGAGTCTTTGCTGATAGATTAAATTTCCCTGCTTGTTTGGTTTTGCGATGATACTACCCAACACTAACCTTTTCTCTTCATATTGAATAGGATTGAATTACTTGATAAATGTTTCGGCCGTGATACTGTTGAGGAAATTATTGATGCTTTGGTGAGTGTATATTACTTTTTAATTTCTTTATAAACAAGTTTGTGAATGTCTTTTAAGTTCTTAAAGAAGATTGTTTAAAGAAAGAACTCTCAGTTTCCGGAATGTGCTGCACGTGTTTATTCCTGATACTTCTTCAGATGAGAATTTGGTGACTGGAGATGAACCAAATAAGTCCATATTCTTGTAAAAGAGAAAAAAACACACAGCAGTGGAACTAGAACCTTTTACAAGATGCATAACATTGTCAGTTGAGTAGAGCTGTTAATTGTCAAGGTTAAAACTAAATATAATCCATCATTGGTCATGAGCCACCTGATCCTTGTTTGATAACCATTTGTAAATTACACATGGACCATGTTGTCTGTTACTTTTTCTAGTGTTCCAATAAGGATTTTTGGAGTCATCTTTTTCTAGACTTGATATGGATAAAGTATTTTGATTTGCAAAATTTGCCAGGAAAGTGAGGCAGCAAAAACACAAGATTCATGGTGTATTTCAACTTTAAGGAAACTGAAAGATGCTTCACCATTGAGCTTGAAGGTCTCCTTAAGATCTGTAAGTTTCTTAGCCACTTCTATACGACTTCCCTGCTTCTGCAGCAATTTCACCTGAGTTCCAACTTTTATTTCTGCTAGATACGAGAAGGCAGATTTCAAACTCTTGACCAGTGCTTAGTTCGTGAATATCGAATGTCCCTTCAAGCAATGTTCAGGCAGATATCGAGTGACTTCTGCGAGGTTTAAAATTGAAATATTTCTAGCTTTTTTATCATTGTAAGTTTCATGTATCTTTGTTACTGATGTACTTTTTTCTTTTTGTAAGGGGGTCCGAGCGCGGTTAATAGATAAAAATTTTGCACCAAAGGTACAATATATACTAGAATTCTGTTGTCTACGAATGAAAATGCATTGTTTTAGGAGCAACTAAAGGTCCTTAGTTTTTGGTGGTGATTTCATCTGCGAATTGTCAATTTGGGCATGCGAACAATCATTTATTTGGCAGCATATAATTACAGCATCCTTTTCTCATTTTCTACTCGTGCCTTGATAACATGCAGTGGGATCCTCCAAGCTTGGAACTAGTATCTCAAGACATGGTAGATCAATATTTTTCCCCCCTAACGGCACTTGAGCCAGAATTGCAACTACCCACGGTGCAGAGAGAAGCATTTACATAGTTTTGGGAGATCAAGCATGTTGCTTTTGCTTTTTCCTTGATACCTATAGAGCATAAAATTACCATTTGGTGATCACAGTAAAAGTTGTGATTAATCAATGCTGATTTTTCTTTTGGTACTTTATAATTTATTGGACACTAGCAACCGATTGTGAATGTTGCTTTGTTCAGATAGAAGGAATCAAAAGGATAATTTTATCCCCCATGAATTGTGGTGTTGTTCTTGGAAAAATTATCTAACTACCCTTTTATCCAACTGCCCTTTTGGGTCCATTTGGATTGATTTTTTTTTTTTAAGTATTTTTTTAACAATTTTTAAAAAATAGGCTTTTCTTGATAAGTTAAAAATTTTAACATTTAAAAAAAGTTTTATTGGATTTTTTTTAGAGTTTTAATTTTTTTAAAGTCAAATTAAATAATTATTATAAATTTAATGTAATTTCTTTAAAAAATTATTTTTTTTGAAAAAAAACAAATTTAAACAGGCCCTTTATATCATAACTATGGCAATAAGCTTTTTCAAAAGATAGAAGTAATAGTGTTGGTCTCACTATAAACATTTATATCTTTAGTATGTATCCATATGCGCTGGTCTTTTAAGGGTTCGTTTGGATTGGTTTTTTTTTTAAATATTTTTTTATAGCTTTTGAAAAATAATTTTTTTTTGAGAAGTTGAAAATTTTGGTTTTTGAAAAAAGCTGTATTTGAGTTTTTTTAGAATTTTAGTTTTTTTAAAAATCAAATCAAATAGTTATTACACATTTAGTGTAACTTTTTCAAAAAAAAAAAATATTTTTTCTTAAAAAAAAATCAATCCAAACAGACCCTAAATGTGTAATAAATCGGTAATCTATAATATATACTAAAATAATAATCTCAAATCTCATTTGTCTTCTTTCAAATATATAAAGCACTAGATTTTGTTATTGTCACCGTCACGATCTGTCATGTCACATGTATAATAAAATATCTTAAAAAAATAACACACAAGTTTTTCTTCCAAACTTCACAAATAATACCATAGACCTTAATATTGTGCAGCACATGAAGGGGCATGGTACACCCAATTTTTGTATATCACGCGCTTAAGAAAAAAACCCATATCAGCTTAGCCGATTCTCTCTCCTCTTCCTTCTCTCTTCTCTTCGTCATCAAGCAGCTCACGGCAGAGAGCACGGTAGACCCTCTTCCCCTTCTTGTCTTTCCCTCTCTGCTCATGAACATACACAACACATACACACCCCAGACCGCAAAATCCCCTCTTTTCTATCTTTTGTGTGTGAGTGTGTGGCTGATGTGTGCGTGCATTTGTGTTGCCCCGTATGTGTGCTGTGTGTATGTCGCTGTGAAGAGTGTGTATGGATGCACAGAAGGGGGCGAAGGAGGTATATGGGGTGTTTTAAGTTTTTCGTGTGTCGTCTGCTGTGTGCGTGTGGTGTGCGGGCAGATGCAGAAATGGGGTAGGGGAGCTGCTACGAGAGTGTTGGTGAGGAGCTGTGTGAATACGTGTGTTCGACAGGGGGGAGAGGCCCCTTTTTTTACTTAACATGTTGGTTGCAATTGTGAACACTTTTGATCATATTTGCAAATGTGTTGTTTATTGGTGTGAAAATATCGGTAATAAGTTGTGAAAATTTAAAAGTTTTGAATGTAAAATATATTGCGAACTTGAAATATAAAATATATAAATAATCAAAAATTATAAATATATAATATAAAAATTATAAACATGTAATATAAATAGTCCAAATGTATAAAAATTGTTTACTTATAAAAATTATGAATATATGGTATAAAGGTTGTAAACAAGTGCACTATGATATGTTGATGAACGAAAAGTATGGTATACAGTCCAACAAGCTTTCAATGACCTTTTATTTTGCCCTTTTGAGAAAATTTCTTTTAATTAGTAACTTTTTTCTTAAATTAATAACTTTTTTTCTACATTTAAAAAAAAATTTCCTAATCAAAGATTTTCATGTAACTTTCTTCTTCTTATATTTAATTACATAATTAATCTATTAATCATTTTAAGTTAGTTCAAAATTGATTCATACAATAAGTTGTTTATAATATTAAGTTTATATCAAAACCCTAGTATTGTACGAGTAATACACTAATTTATTCTTATTAAAAATCACCATTTTTCGTATTTATTCCTCGTGCTCCTTTACTGATCAGTGACTACTTGTTCTTGATACTTGTAGTTTCATGTATTGGGTTGTTAATCCATAGGACTAAGGACAAGAGTCTTATATTTATAAAATTGCAGCCTGATTATCCTCCTGAAGAAAGGACTGTTTAACCAACACTGTTACAAGGTGAACCTAATAATGAGATATTATGCAACAAATATATACCGATCTATTAGGCTGAGGAAACCTTTTACAAAGACTAGTTTGACTTTTAGTTGAAAAACACAATTTTATAAGAGTTATTTGAAGATGGATTTTTTTGTTAAAAATGGATTTTTATATGAACTGGACATTTAATATATAGTGTTTTATTTTAAAAAGTCCTGTTAGGTTGTCTAAATTATTAAAATAACAATCTAAAACTACTATGGTTTGCTTTCTGTCACTTTTTTTTTTTTCCTAAATCACATTTTAGCTTGTGTGAAAATTTTGAAAGAAATTATAATTGTAACTTTTTAAAAAATTAATTTTTTTATTTATTAAATTAAAAACAAGTAAATGGCTAATTGCTCAGGCACATATATTGTAGTTTTTTTTTTTTTTTTAAAACTCTCACCCCAGTAAAATTGAACTTAGATTGTCATTCATGAGAAAGTAATTTTAACTACTTAAATTACAAAATTGTTCCAGTTATAAAAATGGTAGCTGATAATGAATAACTACCTTAGAAGGCATAATATTTACTTAGCTTGTGATACACTGTCTAATGCCTATTGCTTGTTCACCTGGAAGTAACAAATGTTCAGTTACTTTAATCACACAAAATTAGAACAGAACTACAAAACTTGCTTTGATAACAAAGTCTTGGCAAAGTCACATGGAAAGAGGCAAGTTATTGAGGTTAACAGCCACAACTTAAACACACATTAGGAAAAAAATTGGAGGATGTAGCATATAAAATTCTTTCCCGAAAATAGATGGCTAAAGTGACAGCTGAAATTAAAAAAAAAAAAAACTAGTCTAAAACGGTATGAACCAAAAAAAATCTTTTCATTGATGATAGAATAGACAGTGTGAAGAATGAACCCAAAAAAAAAAAATCTTCTTTCAATTAACAATTGCAGAAGAGGATATATAATAGAATGATAGTATTGTAATATATTATGGTTTGAAAAGATATTTTTGTCCCTAAGATACTTTTACCAAGTTTGTAACCTTGAGAACATTGCAAGTTCGAGCTCTTCGGACGTGGATTTAGGTAAGGTTGAGGAAATTCAAGAATTACAAATTTTAGATTTTTAAATGAATTTTCAATGTTTGGAAAATGATATTTTCAAACACAGTTAATTAAATTATCAAATTATTCCATAATTTTTAAACAATTAATTGCTTCCAAATAATCTATAGTTCAAGAACTTTTGCTTTGGTTATTTCACCAAGTAATGATGTATACTTTTCACATACAACAATCAAAAGAACAATACAACAGTATTCACTAACATAAAGTTGAAGTTATGATCAATCAAAAAAATCTTAATTTTCTTTAATTCTACTTTTCTATTATTTTTTAAAAGGATCATCAATGTTCTTCTAATTTTTTCTTATTCATATTAGTGATACAAATTCAAGTTTTTAAAAGGAGCGTTAACGATTTTTCACATATTTTTATTAGTGATCCTTCAAATTCGAGATTTATAAATCTCAGATGTGTCTGTGTGTTGAGAGGGAGAGGATATTTGACCATCGGTTGGCATTTAGGCATTAAGTGGAAAACAGGCGGGAGGATTTGGACCAAAAATATCTTGACAGCCATCGAGTTCATAGAATCATGTAGAACCCCCGGCGGCAATAAATTCGCCCTTCTACATTGGTCAATGGCGGAGCCACGTAAATGTGAGAAGGTGCATGATTTTTTTGGTGAGAATAAATATTTGTTATTATTTTTATTTTTTATTTTATAATAAGCGACAAAATTATGATGCGTACTCCTAAATTTTTTGGCACATCCTGGATTTTTTGGCGAAAACAAAATTAACGAATAATTACTTATATAAAGAAAGTTATTTTCTTGACTTTGGTAGTAAATTAAATAGTTAATGATTTCAAATTATAAAGTTAAGTCAGAGAACCTTTATAAAGTGTAGGTCTATTTACTATGGTTTTATTTACTTATTTATACTTTGTGTGAATTAAAATATCATCATTATATTAATTATTCTATATTTTATGATTAATTTTTAAATTTTCATAGAAGAATTTATGTGTAAATGTGAACTCCCTGATTACGGGGTCCTGGCTCTACTATTGACATTGGTGGATCACATTATTCACATGTAATGAGGTCAACTAGTAAAATGTTTAGCTGCATCATTTGAATATTTGATAGTTTTCAGCGGCCTCTATTTCTGCAAGATATTATAAGCATGATTTTGGTTCAAATCTAGTCTCTTGTCTGGGTTAGTGCTCTCGATTTAATTAGTGCCCAATATAGGACACGTGATGTGCACTCGAATTTTATCAATTAGTGGTTGGGTTCTATCGAGTATACCGGTGATTGAGCTCTTCCAGTTGGACTTTCCTTATAAAAAAAAAAGAAAAAAAGGAAAAAAATCATAAGCATGAAATAGGGTTTACAGTAAATATTAATCTGAGATGAAACTGAACCAAACATAAATATGTTAGACCCAGCAACATACATGATGCTCATTCAATGCTTCCTACATTTCTCATGTAAATCATATGAATGTTCAAGTTGTAAATACAGTCAGGGAACACCACTCGCCCGCTCCCGGTGGTCCCCACAGAAAAAAAAAAAAGAGTAAAAACGAAAAGAAAAAAAATGTTGTAAATACAGTCAAGTGGACCTGTTTGGAGAAAGTGACACATTAGCATTGCCATTATAATTACTATCCGAATTAAATACGCCTATTTAAATGTGTTGTGCATAGTACTAGTTTTGTGCAATACGGCAGATGTGATATATTAATTTTATTTGTGTTTTGTGTAATTTAAATAATTATATGACTAGACGTTAATTAATTTATTAAGAAAAATTTATTAATTTATTGACCGTGTACCAATCTAAGTATTCATAACTATTTATTTTTTAGCCTCAATCTTCCAATTAGTGTTAAATAATGTCTTTTGGTTACTATCATACACGATTGCAGTATTTCAATATATGTACTTTTCTCTTTTTTAAAATATTTTTATGATCATGAATTTTACTAATTAATCTTTGTTTTTTGGCTATTTATTTAAAAAATTTGAGATAACTAAGATATTGACTAATTTTTGCAATTAAAATTACTCAATCAAAATAAGCAATTTCATTTAGGGAATTCAACAAACAAGTAATGCACACAAGACAAATAAGAGTAAGGATACGAGAATAAAAATAGAGAGTACCAACTATTACGTGGTTCGACAAACCTACATCCACCGCTTAAGGATGTTCCTTTTAGGACTTCAACACTCCACTAGTATATGTGCTTCTTCAAGTGTTAGTGAGCACACAAACCAACTTGTTTTACACCTCTTTGAAGCCCAACTTCAAAGAACCCAAGAGTTTCACTCTTTAGTATTTTTCAACATTGTCTCAAGCTCAATAAGTGTTTCTCTTAAGAAATTCTAGCTTTTATAGTGTGTTTACAACAATAAATGAAGGAATAAAATGTGTTGGTAAGCTAAACCTATAGTAAGTAGGTGTTGCAATGAATAGCTCTTGAATGCTCAAAGATTTTACAATAATAGCTCAATCTCTCAATGATTTCTAAGCAATAAATGATATGAAAAGAGAGTTTTAAAAGCCTAGACGTTGTTGTTTCAAAGATAGGAAAATGTATTTATAAAGAATGAGAGTGTTAGGGCAATAGATGTGAAAAATAGGGCAAAAAATGACTTTCAACGGCTGCAGTATGTAATGCTGCAAGGGAGGTCGGTAGGGTTCAACTTCCTTCTTAAAGCCACTGACCCAGTCAGTCGTCTAAGTTAGTCGATTGGCTAAGGGTGCTCTGAAAGCCCTAACATTTTGAGGAGGCCGGTCGACCTCTGCAACTAGCTGGTCAACAAACTAGGGGTTTCGGCAACTCCAGAATATGTATAAAATTCACCAAACATGTTTTAAAGGCAACTATCTTTGAACCAAAGTATTTTTGCAAGTATAGAACTTTTCAAAGAAGGTCTTTTTTTAGAACATTTTAAGTTCAAAAATATGTTAACACATTTCTTTGAAGTTTTTTAAGACTTTATGCAATGAGAAGCACTACTTCAAAGATGTAAGCTATTGCCCAAAAGTCTTTTATGCAAAGGATGCAATGAAAAATCAAATTGATTGAGCTATTAAGATGAGCTTAAGGCTATTCACAAAGGAGCACTTAATTGGTACCCCTCATGATGCCTCGTTTCTACCTCATGACTCCTCATAATCTTCTTTTTCATGCTCGAGCTTTTCTCTTCTTGAATTAACATCCTTCTCAATTTGATCATGGCTCAAGTCCAACACTTCCAATAATTTCAAGCACATATCTTAAGAATATATTCAAACAAGCTCACAAGATGTTTAGTAATCAAGGATATAATTTGCATCATCAAAATCATCATATAAAGCAATCTCCGCCTTTTTGATTATGACAAGTTATTGCTCAAGATTAGAGTTCAAAAATTTGAGTCCCCTTTAATATAAACACATATAAACAACAAAAGCATATAATAGGGAGTTCAACAAGGTTATTCCCCCATTCAAATTCAATCCATGCGTATATCAACAAATCAAAGCATTAAGCATAAACACATAAGCATTATCACAAATTATCACAAATTTATACCGGTCATACCATGCTACTACCATTTACCATTCATGCAATATCATTCATGTAATGCTAGCCATTCATACCATGCTACTTATCCCCCTTTTGCATCATCAAAATAAGTAAAAGCAAAGAGAGATGGTGAAAAAAAAAGAACATTACTATTTGCAAAGTAAAGTACTAACTAACAACGTAAAGTAATGAATTAAAAGACTAGCAACCAACTACAATAAGCTAAAATTGTCAAGAAACCACTAAAATACTAAAGAGTTTGAAAATCATGAAAAACATAATGGTTTCTAAAAAGTGATGGTGAATGCAAGAGTTAAGGATGCGGTCGCGGTAGTCCTTGAAGAAGTCGATCATGCCCGAGCGCATTCCCTCGATCTCGAAGTCAACTTGATTCCTTCATGCCGATAGCTGAGCCCAATTTGCATCCCATGTGGCTCTCATTTGTCCCATACTTGTGTTGAGCGCCTACATCTAAGCCAGAATCTGTGCCGTGATGGAAAGATCTTCTCTTTGCGCTCCGAAGCTAGAACTTGCTCCACGTCTCATCTCTTCATGTCTCTATTTATCTATCTATGCTAGTGCCCGTGAGGCATGCATGGAGGCCCTAAGCTCTACTTCTTTGGGAGGCAAATCTATGTCATCCTCCTCTGAGCTCATGTCCATTGGTATCATAACAAGCTCTCTAATCTCAACCCCACTTTCTATAGCTTGTTCTGCCTGTTCTTTCTCATCCAATGCCTCTTGAACCTCATCTACATGGTGAGCTTTAGATCCCATCACTGGATTGGTAAAGGCGGTCCTTTCTCTTGACCTTTTCTTAATAGCATCTCGGATATCATAGGGCAAGCTAGAATAAGTGGCCATATTAATAGGGTTCCCATTGTACCAATAGATCTCCATGAACTTCATATAGGTCATGTTGAAGTTCTAAGCAGACAGCTTAATTCTCTCCTTAGGCTTAATCTTAAAGTGATCAAATATATGGGTCAAAGCCATTCCATAGTCTGGAATAGAGGTTTTTCCTCCATCTTTACCACTAATATGTAACATATGTTGTAATATGAGAAATGGTAAGACAATCTTTTTCTTCTCGTGAAACATGTAAAGCACATAAGTATGCATCAAAGGAATTTTCCCATCATTTATCATCCTAGGCAATAAAACTTCACTAATCACTTTAAGTGCAATCCTCTTATTCACATTAGCATCTTTGAGAAGGGAAAGTATTAAATTGGGATTTTTGGGACAGACATCTCGCCACATGAAATTAATAATCTCAAAAGCATATTGTTTGGCTCTTTTCGACCATCCTTGACTATTGTAATGACCCTCTTCGTCAATCGTTATATTAAAATTCTTATTCAACACATCTTCGGTTAAAATAAATGACTTATTGCACACGGTTAATTTTAATTCAAGCTTAGGACTTCTACAGTCAATCTCAAGATTTTCATAGAATTCACGCACTATTCCAACATAAACTCCACAATTCAAATGCAAGAAATTATGCCAATCTTGACCATAAAATAGTTGAAGAACAATGGTACCTGCGAAATTTGAATCCACAAGATATTTTCCATACACCATGGATTACTTCTCTTGAATTTTTTATGATAGTTGTGGTAGAGGCGATTGTGTTCTTGTCCTCTTGCTCTTCCTATGTTCTTGTCCTCTACCTCTTATATTTACCATGATTTTAGATGAAATTTAGCAAAATCAATGGATAAAAGTGGTCTTTGTGAAGTGAGTTTGATGATTTTGCAAAGAAATTTGAGAGATTTTAGTGAAAAATCAAAGTTTGAAAGATGGGTTTAGAGGGTTTTAGGATTTTGGTGAAAAATAATTTGGGAAAAGACGAAAACAATAAGGTGAAAATCCTTCAAAATTACCCCATCTGGCATTCTGTCGATTGACTGGCTGGGTCAACTGGCCAAGTCAGAATGTACACTGCAAGAGCCAGATGCCTTCCTCTGCAAGTTGATCGACCTAGTAGGTCTAGGTTGACCGGCTTGGCTAGAATGTGGAAAAATGTAATTTTCATCAATTTAAAGCCACAAATTCGCACATAAACACATTTTAGTCACAATATTGCATGCCAATCTCTCTTTTAATCTTACAAAATTGATCCTCATGCAAGGGTTTAGTAAAAATATCCGCAACTTGATGCAAAGAATCAACAAACTCAAGATTAATGTCACTTTTTTGCAGATGATCTCTAATAAAATGATGTCTTATATCTATATGTTTGGTTCTAGAGTGTTGAATAGGATTCTTTGTCAGATTTATAGCACTAGTGTTATCACAATAGATAGGCACATGATCATAATGGAAACCATAATCAAGCAAGTTTTGTTTCGTCAACAAAATTTGAGCAACACAACTTTCGACGACAATATACTCCGTCTCAATAGTAGATATAGTTGCACTATTTTGCTTCCTACTAGACCAAGACACTAAAGAATGACCAAGAAATTGACAAGTGCTGCTAGTACTCTTACGATCTACCTTACAACCAGCAAAATTAGCATCCGAAAAATCATATAAATCAAATTAAGTTCCTTTTACATTCCAAAATCCTAGGTTACTAGTTCCCTTAAGATATCTAATAATTCATTTTATGACAACTAGATGTATTTCCTTATGATTAGATTGAAATCTAGCACATAAACAAATGGAAAACATCATATTTGGCCTTAAGGCTATCAAGTAGAGTAAGCTATCGATCATACCTCGATATTTTTTCTCATCTATGGCCTTACACTTTTCATCCTTGTCTAGCTTGGTTAAAGGACTCATGGGGGTTCCGATCTCTTTAACATCCTCAAGCCTAAACTTTTTGATTATCCCCTTTGTAAACTTGGCTTGATTTATAAAGATTCCTTTCTTAGTTTTGCTTGATTTGGAGTTTGAGGAAGAAGGTCAACTCACCCATCATGCTCATCTCAAACTCTTTATGCATACACTTAGAAAAACTTTCACACAAATCAACATTAGTGGCACCAAATATAATATCATCCACATAGATTTGAATAAGTAAGATATCTTTTCCTTCTCTTTTTACAAAAAAAGTGGAGTAAAGTTTTCCTCTTGCAAAAACATTTTCAACAAGAAAATCACTAAGTCTTTTATACCAAGTCCTAGGGCCTTGTTTTAAACCATATAAAGGTTTTTGAGATTTGAAAGCATGGTTTGGAAAACAAGGATTTTCAAAAACTAGAAGGTTGTTCAACATATATCTCTTCTTCAATAAAACAATTTAAGAAAGTACTCTTGACATCCATTTGATATAGTTTAAAATTCATATAACAAGAAAATACAAGCAACATACGAATAGATTATACCCTTGAGCTATAAGTCTAGCCTTATTCCTAGTTACTATAACAGATTTATCTAGTTTGTTCCTAAATACCTATTTAGTTTCCAATTATCGGGTGGTCTATAGGTCTTTCTACTACCTTTTGTACTTTATTTCTAGTGAATTGATTTAACTCTTCTTGCATGGTAATTATCCAATTCTCATCAAGTAAGACCTCTTTTACATTCTTAGGTTTAATATGTGAAATAAATGCAAACTGCTTACAAAAGTATTGAGATTACGCCTTGTTCTTACGCCTTTGGATGGATCACCAAGGATTTGATCTTGAGGATTGATGTGTTGTGTTTTTGTGTGTGTTTGGATTGTAATTTACCTATGTTTAAGAAGTATTAAGTGCTAAAAAAAATGCATTAGTGTAGTACTTTTGATAAGAATAGGCTTAAGAGTAAACAAATGTACATATTGAGTTTAAGAGACAAATTGCTACACTAATTGCTTGTTTTCAATGATTTAGGTGAACTTTGGGTTAAGATTGAGATTGGGCGATGATAGGCGATAAAGATGGGAGATGTACGAGTCAAAAGGAGAAGATCAGAGGCTGGAAAAACAAAGAATGGAGGAAAGAAGTCAGCTGGATAACCAAGAAGAAGGAGCCGGTCGACCCAGAGAGGTGCCAAGAAATAGCCGGACGACCACCCCTCCAAAGCCGGTCGACTGGCTAGGTCGACCGGCCAGTCTAGAGAGCATCACCAAAAAAGTCGGTCGAGTTAAGAGAAGAAGCCGGTCGACTGGCTAGGTCGACCGGCAGAGCGTCAAGAGCTGATATAAAAGCCCGATTTTTAAGCTAAAAAGGATCTTTTGGAGAGCTTTTTGGACAATTTTTTTTAAAGAAGATCTTTACACACCCATCACCCACACATACACACACACACACATTTAACCCTAGTCTTCACCTACAACACACACACACTCTTATACACATTTCATCACTTTGGAGCAAGAGAATTTGGAGGGTTTCAACATTTGGATTCAAGTTTGCTCAAAAGCTTTGTACAAGAATAGTTAGGATGAAAAGGAAGCTTCATAAACTCTTTTTCATTCTATCTTTTGTTATGATTGAGTAGACTTGTGTAGGGTGATTTTACTTATGTAATGTGTTAGCTATATACTCTTATGATATGGGATTAAATGGTTGATTATATACACATGTTTGATTTTCTTGTTCAAAAGGTCATTTTCTCATTCATGTCTACGTGTTTGATTAAATGCCTAAATGAGTAACATGTGTATAAATTAGAGTCTATTTATTACTAAACACATCTAATCCATACTATAATCATGTCTATGTGTTTATATATGGATGCTATGAAGTGGGTAATGCTTATATTCATGTATGTGTATCTTTGCATGCCTAATAGTGAATATGACTTCAATAATGCATACATGTCGGTTGTTAATTGATTATAATGGTGTAATCCAAGCATGACGATGTTTGGTAGTCGAATAAGTCCCTTTATTCGCGAACACCTTGGCTTAGAACATGTATGAATGTGTTAATAGGTTAAATCCTGGTATTGTGACCTTAGGATGACGAAGCATAATTTAGGGCTGGCCTAGGCCGAGTCTCCTTTGGCTTTAAATCTAGCCAATAGGTTTCAGGATAGGTTTAGTCGACCTTAGCGACACTAGGTCTTGGCTTTAAATCCAGCCAATGATTTAGGTACTAGGGTAGGTTCATTCAAGTCACCTAGGAAGCTAGTTAGTCACTCTTAAGGCCCTAGGTCATAAGGACCACGCCGTAGCTCTAGGAAGCGCTGCCTAGAGACGGACCCGCATCGAGTCCTAGGGGGAAATTAAGACACTAATTTAAAAACATAGTTAAGAGCAATCACTAAAGTAAGCCATCATTCTTTAATCCCATGGTAATTGAGTATAGAATTACCCATTCATAAGTTGAAGTCACCCTAACACCTTTACATTTGTTAGTTCCTCTAGATTAACTTATCCCCCACTTTTCCCAATCCCATAGTTTAGTTTAATTCAATTTAGTTAGAGGTCCCGACCATTCAAAAATCCAAAATCCTAAAATAATAGATAGTTTAGATTTCTTATTTTTAGGCACATTCTAGAACACGCACGTAGAATCCATCTCACAACATAGCCTCCCTGCGGTTCGACACCCGTTCTCGCACACACTACACTACATTGATCCGTGCGCTTGCGGATCTTTAGAGCTTGCACTCAAAGACGTACATCAAGGATGATTCCTTTACAAACTTCCAACTCTTTGACAAGTCAATGTGAGTCTCTTTTTTCTCTAAGGTGGTGCTTTGATTTAAGCATTGTCCATCATCATCCTTGACTTGAGACTCTTCTCTTTGGTGTGCATTTTCTTACTTAGTTGGAATCTTCTTGCTATTTAAGGGTTAATCTTCAAGTGTAGTCTTTTCAAGGAGATAACCTACATCATTAACAACCTTTCTCAGCTCAAATGGGTTAGTTTCATCAAAAGTCACATGAATTACTTCTTCCACAGCAAGAGTTCTTTTATTATAGACTTTATAAGCTTTACTCTTAGTAGAATAACCTAGAAATATACCCTCACCCGATTTAGCATCAAATTTTCTCAAGTGATCCTTTGTATTTAAAATAAAGCATTTACAACCAAAGACTTTAAAAAATGAAATTTTAGGGGTTTCTCCATGCCAAAGTTGATATGGGTTTTGTTCAAAATGGGCCTAATAAGGACTCTATTTTGCATGGGGTTTTAACGGCTTCGCTTCAAAAAATTGTTGGCAAATTGTATTCTATAATCATAGTCCTTGCCATTTCTTGTAAAGTATGATTCTTGCTCTCTGCTATCCCATTTTGTTGGGGAGTTTGAGGGGCCAAAAAGTTGTGCTCAATGCTACGTTCATCCAAAAAATGCATAAAAGGAGTGTTCACATATTCTGTGCCATTATCATTACGAATGTATGTTATAAAATAGTTTTTCGCATTTTGCATTTTTTTACACAATCTTGCAAATTCATTGAAGGCATCATTTTTGTGTGCAAAAAACATGTCCCATGTAAACCTAGTGTAGTCATCTATAACAAAAAAAGGTATATCTAGAACCACTTAGGCCAGCCATATCAATTGGTCCAAACAAATCCATATGCAACAATTGTAATGCTCTATTAGTTGAAACCATGTTGATGGATTTGAAAGAAGTTTTATGTTGCTTTCCTAATTGACATGCATCACAAACTTTGTTTTTTTTTTTCAAATTCGAGTTTAGGCAAATCTCTAACAAGATCATGTTTTGACAAATCTTTCAACAAACTCATGCAAACATGCCCTAATCTTCTATGCCATAATGAAGCATTATCATGAACAATTGATAAGGATTTAACATGTTGATTTTCAAGTTGATCAATCTTAACAGTATATGCATTATCATTTCTACTAGCAACAAACAACACATTTTCACCATCACAATCATCCACAATGCAATTGGAAGATTGAGATACCACTTTGTGACCTTTATCACACAATTGACTAATACTATGCAAGTTAAACTTAAAACCCTTTACAAGTAAGACGTTATGAATAATGGTGTGCCTTCTCGGTACAAGCCCTAAAAGACCCGCAAGCATACAGATCGTGCAGAATAACATGTACAAGTACGGGTGTCGAACCACAAGGAGGCATGAATTATCGAAGAAATTCTATGCTAGTGTGCTCATAGAAGAAGCCTAAAAGGGAACTAGAACTAAACATCTTTTCGTGCTTTTGGATTTTAGGGACTAATGAGAGAGAATTAAAGGTTACACTATGGGTGCTAGAAAGGAAAAACAAGAACTAAGCTAATTTAGGGGGATTAAACCTATGAGAAGGTTTTAGGGTGGCTGACACTAGCTTATGGGTAACTTCACGCCTCTTTGCTATGGGATTCTAGGATTGGCTTACTAGATATTGCTTCTCATACTAAGCAACTAACTAGTGTCCTAATTACATCCCAGGACTCGGTGCGGGTCTATCCTTAAGAATGCACACTTAGAGCTACGACGTGGTCCTTATGTATCTAAGGCCATGAGAAGGGCTAGGGAGTTACTTAGGTGTTCTAGAATGATCCCACCCTAGTTCCTAAACCATTAGCTAGATTTAAATCTAAGACCTACGGTTCATAGGGTCGACTAAGCCTATCTAGACTCCTGTTAGCAGGATTTAAAGCTAAAGGGGGCTAGATCTAAACTAGTCCTAACTTATACACTGTCATTCTAAGGACAATAAAGCGGATTGGTATTTAATAGGCACTGTCCTACATGTTCTAAGGCGAGGCATTGTGAATATGATGTCCTATCCATGATACAAACACAAGCAAGTTTGATTAATGCCATTAGAAGCATTCAAGCATTAACATGTAGCAATAATTGAGAATGTATTTATTATAATGCATGTTTCATACTCACATAGACATGAATAGAACCAACTGACTTTATATTATCCACAATCACACACATAGACATGCATAATCTAAGGATAGAAGTGTTCTATAGCAAATATAACTCAATCTATATGCATACTACTCACTCAAGCATTACATCAAACACATGGACATGAAATAATACAAAGTTTTTCAAAATAAGAACAAAGTATGTATACATATAAGCCAGTAAATTCCCATAACAAAGAGTATGTAAATCATCCCATTACACAAGTTTAGGCATCCTAAATCATCTATTCAAGCATGAAGTAAATAAGAATGAAAGAGGTTATAGAAATCTCCCCTTCCATCCTTGTTTGTCTTTTTACAATCTTGAGTAATCTTCACTAATTGATGTTATAATCCTCTAAAATCAACTTAATTTCAAGTGAGTATATGTGTGTACTAGAGATGGATGAAAGTAGGGTTTTGTATATGAGAAGTGGGTGTATGAATGAGAGGTGAAAAAGGAATCAAAATCTAGTAAAAATGGGTTAGAAAACGGCTTAAATAGTGCAGCAATCGCATCCATTTGGGAGCCTTGGCTGGTTGACCACCCTAGCATGAGGTTGACCGGCCCAAAATGGGTTGCTCTCTATTTTGGCTAGTCCCCTAGGCCGGTCGACTGGCCCTGGGAGGGGGGTCGATCGGCTAGGTTAGAAGCTGGCCAATTTTCTCGCGTTGCATCCGTTTCGCTCTAGTTGCTCTTTTCTTTGCCAGGTTGCCTCCAAACACTTTTTTTATGCTTCTCCAATGTCTCGAACACCTTGAGCTTCACTATACCATCAATTCTCCATCAATTCAAGTCCCGAGCTTTTGACCTATCTTCACCAAACATGAGAAATATGCATGCATTAGTGTAATGTTTGTCTTTAAACTCAACTATGCACATTTGCTTATGCATAAGCTTAACTGTAGTATATGCACTATACTGATGCATCTCTTAAAGCTCAAAACACCTCATAAACATAGTCAAATGATATCGCAAACATACACAAAAGCACAACACATCAAATAGTAAAGGAATCCTTATTATCAATGCTTCCTTTACCAATTATCTTTCCTTTGCTATTGTCTCCAAAGGTTACATGCCCACCTTTGGTTCTCTTCAACTCATAGAATAGTGATGGGTTTCTCGTCATGTATTCCAAGGTCCACTTCATCTTACTAGTTTTGCTCATGTGGAATGCCTACACACATGAAACTCAAACAATTCTTTATTTTAGGTCCCCAATACTTTCGGTCATTGACGTTAGTATTACTTTTTCTTTACCCTGACAACCCACTTCTTTGCCAATGTGGGACATGTGATCCTTTATCATGAAGTTTCTTACAATAACAATGGGTTGATACATGCCATCTCTTCTCACAATAAGTGCAAGTGATATTTAATTTCATTCAAATAATGGAGGTAGAATTGGTGGTGCAAGTAGAAGTGAAAGCCTTGACAAAATAATTTTTCAAATATTTTTGTTTAATGGTTGGCTCATAGCCAATCCCACTTTTGTCAAAAGCTAATTTTTTATAACCAAGAAGTTTTTCAAAATTCTCCTTTCCATTTGTAAACTTTTGAACAATACCATTTAAATCCTCAATTTTCTTTTTCAGATCCTTAACTGCATTTTCCAATTTTTCAACATTTTCAAGCAAGAAGCATTTTTCTTTTCCAAACTATCCTTTTCATTAAAAGCATGTTTCAATTTTCTTTGCATTTGTTTACTTTTAACCAAAGCTAAAGAGAAATCATCACGAATTTCCGCAAAAGCCTCCTTTAGTTTATCAAGAGTAAAGTCCTCTTCCTCATCCTCACTTGATGAAAATAACTAGACATAGAAGGTGAAGATTATACTTCATCCTCATTAGCCATGAGGCAAAAGTTGGCTATCTTCTATTATTCGACCATCTCCTCTTCACTCTCAGAGATGTCCTATGTAGCCTTGAGTGCCTTGCCTTCCTTTTTCTTCGCAAGTTTTGGGCAATTAGTTTTTATGTGTCCCGACTTGTTGCAAGTGAAGTACTCCAACTCTCATTCCTTGCTTCGTTTGGCTTTTTGGTTTCTTTGACTTCTTTTCCTCTTCTCTTCCAATTTTGTTGTTGGAAGATACTTCTTTTTTCCATCTTCTAAACTTCATGAATTTCTTGAAATTTTGGGCAAGTAGAACTATCTCATCGTTCTTCAGGTCTTTCTTATCATCTTCATCTTCACTAGATGCATACTTTGAGGCTACAAATGCAATGGACTTCTTCATGTTCTTGTCTTCCTCCTCGTGGTCATTCACTTCAAGCTCATGAGTCATAAGTGACCCAATTAGCTCATTTATCTCCAATATGTTGAGGTCTTTAGCTTCTTTAATTGCCGTCACCTTGGGTTGCTATGAAAATGGCAAGCTCCTTAGCACCTTCCTTACCTTTTCTACATTAGAATAATCCTTTGCTAGTGCCTGAAGGCCATTAGTAATTTAAAAAATGTAGAATACATTTGCTCAGCACTTTCATTTGGAAGCTTTTTAAAGTGTTCATATTTATGCACAAGCATTGCTATCTTAGGCTCTTTAACTTAGCTAGTCCCTTCACAAGTTGCTTCTAGTTGATTGATGTGTTGGTTTTGTGTGTGTCCACATATTGCATTCTTATTATTGTTTTGAGGTGTTTTGTGTTTTATTAGGTGTATTAGTATAGTGTTTATATCATACTTAAGCATATTAGGCTTTAGATGTCTATAGTTGAGCATAAAGTATAAATGCTACACTAAAGTGTATTTATCTTGTGTTTTAGGTGAGTTTGAGAAATGTCTTGAGCTAAACAAAGATGGAGCCGAAAGCAAAATAAAGCTAAAATGAAGCCAAAAGAGAGAAAATAGGTACTACTAGAGCACTGGTTTTAGAGTCCTGGTACACCGGCTCTCTATTCCGCCAAAAATAGAGAGCAATCTTCTACTATCGAAATAGAGGCCCTTGGTACTAATGCACTAGTTAGGTGTTCCGGTAGTTGCGAAAATTGGCTATATCAGCCTTTTTTTGGTCATTTTTAAAGAGAAAAATTCATATTCTTTCACACCCATCTCTCAAAACCCTAATCCACTCATCTCTCACCTCTTACATACTCTTTCATACATAATAGCACTTTGGAATCAAGCCTCTAGGAAGATCAAAAACAAGGATTTGGGCATAGTTCTTGGATTGTAAAGATATGGCTTTGGATAAAGTGGTAGTTTCTTTGTCTCTCTTTTATCCTAAGGTAATGTATGTTTGATTAGAGCTATGTAGGGTGATTTACTCTTGTATTATGTATGATTACTACTTTTCATTAATAGGAACTTGATGGATATATATATATATATATATATATATATATATATATATATATATATATATATATATATGCTTTATGCTTAGGGTTTCAAAGGTCATTTTATATACATGTCTATGTGTTTGTTGAAATGCCTCAATGATGTAGTATATGTATATTGAAGTCTATTTTGCTATTAATCATTTCTAAATCATTATGCTAGCATGTATATGGTTTGTATGGTGATTACATGAAGTGGGTATGCTTATATATATGTCTATATGTGTGTTTGCATATCAAATCGCATAAATAACTTCTATTGCATACATGTTGGGTGCTATTGCTTAAATTGGTGTAATCTAAGCATGTCTATGTGTTTAGTAGTAGAATATACCGGTGTATTCTCAAACGCTATGCCCTAGATCTGTTTTCTTTGTGCTTTAATGTTAATTTTCACTATTGTGATGTGATCGATGGTGTACAACAAGTCACTATCCTAGGTTGAGCCTCCTTTGGCTTTAAATCCAGCCAATGGATGCTTAGATAGGTTTAGTTGATCTTAGTTTACTTAGGAAGACTAGTTAGTCCACCCTAAGGCCCTAGGTTTATAAGGACCACGCCATAGCTCTAAGTAGGGTGAAACTTAGGGATGGACTCGCAACAAGTCCTAGGGTTAGATTGGGGAACTAATTAGAGGACTGAGTACTAAGGTTAGATCGATCTAAATCACCTAGAACCTTTAGCCCAAATTCTTAAGTCATAAAGACCATGCCGTACTGCTAGGCATCGCCACCTAGGGACGGACCCGTACTGAGGCTTTGGGTACCAATTTGGTGACTAATTAGAGGTCTAGACTAGAGTACTTTGTATAATCCATCAAGTGACCCTAACAAGAAGTAGTAACCACCTATTTACAAGACATAATCACCCTAATCCCTATTTCCACGTGTTTAATTGTTGGGATTGGTATGCCCTAAAGCCCACTTCTACACTATTTTCTGGATATTGTTATAATTACTTTAATAATGATATTTGAATTTTATTTTCATACATTGTGTCTGGTGTATGATTATGTGGTGCATTAGTAAAGACCCAATGACATTAACTGAGGACTTGGGTGCACAGCGAGGCTAGATGCACAGTAGGTCCAAGTCAAGACTCAGTAATGTCATAAATAAGTCTATAACCGTATAGTAGTACTGGGCACTCTACCAAGATAAGGTTATAATGAGCAAGTCTCCTTGTAAGGGTGATCTACCTAGGTCATTGGAGGCTTTTCCAGACTTGTCTCTCTAGTGCGTGCGTCATGCATTAGACTGGACCACTGTGAGTTAGTATTCTTATAATTGTACTATCAAAATCAAAAAACACAATACTCTTACTGCTAAGTGGCCAATGCTCTCAATCTTGAGCATATGTAGATGAACTAATGGAGTTAAGGCTAGGTACTTTGATCCATTATGAGTGAGATCTTGCTTGGCTAGGGTCAACAGCCCTGTGTGTTAGGTGTTGAGTTTTGGACAATTGCGACATGTATATGCAATAGTAGATTTTATGTGCCCCCTTGGTCTTGTTTGTTTGATCATTTAAATCTAGATCTAGTGGTATAACCCTTCAAGGGATATCAATCATTTAACTTGTGGATCGCTCTCGAGATCAAGAGTAATGTGACCAGAAGATGATTCATATCTTGGACAAGTTATTCCAAGGTTTAGAGGTAGCTAAGGAGGTGATGGTATATTCAAAGGACCAACCTTCACTACGGGCGTACATAGAGGGACGTTTTGGTCATTTTGCTTAGTAGGTCAAAGACAAATGTCACTCGTTGTTATGACAAGCTTCTAGTATCCAGTAATTATCCTTGGAGTATGGCTTTAGTCTTGTGGTGAAATAGACTAAGGTCAAAATGGTCATTATGTCGCCTAAAGGGAGGCAAAGGCATTTTTGAGAGCCAAGGGTAGTTATGTCTTTTGGTCCCTCTGCTAGCTGGATATTGTTTTAAGCATGAGAAGTCTTTTCTTGAATATGTCCTTATTGGTTGATTACTAAATATGTGTTTTCATAATAGTTCTAATTGCATTAGGAGTCTTGGAAATTAGAATGTGTCTTAACCACTTTCCTAAAGCTTCTAGGTATGCGAGACGTGACTTTTTGAGTAAGGTTTTCAAATTTGGATGGAATTGTTATATTTTTACAAGATAATTCAAATATCTTGAACTCCAAGTTTCCTATATTGGAATATTCAAATTGTCAAGTTGTGTTGTAGGGAAGCGTCCAAATTTGGAAAGAAGAAAGAGATAGTGGGGCCCACCTATTCTAGAATATTTGTTGGGATTTAAATTCTAAAAGATTAGGTCAAGAGCTAGTTTTAATTTGAAACTCTTATAATCTAAAGATCTTCTACTTGAATTTAAACTCCTCAAAATAAATTCCTAGTCTACCTAGGAGTTCTATTGCTAAGAGAACTCTTAAAGGGGTTAACTAATTATGATAAAATACAGAAGTTTTTGTACATTAAAAAATATATTGTAGCACGTAAATTCTTGGAAAAGTTTAGAAAAGAAAGAATTCTCTTCTTCTCTTGATCGACCAAAAACAAAAATAGATTTCTACAATTCTAAGACCAATTCTTTCCCCAAGAATTTGATTCTTGATTATTAATAACATCTTCCCAATCATTGTAGGGAAGATCCAAAGCTTTTTGGGTCATTCTTCTAGAGGCTTTTGGAGAGAAAAACACAAGAGGATAGAAACTGTCCACAAGAGGACAGAAACTGTCTATTCTCGTCAAAGCCAGCGCAATCTCAGATATGGGCTTGATTGGGTGTTCATCACTTCCAGAGCTTCAAATCCAATGGTTGGATTTTCTACCAGAGGTCTAGAAGGCAGTCCGATAATCAATAAAAGTTTCTGGTCGTTTTTCTACTCGAGGAGGTAAATTTGTTCTAACAATTTTACTTTGTGTTCTTGTTTATCCTATGCATGTGTGGTATTATTGTACGAAAGTATTTATTTTTCCACTGCACCTAGTGTTAATAATTTAAAAATTGACCTAGGGTTAGTCTTGCATGCTCTATTAGATCCTTCAAGTGGTATCAGCGCAGGTTACCACTGCACATGCTTATGATTGAAAAGACCGCTAGTAATTGTCTTGTGGTGGTGAGAATAGGCATGTTTTTCAATGTGTTACTTGCTAGAATATCGCTAACCATGCAGAGATTTATTGTTCTCTCATGATGGTTCGTATGTATGATGTTTAGAATTGATTTACGGTCATCATTGTATGATCATAGGATGGTTTTTCATGTAACTAGTTTGCTGGAAAATTTTGTAGCTTCAGTTTAAAAGAAGCATAGGAATTATATGGCATGTGTTTTTTGGGCCAATTTATGTTTCTTTTAGTATTAGAAGCTTGCATAGGTTTTCTACCATAACTTCATGTAATATCCCTTTCCATCGGAGAGCATCACAAGTATTCATAGAAAAGAAGGTGATCAAGATCCATGGAGAAAGGCGTTCAAGGGCTTAGGAGAGCCAAAGGGAGGTCCAAACCAATCAAAGAGGCCAATTTGGGCCTAAGGTCCATGGAGCAAAACATTGGCCAAGCTTAAGTTTTTTGGTTTTAGGCCATTATGGCCTAAAGTATTGAATAGGGAGCCATTATGAGAGAACCAAGTGATATGGATGTTTTATATTTTTTGTCTTTATTATATGATTGCTTGTATGTATGATTATGAGCATGCCCAACATCACATAGACACATTGTCCACCTAATAGGGTTTAAAATTGGCAAGACCCTAGAAATTAGTTTTTTTAGAAAAAACAAAGTTGGTTAAGTCCTAGTAATCTAAGTTGCGTAGACTAGATAATTGCAAAACAATTAAGTCTAAAGATGTAAACTAAGATGGCCAAATTGGTTAGCATTTAATTTGTGGACTTTAAATTGTAAGAACCATATAGGACTTAACCAGATAACTTTGAAATGTCTATCTAAAGGTTTCTTGAAGCCGATATTTAGATATAAACTCTATTTTGATTCAAATGGCTAATTTTGTAATACAAAGAGGATTTATATCCAAAGGGTGTTAAGATCGAAAACAAATTATATCAAGACAAAATAGAGAAGTTTAAAAGCCCTTAAGTTAGAAGATTGAGTGGGAGAGGGGAAAGGAAAGAACCCCATGGCTTTATGATTCCGGTTCATGCTAAGAGTGGGAGTCATTAACCTTCCCATCGGAGAGTGTCACCTTACTCAATTTAGTAAGATGAACTCAAAGTGTGCATTCATAAGGGTGTCAAAGAGTTCGGCCACCTCATCAGTTGAGTTTTCTATTATAGACTAACTCACGGTATATAGGTGAGAGTCGCGACCCTATCGGAGAGCTCATATCCAGAAAATGACGGGGAATGACACAGGGATTGGTTAAAACACTCAACTTAAATAGTAGGTTTGGTCATCCTATTAATGGAGTTCTTTATAAGGTTTGAGAAGCCAAAGTAAATAGTGATTGAATCTCACTTGGGTAGTGTCTACCTAGAAAAGTGACATTCAAATAAGCACGACTTAACTTAGTTATTCATTAGTTTGGCCATCTTATCGATGGAGTTTATGTGATAGTACTGAGACATTGTCACAAATGTAGTTTTAAGGGTTTATCTACAAAAGGCATAAATGTGATAAGTGTTTGTAAGTTTTTTCTTTCCACTGTTACATACATATTACTTTTGCACCCATGTTTTAGTTCAAATTTATTAATCGAAAGCAATTGTTATCTAGAAATCAAATGGCTTCCTTCAGTCCACTCGTTACTATTCTCAGAGTGCACATGCTCATTGGAGAGAATTTTGAGTGGAAGAAGAATCTGGACATAGCACTATCTATTGAGGAGTACAAGTATGTCCTCACAACTCCTTGTCCAGTTGTTATGGCCAACTCTAATAACGCTATCTGTGAGGCTGAGCAGAAATGGCAAAAAGCTAATAGTATGGCCAACTGCTATATGCTAGCATCTATGTCAGATGTTCTACAGAGTGAGCACTAAGGGATGGTGATACCTATGAAGACCATGACCTTGCTCTCAAACATGTTTGCAAGCAGGCCTACTAGGCAAGCTATTTTGAGGGAAATTATGACTACTAGAATGGCTGAAGGATCATCTATTAGAGAGCTTTTTCTTAAGATGATGGATTGCTTCTATATAGCCAAAGTTCAAAGGGCAAACATAGATGAATAGTTACAGGTAGACATGATCTTGGAGACTCTGCCTCCGTCTTATAATCAGTTCAAATTGATTTATAACATGAACAAGCTAAACTTAAACTTGGCGGAGTTGATGAAGGAGCTCCAAGTAGCTAAGGCCATTATGAAGCCCAAGGGTCAAGTGTATGTTGTGCAAGCTTTCTTTTCTAGTTTTAAACCAAAAGGTAAGAATGAAACCAAGAATAACAAGAGGAAGCAACTGCGGGGTAATGGGCCAAATAAGAGGCAAAAGAGTGGCACAGGCTCAAAGTAGAGAGCAGGTGCTAAGACCCAAGGGAAGTGTTTCAAGTGTGGCCATAAAGAGCATTGGAAGAAAGACTTCCCTAAGATTCGAGCCTAAGGGCAAGGAGGTATACCTCGAGCACTCTATATTGAAACTTGTTTAGTGGTTGAATCTACGAATTCATGGATTGTAGATTCTGGAGCCACTAACCATATTTGCAATTCTATGCATAGGTTTCAAGTAATGAGGGAGCTCAGTAGAGGAGAATTTGCCTTTCGTGTTGGGATTTGAGCGAAGGTGTGGGTAGCTATAGTTGGAAAAGTTTCTTTAAATTTTTCATGCGATAGGCAATTAGTTCTAAACAATATTTATTATGTTCCAAGATTTTGGAAAAACCTTATTTTTGTTAGTTAGTTAATGATGAATGGTTTTTCAGTTAGTTTCCATGCTGGTATTGACATCAGTAGATATGGGAATTTATTTGTTCTAGTAGAATGCATGATAATTTTTTTTCCTTATCCTATTACAACTACAACATTTAATGTAGAGAAAACAGATTACCCGTTTAAAAGGAAAGTTCCTCAAACCAATGACACATACTTATGGAACTTGCATTTAGGACAGAGTCATAAATGTATAGCAAGGTTAGTTGATGATGGACCTTTAGGTTCATTAGTACTCGAGGATTTACCTCAATGTGAGTCATGCCTGAAAGGTAAGACGACCAAAAGGTCCTTTTTTATCTAAGGGATTGCATGCTAAATAAGTGTTAGAATTGGTATATACAGATATATGTGGTCCTATGAGCAAACCAGCTCGAGGAGGATATGAGTATTTCATCATGTTTACAGATGACTATTCAAGGTATGGATACATATATCTAATTCGACGCAAGTCTGAATCTTTTGAGAAATTCAAGGAATTCAAGGCTGAGGTGGAGCAAAAGTTAGATAAATGTATTAAATCCTTATGATCTGATCATGGTGGAGAATACCTCTCGGGTGAGTTCAAGGACTATCTCATACAGCAAGGGATTGAAGCGCAATTAACTACACTAGGTATTCCCCAATAGAACGACGTGGTTGAAAAGAGGAACCGTACCCTTTTAGATATGGTTAGGTCAATGATGAGCCATGCATCATTACTTATTTCCTTTTGGGGGTATGCCCCAGAAATAGCGAAACATATTCTAAATTTGGTACCATCGAAGTCAGTACCTAGGACTCCACATGAGATATGGATAAGGCATAAACTTAGTTTGAGTCACGTACATATGTGGCGATGTCCAACTTATGTATTGTGTAACAACCCTTTGAAGTTGGAACCAAGATCAGAATTGTGCTATTTTATTAGGTATTCTAAGGAAAAGAGAGGTGGGATCTTTTTCAATCCTAAGGAGCAAAATGTGTTAATAAGCACTCATGCTAGATTTTTGGAAGAAGATATAGTGATCCAGAAGACACCAGAATCTGGAATTGCTCTAGAGGAGATTGCTCAAGAATCTCCTAGTACACTTGTAACTAGTCTAAAGAAGGAAAAAATAGCAAAGTACTTCAGTTGCACTGGAACCTTATCGTAGTGGGAGGATGCCAAGGCAACCTGATAGTTATTATGGAGAGTCATTTCAGAATACTTCAGAGGATCAGGTACAGGACCCCACTAGTTATGACGAAATGGTTGCCAATGTAAATGCTAGCCAATGGCATAAGGCGATGGACTCGGAATTAGAGTCTATGTACTCTAATAAAGTCTGGGAGCTTGTAGAAGCACCCAAAGAGGTTAAACCTATAGGGTACAAGTGGGTCTACAAGAGAAAAAGAGGACTTGATGGAAAGGTGAAAACCTTTAAAGCTAAGTTAGTGGTGAAGGGTTATACTCAGAAAAAAGGGATCGATTATAAGGAAACCTTCTCACCAGTAGCTAAGCTAAATTCCATTAGGATACTTCTTGCCATTGCATGTCACTATGACTATAAGATATGGCAGATGGACGTCAAGATAACTTTCCTTAATGGGGAGCTTGACGAGACAATCTATACGACTCAACCAGATAGATACGTTGCCAAAGGTCAAGACCATATGGTTTGCAAGCTAATGAAGTCCATTTATGGGCTCAAACAAGTATCTCGTGCATGGAAGATCAAGTTTGATCATACGGTCAAAGCTTTTGGCTTTGATCAAATGTTAATGAACCATGTGAGTATGAGAAGGGTAATGGAAATGCTGTTGCTTTCTTAGTGTTGTATGTGGATGATATCCTACTCATTGGTAATGATGTGGGTATGCTGACATCTACAAAGGTTTGGCTGTCAACTCAATTTCAAATAAAGGATTTGGGTGAAGCTAGTTATGTTTTAGGGATCAAGTTCCTACGAGATCGCAAAAACAAGAGGCTAGCATTGTCCCAAGCTCCCTGCATTGAGAAATTAGTGGTCAAGTTTAACATGGTAGATTCCAAGAAGGGTATGTTACCTTCTAGACATGGAATCACTCTATCTCGAGATCAATGTCCTAAAACACCTGAAGAGATAGAATACATGAATAAGATACCATATGCTTCTGCAGTAAGTAGTCTCATGCATGCCATGTTGTGTACTATAGCAGATATCTATTTTGCTATTGGCTTAGTTAGTAGATATCAATCAAATCCTGGACCAGAGCATTGGATCGCAGTCAAACACATTATCAAGTATCTTCATAGAACGAAAGATTATGTGCTAGAGTACAATACAGACGATCTGACACCATTGGCCTATATAGACTCATATTTCCAGTCTGACAGAGATTCCAGGAAGTCTAGTTTTGGCTACATCTTTACTTTGTCAGGTGGAGCAATTTCATAGAGAAGTGTAAAGCAAAATTGCATTGCTAATTCGACCATGAAAGTAGAGTATGTAGTAGCATCTGAGGCTCCAAAAGAGATAGTATGGTTAAGAAGTTGTACCTGCTATTCAGAGGCCTATAATATTGTATTGTGACAATACTGCTGCTATAACACAGTATAAGGAGCCCGAAAATCATAAAAAAGGGAAGCACATAGAAAGGAAATATCACTTGATAAGTTAATTCATTCAAAGAGGAGATATAGTAGTAGAAAAGATTGTTTCTGCAGAGAACATAATAGACCCATTTACAAAGACTCTTCCAGAGAAAGTGCTTAACATTAAAGTAGAGTCTATGGGAGTTAGGTTGAGAGGTTGTGATCTTTAGTGTAAGTGGGAGTCTGTTGGGATTGGTATGCCCTAAAAACCACTTGGACACTATTTTCTAGATATTGTTATAATTATTTTAATATGACATTTGAATTTCATTTTTATACATTGTCTCTTATGTATGATTTTGTGGTGTATTAGTAAAGGCCCATTGACATTAACTGAGGACTTGGATGTGCAGTGAGGCTAGACGCACAGTAAGTCCAAGTCAAGAATCAGTAATGTCATAAATAAGTCCATAACCGTATAGTAGTGCTGGGCACTCTAACAAGATAAGGTTAAAATGAGCAAGTCTCCTTATAAGGGTGACCTATCTAGGTCATTTGAGGCTTTTCCAGACTTGTCTCTCTAGTGCGTACATCACGCATTAGATCAGACCACTGTGAGTTAGTTTTCTCATAATTGTACTATCAAAATCAAAAAACACAATACCTACTGCTGTTAAGTGGCCAACGCTTTCAATCTTGAGCATATGTGGATGAACCGATGAAGTTAGGGTTCGGTACTGTGATCTATATGAGTGAGACCTCACTTGGCTAAGGTCAACAGCTCTTTGTGTTGGGTGTTGAGTTCTGGACAGTTGGGACATGTATATGCAATAGTAGATTCTATGTGCCCCCTTAGTCTTGTTTGTATGATCATTTAAATCTAGATCTAGTGGTACAACCTTTCAAGGGTATATAGGTCATTTAACTTGTGGGTCACTCTCGAGATCAAGAGTAATGTGACTAGAAGATGATTGATATCTTGGACAAGTTATTCTAAGGTTTAGAGGTAGTTGAGGAGGTTATGGTACAATCAAAGGACCAACCTTGACTATGGGCATACATAGAGGGGCATTTTGGTCATTTTGCTTAGTAGGTAAAAGACAAAGGTCACTCGTTATTGTGACAAGCTTCTAGCATCCAGTAATTATCCTTGAAGTACGACTTTAGTCTTGTGGTGAAATAGACTAAGGTCAAAATGGTCATTATGTCACCTAAGGTGAGGCAAAGGCATTTTGGTCATTTTGGGAGCCAACGGTAGTTATGTCTTTTGGTTTCTCTGGTAGCTGGATATTGTTTTAAGCATGAGATGTCTTTTCTTGAATATGTCCTTATTGGTCGATTGTTGAATATATGTTTTCATAAGAGTTTTAATTGTATTAGGAGTCTTGGAAATGGAAATAAGATTTGTTCTTAATTCTTATTGGTCCAAGTTTTAATATAAATAATTAGAACGTGTCTTAATCTCTTTCCTAAAGCTTCTAGGTATGTGAGATGGGACTTTTTGAGTAAGGTTTCCAAATTAGGATGAAGTTATTATATTTTTACAAGATAATTCAAATATCTTGAACTCTAAGTTTCCTATATTAGAATATCAATTTGTCAAGTCGTCTTGTAGGGAAGCGTCCAAGTTTGGAAAGAAGAAAGAGATAATGGGCCCAACATATTCTAGAAGATTTGTTGGGATTTAAATTCTAGAAGATTAGATAAAAAGTTGTTTTTAATTTGAAACTCTAATCACCTAAAGATCTTCTACTTGAATTTAAACTCAAAATAAAGTCCTAGTCTATCTAGGAGTTCTATTGCTAAGGGAACTCTTAAAGGGGGTCAACTAAGTTTGATTAAATACAAAAGTTTTTTTACGTCAAGAAATATATTGTAGACACGTAAATTCTTGGAGAAGTTTAGAAATGAAAGAATTTTCTTCTTCTCTTGATCGACCAAAAACAAAAATAGACTTCTACAATTCTAACACCAATTCTTTCACCAAGAATTTGGTTCTTGCTTATTGATAACATCTCTATAGTCATAGTAGGGAAGATCAAAAGCTTTTTGGGTCGTCCGTATAGAGGTTTTTGGAGAGAAAAACACAAGAGGACAGAAATTATCTTTTCCCGTCACAGCTTGCGCAATCTCAGATCTGCGCTTGATCGGGTGCTTATCACTTATCGGATCATTCTGAAATTTTATAAGGATGTTCTAAACTTCTAGAGCTTCGAATCCAATGGTTGGATTTTCAATCATAGGTCTAGAAGCCTGTACAATAATCAATAAAATTTTTTGGTCGTTTTTCTGCTCTAGGAGGTAAATTTGTTCTAACAATTTTACTTTGTGTTCTTGTTTATTCTATGCATGTGCGGTATTATTTTGTGCAAGCATTTATTTTTTTGCTGCACCTAGGGTTAATGATTTAAAAATTGACTTAGGGTTAGTCTTCCATGCTCTATTAGATCCTTCATTAACTTCCTTAGATTGCTTGATTCCCCCATCATACACATACACACACCGTTTATTTTCTTGTTTTAGCTTCAATTTTTCCATTCCTGAGCTCCCCTTAAACCAAAAACCCAAAAATATCGTAGGTAGGAACCCAACACGTAGCTTCTTAGGATGCACGTAGCTTAGGACATCTTATACGTTAGGCCTCCCCGTGGATTTGACCCCGTACTCGCACAATTTGTGCTATACGTGACCCGTGCACTTGCTGCTATTTAGGCTTGTGCTACAAGATAGCAATCAAGTTCTTGGCCCTGTTGCTAGGGAGGCAATGGTTGTTTGGTTTCTTAGTTTTTGTATCTTAGCTTGTTACATGTTGTTTTATCTTTTCCTTCCATGTTTTTATTATTTTGATTAATAAAAGACAAATTCAAAACAATTTTGTTGAGCATTGCGAAGAGGATTACTTGTGCTTGACTGACTATGACTGAACCAAATGCTTCTTGGTGGTCCTTAGTATCCTTTTCCCCACCACCCAAATGTATTCCTTATGCATGTCGCTTGTGTAGAAGTTTTATGTATCCAACTGTTTTTTGTCCCCATGAAAATTCCCCATCTAGGGCTAGTGCTAAATATGATCCCCATAGTCATGCATCATCTCATGTATCTTCATTTAAAAATTATGACTACAGGGATGCGTATTCTTGTTATTGCAATCATTGTGGAAGCCATGCTCTTGATTTCAATACATGCCTTACCTTCCACCCTTATCATTAATAGCGGGCAATGCCCAAGAATGCCCTTAGTAATCATATTCCCATGCATGCATCCTCATCTTATCATTATGATTCTAGGAAGCAACATCATGCATCTTCATATTGGGGTCAAGATGACTCTTCATATTTTCACCTCATTGCTTTGTGATGTGTTTTTTTTTTAGCGTGTTTGCATTGTTATTTGCCTATGGTTAAGAGTTATTAAGTGTTCATAAAGATGCATTAGTGTATTGCTTTTGATAGGCTTAAGCATAAACAGTTGTACATATTAAAAGACAAATTGCTACACTAATTTTTTGTTTTCAATGATTTAGGTGAACTTTGGGTTAAGATCGAGATTGAATGATGATAGGTGATGAAGATGGGAGATGCATGGGTCAAAAAGAGAAGATCGAAGGCTGGAAAGACAAAGAATGAATGAAGGAAGTCAGTTGGACGACCTAAGAAGAAGGAGCCAATCGACCGGCAGTGCGTAAAGAGCTGATATAAAAGCCTGATTTTCAGACTTCAGAAAAAAAGGATCTTTGACAATTCTGGGAGAAGATCTTAACACACCCATCACACACATACACACTTAACCCTAGTCTTCACCCACATCACACACACACTCTCACACATTTCATCACCTTGAAGCAAGAGGATTTAGAAGGTTTTAATCATTTGGATTCAAGTTTGCTCAAGAGTTATGTACAAGATTAGCTAGGATGAAAGGGCAGCTTCATAAACTCTCTTTCATTCTATCTCTTATTATGATTGAGTAGACTAATATAGGGTGATTTAACTTATGTAATGGGTTAGCTATATACTTTTATGATATGGGATTAAAAGGATGAATATATACATGTTTGATTTTCTTGTTCAAATGGTTATTTTCTCATTCATGTCTAAGTGTTTGATTAAATGCCAAAATGAGTAGCATGTGTATAAATTAAAGTCTATTTATTACTAAACACATCTAATCCATGCTATAATCATGTCTATGTGTTTACATGTGGATGCTATGAAGTGGGTAATGGTTATATTCATGTCTATATGTATATTTGCATGCCTAGTAGTGAATATGACTTCAATAGCACATACATGTTGGTTGTTGATTGCTTAGAATGGTGTAACCTGAGCATGACGATGTTAGGTAGTTGAATAGATCTCATTATTCACGAACACCTTGGCCAAGAACATGTATGAATGTGCTAGCGAGTCAAATCTCGCTGAAGTGATCTTAGAGTGACAGCAAGTAATTTAAGGCTAGCCTAGGCCGAGTCTCCTTTGGCTTTAAATCTAGCCAATAGGTTTTAGGATAGGTTTAGTTGACCTTAGCGACACTAGGTCTTCACTTTAAATCCAGCCAATGGTTTAAGTACTAGGGTAGGTTCATTCTAAGTAGCCTAGGAAGCTAATTAGTCACTCTTTAGGCCTTAGGTTATAAGGACCATGCCGTAGCTCTAGGAGGCACCGCTTAGGGACGAACCTGCACCGAGTCCTAAGGGGAAATTAAGACACTAGTTTAGCAACCTAGTTAAGAGCATTTACTAAAGTAAGCCATCATTCTTTAATCCCATAGCATTTGAGTATAGAATCACACATTCATAAGTTGAAGCCACCTATCACCTTTCCATTTGTTAGTTCCTCAAGATTAGTTTGTCCCCCACTTTTCCATTCCCATAGTTTAGTTTAATTCATTTTAGCTAGAGCTCCTGACCATCCAAAATCCCAAAAATAAATAGTTTAGGTTTCTTTTTAGGCACACTCTAGAACACACCCATAGAATCCATCTCACAACATAGCCTCCCTGTGGAATCGACCCTGTACTTGCATACACTTTACTACAGTGATCTGTGCGCTTACGGGTCTTTTGAGCTTGCACTCAAAAGACCATGATCAAGTTCTTGGCACCGTTGCCCAGGAGGTACGGTGGTTTGCATTCTTTGCTTGTGTTCTTGATAGTTGCTTTTCTAGTTTTCTTGATTTAGTTCTCTATAGTTTGTTTAGTTTTTGCTTATCTTGCTTTAGTTCTTGTTTATCTATTTCGACTTTTGTTTTTGTTTTTAGTAGACTTTCTAGGATTGTGGTTTATTTGCTGTAATTTTAGGAATATTGAAGTTTTTGGGGGTTAAAGTGGCCGGAGTTAGGATAGTTTGTGTATGCTTGGTCGGAGATCCCCTAGAAATCCTTTAGTTCCTCTTAATCTCGAACCCGATAGAATTACAAGGCATTTTAGGAATTTAAGAGATCTTCTTGAAGAGATGGCCGATCCCAATCATCCTCCTAATCCTCCATTTCCCCCGATGAGTCCCATTCCACCTCATGATCACCATGGGCATCATGCCCAAGATCATTTTAGATAAAAGCCTTGTAGACTGGATCCACCCATAGATGAAAAACCTACTCTTAGGCAATTCTTTCTCCCCAAAGCCTTTGAGCCTAATTTGACTATTCAAATTCTGGGTTTGGGGAGACGAACTTCAAGATTAAGCCTAATATATTGGCCATGCTTCCTTCCTTCTACGAGAGATGCAATAAGAGTCCTCTAGAGCATATTACTGATTTTGTTGAGATAAGTTCCACTCTCCATGTCCCCAATGTC
Organism: Cordia subcordata; assembly: GCA_028554755.1. Classification (NCBI taxonomy): domain Eukaryota; kingdom Viridiplantae; phylum Streptophyta; class Magnoliopsida; order Boraginales; family Cordiaceae; genus Cordia; species Cordia subcordata. Next base: position 14,935,508 of record JAPTOF010000013.1, read on the forward strand.
TCCTAAGAAGTCATACGTCTAAGATTGTTTCTTTTCTCTCTTAAGGACAAGGCTAGGGCTTAGTTGTATTCTTCACCTAGTGGTTGCATTACTACATGGGTCGAGCTTCAATCTAAGTTCTTTCAAAAATTCTATCCCATGGCCAAGACGACCGACCTTAGGACCGCCATTATGACTTTTTTCCAACATGACCGAGAATCCCTTCATAAAGCTTGGGAGAGGTTCAAGGACCTTCTTAGACAATGTCCACACCACGGGTATGGCGATCATGATTTATTACAATATTTCTTTTGAGCCTTAAATGAACATAATAGGATGATAGTCAATTCTGCCTCCAGTGGTGGTTTCTATCTTTTGAGACCGACTGAGGCATGGGAGATAATAGAGTTGATGGCTGAAAATTCTTTTCAAAATTTTTCTATGGAAATGTCTAGTCAAGGAGGTAATAGGAAAAATGTTAATGAGGTTGAAGTTTCTTTAGATTTACCCATCAAGGTTGAGGTTTTGACGAATAAGTTAGATCAATTCATCTCATTATCTCTTCATCCCAAGGTCATAAGACTAGGTCTATAAGTTCTTCCTCCGCCCCTTTAGTTGTTGAAGTTTGTGCATTGTGTTTCGAGTCATCTTATAAGACTACAGCTTACCCTTTAGCATCTCAATTTCCTAAATTCATGAAAGAGCAAGTGTTTGCTACTCAAGGGTACTCTCGTGAGTATAATCCATACTTGAACACATAAAATCTGGGTTGGAGGGATAACTCAAAATTTTCTTGGAGACAAGGTCAACAGAAGTCTCGTTCACATCCTTAGGTTCCACCTCAGTAGCGACCCCGTTCTCAATATCCTCCAGGTTTCTATCATCTTAATCAGCCCCGTCTCACTAATGCTCTTCAACCTCAGGCTTTACCTGCTCCTTCTAGTAGCCAGTCTTCTAGTAATGATGTGATGAAATTAATGTAGTTTATTTAGAATCAGCAGTAGGCATTAGCTAGTCAGCAGCAAAAGTTAGGTGATAATAGGCAAGAGATGGCTAGCTATAGGCAGCAGATGGCTAGGTTTGATAGACAGTTAGGATAGTTTGCTACGCAGTTGAGCACTAGAGACTTTGAGAAATTGCCTTCTCAACTAGAAGTGAACCCTAGAGTCCAGTCCTGTTTCTCCACCGATACCACTTATCCTTCTCAAGCCCAAGCTAAGGCCGTCACTACTCTTAAGAGTGGTAGGGTAGTGGATAATAGAGTAGGAGGTGACTTTGCAGTGCTTGCATCTAGTGGTCCTTCTAAGTCTAGGGCACCATATAGTAGCCCTGTTGAGGGAAATTCTAAAAAGGGTCCTATTGAGAGAGATGAGCCTACTAGAGACCATGAAGTGAGTAATACTTTTCGCCCACATCGGGAGGGAAAGGAGCATATTGATAATTCTCATGTGTCTAGAGGCGTTGAGCCTAGAGTTCCCATTCCATCCGCCTTAGAGAGGCCTACGCCTATTACGGATTATAGGTTTTTCAAGTTTTAGAGCATCTCAAGGACCTTAAGGTCAATCTTCCTTTGATAGATGCAATACTTTTCATCCCCTCCTATTCTAAGTTCTTTAAGGATCTTTATACAAGGAAACGTAGGTCATCGAACATTTCTAAAAAGGTGAGGTTATGGAGAAGGTGAATAGTATTTGTACTTCGGGCCTCCCGCCCAAGATAAGTGACCCCAGAGCTTTCACTATTCCTTTTAGGATTAGAGAGACCCAGATTGATCACGCCTTGTTAGATTTAAGGTCCAGTGTGAATCTCATTCCTTACTCCGTCTATCAGCAACTAGGTTTAAGTGAGTTGTCCCCTACACCTATTACTCTTCAGCTAGCTGATAGGTCCAAGTATAGACCTAGAGGTGTGATAGAGGATGTTATGGTCCAGGTAGGTGAGTTCGTGTATCCTGTTGACTTCATAGTGTTAGATATGGATTTGAGACATGACTCTAGACATTCTACACCCGTTCGTCTAGGTCGCCCCTTTCTTGCCACCACAGATGCAATTATACATTATAGGTCGGGGTTATTAGAGATGAAATTTGGGAATTTGAGGTCTACCATGAAGGTTGCTGAGGCGGTGAATAGGGCTAATATAGGAGGACAAGATGGAGAAGGGTGCTTTAGGGTTGATGTGATTGATTCTTGTGTTGAGGACTTTGTAGAGAAAACTATGACTATATAGGAGATTTTAGAAAATTTGAGGAATTGATGTCTAGCTTTAATTTAGACACCATAGATTCTACTTCCTTAATTGAGAACCATTTGATTAATAAGTCACTTGAGGTTAATCTTTCTAGTCTTGATTTTAGTGATGTTCTCGTTGATGATGTTGAGGTTAAATCCCCCTTGGTTAAGCCTAGCCCTTCTTTAGAGCTCAAACCTCTTCTCGATCATTTGAAGTATGCATTCCTAGGCCTTAATAAGACCTTTCCGGTCATCATAGCTTCCGATCTTTCTAGTGAGCATCAGGAGTGTCTCTTAGAGGTTCTTAGGAAACATAGGAAGGCTATAGTGTAGAAAATTGATGATTTAAGAGGTATTGATCCTTCGGTTTGTTTGCATTGTATTCACCTTGAGGATGAAGCCATTCCTTCAAGAGAGATGCAAATGAGGCTAAACCTACACATCTCCGATAGTGAGTGGGCTAGCCTGGTCCAAGTTGTCCTTAAGAAGTCTGGGATCATGGTTGTGTAGAATGAGAGAGGAGAGCTTATCCCTACACGTACTCCCACGGGTTGGGGAGTTTGTATTGATTATAAGAAGCTCAATTCCAAAACTAGGAAGGATCATTTCCCATTGCCTTTTATAGATTAGATTTTAGATAAAGTGGCTGGGCATAGCTACTATTGTTTTTTAGATGGCTATTTGGGTTATAATCAGATCCCCGTGTTTCCCGAGGACTAGGAGAAGACCACCTTTCCCTATGCACTTTTGCCTATAGTAGAATGCCCTTTGGTCTTTGTAATGCCCCAGCGACTTTCCAGAGGTATATGATGGCCATTTTCAATGACATGATTAAGAGCCATTTAGAGATATTCATGGATGATTTCTCAGTCTTTGGTGATAGTTTTGAAGAGTGCATGAGTCACCTCTCTTTAGTCTTAGACTGATGCGTGAAGAAGAATCTAGTGTTGAGCTGGGAGAAATCCCACTTCATGGTGCAAAGAGGGATAGTTTTAGGTCTTATAGTTTCATTTAGTGGTATTCAAGTTGACTCGGCTAAGGTAGAATTGATTGAAAAGTTGCCTGTTCCAAAGTGTGTCAAGGATGTTAGATCTTTTCTAGGACATGCAGGATTCTACCATAGATTTATTAAGGATTTTAGCCACATTACACGTCCCTTGTCTAGGCTCTTAGCACAAGATGTCCCTTTTGACTTTAATGATGAGTGTGTTAGGGCTTTCACTAGGCTTAAATCCTTATTGTCTGTATCCCCAATTATCCAACCGCTTAACTACAATCTCTCATTTAAGGTTATGTATGATGCATCCGATTATGCGATAGGAGCTGTTTTAGGTCAAAGGAAGGATAAATTGCCCTATGTTGTGTACTATGCTAGCAAGACTCTTGATGAAGCCAAAAAAAACTATAGCACCACGAAAAAAGAGCTTCTAGCGATAGTCTTCTCCTTTGACAAGTTTAGGTTATACATCCTAAGGTCTAAAGTGATTGTCTACACTGATCATACGGCATTGAAATATTTGTTTTCTAAGAAAGAGTCTAAGCGCCGCTTGATTAGGTGGTTGCTCCTCCTTCAAGAGTTTGACATCGAAATCCTGGATAAGAAGGGTAGAGAAAATATAGTTGCGGATCATCTTTCCCGTCTTGTTAGTGAGTCTTCTAGTCATCCATCCCCTTTTCATGATTCATTTCCAGATGAGCAATTATTGGTCGTCTCTCATCACATACCTTCGTTTGCTCATATTGTCAATTATCTTGCCACAGGGCATTTTCCTTCCCATTGGGAGAAGAAAGAAAAATTCCGAGCACAAATTAGGCATTTCTTTTGGGAGGATCCCTATCTTTTTAAAGTGTGTGCGGATCAAATTTGCCAGTGTGTGCCCGAAGACGAGTTTGAGAGCATCTTGAGCATGTGTCATGATGAGGGGTGTGGAGGTCATTTTCGTGGAAAGAAGACCGCCTCGAAGGTCTTGCAATGTGGATTATTTTGGCCCACTCTTTTTAGGGATGCCCAAGAATATTGCAAAAAGTGTTTTAGATGTCAACAATCCGGGTCCATCTCTAGGAGAAACATGATGCCTTTATCCCCTATTCTTCTATGTGAGTTGTTTGATATTTGGGGTATAGATTTCATGGGTCCATTTTCACCTTTCTTTAGGTACCAATATATTTTAGTAGCTATTGATTATGTGTTCAAATGGATTGAGGCAATTCCCACATGCACTAATGACCATAGAGTAGTGGTTAAATTCTCTAGATTTGGAGTCCTTAGGGTCTTGATTAGTGATAGGGGTTTGCATTTTCGCCATAGGACTTTAGAGGCCTTGTTGAAGAGATATTCAATCACCCATAAGGTAGCCACTTCTTATCACCTATAAACTAGTGGACAAGTGAAGGTGTCCAATAAGGAGATCAAGCACATTTTAGAGAAAATGGATCGGCCCAATTGGAGAGATTGGTCTATTAGGCTAAATGATGCTTTGTGGGCCTACCGTATTGCCTTTAAAACTCCCATTGATATGTCTCCGTATACATTGGTTTATGGGAAAGCTTGTAACTTGCCAGTAGAACTTAAACATAGAGCTTATTAGGCCATCAAGGCCTTAAATTTTGATTTGGCAAGAGCGGGTAAGAAAAGAAAGCAAGACCTAGTGGAGTTGGAAGAGCTTAGATTTGAGGCATATGAAAGCGCCAAACTTTATAAGGGTAGGATGAAGAGAATTCATGATAAACACATTATTAAGAAATCATTCTCTCCCTCCAATAAAGTTAGGTTGTTTAACTCACGATTGAAACTCTTTCCAGGTAAGCTCAAGACAAGATGGGATGGTCTATATGAGGTGTTGGTTGCCTACCCTTCCGGAGCAGTCAAGATCAAAGACTTGAGGGATGGCTAAGAGTTGATGGTGTATGGGCAACACCTGAAGCATGCATATGATCCGAGCATGCTTGTATAGAGGTTTTAATGCTTCAGGATCCCATCTATGGAGGTTGAAGATGAGTTGGTGTTTGCCCAGCTGACGACATGGTGGTTAGCGCTACTAGGAGGCAACCTAGGTTCAATTTTGCAATTTTGCATTTGTTTCACTTTCTTTCCTTTTTATTTTCTTTCTTTTTCTTTCACCCATATCAATGTGTTGAATCCCGATCCTTTGTCCCATAAGATACACCATTGCTTATTATTGCAAATGCCAGTGCAAGCATGCAAAGGCAATACTACTAAACTTATTTTCTTTGTGAGTGTTTGTGAATTGTAAATCACAGGATTAGTACTATGGTGATTTATCATTGGCATGGAAAGCTTTGAAGAAAATGCAAGGTTGTATCTATCCTTTCTCCATTTGTTCCCATGTTTTTACCCCATCCCTACCACCCTTACCTGTTTTGTAATGCCAATTTGCTTGTTTATGCATTTTGCTCTATTTGCTTGAGGACAAGCAAAGTTTAGGATTGGGGGTGTGGAAGTTTGATTTTCTTGTTATATATTTTGTTTAGGGTCGATTGCATTATGTGCTTAAAAATGGTGAAAATTTTCCAATTTTGATACATGTAGAGTCATTTATTTCTTTGTTGATCATTGTGTTGGCTATTGTGATTAACTCTATTGTGAATATAAGATGAATTGTGGGGAAATGAATAGAGTGGTTTGAAAGCTAAGTCTTGGAGGGGATGCCCTTCAAAGTTGTGAGGAGTGAGGACCTTTAAAGAATGAACCTTGTAGCCACCCCACAGCTTAGTAGGAAAGAGTGTTGAAAAAAGAGGGTTGTTGATGTGAGTACCCCTTCCTTGATTGGTTCTTTTTTATATGCCAAAGCCTTTCTTTTTCTTTTCTTTTTGTGAACACAATGCAAAGTATGGAAAATCAAAAAAAAAAAATTGAATTGAAAAAGGCACAAAGGTGCAAAAATATAAATAAAAAAAATGAAAAAGAGAAAAAGTTAAAGGCACCAAAAAGTTTTGTGAATAAGTGCATAAGTGACACAATGTCAACTTAGCACATGCTATCATCTTTGTAGATATTTGAATAAGGCTTTTTATAAGCCATTGTGTATGTATATTCTCTCTTCTTGTCTTTGAGGCTTTGTGCATGTTTGTGAGGCCATGATAGTTGAGGAGGCGTGAAATATCAACATCCCAAGTGCACGAGCTGGAATCCTAGGCTCGTGGTGGCTTGGCTACTTGGGAAATTCCCACAAGGAGCAAAACCCCTTATGAGTAGAGGGAAGATTCAAAGAGGCTTAGGGATCTTTCCACAATAGGAATGCCCCCTTAATGCTTCTTAGACTAACTATGATAGAGAGTCAATCCCTTTAGAAACCTTTGGCATTGGCTCTAGAAATAAACTTAAGATTGGGCTTACTTGGGGACAAGCAAGGAGAAGGTTTATGGAGGTGTTGATGTGTTGTGTTTTTTAGTGTGTTTGCATTGTTATTTGCCTATGGTTAAGAGGTATTAAGTGCTCATAAAGATGCATTAGTGTAATACTTTTGATAAGAATAGGCTTAAGCATAAACAATTGTACATATTGAGTTTAAGAGACAAATTGCTACACTAATTGCTTGTTTTCAATGATTTAGGTGGAATTTGGGTTAAGATCGAGTTTGAACGATGATAGTGATGAAGATAGGAGATGCACGGGTCAAAAAGAGAAGATCGGAGGCTAGAAAGACAAAGAATGGAGAAAGGAAGTCAGCCAAACAACCTAAGAAGAAGGAGCCGGTCGACCGACCACTCCAGAGAAGTGCTCAAAATAGCCGGACGACTATCCCTCCAGAGTAGCCGATCGACCAGCCTATCCAAAGAGCATCACTAAAAAGTCGGTCGAGCTAAGAGAAGAAGCCGGTCGACCTAGCACGTAAAAGCTGATATAAAAGCCCGATTTTTAGACTTCAAAAAATCTTTGGCAATTCTGGGAGAGGATCTTAACATACCCACCACACACGCACACACTTAACCCTAGTCTTCACCCATATCACACACACTCTCTCATACATTTTATCACCTTGAAGCAAGAGGGTTTCAATCATTGGATTCAAGTTTGCTCAAGAGCTTTGTACAAGATTAGCTAGGATGAAAGGGAAGCTTCATAAACTCTCCTTCATTCTATCTCTTATTATGATTGAGTAGACTTATGTAGGATGATTTAGCTTATGTAATGGGTTAGCTATATACTCTTATGATATGGGATTAAATGGCTGAATATATACATGTTTGATTTTCTTGTTCAAATGGTTATTTTCTCACTCATGTCTAATTGTTTGATTAAATGCCTACATGAGTATCATGTGCATAAATTGAAGTCTATTTATTACTAAACAAATCTAATCCATGCTATAATCATGCCTATGTGTTTATATGTGGATGCGATGAATTGGGTAATACTTATATTCATGTCTATATGTATATTTGCATGCCTAATAGTGAATATGACTTCAATAACGCATACATGTTGGTTGTTGATTGCTTCGAATGGTGTAACTTGAGCATGACGATGTTTGGTAGTTGAATATATCTCATTATTCACGAACACCTTGGCCAAGAACATGTATGAATGTGCTAGCAAGTCAAATCCTACTGAAGTGATCTTAGAATGACGACAAGTAATTTAAGGCTAGCCTCGGCTGAGTCTCCTTTGGCTTTAAATCCAGCCAATAGGTTTCAGGATAGGTTTAATTGACCTTAGCAACACTAGGTCTTGGCTTTAAATCTAGCCAATGGTTTAGGTACTAGGGTAGGTTCATTTTAAGTAGCCTAGGAAGCTAATTAGTCACTCTTAAGGCCCTAGGTCATAAGGACCATGCCGTAGCTCTAGGAGGCGCCACCTAGGGACGGAACTGTACCAAGTCCTAGGGGGAAATTAAGACACTAATTCAGCAACCTAGTTAAGAGCATTTACTAAAGTAAGCCATCATTCTTTAATCCCATAGCATTTGAGTATAGAATCACCCATTCATAGGTTGAAGTCACCCTATCACCTTTCCATTTGTTCCTCTAGATTAACTTGTCCCCCACTTTTCCCTTCCCATAGTTTAGTTTAATTCATTTTAGCTAGAGCTCCCGACCATCTAAAATCCCAAAATAGATAGTTTAGGTTTCTTTTTAGGCATACTCTAGAACACACCCATAGAATCCATCTCACAACATAGCCTCCTTGTATAATCAAACTCGCATTTGCATATACTTTACTCCACCAATCCATGCGCTTGCGAGTCTTTAGAGCTAGTACTCAAAAGACGATGATCACTTTGCAAATCTATCTCCCGCATTGTCATTTCCTACCCAACCTTTCTCTATGTTTTATGATGGCTGTGCTTATAGAAATCTAAATCAAGATGTCTACCATTTCCAATCAGTTGAGCCCTCTTCTTTTAGGTTTTCTTCATAAGACGAAATGCTTCATTGTCTCCTATCCCTCATCCAATCTGACCAAGAGCAACTAGAGAGTTTGAAAAGAGACATCAAATCTCTAGGTGAGTGATTGGAGAGAGCGGCCGAAAGTATGCAACTCATAAGAGAGAATGTTGAGATACCTTTAGAGCAAGTTAAAGAGATATGAGAGAGACCTAGAAATAAAGAAAATAGTGGTAAAAGTGATGTTGTGCTAGAGAGAAAACTAGAAAGAGAGGTCGATGGAGAAATAACATCATGTAGTGAAGATGAGAATGAGCTTGATGATAGTTTGGTTCTTGATGATTCTTGTGGATATGTTTTAGAGGAAATAGTACCCTCTCTTCCTAAGCTTTCAATATCCTCCATTGAATCACATGAGCCTATTCTTTCATCTCATCTCACACATTTCGCACACTTGGAGATTGAATCTCATGATCATAGCACTCATTTCCACACACATCTTACCCGAGCATTCATGCTACATGACCCAAAATCCATCAACTCGCTGTTGTCCCCTCCATTTATGCCTTCCCCTTATGAGGAGCATGATAGTGAGGTGACGCTTACTAGCGATGAATTTGTGGAAGCATTTGATGAAATCTTATCTGGTGAACACTTGGAGTCATCCATTGGGAAGAATAAGACATCAATTTTAGAGTTTTTAGATGATAAGTCTCTTGGAGTTAAGGATTGTTGTGTTAAGGAGAATAGCCACTCTAAAAAGACACTTAAGGAAGAAATTCATGAACTTGAAATTACGATCTATGGGTCTTTGGGTGTGTTTGATGAATCGTTGTTGGTACCCTCTTCTACCTTCTCTACTAAGGAATTGATCGAAGAGGTTAAGCTTTTCCTAGATGAACATGAATATTCTTTTAGTATGAGTAAGCCCATTAAGATCGAATCCAACACCTTATGAGGAGTTAGAGCGACCTAGGATTGATAATGTTATATCATATGGAGAAGAAGAGTGTAGTACTTTATTGTCCTTTACCTTTGCCCTTTATTCTCCAAGAGTCTTTCTCACTCCCCTTTCCCATTCCGCTGAGTCTCCCTTTTTAGAACTCACATTTGTGCCCTCTAGTTTAGAACAGTTTTATCTAGGGTTAGGAAGCACGTTTCCTATGTTGCATGCATTTGACCTATCTTTGACCTATGGGGATGGTGTATTTTTAGCCTTTGATTATGAAAAGAAGGCCATGGGGTGGGTAATTAAAGAGCAAGCGGGATATGATCTTTCATGCTTATGCATGACACCTTCCACACTTGTGCACATATTCTCATTTGATGTTTCAGGGTAGGAGTTAGAAAAGGGTTGCTTGTGCATTCATTGCCCCATTGTTTGTTGTATGACCCTTTTCCTTCTACTGTCTGTGCGTGGTTGAATATCTAGCAATTTGTGTCTCTCAACTTTAAATACGTATTGCTTTAACATTGGTGCTCGGCTGGAGGCGTTAAATCCAATGCTACTAAGAGGCACCCTAGACATGTGTATACGTTTCTTGTTTTCCTTGTCTTTTACTCGTTTCATTTTTTCTTGTTTTTACTTATTATACTTGCTTTCTTGTTTACTTTCCTTGATTTCCATTTTTCTTTTTGTTTGCTTTCTTTTTCACCCTCTCAAGTGATGATCCTCACTTCTATCCATTCACATTCTTCATACACCTTGTTTATCAATTGATCCTCACTTATAGCACTCAATTAGTGGCATTGCCATGTGGATCAATGACAAATCATTGGCATCAATGGCAGCTTCAAATGAACACAAGGTTGTATCTATCATTTCTCCACTTATCCCTTTATATCTACCCTGTCCCCACCACCCTTACTTGCTTTGTGTCACCTATTTGCTTGTTATGTGCTTTTGTTCTAATTGCTCAAGGAAAAGCAAAGCTTAGGTTTGGGGGTGTAGCAGTTTGGTTTTATTGTTTTATGCTTTGTGTAGGGTAGATGTGCATTATGTGCTTTAAAATGATGAAAATTTTTCAATTTTGATGCATTTAGAGTCATTTATCTTTTGGTTGATTGGAGTGTTGGCTCTTGTGATTGATTTAATTGATTGGTGGAGATAGGGTTATATTATGGGGAATGAATGGAGTAGAGGGAGATCCAAGACTTGAAGGAGATGCCTTTGAAAGTTGTAGGGAATGAGTGTCTCTAAGAATGCCCCTTGTAGTCACCCTATAGCTTGGTAAGAAAGAGTGTTGAAAAAGGGCTGTTGATATGAGTGTCTCTTTCTTGATTGGTTCTTTTTTATGTGCCAAAGCCTGTCTTTTTCTTTTCTTTTTGTGTGAATACAATGCAAAACATGAAAAATTGAAAAAAAAAATTGAAAAAGGCAAAAAGGTGCAAAAATATAAAAAAAAAATTGAAAAAAAGAAAAAGCCAAAGGCATCAAAAAGTTTTGTGAATAAGTGCATCAGTGATACAATGTCAACTTAGTACAAGTATCCTCTATGTAGATATGTAAATAAGGCTTTTATAAGCCATTGTGTTTGTACATTTTCTCTCCTTATCTTTAAGGCTTTGCATATATTGGGGAGGCCATGTTAGTTGAAGGGGCACAAAGTATCAATATCCCGAGTGCATGAGTTAGAATCCCGGGCTTGTGAAGATTAAGGCTGCTTGGGAACTTCCTGAAGGTACGAGACCCCTTGTGAGTAAGTGAAGGATCCAAAGATGCTTGGAAATCCCTCTACGAAAAGAATGACCCCTTCATGCTCCTTAAATCCACCATGATAGTAAATCATCCTCTAGGCAACCCTCTTTACCAACTTTGATATAGACTTATGTTTGGCTTGCTTGGGGACAAGTAAGGAGAAGGTTTAGGGGTGTTGATCTGTTGGTTTTGTGTGTATTCACATATTGCATTCTTATTGTTGTTTTGAGGTGTTTTGTGTTTTATTAGGTGTATTAGTATAGTATTTTTGTCATATTAAGCATATTAGGCTTTAGATGTCTATGGTTGAGCATAAAGTATAAATTCTACACTAAAGTGTACTTATCTTGTGTTTTAGGCGAGTTTGATGAATGTCTTTAGCTAAACAAAGATAGAGATAGTTTGGGCAAGAATTGAAGAAGATCTTGAAGATGAAACATGGAAGAAAATCATGTTGTAAAGCTTCCAGATGCTTCCGGACAAAGGCCAAAGCAACCAGAAGCAAAATAGAGCTAAAACGAAGCCAAAAAAGAGCAAATAGGTACTACCAGAACACTGGTTTCAAAGTATCGGTGCACCGACTCTCTATTCTGCCAAAAACAAAGAGCAATCTTCTACTACCAAAATAGAGGCCCCTTGGTACCAGTGCACCGATTAGGTGTTCTGGTAGTTGCAAAAAATTGGCTATATAAGCCCTTTTTTGGTCATTTTTAAAGAGAACAATTCATATTCTTTCACACCCATCTCCCAAAACCCTAATCCACTCATGTCTCACTTCTCACACACTCTTCCATACATAAAAGCACTTTGGAATCAAGCCTCTAAGAGGATCAAACCAAGGATTTAGGCATAGCTCTTGGATTGTAAAGATATAGCTTTGGATAAAAAGGGTAGTTTCTTTGTCTCTCTTTTATCCTAAGGTAATGTATGTTTGATTAGAGCTATGTAGGGTGATTTACTCTTGTATTATGTATGATTACTATTTTTTATTAATGGGAACTTGTGTATATATATATATATATATGCTTTGTGCTTAAGGTTCAAAAGGTCATTTTACATACATGTCCATGTGTTTGTTAAAATGTCTCAATGATGGAGTATATGTATATTGAAGTCTATTTTGTTATTAATTATTTCTAAATCATTGTGCTAGCATGTTTATGTGTTTGTATGGTGATTACATGAAATGGGTATGCTTATATACATGTCTATGTGTGTGTTTGCATATCAAATAGCACAAATAGCTTCAATTGCATACATGTCAGGTGCTATTGCTTAAATTGGTGTAATCTAAGCATGTCTCTATGTTTAGTAGTAGAATATACCGGTGAATTCTCAAACGCCATGCCTTAGATACGTTTTCTTTGTGCTCTAATGTCAATTTCTGCTATTGTAATGTGATCGATGGTGTACAACAAGTAACTAGCCTAGGTTGAGTCCCTTTTGGCTTTAAAACCAGTCAATAGGTGCCCAGATAGGTTTAGTTGATCTTAGTTCACTTAGGAAGGCTAATTAGTCCACCCTAACACCCTAGGTTCATAAGGACCACACCGTAGCTCTAAGTAAGGCGAAGCTTAAGGATGGACTTTCATCGAGTCCTAGGGTTAGATTGAGAAACTAATTAGACAACTGAGTGCTAAGGTTAGATAAATCTAAAATCACCTAGAACCTTATTAACTAGCCTTAATTCCTAAGTCATAACGACCATGTCGTACTGCTAGGCATCGCCACCTAGGGACGGACCCGCACTGAGGCTTAAGGTACCAATTAGTTGGCTAATTAGAGGTCTAGACTAGAGCACTTTGTATAATCCACTAAGCAACCCTGACAAGAAGTAGTAATCAACTATTTACAAGACATAATCACCCTCATTTCCACATGTTTAACTCCCTTAGATCACTTGATTCCCTTGTCATACACACGCACACCTTTTATTTTCTTGTTTTAGCTTAGATTTTTCCATTCTTGAGCTCCTCTTAAAGCAAAAAACCCGAAAATATCGTAAGTAGAAACCCAACACATAGCTTCTTAGGATACACATAGCTTAGGAGACCTTACGCGTTAGGCCTCCCTGTGGACTCAACCTCGTACTCGCACACACTGTGCTACACGCGACCTGTGCACTTGTGGACTATTTAGGCTTGTGCCGCAAGATAGCGATCATTGATCCTAAAGTTCATTAGCTGAAGTGCATTCTATTACTCTAGCAAATTCAGTTACATTCATATCATTAAACAAGTAGTGTAAGGCGTTTTGATACAATTCAAACAATTTTATATCATCGTTATTCCATTCACTTTTCGGTTTAGGGACTCTCCTATCTCCTTCCATTTTAGTAGGCAAAATAGGTCCATTTTCAATTATTTTTTCAAGCCTTATAGTCATGTGATTGAATAAACATCTTCATTCTCATTTTTCAAAAAGCATAATTAGTTCCATCAAAATTATGTGCTTGTTCGATTGAAATACCTTCCATATTTGCCAAATAAATTCTACTAATTGTTAAACTATAGGTAGAACCCTATCTCTGATATCACTTGTTGGAGGCAATATATGTTAAGAGCGGGGGTAAATTAAGATATTAACTAATTTTCAAAATTAAAATTACTTAATCAAAGTAAGCAATTTCACTTAGACTATTCAACAAACAAGAATGCGCACAAGACAAATAAGAGTAGAGAAAAGAGAATGAGAATACAAAGGACCAATTTTTTAAGTGGTTCGACAAGCCTACATCTATCGCCTAAGAATACTGTCCTTAGGACTTTAACACTCCCCTAATGTGTGTGTTTCTTCAAGTGTTAGTGAGCACAAACCAATTTACTTTACACCTCTTTAAAGCCTAACTTCAAAGAACCCAAGAGTTTCACTCTTTACGATTTCCCCGTAGTCTCTTAAGCCCAATAAATGCCTCTCAAGAAATTCTACCTTTTAGAGTATGTTTGCAACAAAAATGAAGAAATAAAATGTGTTGGTAAGCTAAACTTCTATTAAGTAGGTGTAGCAATGAATAGCTCTTAAATGCTCAAAAGATTTCACAATAATAGCCCAATCTCTCAATGATTTTTAAGCAATAAATGATATGAAAAGAGTTTGGAAAACTTAGATGTTGTTGTTTCAAAGATAGGAAAGTGTATTTACAAAAAATGAGAGTGTTAGGGCAATAGATGTTGAAAAATAGGGCAAAAAATGGCTTCCAATGGCTCTTAACGGCTATAACATTTAATGCTGAAGGGAAACCAATCGCCTAGGCCAATTGGCCAGCTAAGGGTTCGGCTTCCTTCTTGAAGCCACTGACCCAGTCAGACGCCTAGGCCGATCGATCGACTAAAAGTCTGACTGAAAACCCTAACATTTTGAGGAGGCAGGTCAACCTATGCGACTATCCGATCAACCGGTTAGGGAGTCCGACCACTCCAGAATGTGTATAAAATCCACTAAGCATGTTTTAAAGGCAACCATCTTTGAACTAAAGCAATTTTGCAAGTATAAAACTTTTCAAAGAGGGTTTTTCTAGAACATTTAGCTCAAAAACATGCTAACATATTTCTTTGAAGTTTTTCAAAACTTTATGCAATGAGAAGCAATACTTCAAAGATGTAAACTGTTGCCCAAAAGTCTTTTCTACAAAGGATGCAAAGAAAAATCAAATTGATTAAGTTATTAAGCTGAACCTAAGGCTATTCACAAAGGATCACTTATTGGTACCCTTATGATGTCTCATCTCTGCCTTATTACTCCTCATTAACTTCTTCTTCGTGCTTGAGCTTTTCTCTTCTTGGATTAGCATCTTTCTCAATATGGTCATGGCTCAAGTCCAACACTTCCAACAATTTCAAACACCTATCTTAAGAATATATTAATACAAGCTCATAAGATGTTTAGTAATTAAGGATATAATTTGCATCATCAAAATCATTATATAAAGCAATATTAAGCCAACATTGGTAAAGAAGAAAAAGAGATGGAATGCCACATGGCATCCTATTATAATGCATGTATGTAGTTATGAATTTTTATGGAGCTAGTGCACTCTTATCCAAGCTTCACGTGGATTTATTTTTTAATAGTAAATATTAAATTAAGTTGAATTTATTTATTTTTAATAGCAGACGACTAATTTAATCATGAACTTTCTTATTCTACATAGACTGTTTAAATAATAAATACTAACTTTACTCAGGTTTAATCGTTGGAATTCACAAATGAAAAATACTTCAAGGCTTTTAAGCATTAATTAATTGGTAGTTAAAATTTTAAATTAAAACTAACAATATATATTCATAATGGATAAGAAATGAACCTTTTGAAATTCAAAAATGAATATTATTTTTAATAATTAATTAATTAGAAATTATATTTCTATATTAAAACTAAGTATATATATAACCATTGTCATATAAGCGCTAACATGGTACTCTCACATAATGTTCAAAAAAGTATTTTTTTTTAATAGTAAACGTAGATAGTAACCAAGGGAGCACAATTTCATTTGATCTTTAATATTTGTTTTCTTTTACTTTTGTAATAGATAGATATAGAATAAAAGAAGAAGCACAATTTTATTTTGTCTTTAATTTGTGTAATAGAAAGAAAAGTAATACAAATTTATTACTAATAATAATATTAGAGAAAAAGGGAGCATAAATTTATCTCTAATAATAATAAATTAGTTAAGTTGGCAAGCTAATAGAAGCTCATGTAACAAGTCTATTTGAGCTCCGTTATATAGAAATTTAAACTATATATAGATTTTAGTGTTTACCACTAAAATTGTAGTTACTTAAAACTTTTTAATGTTTAGCCTTAATGTTATAACTCACTCTAACAATATGTCAATCTGAATATTCTGCCTCTTTCGCATCATACACTATGCTAGCACTATGCACGCATTCACAAGTTTTATACTATACATTCACAATTTTTGTATGTTCACAATTTTTAATTATTTACAGATTTCATTATATATGTTTATAATTTTAATATTTTATGTTTAAAATTTTTAATTGTTCACAATTTTTATACGATAGATTCATAAGTCTAATTATTTACTATTCTTACACTATATGTTCAAAAGTTTTATATTATATGTTCATAATTTATAAACAAACATGTTCACAACTTGTCTACTTCTTATCTTCTCAATTTTTTTGTTTGAATCTTCCAACATACACGCCCGCAAACATATACATGTACATACATATATATATATGTATGTATATATATACGTATGTATAGGTGCAGAACCAGAAAATTTTCTTTGGAGGCACCGAGACTTATATACGTATTTGAATGAAAACCATAATCAAGATTAAGTAAAAAAACAAGTCTTCCTGTCATCTAACGTGAGAGAAAACATATTATATAAATACTATTAGATTTTTTAAACATAAACAAATATAAAAGAAATACTATTTAATGAAATAATATAAAATTATATAAGAAAAACTTACTAATTTAATTGATCAAATTAAGCTCTTCTCTCCTTTATGAATTTTTCTAGCAAAAACAAATAATAAATAATATATAAAAAACTCCCTGAATAAATAAATTCTCTGTGAAAAGGCTATCTAAAATTTATGAATTTCTTCAATTTATCTTGCAAGAAAAAAACTATTCTAAGCACCAAATTAACAAAATAAATAAATTAAGGATTATTGAAATTTATTCGCTAAATTCACTAAAATTTCTTATATATTACAAAAAATTAATCATTAAAATATAATCAGTGTAAAAAAATGTATACAAAAAATTTATTATGAGAATAATTTTAAACAAAAGAAAAGAAGAGAAAAATTAAGGGTGGGCCATAAGAAGAATTTTCAAAAATTTTATATTCACAAATATATATTTTTCGACACTTAGGAAGGGGGCGTAAAATTAGTTAAGAACATAGAATCTATATGTTGGATTGGCCACAAGTGTTATTTTGCAAAGTCAAATGCTAGTTAGCTTTTCAAAACTCAGGAACAAGCTTATTAATAACCCAATGCAAAATTTTCAAGCACAAAACTAATGTTTCTATACTTTCTTTTCAAAACCAAACCTCCAGTAGCTTGTTCCATAAAACACAAATTGCCAAACACATTTAAAACATACAGCATCAAGACATTAAATTCACAATTCAGCTCAACAAACTAAAGATTTCAACAATCAACTAATCTTCAACTCAACTCATCCTTCAACACGAGCATAATTCTATTCAAACCCAATTTCTCAACAAACCATTAATCCATATCCAGTTCAAAATTGTGTAAACAAACCATTCAAAAGTTCTTTCCAAATTGATAAATTGTGCTACCTTTCTTTTTCTCATCAACTTGCTATGTTTTAACTTTTCAACACAAGTAAGCATCTAACTTTAAAAGACATTTGTAGTACTTCAAACAATAAGATTTGACTCAACAAAAATTTTTCCAAAAACCCAACTTTTTAACAAAAGAATTCCTCAAACACAAGCATTTTTCAACAAAAACATGACCTTAGTTATGATTTTCCAGAAATTCCATCAAGTTCAAGACAACTCAACCTCCTTACAAGGCAAACATAGGCATATAATCCTTCAAAAATCTTTCCACCACAACTCACAGAAACTTGAGAAGGAAAACAAAAGTAGACCAGTTTCTAGCAAGACAAAACAAGTACCATTACATGTATAAGCCACCCTAATAGCACCCAAACACTATGTAAATAAAACTCACACCAATTAAAGCACATATAAGATTATAGGCAGAATGTGATTATACAAATGCATAGAAGTGAAATAAAAAGAACTTGCCTTGATGTGCAATTTTCCTCAGAAAAACAAGTTTGTGCCTAGGCCCAGCTACTGGAAAGCCAACTCACTTGAACTGCTTTCATACACTTTTTCATACATTACTTTTGTGACTTGCCTAGAATATTACTCAACCTTTTTACGTGATGACTAGCATTTGTGATAAATGTCCTTGATTACTTAGTTGGTCACAATTCTACATAGCTTTTAGCTTTTACTCATGGTCTTTTTTTGGTTGACCAGCATGTAAAAAGACACCTTTTTTTTTTACTTTCATTTATGCACCTTTTTTCACAATTTGAACAACATTTCCAACATATTTTTGTAGGAGTGACCTCAACCCTGACATAATTTTCCTAGGCACTTGTTTTTAGAATTTTACTACAAAAAATAAGTCAAGGCAAGCACCCATCAAACTCAAACTATGTATTGTTTCCAATTTAAACGTATGCAAACTTTTAAGCCCGAGTTATGAATTAAGCAAGATTCAAGCATGACATGATCAAAGTAACTATCAACGGCAACTAAATAATATGGGGATAGATTTACCACATGTACCAACTTACTGTTGCAACCAAATCCAGCTTCTCGAACATGGGGATTATGCTTTTTCCAAGAAAGGTGCCAAGTTCACAACGAGGAAAGTTGAGTGAAAAGACAAGTGATTTGACAAAAGAGACATCAAAGACTTATTAGTTTGACTCATAAGAGACTCAAAAACATGAAATTAAAGACACTAAAAGAGTCTAAAAATTATGAAAAAGACCCATTTTATAAAACACTTAACCAAATTTTTTTATTTTTGTTTTTTTTCCTTTTTCTTTCATTTTTTTTATTTCATGAAGACTTAATGAAGACTTAAGAAATACTAAATAAAACAAATATTCACAAGACTCAAGTCAGCAAATTAAAACACATGTAAATACCAAAAAAAAAAAACATAAAAGACTAAAATTAAGCATTCTTCCCCTACACTTATCACGCATGTTGTCCTTAATGTGTAAAAAAAGAAAACAATAAAATAAAAGAAAGATAGGACAAAGTTAGTAAAAAGAAAAGAAAGAGGACTTCCATTAAGAGCAGTGAGGAAGGTGGTGGAATCGGCAATCATTCAACGAATTCGGGGTCATGGAACCCCATTTTTTTTTCCTAAGCTTCAATGAATTGTTCTAGTCGCATAAGTGGAACTAATTGTTGTGCCAAGGTCGCCTCTATGTGTGCTAGGTGGTCATTATCAGTGGTGTGGGATATGGATGTCAAGGGGCCTGCTTGTTCGGCCTCCATGCATGCTCCCATAACCCGTAGACTTGTAGAGATAAGCTCAACTCTATCTCTTTCCTTTCAGAGGAGATTCATGTAACACAAGCAACTTAAATCCAAATAGCTCATAGGGTGAGCGATCGAAAAAATGGTAGTATGCTCATAAAACAAACCCAAATGAGTAGCAATATGCGTAACAAGAGAACCCAATATCAATGGCCTATTCTTTGTGACAGCAAAATGAATGTGCGTGAGAAGCCAATATCCCAAATTTACACGCTTCTTATGAAGCATGCACCACAAGAAAAAAAAAGTTCAACTTTTGTAAGCAGGTATTTCTTCTCCCTGAAAAGGAATGAGTCAAGAACCTATGTATATAAATCAAAGTTGGGTTCTCAAGTAAGTGGTCCCATGAGTTACTAGAGGTATAAGGCACGGGGTCAAAAGGGGCCAATTCATGGTAAACTTGTGCCTGATTGAAGTCCTTTAGGTAAGAACACAAACTACTCAAGTACTCACTAGATTGAGTGGTCTCAATAGTGATGAGTCCCAAAGACATATTAGAAGTAGTGATAGACATTTTGGCTGATGTACCATTCAATTGAAAGCGTACTCTTTTCGGTGAGACAAGTAGTGATAGACATTTTGGTCCTATCAAATTCAATTGTAGCATAAAATTCCCGAGTTAAATCGTAATATGTCAGACAAGTAATATTAACAAAAGGCCTCCATCCAATATTATCAAGTAATTCATTCACAATATTCGCCAAAACCCAAAATGCACATGGTCTCGAAATGCATTGCTTTACATGAATAGAGAGTTTAGGTGGCAAGTTCATCGTACCTTTTTTGGTGATCCAAATCTTGAAAATTTCAGCATGTTGCTGGATAGATCCGGAGTCGGGGCTCGCGAGACTTTATCTCCCTAGACTCTTGCATGACCACACGACATGGAAGGTTGAGAGAAAATTAGGAGGAAGGGTAGTGGGAAGGTTTTACTGCACGTCGTCGCTATTGCCTCGCCGTTGGCGATCGTTGTAGCTATACATAGAGTGTTAAGATCGGGATTGCTACACCATAATCTATAGATCATCATGCTTTTAAAAAATATTAAAGAACGTATCTAATATGGATGCGAAACAAGCAATAAAAAGCTTTATGCACACATAAGCACAACATGATTAAACATATAAGCAATACGTTCAAGAAGTTGAAGATCTAAGTAGGTGGTCTCTTTGCTTTGTAAAAACTCCATCAAAATAGCCTCCTCATTAGCCTTCTTCACTATGATCATCTTTCCAAAGCTAGGATGTGTGATGCTATGTAGTGGACAAATACTTAGGAGAGTTATAGTTGAAGATCTATAGAGTAGTGTGTGTTTTTGGTGTACTAGGTGAAAATTCCTACACACCTTTATGAAAAAGGCAAAGAGACTAAAGGGTTTATTATTGTTAGCTTACTATTTATAATGCACAATAACCTAATTGGGTAAGTTCCTACAAACAAATTAGTTTCCAACTATATCCTTTCTAGAAATGAAATATGCCTTATGGATAAGATATCCAAGATATTCCTTTCTCTTTCATACTCCATAACGTCTAATGATACTCGTCTCTCGAGTGCAAGCTCTAAAGACTAGCAAGTGCATGGATCGATGCAGTGTAGTGTGTGCGAAAACAGATGTCGAATCACAGGGAGGCTGTGTTGTGGGATGGATTCTACGCTTGTGTCCTAGAGAATGCCAAAAAGGAAACTTAAACTAACTATTTTTGGTGTTTTTGGATGGTCGGGAGCTCTAACTAAAGTAAATAAAACTACACTATGGGAATGAAAAGTTTAAAGACAAGCTATCTAGAGAGAACTAACAAATGGAAAGGATTAGGGTGACATCTACTTGTTGATGGGTGGTCCTAGACTCCAATACTATGGGGTCACGTGGAATGGTTTAATCTTTAATTGCTCTTTTACTAAGTTGCTTAGTTAATGTCCTAATTTTCCTAATGTCTCCCTAGGACTCGATGTGGGTCCGTCCCTAGGCGACGCCTCCTAGAGCTACAGTGTGATCCTTATGACCTAGTGCCTTGAGAGTGACTAACTAGCTTCCTAGGTGACCTAGAACAAACATACCCTAATACCTAAATCATTGGCTGGATTTAAAGCCAAGACCTAGTGTTACTAGAGTCGACTAAATCTACCCAAAAACCTATTAGTTGGATTTAAAGTCAAAGGAGACTCAATTTAGACTAGCCTTTAATTATGCTTCGTCATTCTTGGGTCACAATAGCGGGATTTGACCTATTAACGCGCTCATACATGTTCTAAGCCAAGGTGTTTACAAATAAAGGGACCTATTCAACTACCAAACATCGTCATGCTCAGATTACACCATCAAAAGCACTTTTGAACCACCATGTATGCAATATTGATGTCATATTTACTACTAAGCATGCAAATATACACATGGACATGAATATAAGCAATACCCACTTCATAAGATCTACACATAAACACATAGACATGATTATAGAATGGACTAGAGATGTCTAGTAGCAAAAAGACTTCAATTTATACATATGCAACTCTCATAGGCATATTATGAAACACTTAGACATGTATTGGACAATATCCATTGAAACAAGAAAAACATAGCATATGTATATACATTAAGCCATTAAATCCCATAATATAGAAGCATAGAATCAACCCATTACACAGGTATCATCACCCTAAACAAATCCCATTACACAAGTATCATCACCCTAAACAAATCCCATTACACAAGTATCATCACCCTAAACAAATCCCATTACACAAGTATCATCACCCTAAACAAATCTACTCAAACATAATATAATAGAGGATGAAAGAGAGAATAGAAAACTCCCTTTTGCATCCTAGCAATTCTTGTACGAAATCCTTGAGTAGTCTTCAATTCAAGTGTTTGAAACCCTCCAAATGAGCTTAAAACTAGGTTAAAAGTGTGTGAGCGTGTGTGTGTGTTGGAGGTTGGCGAAAGAGGAATTAGGTTTTGGGAGATGGGTGTGAAAGAATATTTCTTAATGTTTTATAAAATGACCAAAAGCGGGCTTATATAGCTGATTTCTGCGACTACCGAAACACTTAACGGGAGCATCAGTACGAAGGGGCCTCTATTTCAGTAGTAGAAGCTTGCTCTTTGTTTTTGGTGGAATAGTGAGCCGATGCAGTGGTATTTTGAAGCTAGTGTTCCAGTAGTGCCTCTTTGCTCTCTTTTGGCTTTGTTTTTCTCTGTTTTGCTTCCAATTGTCTTGACCTTTGTCCGAAAGCCTCCAAAATTGATTTTCTTCCACTTTTCATCTTCAATTATGCTTCCAATCCTTGCTCAAACAATCTCCATCTTCGTTGATCTTCAAACAATCCTCAATCTCACTTATAACATCCAAAACAAGCCATTAATGTAGCATTTACCTTTTAAACTCAACTATGTATAGTTGTATATGTTTAAGCCTATACCTAGCACAAGTAGTACACTAATGCAACTATTTAAGCTTACACCTCTAAAATATTGACAAATAACAATTCAAACGCACACAAAAATGCAACACATCAACACCCCCAAACCTTCTTCTTGCTTGTCCCCAGGCAAGCCCAATCTTAAGTTCATTTCTAAAGCTAATGCAATGGATTGCCTAAAGGATTGACTCACTATCAAATTTAGTTTAAGAAGCATGAAAGAGGCATATGGAGAGATCCTCAAATCTCTTTGGATCCTCCCTCTACTCATAAAGGGCCTTGAACCTCCTGGGAATTTGCCAAGTAACCAATCCACCATAAGCCTAGGATTTTAACTCACACACTCAGGATGTTGATATTTTATACCCCTTCAACTAACATGGCCTCCCTAATGTGCACAAAGCCTTAAAGACAAGAAAAGAAAGAATATACAAATGTAACGGCTTATAAAATCCTTATTCACATATCTATAAAGATGATAGCATATGCTAAGTTGACATTGTGTCACTTATGTACTTATTCACAAAACATTTCGATGCCTTTGGATTTTTCTCTTTTTCACATTTTTTTTTATATTTTTGCATATTTTTTCCTTTTTCAAATTTTTTGGATTTTTCATGCTTTGTATTGTATTCACAAAAAGAAAAGAAAAAGAAAGGCTTTGGCACATCAAAAAGAACCAATCAAGGAAGGGGTACTCACGTCAACAATCTTTTTCCATCACTGTTTCCTACCAAGCTATGGGGTGGCCACATGACTCATTCTTCAAGGTCTTTACTCCCCACAACTTTGAAAGGTATCCCCTCCAAGACTTAGTTTTCAAACCACGCTATTCATTTTCCTACAATGCATCTCATCTTCACAAATCAATAGAGTCAATCACAATAGCCAACACAATGATCAACAAAGAAATAAATGACTCTACATGCATCAAAATTGAAAATTTTCACCATTTTTAAGCACATAATGCAATCTACCCTAAGCAAGATATATAACAAGAAAACCAAACTTCTACACCCCCAAACCTAAACTTTGCTTGTTCTCAAGCAAATAGAGCAAAACACTTAAACAAGCAGATTGGCATTACAAAGCAAGTAAGGGTGGTGGGGATAGGGTAAAACATAGGGAACAAGTGGAGAAAGAATAGATACAACCTTGCATTTTCTTCAAAGCTTTCCATACCAATGATAAATCACCATACTACTAATCCTACGATGCACAATTCACAAACACTCACAAAGAAAACAAGATTAATAGTACTGCCTACGCATGCTTGCATTGGCTTGTGCAATAATAAGCAATGGTGTATCTTATGGCACAAAGGATCGGGATTTAAAACTTTGATGTAAGTGAAATAAAAAGAAAGAAAATAAAAAAGAAAGAAAGTGAAACAAATGCAAAATTGCAAAATTGAACCTAGGTTGCCTTCTAATAGCACTAACCACTATGCCATCAACTAGGCAAACACCAACTCATCTTCAACCTCTATAAATGGGATCCTAAAGCAATAAAACCTCCACAAGAACCATGCTCGGATCATATGCATCCTTCAGGCATCGCCCAATCACCGTCAACTCTTGGCCATCCTTTAAGTCCTTGATCTTGATTGCTCCGGAAGGGTAGGCAACCAACACTTTATACGGACCATCCCACTTTGACTTGAGCTTACCTGGAAAGAGCTTCAAACATGAATTAAATAACCAAACTTTATTGAATGGAGAGAATAATTTCTTAAGAATATGTTTATCATGAATTCTCTTCATCCTATCCTTATAAAGCTTGGCGTTCTTATACGCCTCAAACCTAAGCTCTTCCAACTCCGCTAGGTCAAGCTTTCTCTTCTCACCCACTCTTGCAAAATCAAAATTTAGGGCTTTAATGGCTGAATAAGCCCTATGCTCTAATTCTACGGGCAAGTGACAAGCTTTCCCATAAACCAATCTATACGGAGACATGCCATTGGGAGTCTTAAAGGCGGTACAGTAGATCCACAAAGCATCATTTAGCCTAATAGACCAATCTCTCTTATCGGGCCTAACCGTTTTCTCTAAAATGTGCTTGATCTCCCTATTGGACACCTCTACTTGTCCACTAGTTTATGGTTGATAAGGAATAGCTACCTTATGGGTAACCGAATATTTTCTTCACAACGCCTCTACAGTCCTATGGCGAAATGCAAACCCCCATCACTAATCAAGACCCTAGGGACTCCAAATCTCGATAAAATGTTCTCCTTAATGAACTTAACTACTACTCTATGGTCATTAGTGCATGCAGGAATTGTCTCAACCCATTTGGACACATAATCAATGGCCACTAAAATGTATTGGTACCCAAAAGAAGGTGGAAATGGACCCATGAAACCTATACCCCAAACATTAAACAACTCAAATGAAAGAATAGGGGATAAATGAATCATGTTTCTCCTAGAGATGGACCTTGATTGTTGACATCTAAAATACTTTTTGCAATATTCTTGGGCATCCCCAAAGAGAGTGGGCTAAAATAATCCACATTGCAAGACCTTTGCGGTGGTCTTCTTCCCACTAAAATGACCTCTACACCCCTCATCATGACATATACTTAACACGCTCTTAAACTCATCTTCGGGCACACACTAGCGGATCATTTGATCCGCACACACCTTGAAAAGATAGGGATCCTTCCAAAAGAAATCTCTAACTTGTGCTAGGAACCTATCTCTTTCTCTTTTCTCCTAATAGGAAGAGAAGCGCCCTGTGCCAAGGTAATTGACAATATAAGCAAACCAATGTGTGTGATAAGAAATGGCAAACAATTGCTCATCAGGGAATGAATCATGAAAAGGGGAAAGATCACTAGAAGACTCACTAACATGACGGGAAAGATGATCCATAACTAAATTTTCTCTACCCTTCTTGTCTCTTGAAGGAGAAGCAACCACCTAATCAAGCGGGGCTTAAACTCTTTCTTAGACAACAAATGCTTCAATACCGCATGATCGGTGTAGACAATCACTTTGGACCCTAAGATATATGACCTAAACTTGTCAAAGGAGAAGACTACTACTAGAAGTTCTTTTTCTGTGGTGGTATAGTTCTTTTGGGCTTTATCGAGAGTCTTACTAGCATAGTACACAATATGGGGCAACTTGTCCTTCCTTTAACCTAAAATAGCTCCTGTCGCATAATCGAATGCATCACGCATAACCTTAAATAAGAGACTGTAGTTGGGTGGCTGGGTAATCGGGGATGTTGACAATAAAAATTTAACCCTAGTGAAAGCCCTAACATACTCATCATCAAAGTCAAAAAGGACATCTTGTACTAGAAGCCTAGACAAAGGACATGCAATATGGCTAAAATCCTTAATGATTCTATGGTAGAATCCTGCATGTCCTAGAAAAGATCTAACATCCTTGACACACTAAGAAGTAGGCAACTTCTTAATAAATTCTAACTTAGTCGGGTCAACTTGAATACCACTAGATGAAAGGATATGACCCAACACTATCCCTTGTTGCTCCATGAAGTGGGATTTCTCCCAACTCAACACTAGATTTTTCTCCACACATCGGTCTAAGACTAAAGAGAGGTGACTCAAGCATCATCAAAACTATCTCCAAAGACTGGGAAGTCATCCATGAAAATCTCTAAATGCTTCTCTATTATGTCACTAAAAATGGCCATTATACATCTCTAAAATGTCGCTAAGGCATTACATAGACCGAAGGGCGTCTTCCTATAGGCAAAAGTGCCATAGGGACAAGTAAAGGTAGTTTTCTCCTGATTCTTGGGAAACACGGGGATCTGATTACAACCCGAATAGCCATCTAGAAAACAATAGTAGCTATGCCTAGCTACTCTATCTAAAATCTGATCTAGAAAAGGCAATGGGAAATGTTCCTTCCTAGTTTTGGAGTTGAGCTTCCTATAATCAATATAAACTCTCCACCCCATGGGAGTACGTGCAGGGATAAGTTCTCCTCTCTCATTCTTCACAACCGTGATCTCGGACTTCTTAGGGACAACTTGGACCGAGCTAACCTACTCAATATGGAAGATCGGATAAATGATGCCTGCATCTAAAAGCTTAATGATCTCTTTCTTAACTACTTCACTAATGTGTGGGTTTAGCCTCTTTTGCATCTCCCTAGAAGGAATGGCTCTATCCTCAAGGTAAATATGATGCATGCAAACCTAAGGGTCTATACCTCTCAAATCATCAATTTTCCACCCTATAGCCTTCCTATGTTTCCTAAGAATCTGTAAGAGACACTCCTCATGCTCACTAGAAAGGTCAGAAGCTATGATGACCGGAAGGGTCTCACTAGGGCTTAGGAAAGCATACTTTAAATGATCGGGAAGGGGTTTGAGCTCTAATGATAGGCTAGGCTCAATCAAAGGGGACTCAACCTCAACATCATCAATGGGGACATCACTAGAATCAAGACGAGAAGGATTAACCTCAAGTGACTTATCAATCAAAGAACTCTCAATCAAAGAAGTAAAAGCTACACATTTCCACTCTAAGGTGTCTAAATCAAAACTAGACATCAATTCCTCAAATTTCCTTAAATCTTCTCTATCGGTCATAGACCTATCTACAAAATTCTCAACATAGGAATCAATCACATCCACCCTAAAGCACTCTTCTCCATCCTTTTCTCCTTCTATACTAGATTTATTCACCGCCTTGGCAACCTTCATAGTGGACCTCAAATTCCCAAATTTCATCTCTAATAACCTCGACCTATAATGGATAATGGCATCTGCGATGGTGAGAAAGGGGTGACCTAGAAGAACAAGTGTAGAATGTCTATAAAGTCAACAGGGTACATGAACTCACCTACCTGGACCATAACATCCTCTATCATACCTCTAGGTCTGCGCTCGGACCTGCCTGCTAGCTGAAGAGTAACATGTGTAGGAGATAGCTCACTTAGACCTAGCTGCTGATAGACATAATAAGGAATGAGATTCATACTAAACCCTAAATCTAGCAAGGCGTGATCAATTTGGGTCTTACGGATCCTACAAAGAATGGTGAAAGCTTCGGGGTCACTCATCTTGGATGGGAGGCCCAAAGTACAAATACTACTTACCTTCTCTGCAAGCCTCACCTTTTTAGGAATGTTCAATGACCTACGCTTCCTTATACAAAGATCCTTAAAGAACTTAGAATAAGAGGGGATGGAAAGAATCGCATCTATCAAAGGAAGATTGATCTTAAGGTCCCTAAGATGCTCTAAAACCTTGAAAAACCTAGAATCCTCACTAGGTATAGGCCTCTCTAAGGTGGATGGAAAGGGAACTCTAGGTGGAACAGTTCTAGACACATGGGAATCATCAATAGGCTCCTTTCCCTCCTGATGAGGGTGGGAAGTACTACTCTCTCCATGGTCTTTAGTAGGCTCATCTCTCTCAATAAGACCCTTTCTAGAATTTCTCTCAACAGGACTACTATGTGACTCTCTAGACTCGGAAGGACCACTATGTGCAAGCACTATAAAGTCAACTCCTACCCTATTATCAACTACCCTACCACTCTTAAGAGTGGGGACGACCTTAGCCTAGGCCTGAGGGGAATAAGTGGTATCGGTGGAGGAACAGGACTGGACTCTAAGGTTCACCTCCAGTTGAGAAGGCAATTTCTTGGGGTCTCTAGCGTACTCAACTGACTAGCAATCTGTCCTAACTGTGCCTCAAACCTCGCCATTTGCTGCCTATTTTCTGCTAATTCCTGTTGCTGGTTCTGAATGAACTGCATTATCTTCATCATGTCATTACTAGGAGGTTGGCTACTAGAGGAAGCAGGTAAAGTCTAAGGTTGAAGGGCACTAGTGAGACGGGGCTAAATAAGATGATAGAAACCTGCAGGATATTAAGGATAGGGTCGCTATTGAGGTGGAACCTAAGGATGTGAACTAGACTCATGCTAACCTAGTCTCTAAGAAAATTTTAGGTTGTCCCTCTAACCCCAGATTATATGTGTTGAAGTATGGATTATATTCACGAGAGTAACCTTGAGTAGCATACACGTGCTCATTCATGAATTCAGGAAATTGGGATGCTAAAGGGCAAGTTATGGTCTTATGAGATGACTCGGAACACAATGCATATACCTCAACAACTAAAGGGGCAAAGGAAGAACCTATTGAACTAGTCCTATGACCTTGGGATGAAAAAGACAAAGAAATGAATTAATCTAGCTTATTCGTTAAGGCCTCTACCTTAGCACGTAAATCTAAAGAAACTCCAACCTCACTAGCACTTTTCTTGTTGTCTCCCCGACTAGACCTTTCCATAGCAAAATTTTGAAAAGAATTTTCAGCCATCAACTCTATTTTATCCCATGCCTTAGTTAGTCTCAAAAGATAGAAGCCACCACCGGAGATGGCATTGACCATCATCCTATTTTGTTCATTTAAGCCTCAGAAGAAATATTGTAATAGGTCATGATTGCCATACCTCTGGTGTGGACATTGTCTAAGAAGATCCATGAACCTCTCCCAAGCCTCATGAAAGGATTCTAGGTCATGTTGGGAGAAAGTCATAATGGCGGTCCTAAGGCCGGCTGACTTGGCCATGGGATAAAATTTTTGAAAGAACTTAGATTGAAGCTCAGCCCATATAGTAATGCAACCATGAGGTAAGGAATGCAACCAAGCCCTAGCCTTATTCTTAAGAGAGCAAGGAAACAATCTTAGACGTATGACCTCTTGGGAGACATTAGGGACATAGAGAGTGGAACTCATCTTAACAAAATCAGTAACATGCTCTAGAGGGCTCTCATTACTTCTCCCATAGAAGGAAGGAAGCATAGCCAACATATTAGGCTTAATCTCGAAGTTCGTCTCCCCCAAACCCAGAATTTGAATAGCCAAATTAGGCTCAAAGGCTTCGGGGAGAAAGAATTGCCTAAGAGTGGGTTCCTTACCTATAGGTGGATCCTGTCTACGGCGTTCTCGTCTAAAATGATCTTGGGCTTGATGCCTATGGTAATCATGAGGTGGAATGGGATTCATTGGGGGAATGGGAGGATTAGGAGGATGATTAGGATCGGCCATCTTCTCTAGAAGATCTCATAAATTCCTAAAATGTCTTCCAATTCTATCGGGTTCGGGATTAAGAGGAACTAGGGGATTTCTAAGGGATCTCCGACCAAGCACGTATAAACTATCCTAACTCCGGCCACTTCAACCCCTAAAAACTTCAATATTTCTAAAACTGCAACAAATAAACCACAATCCTAAAAAATCTACTAAAACAAAAATAAAGGCTGAAATAGATAAACAACAACTAAAGTGAGATAATATAAACAATAAACAAGATAAGCTAAGACTAAACAAACTATAAAGGAAAAGCAAGAAAACGAGACAAGCAACTACCAAAACACACAAACAAAGAATGCAAACCACCATGCCTTCCCGGCAACGGCGCTAAGAACTTGATAGTCATCTCTCGAATGCAAGCTCTAAAGACCCGTAAGCGCACGAATCGATGCAGTGTAGTATGTGCGAGAACGGGTGTCGAACCACAGGGAGGCTATGTTGTGGGATGGATTCTACGTGTGTGTCCTAGAGAATGCCAAAAAGAAAACTTAAACTAACTATTTTTGGTGTTTTTGGATGGTCGGGAGCTCTAACTAAAGTAAATAAAACTACACTATGGGAATGAAACGTTTAAAGACATGCTATCTAGAGAGAACTAACAAATGGAAAGGATTAGGGTGACATCTACTTGTTAATGGGTGATCCTAGACTCTAGTACTCTGGGATTATGTGGAATGGCATAATCTTCAATTGCTCTTTTACTAAGTTGCTTAGTTAATGTCCTAATTTCTTCTTAGGAATCGGTGCAGGTCCATCCCTAGGCAGCATCTTCTAGAGCTACGGCGTGGTCCTTATGACCTAGGGCCTTAAGAGTGACTAACTAGCTTTCTAGGTGACCTAGAACAAACCTATCCTAGTACCTAAATCATTGGCTGGATTTAAAGCCAAGACCTAATGTTGCTAGAGTCGACTAAATCTACCCAGAAACCTATTGGCTGGATTTAAAGCCAAAGGAGACTCGATTTAGACTAGCTTTTAATTATGCTTCGTCATTCTAGGGTCACAATAGCGGGATTTGACCTATTAACGCATTCATACAGGTTCTAAGCCAAGGTGTTTGCAAATAAAGGGACCTATTCGACTACCAAACATCGTCATGCTCGGATTACACTATTAAAATCACTTTTGAGCCAACAAGTATTCAATATTGATGTCATATTTACTATTAGGCATGCAAACATACACATGGACATGAATATAAGCAATACTCACTTCATAAGATCCATACATAAACACATAGAAATGATTATAGAATGGACTAGAGATGTTTAGTAGCAAAAACACTTCAATTTATACATATGCAACTCTCATAGGCATATTATCAAACACCTAGACATGTATTGAACAATAGCCATTGAAACAAGAAAAACATAGCATCTGTACATACATTAAGCCATTGAATCCCATAATATAGAAGCATAAAATCAACCCATTACACAAGTATCATCACCCTAAACAAATCTACTCAAACATAATATAATAGAGGATGAAAGGGAGAATAGCATCTGTATATTCATTAAGCCATTGAATCCCATAATATAGAAGCATAGATTCAACCCATTACACAAGTATCATCACCCTAAGCAAATCTACTCAAACATAATATAATAGAGAATGAAAGAGAGAATAGAAAACTCTCCTTCCATCTTAGCAATTCTTGTACAAATCTTTGAGTAGACTTCAATCCAAGTGCTTAAAACCCTTTAAATGAGCTTAAAACTAGGTGAAAAATGTGTCAGTGTGTCTGTGTATGTGTTGAAGGTTGGTGAAAGAGGAATTAGGTTTTGGGAGATGGGTATGAAAGAATATTTCTTAATGTTTTATAAAATGAACAACAGCGGGCTTATATAGCTGATTTCTGCGACTACCAGAACACTTAACCGAAGCACCGGTACCTATGGGCCTCTATTTCTGTAGTAGAAGCTTGCTCTCTATTTTTGGCAGAATAGTGAGCCGGTGCACTGTTACTTTGAAGCCAATGTTCCGGTAGTGCTTCTTTGCTCTCTTTTGGCTTCGTTTTTGCTCTGTTTTGCTTCTAATTGTCTTAACCTTTGTCCGGAAGCCTCCAAACTTGATTTTCTTCCACTGTTCATCTTTAATTATGCTTCCAATCCTTGCTCAAACCATCTTCATCTTCGTTTATCTTCATCTTCGTTGATCTTCAAACAATCCTCAATCTCACCTATAACATCCAAAACAAGCCATTAATGTAGCACTTACCTTTTAAACTCAACTGTGTACAATTGTATACGTTTAAGCCTATACCTAGCACAAGTACTACACTAATGCAACTATTTAAGCTCAATACACCTTCAAAATATAGAAAAATAATAATGCAAACACACACAACAACATAACACATCATCTAACTTTATAGAACCCGCTTGTCCTATTGAGATACCTATAAATTTAATAAGAAAAAACTTGGACAAAATACTTTTTCCTTTTCTATTAAATTTATATCTCAATAAAGCATCCATATAATTAGATGATCTTAATTAATTATACCTATTGGAAATATGACCGGTGAAGGGACCAAAAGACATAATTATCCTTAGCTCCCAAAATGACCAAAATGCCCTTGCCACTACTTTGGCGACATTAAGGTCATTTTGACCTCGATTTATTTCCATCCAAAGACCAAAGCCGTACTTCAAGGATAATCACTGGTTAAGCAAAAACTTGTCACAATAAGAAACCATTGTCTTTGACCAACCGAGCAAAATAACAGTACCCTTCTATGCCCACCCATAGTCAAGGCCAGCTAAAAGGCACCATCATCTCTAAGACTGCATCTAGAACCTTGGAATCTCTAATCCAAAGAGTGATCACCACCTGGTCATGGATCTTTTGACTTAGGGAGCGACCCCTATGCCAAATGACCAATACACCCCTAAAGGGTAATATCACTAGATCTAGATTTATGATGTGCAATAAGACAAATCCAAGAGCGCACATAAACTCTGATGTTACACATGCTTGTCCTACTTGATTAGAACATACCACCTAATGTATGAGGTAGATAATCTTATCATTCAAGACCTCTTTTTATGGTACATTAAAGGGCTGCACCCTAACTTCATCAATTCATCCACATATGCTAAAAACTAAGATCATCGGTTACTTGGAAATAGTGAGCATCTTATCCTCTATATATAATGGCACAGTTCCAGAAGACATACTCACAATGGTCCTGTCCAATGCGTGATGTGCGCACTAGAAGTGAAGTCTAGAAAGACCCCTCAATGACCTAAGTAGACCCCTATTGGGAGACTCGCCCACTATAGCCTTATCCTGGTAGAGTGCCTAACACTACCATCTAGTTATAGACATCTTTATGATATATCCAAAACTAGGCTTAGACCTACTGTGTGTCCAGTCTCACTATGCACCCAAGTCATTGGATTATATCATTGGACCTTTACATAATGTATCACACATATATACCAGAAATAATATATGCGAGAAGTGCTCATAAATATAAACAACAATCAAATGCCTAGTCCAATATCCGTGTACAAGTGGCCTTTAAGGCATATAATCCTAATAGAGGGTCATGGATGGGGTGGGATTTTGGGTAGGGGGTATAGAAGGGGTGGTCAGCTATTTTGACATGGAAAAGATGGGTTTTTACCCTAAAATACACATGCATGGAATGTAGGAGGCGGCGGTGCTACCGTGACAACGCAACAGTATGCGTGTTCTTTTTACCCTAGGTTCTTCTTACAATTAGAGGTGAGTATGTTGCTTTGCTTGCAATTTTTTTCTTTCCTATGATGATTTGTGTAGTAGGTGTTGAGGATTTGTGAAGATTAGGGAGTTTGGGTTTGTAGTTATGAAGGGTTTAGGTGGTGAGTGACAACTTCTTTGAGAGGAAGAAAGAGTTGGGGTGATTTTGAAAATAATGGGAGGCTAGGGTTTTGACTGTAAAAGTTATATTTTAAAACAAGAACTATACTCCTGTGTGCCCATGCTTAAGCCCTCAATGCTGCCACCTTTCTATGAGTAAGCCATGGGATTAGAAAAATTCCATGAACCACTTATGAAGTGTTCTATTTGCTTCCCATGACTTGTTTATGGTTTCAGAAGAATCACATGAGCTACTCATGAAGTTCTTTGTGTGCTTCCCATGACTCGCTCATGGTTTTAGCAAAATTTCATTGCCCATAACATCTTCAATGGCTTTCTTTACACCCCCAAACTTTTTTTCAAAGCTCCCTTAACCATAAAACAATAGTAAAAAAATGACAAAAAGACATATGACGCATAAAAAAAAATTAAAAAAACTTGATGTGTGCCTGCGCTTAAAAAAATACTAGAAAATTCACAATTGAAATTTCTAACTTTTTGGGTTGCCTCCCACCAATGCCTTTGTTTCACGTCATTGGCTTGAGGTTCTGAATCAATTACTTGCATTGTGATGGCTCTTCTAGCATGACTTCTTCCACCGTTTGCACATGAAATTCTCCATAAAAAGGCTTTAAATGGTGACCATTCACCTTTAGCACCTTGGACATTGGTGTCTGCTTTCGAGTGCAAGCTCTAAAAGACCCACAAGCGTACGGATCGTGCAATATAGTGTGTACAAGTGCGGGTGTCGAACCACAGGGAGGCGTGAATAATGTGGGTGAATTCTATGCTTGGTGTTCTGAAAAGTGCCAAAAAGAAAGATCTAAACTAGGTATATTTCCTTTTGGGGTTTTTGGATTATCGGGAGCTCTAAGTAAAGGAAAATAAAAACTAAACTATGAATATGAAAAATGGGAACACAAGTTGGTCAAGAGGGAACTAACACTTGAGAAGGGATTAGGGTGACTTTGACTTATGAATGGGTAATTCTATACTCAAATGCTATGGGATTAAGGGATGATGGCTAACTATCATGAGTGCTCTTAACTAGGTTGCTAGTTAGTGTCCTAATTTTCCCCTAGGACTCGGTGCGGGTCCGTCCCTAGGCGGCGCCTCATAGAGCTACGGCGTGGTCCTTATGACCTAGGGCCTCAAGAGTGACTAACTAACTTCCTAGGTGGCTTAGAATGAACCTACCTTAGTACCTAAACCTTTGGCTGGATTTAAAGCCAAGACCTAGTGTTGCTAAGGTCGACTAAACCTATCCAGAAACCTATTGGCTGGATTTAAAGCCAAAGGAGACTCGGCCTAGACTAGCCCTAAGTTATACTTCGTCATTCTAAGGTCACTACAGCAGGATTTGACTTGCTAGTGCGTTCATACATGTTCAAGGCCAAGGTGCGCGTGAATAACGGAACCTATTCAACTATCAAACATCGTCATGTTCAGTTCGCACCATTAGAAATAATTAACAACCAACACGTATGCGATATTGAAGTTATGCTCGTTACTAGGCATGCAAATATACATATAGACATGAATAAAAGCATTACCCACTTCATAGCATCCACATATAAGCACATAGACATGATTATAACATGGATTAGATGTGTTTAGTAACAAACAAACTTCAATTTATACACATGTTACTCATCTAGGCATTTTATCAAACACTTAGACATGAATGAGAAAACACCCATTTAAACAAGACAATTCGAAACATGAATATATATTCAGCCATCATATCCCATATCATAAAAGTATATAATTAACCCATTACATAAGTTCAATCACCCTACACAAGTCTACTCAATCATAATAGGAAATAGAATGAAAGAGAGATAATGAAACTTACCTTTCATCCTAGCTAATCTTGTACAAAGCTTTTGAGCAAACTTGATTCCAAAATGTTTGAACCCTCCAAATCAAGCTTGGTTCTTAGTGAGAAATGTGTGAAAAGTGTGTGTGAAGTGGGTGGGATCTAGTGTTAAGTGTGTGAGAATTTTAGGTGTGAAGTGTGTGTTAATCTATCAAAAAGTCTCCTTTTTTCTGCAGAATCGAGCCCTATTTATAGGTTCTCAGCAAATACGGTCGACCGGCCTCTGGAGTACTCGACCGGCTTTTTAATGATGCTCTCTGGAGTGGCCGGTCGACCTAGCCGATCGACCGGCTCTGGAAGGGGGGTCGTCCGGCTATTTTTGGCACCTCTCTGGAGTGGCCGGTCGACCTAGCCGGTCGACCGGCTCTTCTTCCTTGGTCGTCCGGCTGACTTTATTCCTTTATTCTTTATCTTTTCAACCTTTGGTCTTCTCTCTTAGGCCCGTGCATTTCCCATCTTCATCACCTTTCATTGTCCAATCTTGATCTTAACCCAAAGTTCACCTAAATCATTGAAAACAAGCAATTAGTGTAGCAATTTATCTCTTAAACTCAATATGCACATTTGTTCACGCTTAAGCCTATTCCTATCAAAAGCACTACACTAATACATCATTATGAGCACTCAACACCTCTAACATATAAGTAAATGACAATGCAAACACACACAAAATCACAACACATCAGTCATCTCCAAATTTCGATTTTCCATTGCACCACGAATGAAAAATTTAGCAACAATAAAAGTACCTATCCAACAAAACTTACCTGGAAATAATTTAAGGCGTGATTGGTAAAGTAACACTTTTTGTCCAACAAAAGGTACTTCCTTGATATTGTTTTATCATGGAAAGCTTTTGTTTTTGCTTTATAAATTCTTGAGCTCTCATACGCATCATTCCAAATTTACTCGAGCTCTTGAATTTGCAATTTCTATTGTTCTTTGGCTTTCTCCAACTCCAAGTTGCATTGTTTAACTGCCAAATAGGCTTTGTGCAATTCCACCAAAAGATGACATGGCTTCCCAAATACCAATTGATAAGGTGACATATCTATAGATGTTTTGTAAGCCATCCAGTAAGCCCAAAGAACATTGTCCAGCCATAAACTCCAACCCTTCCTATTCGAATTCACTGTCTTTTCGAGAATTGACTTAGTTTCTTGGTTTGACACTTCAATTTGTCCATTCGTCTATGGATGGCATATCGTAGAGGTCCTATGAGTGACACTATATCTTTTCAAGAGTGCTCCAAAACCCTTATTGCAAAAGTGCGTTCCCCTATCACTGATTATGGCTTGTGGAACTCTATACCTGCTAACAATACAAGACTTCACAAAATTCACAACCACTTTAGCATCATTAGTGTGCATAGGCCTAGCCTCAATCCATTTAGATACATAATCAACCGCAAGAACGATATATGTGTAACCAAAAAAAGAGGGGAACGGCCCCATGAAATCCATCCCCACATATCGAAAATTTCACATACAAGAATAGAATTCAAATGTATTTGGTCCTTATGTCCTAAACTTCTTGTTCTTTGACAATTCATCTTTCACAAAATTCATAGGAGTCACGAAATAAACTCAGCCAAAACAATCCACATTCTAGAATTTTACGTGCAGCTCTTTTCGAACCAAAGTGACCACCACATGCATGTGTATGAAAAAATCTTAAACTGGATGGAATTTCAGATTTAGCGACACATCTCCTAATAAATTTATCAGTGCAATGACTCCATAAATAAGGGTCATCCCAAACATAGTAGTTAGCATCCCTTTTTATTTTATCTTTTTCATTCCTAGACAACTCTGGTGCTAATGAACTTATGACTCAAAAAATGACAATATCAGCAAACCAAAGGGGACTATTTTGAATAGAAAAATGATACTTTTCTGGGAAATCGTCCTTAGAGGGATAGGTTCCTCGCTTGTGGGCAGTCGGCTAAGATAATCGGTGACTAGATTTTTGGATCCCTTTTTTCCTTGAATCTCGAAGTCAAATTCTTGCATGACAAGCACCTATCGAATAAGCCTCAGTTTTAGATCCTTCTTTGTCGGCAAGTACTATAGCTGCATGATTAGAATAAACAATCACTTTAGTACCAAGCAGATATGAACGAAATTTTTCTAAAGCAAAAACAATTGCTAAAAGCTCTTTTTCTATGGTAGAATAATTGCTTTGAGCCTTGTCCAATGTACTAGAAGCATAATATATGGCATGAGGATGTCATCTAATTCATTGGCTTAGGACAACTCCAACCGCATGGTTACTGGCATCGCACATGATCTCAAAAAGGAGATCCCAATTAGGGGTTGGATAATTGGGGCTGAAATCAACTTTTCCTTCAACTTGCCAAATGCTTTCTTACATCCTTCATCAAATTCAAATATGACATCTTTTTGAAGAAGCTTGCAAAATGGTTGAGAAATTTTCACCAAATCTTTGATAAAATGCCTGTAAAAACCTACATGTCCAAGAATGCCACGAAATTCTCGCGCACTTGCAGGAACATCTATCTTTGCTTTATCAATCTCTAAACCTTTAGAAAAGACTATATGGCCTAAAATCAAATTTTGGTCAACAACAAAATGGCTTTTTTCTTATTCAAAACAAGATTTGATTCAAAACAAGATTTGATTCAAAACATCTTTCCAATACTAAGGCTAGATTATGCAAACACTCATTAAAAGACTTACCATAGATTATAAAGTCATCCATGAAAACCTCAATGATATTCTCCACATACTTAGAAAAGATGCTTATCATACACCTTTGTAAGGTGGTGGGAGCATTACACAGTCCAAAAGCCATCCTTCTACACACGAAGGTCCCAAAGGGGCAAGTAAAATTTGTTTTTTCTTGATCTTCTAGAGCGAGTGGAATTTGGTGAAAACCTGAATATCCATCAAGACAACAATAGTGAGTTTTACTTGCTAACCTTTCAAGCATTTGATCAATCAAGGGAGGGGGAAAGTGATCTTCTCTAGTTGTAGCATTCAATTTCATATAATCAATACAAACTCTCCAACCATTTTGGACTCGAGTGGGTACCAACTTACTTTCAACGTTCTCAATAACAATAATTCATGTTTTCTTTGGACCAACTCAAACAAAACTTACCCATTTGCTATTGAAAATTGGATAGATCATATATACATCAAGAAGTTTCAAGATCTCTTTCTTTACTACCTCCATCATAGTGGATTGAGTCGACGCTGAGCTTCCCTACATGTTTTGTTTTCGTCATCTAACAAGATCCTACGTATATGCATGGAGGCGCTTAATCCTTTGACATCTGCAATGGTCCATCCAATAGCTTCCCTAAAGTCCCTCAAGACTCCAATTCGCTTTTCTTCTTCCAATGCACTAAGCTTATTAGAAATAATGACCAGAAGCGTGTCTTTTTCTGCCAAGTAAGCATACTTGAGATGATCAGGTACTTGCTTTAATTCCAACTGTGGGGCCTACAAAATAGAAAGAAAAAGCTTTGTGTGAGATGTAAGAAGTTCAAGAAGGGGCGAATCATATCTCCAAGGTTTTTGTTCTTCTAAGGTATAGACCATTTTATGCAACTCATCATCCATAGCAAAATTCATCTCAAATTCCTACAACCTTTTGAAAGTGAAACTTTTACAAATAACCAAATTCAATTTATCAAATTCAAACAACTCAAGTATTTCATGATCCCACAACTTATGCAAATTTTCAAACAAAGGATCATATGCTTCCAGACCAAAGATACAAGAGACATCACTTGGATATTTCATGGCATCATAAATATTAAACTTGATCACGTCACCATCAAATTTCAAAGTCAAGTTTCTATCATGAATAGCAATTTTAGTTGTAGCAGTGCTAAGAATAGGTCTACTTAGCAAAATTTCACAAGACTTGGAAGTCAAATCTTTCTCCATATCAAGCACATAGAAATTAGCAGGAAAGAACAAATTATCTACTCGGACTTAAACATCTTCTAGGACACTTTCAGGATAAACCAAAGACCTATCAGCTAATTGAATAACAACTCTTGTTTCTTTCAAAAGTCCAATTGTCAAGGGTCCCTCATTCAAATCAAAATAAATGGACTTAGGCATGACATTAATAAATGCTCCTAGATTACAATAGCTTTCTTAATAACTAAAAAGCCTATTTGACATGAAACAACAAATATATCTTGGTCTTTGCACATTGGTGGCAATCTCTTTTTAAGCATGGTGGAGACATTCTCCCCCACACTTATCTTTTCATTCCCAACAAGCTTCTTTTTATTAGTACACAATTCTTTCAAAAATTTTGCTATTTGAGGTACTTGCCTAATTGCATCAAGTAATGGAATATTTACCTCTACCTTGCCAAAACATTAAAAAATCTCCATCTCTTTCTTCTCTTTTTTGGATTTTGTGAATCTCTCAGGGAAAGGAGGCTTAACCACCAGCTCCGTACCATTTTTAGACTTTGATTCCTTGATGTCCACCGTCGTTTTGTCAAGTATCATAACCTCTTTTTCATTTTCCTTCTCTGTTTCAGGTGCTGTCAACTTTGTGTGCCCATACCTAGTCTAGCAGTGGCTGTCTAGCAGCTCTTTTCCACTTCGTAACATTATGGCACATGCATTTTGCTTTGGATTGACCACGGTTTGAGACGACAACTCACCTTAGGACTCTAATCAACTAACTGACGTAGCCAATTTACTAACTTGATTCTCCAAGTTTTTTATGCTTGTCCTTATTTCTTGTTGAAATTATTGATTGTTAACAGTAAGAGATTCATAATATCATCAAGAGAAGTACCTGAATTTAAAAGTGCGGGCTATGGTGGTGGGGCTAGTTGTGGCTAGAAGTGCTGTGGATTTGGCTGGTTATAATTTTGTGGCTTAACTTCATAGCTAAAGTTTGAATGATCCCTCCAACCGAGAATGTATGTATTTGAAAAGGATTATATTTTTGTTGTGATGGACCAAAAAATCCTCCAATGACATGAGTTTGTTGTGGATCCTCCTCTTAGAGCGTGGAGCAGATATCAAGTGGATGTCCCACCATGGCACAAATTCTGCAAACTTTTGGTGTATGAACACCACCACCTGCAACCGAACTTTGCACAAGAGAAGTTAACTGAGTGATTTTAAAATCAAGGGATGAAACATTTGCCTCATTTACACTCCTCAAAGGCTCTTGCCTATTTCTGAATTGTTGAGAGTTTGTAGC
Source organism: Cordia subcordata (assembly GCA_028554755.1). Taxonomy (NCBI): domain Eukaryota; kingdom Viridiplantae; phylum Streptophyta; class Magnoliopsida; order Boraginales; family Cordiaceae; genus Cordia; species Cordia subcordata. Next base: position 14,976,319 of record JAPTOF010000013.1, read on the forward strand.
CATGAGAGAGATTAAGTCTCTAGCTTCTTGAGGTGTTTTATTGACAATAGCACCTCTACTAGTGACATCTATCATCCTATTGGATATAGATGCTATTCCCATGGCTGGTTGTTATTTCAAATTTTAAAAAATCAAAACTATATTAACAACAATGGGAGCAAAAACATAGCATAAATAAAGTCTATTATACACATGGGCACCACAATCAAGCAAAATACAAGAGTAAAGTTAAGACTTGTTATTCTTGTAGCGTGATCCAGATGTGTAAAAATGACTTCTTTGCGCAACACCCACCTCGTATTAGCCTCATAGTGGTCTTTTCCACTATTTCCAAAGCTCTATTGCTAGGATACGATTTACTATATAGTGGGCAAGCAATTTTTAAGACTAAAATTGAGGTTATGGAATTGTGTGTTCTTGGTGCTAGTGTGTGAAAAATCCTGCACACACTTACCAAGAAAATATCTCACTCTCAAAATCCTACACACACTTACCAAGAAAATATCTCACTCTCTTTCTTGTGGGTTATGCCTATCTTGTAATATTTATAGTACAAGGCAACTCTCATAAAGATAAAGTTCCTACAATATTATGTTTCACCATAATATCCCTTCGTAGTCCTTCTAGAAATGGAATATCCCCTAGGATAAGGTTATCCCAAATATTCCACTTCACATACTATGTATCTTTCATGTGGACCTATTTATCTAATTAAGATATCCATGAGTTAAATAAACAAGACCTAGATAATTAAATCTCTTCTTAATTCTAAACTCTAATCTTAATTAAGCAATCCACATAATTAATCTACATCAATTAATGTATCCAATAGAGTAACGGCTAGTGGAAGGACCAAAAGACATAATTACCCTTGGCTCCCAACATGATCAAAATGCCCTCGTCATCACTTTAGTGACACTAATGCCATTTTAACCTCGATTTATTTCCATCAGAAGACCAAAGCCGTGCTCCGAGGATAAGAGCAAGAGTTGGTTACCAGCTCTGATGACCTCTGTCTTTGACCAACTTAGCAAGATGACCAAAATTCCCCTCTATGTATACCCGTAGTCAAAGTCAGTCCTTACAAATACCATCACTTCCAATACTACATTTGGAACCTCGGAATCTCTAGTCCCATGTAATGATCATCCATTAGTCACAGATCTCTTGATCTAGGAAGTAACCTATAAGCCAAATGACCGATATACACCTGAAGGGTAATATCACTAGTACTAGATTACGAAAGATCAAGTGGATAGATCCAAGGAGGCATATAGACTCTACTATTGCACATGCATGTCCCAATTTAATCAGAATACAATACCAACTATAGGGCAATTAGATCTACTTACATTGAGACCTCTCATGTTGGCACGTGAAAGTGTTGCACACTAACTAAGTCAGTTCATCCACATATGCTCAAGATTAAGAGCATCAGTGACTCAAAAGTAGTGAGTATCTTTTCTTCTATATGTGACAATATGATTCCCAAAAGACATACTCACGATAGCCCTGTTATATGTGTGGCACATGCACTAGGAGTGTAGTAGGAAAAACTATCTAATGACCTAGATAGATCACACCCTTAAGGAGATACGCCCATTATAGCCTTATCCTGGTAGAGTGCACAATACTACTATCTGGCTATGGATCAATTTATGATATCACCACATCTAGACTTTGACCTACTGTGTGTCCAATGTCACTACACACCTAAGTCATTGGTCAATATAATTGGTCTTTCATACTCTGCATCAACGCACAAATGGAGAGAATATGCTATGCAAAACTCAATTATATGAATGATATCATGAGTGAATTATGTCTAATATCTAGTAATCACCCTGTGTTTGTGGTTTCTTGGGCATACAATCCTAACAATCTTCCATTGCACTAAAGATCACAACTGTCATACCATGTTCCCAAATGACTCTAGCTGTGTGGCAAACACGCTATCCCAAGAGTCATGTATTCATACCACGGTTATCCAATCTCCTTTCTAATGTCTTAGCACACAACCTTCTGTTTTCTAAAAGATACTAATACATGTGCAAATCCATAATTCTAGATTATCGATCTATTATTCAACTAACATCTGCTATCCATGCTTACTACAAAGTAGATATCTAGGTCTAGTATTCAACATGTTGTTTGTAAAGCTCTCATTATGCTAAAACACAGAATGCTTTAGAACATCTTCTTTATCTCTTTAGGCATCGAACAACCCTAGATAAAGATCTTCCAATAGCTAGAAGGTAGAAACACTTCTTTGAAATGTTGCATGCTAATTTTAACTACGACCAATTTATATGCAAAAACTCAAGATATATTTAGCTTTTACTTCATTTCTATTATCTTATTGTACACCTATAGTCTATCAACATCTTGATCAAAGCAAAGACTTTTTTTTCTGATCAAATTTGATACCATTTATTAGATATTCGCTTAAGCCCTTAAGAGCACTTCTTAAGTTGTATATGCCATATGATATATGTCTTCAGCAATGTACTTGTCTAGTTATGAATCCAGATGTTTTTGTCAAACTTTTCAATTAAGAGAAGCTATCTTGACGAACATCTTACACATCTCACTGTCGTAAAGACAAATGATAACAGTGAAGTAACTTAATGGTTCCCAACATGGCTTTTTGGATAAAAGGCTTCCTCATAATCGATTCCTTTTTTTTCCCCCTAAATACAACCCCTCACTATCTAGCCTTGCTACTAAGGCTTCAAACTTTCCATTAGCTCTATTATGCTTCTTGTAGACCCAATGGCATCCTACAGGTTTTACCTTTTTAGATACAGCTACAATAGCCTAGACACATTTAGAGCAGCAAACTCTATCTTTATTTCTATGCATTAATGGCAAACATCTAAATCAGAAACTGCTTTATCGCGTCTAGTGAAGACCACAACCCAAAACTTTGGAAACTTGTCAAGAAGAATTCCCAGAGCATCTATTAGGTTAAATGGTTATCCTTCCACTATAATAAGGCTCCGAGTATAACAATGATAACATATAATACTCTTCATTTTTCAAGATGGTGCAGATTTAATCTGAAGACCAAAAGATCTCCTACAGAGCAATTTAGAATCTGGCAAGTACTGAATCATACCATCATTCTCCAAGTATTTAGCACAAATGCTAATACATATTCTTTCTCCTCAGATTGATATATGATTTTGCCTTTGATCCAGAAGGATGTATGAAGAAACAACACATCTTTAACCTTTGGTTCCATCAATCAAGGACACTAAACACATTAGCTGGAATATTACAAATATGGAACTTAGCTCAAACCAAGTTTGTGCCATAACCACATTTGTCATAATGTCCTATGTGTTGCCTTGATTAGTGCCAAATTAAAGATGTAAACTGTCATTTCATGATCCTACTCCCACTAAGACATAGGTAGTGATATGGAAAATATTATGAGCCTTTCTATGTCTACAAGTGTTAAATTTCTCCACTCATTCAAACCATTTTCCTTGTGAGAAAAAATCTTGGTGTCGATCATCGAGTTATAATCTATAGCCTAAAAGGTACTCCTTAAGCTCACACGTAAGGCATATTCCATTTTGATTAGGATCAAAGAGGTCTTAATGTATTCATCTAATTTCTACTCCACCTTAGTCTCAAACCACTGGAAACTTGTGTAGCATCAAATGAACATATCTGTATCCTTGAGCAATCTCTAATCAAAACTAGTACTCACAACCTTACGAATTAGTTAGCTCATGAAACCTTATATATCAATATGAACCAATTTCTAGCACTTTCTAAACTCCTTGTCATCTAGAGAAAATGACTTTTGCAAGTCATCTTTCCTTATAGACAAGACTATTAGAAGTTATATCTTCAGGACCTAGTAAGCTGCGAACCTACACTTGGCTAACTTCTTGTCATGCTTTTAGACAAGATGTCCCTTAGACAAGATTAGAAGTTACGTCTTCAAGATCTAATAAGCTGTAAAGCTTAAACTCAACAAACTTCTTGTTGAGCCTAAGATAGAATGTCTTATTCATGAGTATATCCAAACTATTATTGATTGGAGAAACTATCTTTTATGGATCAAATTTGCTCTATGTCATACAATGATAGTGTAACAACATGTATCAAACTTTTTTAAATTGTTTTCCATTTAGTAGATAAACCCTCAACTTATGACGATATAATAGTGTCTCAACCCTATCAACTTTAAACTCCATGGATAACATGGCCAAACAAATGAATAGTTGAGTTAGGCTTTATCCTATTTGGATAATGCTTATCTAGGTAGCCATTATCTAATGGTATCCAATCACTGTTTCATTTGGCCTCTCAAATAGCCTTGGGGCCTTTTACTGACGGGTGGCTGAACCCATGATTCAAGTTGAGTGTTAATAACCATTTCTTAATGTTCATTCCTCGTTATGTCTAGATTTGAGCCCTTCAACGTGGTAGTGACTCTTATCCACATACCATAAGATGATTGATGATGAAGAACTCCCCCACGGGGTAGCTGACTTCCACCAACACTCTTATGAATGAACACGTTTTGCCTTGGTAAATCTAAGTAATTGTGATACCCTCTGATGGGGAGGTCAATGCCCTTTGCGTGAACGAGACATAGAAGGCCATGGGGCTTCCAATCCCCTCTTTTGCTCAGTATTTTGACTTCAAGGGTTTTTAATCATTTTATCTTGGTCCTGCATGTTTTAGATCAAAACACTACTTTTGAATCAAAAGAACCCAGAATGTTCTTAACTTGAGTTCTCTGACGGGGTAGCCACTCATGTCAACATCGTGTAAGGTGATCCTTACTGAAGAACTCCACTGACAAGATGGCCGAACTCACTAATATCTTTTACGCTTCAAGATTCAACTTTGTCTTTCTGAAACATTTCGTGCTACTCAAATAGATTTGACCTAATCTTGGGTTTCTAACAAACCTATAAGTTAGTAACTTGACTTCGTCTATAAGGTGATCCTTAGTGAAGAACTTCACCGATAGGATGGCCGAACTTACAACACCTTTTATGCTTCAAGATTCAACTTTCTGTTTCGATCGACTAGCTACTTTAGAACTAACTCAAATTTCATGCACAAGAGCTTTTTTGGATATATTACAAGGAATTACATAGAAACTCAACCTATAAAAGTTTCATCTATGACAAAAAATAAATAAATAAATTTGGCCACCTTATGCCTCTCTCAAATTGAAGAATTTTCTGTGCAATAAATTAAATCCATACATTCGAACCATCAATTGGTACCAAAACACACACAAGCTGCAACCACAAAGGTTGGCTCACTACAAATACACCGTAGAAACACATAAATCTTGCCACCCACAAGATTATTACACTTTTTATTATTCTATTACGCAATCTTAGGCCATAACCATGTGTATAACGGTACTTAAGCGCTGATATCACTTGTTAGATCTAGATGCTAATCCTATTGCTAGTAGTTATTCTGGATTTTAAAAATTCAATATTAACAACAATGGGAGCAGACACATAGCATAAATAAAGTCTATTATACACATGGGCACCACAATCAAGCAAAACACGAGTAAAGTTAAGACCCGTTAACCTTGTCACATGATCCGGATGCAAAAATAGCTTGTTCTCTCAATACTCGCCTCTGATTAGCCTTCTAGTGGTCTTCTCCACTATTTCCAAAGATTTATTGCTAGGATACAATTTGGTATATAATGGACAAGCAATATTTAAGGCTAAATTGAGGCAATGGAATTTAGTGTATGTTTTTAGTGCTAGTGCATGAAAAATCCTGCACACAAGAAAATATCTCGCTCTTTCTCTAGTAGATTATGCCTATCTTGTACTATGTATAGTACAAAGCAACCCCAAGAAGGATAAGGTTTCTATGATATTATGTTTCACCATAATATTCCTCCTTACTCCTTCTAGAAATGGAAGACTCGGATAATTAAATTCTTTCTTAATTTTAAACTCTAATCTTAATTAAGCAATCCACATAATTAATCTACATCAATTACTGTATCCAATAGAGTAATGGCTAGTAAAGGACCAAAAGACATAATTACCCTTGTCTCCGAAAATGACCTAAATGCCCTTGCCACCGCTTTAGCGACACTAAGGCCATTTTGACCTTAGTCTATTTCTAACAGAAGACTAAACTACACTTCAAGGATAATCACTAGCTAAGCAGGAGCTTGTCACCTGCTTTGGAGACCTCTATCTTTGACCAACTAAGTAAAATGACCAAAATGTCCCTTTATGTATACTCGTAGTCAAGGCCGATCCTTTGAAGTACCATCACCTCTAAGACTACATCTGAAACTTCAGAATCTCTAGTCTCAAGTAATGATAATTCATCAGTCACTGATCTCTTGATTTAGGGAATGACCCACAAGCCAAATGACTAATATACCCTTGAAGGGTAATATCACTAGTACTAGATTTCTGATGATCAAGTGGACAAATCCAAGAGGGTGCATATGCTCTATTGTGCACATACATGCCCTAACTTAATCATAATACAACACCCAACTAACGAGCAATCAGATCTATTCATGTTGAGACCTCTCCCTTTGGCATGTCAAAGTGTTACACCCTAACTTAGTCAATTCATCCACACATGCTCAAGATTAAGAGCATCGGTCACTCGCAAGCAGTGAGTATCTTGTTTTCCATATGTGACGGTACGATTCCTAGAAGACATACTCACGATGGCTTGTCCAATGCGTGGCACGAGCACTAGGAGCATAATTCGAAAGGCCATCAAATGACCTTGGTAGATCACCCTCTCAAGGAAATATGCTCGCTATAACCTTATCCCAAGTAAAGTGCCCAACACTACCATCTGGCAATGGACCAATTTATAATATCACCGAATCTAGACATGGACCTATTATGTGTCCAGCTTTATTGCGCACCCAAGTCATCAGTCTATATCATTGGACCTTCATACTTTGCACTAATGTATAAATGGAGAGAATATGCTGTGCAAAACTCAATTATATGAACAATATCATAAGCGAATTATGTCTAGTATTTAGTAATCACCTTGTGCTTATGGTCTGTAAGGCATACAATCCTAACACATTTTTGTCTTGATTGGAAAGTCCTTCATAAAAGTATCGGATAAGAGATTTTTCGAAAATTCCATGTTACGGGCAACTTGTACAAAGTCTCTTAAATCTCTCCCAATAATCATAAAGTAACTTTGAATTTCTTTGCTTGATGGCACAAGTTTCACTTCTAATGACCATGGCTCTAGACGTTGAAAAGAATTTATCAAGAAATGCTTTAGCCATCTCTCCTCATGTGGTAATAGCCTAGATGGAAGGTAGAACAACCATTCTTTTGCCACATCTGCCAAGGAAAATAGGAATGCCCTCAATTTGATTTGATCTTTGGTCACTCCTTGAGACTTCATGCTTGAACAAACAATATCAAATTCCTTCAACTGTTTATGTGGGTCTTCATTCTCAAATCTACCAAAGAAGGGTAAAAGATATATTAGACCTAATTTCAACTTGAAATTCGTATTCAATGTTGGATCTTTGATGCAAAGCAAGTACTAATTTAAGGGGACAGCAACTAATTCACACAACATTTGATTATTTTTACACATCTCCTCGCTTTCGGACTCACGAGATGCTTGGGGTTGCACTTGCAGATTTTCAGCTTGTTTTTGCAATTGTTTCTGCAACCTGGCTTCTTTTTTCAAGCTCTTTGCGGTCTTTTCTATCTTAGGATCAAAATGCAACTCATTTGTACAATCTAACTTGGTCATAAAAAGAAAAATTTTTAGCGCCAATCCCTTGCAATGGCCCCAAAATTTGATGGGCATTAAAACTACCAAAAGTAAATTCCTATTTCTTACCTTGCAAATTTAATTTGTGTATGCGATGAGAAAGGGTCGAGTCCTCAAGGATTGGGTAACTTAAAATGTGCTTATTATGCCAAGTAGATTAATTAAATAAGTCACAACCGAAAAGGGGGGTTTTTTGGGCAAAAAACTAAATTGACACAAAGCTGTCCAGCACATTAGACCTTTAAGCGCAGTCCCATAACTAGGTAGAAAATAGAAAAATGAAATCGACAAGAAAATTAAACCTAAATATGCAATCAAAACTTAAATTATTGCTGGAAAATTAATATCGAATGAAAAATCAATGGAAATTAAGCCTAATCTTGGGTTTAATCTCAGTTTTGGTTAACAAATCCAATCCTAGATGCAAATATGACTTCCACTTATTTTGGCAAATCAGTTGTAGTCGTCGGCACGGCTTAAAAACCTTATCTTTCCTTACAATGTTGATAACAATTTAGACCCCATACAATTTTTTCCTACTATCATCTTGCCTGTTTGATGGTCTAACTCCTGGAGATGCCTAAAGGGTCTATCTAACTGTAGCAATAAAACTCTAGAAAATCCTAATTCTAAAAGTTGATTCTCTAGTAGCAATCGCTCAGTTAGATTGTGTGTTTATGCAAGAGACCTCATTACTACAATTCTTAGATTAATTAAATTAATTTATTTGGCTACCAATGCGCAAAATTAAACAATCACAAGACAGTATTAATTTTTAAAACAGTAAACACACAAATACCAAAATAATAGTGGAAGGAGAGAAATAATTAGATCTCACAAAATTTGAATAACCGAAATCTGGATTAACCCTTGGCTAGAAAGGAAAATTAGAACTCCATCGTCATGAATGTGTTGCTTAAATAGAAGAAAATAACCTGCTAGAAAATTCTGAATAAAGTTTGACTCATCTCTATGAAGTGTTCGTAGGAAAATATATAGAAAAAATTCCTAATTGGGGTCATTTTTTATTAAGAAAACTCATTAGAAGCTAAAGGAAAATAAAAAGGTAAAAATCCTTAATTATAATTCTTGATGAAATAAAAGTCGTCTATAATTGATGTCCTTCAATTCCAAAATATGACAAGTCTTTAATACAATTTCTTTCCAAGAGCGTTGCAAAGTATCTCCAGGGTCCGTTGCAAAGTATCTCCAGGTTCCGATCAAAGCTAGTCAATTCCGCATAGACTTCGTATAGTATTTTCGAAGGTAGTAAAATCAATTCTATTAGCTTCAATTGTGTCCAAAAGTCCCTTGAATCCATATATAATGCTTCGAACTCCTTTTTTAAGCATAAATATACAAAAAATACATAAAATAGCACTAATTAAGAACATCCAATTTTAAAATTAAGTACAAATAACTATGAAATAAATGATTATTTTGGACTTATCAGTGTGTCTAAACATACCAAAGAGTTTTTCCATATGTCTTCGGACTTCATTACGATGGTGTCAAGAAACTTATTTGGGTACGCTATTATCTAACTCGAGTATGTATAATCTATTATAGTTTCATGCGTATTTGATATGTTTTAACTGCAAATTTGACATATTAAACTTCATCATAGTTTCATTTGCAATGTCTAGATTTATATGTTTCAAGTTATTAGTTTATGGTCTTCGCTAGGTCTGCCTTAAAAACATAATGTCAATTTTTATTAAGTCGTATTAACAGAAGTGTTTGGAGAATGGACGAGAGTTGACAGAAATGGATATACCAATTATAATATCGACCTTTCTAACAATAAGGGCAAGTCGAATTGGTTGTTTTAGAAAAAAATATTTTTTTAAAAAAATATTTTTTGCAATAATTATTTAATTTAGTTTTTAGAAAAATTAAAATCCTGAAAAAAGTTCAAATACAATTTTTTTTTTAAAAGATAAAATTTTTAGTCTTTTAAAAAAATACTTTTTTAAAAAATAATTAAAAAAAGCACTTAAAAAAAATGAATCCAAACAAGCGCTACGTCCTTTTAATTTGTTTGTAAAACGTGAAGGATAACTTGGACAAGAGAGCAATGTGGCCTATCCAGAGATGATGGAACATGATGTCATAATCGTCGTCATTTAATTTGGCAATTACAAAATTAGTCACCTCCAATAGTGAACGACCTGTGCTATTCAACCCTCTTATTGAAATAAAAATAAAAATAAAAACGATAGGACAAAATCAATATCAACCTCTTATTGTTGAAATCTTTAACTTTCATTCTTAGGAGTAGGCAAAGAATAGATTTTACTGCTTTTATTTATAGATATCCTTATAATGAATTAGTAGTAGGAAAAAATATCCTCGTTATTTTCAAATGGGTTACTTGATTACTTTTGATATTTATTAGGGTAAATAATGTTCTATAACACTGTAGTGTACTGCACATTACTCCTATGGTTTCAAGATAAACATAGAATCTCCTTATAGTGGTTAAAATGTAGCACACTTGTCCCAGTTTGAAGACATGCGTGTGACACATTAGAGAGTCATAAGGAAATTCCGTACCTATTTTGAAACTATAAGGAAAAATATATACTTGTGGCAAATTATAAGAAGTAGAGTGCGATTTACCTTAGCAAATTACAGGAATAAGATGCTATATACCCTACTTCTCGAAATATTCTCGAAATTCAATAAAAAAAAAAAAAACCAACTCATTTCACGTCAATAACGTTAGTGACAAAATAGATACAGAATGGCACTTTTAAACTAATCTTAATCATAGATTAATTAAGCAAATTACACTGTGCCAAAACTATGACACATATATGTATATGTTATCGCCTTAAATTCTATTCTACAGCATGCAAGAGTTGCTTGTGGCGATGAAACAACCGAAACATTTTGTAACCTTTCTTTCTCTACTAACCAACGTGGATTATATATGACCAAGCACTTGGGAGATTCTCGCCTAGAAAACACCAACACTCTTGAAGCATTTTGTTACAATCACAATTTTAGTCGTATCGGATTCAAATATCAAACCAGAGTTTGTCTTAACCCAAAGATGCTGGTAAGTAAGAGAGGCTTACAAGACAAATAACATATGTTTCTTGTAAGATTATAATAGTCCAAGAAGCCAGCATTTAAAGACTAGAATTGGATTCAACGTTGAATTCAACATCATAAATAGGACAAGCATCTCTCAAGTTCAAAGGATTAGAAGATAGCTCAAATGATTGATAATATATCTCTCGAGATCATGAATTCAATCCTATAAGAGTGGAGGTTTAGAAAGAATCATCTCTCTAATTTATACTTGAGTTCAACATCCAAGCAATCACAAGCTTCAACAATCTCTTCTCGGACTTAATAAAAAATGTCGATTAGCTAAGCCGTAAAATTCTTTCCTTCATTTAGACTGACATTAATTTAGATGTTAAAATTCTTTAACTATGTATAGATTTAGATAATTACTCTTCAGATTTTGATAGCCTATTTTAAAATTGATAGCATTCGAAACAAATTTTGTTCTACAGATGTGATACATGAATTTGTAGATAAACTATTTGAATCTCTAGAGTAACTATCCAAATTTATAGTAAAAAAACTTATCAATATAAATTAACTAGTATCTCACTTGTGCAATTGCACGGGAGGTGACATATGTAGGTTGATATATAGAAAGATTTAGTTTTTTTTATCCATCTAAATGTTTCAAACAAATTATATGAAATATTTTTAATAGATTAGATAATAATAATACGCATGCGTCTAATACTGTAACGTTGTACTAGGGAAAAAAATTAGACCTAGAGATTTGCAACCATATGGTGGAAAAAGTCCATTGTTGCTACATATAGTTGAGTAGTATTAAAACTAATTTTTTCATATGATCTAGAAAAACTTGATATATTTTATCAAAACAAATAAAAATTAATAATGTCGCTATGCTTTAAATACCATATAATGAATAGATTGCAATATATATACTAACATTTTAAGTAGTCAAGTTCATATATATTTGTCAATTGGCAGAATTACGTTTAGAGTCTAAAATTAACTTACAAATTAGAAAATGATTTTGAAGAATCTTACATTCACATATTCTTCTTAAAACAGAAGAAAGGCTTAATTCCATTTTCTAAAATATATTTAACATTTTAATGCAATCAATTATCATAAACTCCAAACCGATTTAGTAAAAAAGAAGCAACAATGCTAATAGAAAATAAAAATAAATAAATAAATAACATGCTAACAGTTATTAAGATAACATTACAAAAAACATAAAAAAATATTTTTAGACAAAAAGTTTAAATGAATAACGAACAGAAACTGAGATAAAGATACTATAACATACATGAATAAGCACAACCCAAACCACATATAAGAAACTAACATTTAAATAGATCTGCAAGATAGTAGAATAATAAATAATTTTTTTCATCCCTCCCCTCTCGAAAAGCTATATATCAAGGCAAAAGTAAGGGAAATAACACTACAAACACATATATATAAAAGGGTTTACTATAAGGGAAACCACTCATCACCAATAATTCTCGTAGCAATTAGCATGTAAATCAAAATAGATTTAACAAAAATTGGCAACATACATGTGATTTCCTTACATATGCACAATTTTGAAATTTGCAAAATATCACAATTTGAAATTATGAAGAAATTGTGATGATCAAAAAAATAATCAAATTGCGATTATCTAAAACAAAAAGGAAGCGAATCTTCGTTCTTATAAGTGAGATTAGAATATATGAGCTTAAATATGATACTAAAACAATTATTTAACCATGACTTTAGGCTAGTAATTAAATGTAAATAATATATGAAGAAGAAAAATGAAAGATTTTTTAGTGCAAGAAAAGGGAAGAAATTGAATTGAACAACAAATAAATGATTTAGCTGGTTGCACGATTTAGGCATCAGACCTGTTATATTCATATATTAATTTAGGAAACAGATCCAGTAGAAACTTGTTTTAAACAATTAATTGGGGTAATATACATATGGCATGAAACTGATAGTGTTACTTGACAACATTATATATAATGGAGTCTGTTATATACAATAGTATAAATATAGATGTCAAGTAGAAGAGCAGCCTATTTAACATACTATGTAGGGAGGCCTGTTTGGATTGGCTGACAGCATCTTTTTTGTTATAAATAATTAGATTGTTTAAAAAAATACTAAATCCCTAAAAAAAAACTAGTTCAAATTCAATTAATTTTTAGAAGTTACAAATTTTAACTTCTCAAAAAAATAAACATCTTTTAAGAAAATACCAGCCCACAACCCGTGACAGAAGGTAAACACCACAGATAAGATAAATTTTCCGTGGGCAAGTAACAAAAAAGGCCAGTTATTCCACCAAAAAATTCAAAAAAAAAAAAAAAAGTGGAAATTACTTCATGAACTAACAAGCTAAGAAACCTGGCGTAGGACCCACCGGCATGTGAGCCATGTGTATTATGATATATGCTATTTTAAGCCTACACAATTTTCTAGATCGGCCTTTTCACTAAAATCTTTGCAGAAAATCTTGATTAACTGAATTTATAATTCAGGTAAATTGCAATATATTAACAATTTGTTCATGTGTTAGGGTGGTGACTATATTGTCCAGATCCCTCATAACAAAAAACCCACATGAGAGAGTCTACACCAACATGCAAAAGTTTTTGGTTCCCAATAATGCTTACCATGCTTTGCCAAGTTTTCTACTTATATAGACATTCCAATAATTTCTATTGGTCTAAAGTCCTGAAAATAGTGCCGCTTTCCACCGTTGTGTTACTCCATTTGATGAAGAATAAGTAATAGAAGCTGTTAAAGAGTAAACAAATATGTTGTTGGTTTAGGTAATAGTAACCTCACTTCATAAAAAAGAGAATATAAGTTCGAATTCTAAACTTTGTAAAAAATTATCAATTTACCAACCCAATTAATCTAAACCCGCCGCAGAAGATCTAAACGGCAGGAGGGTTGTCTTCGAATCCATCATTCAAACACACACTGTTTTAGAATGCCAAAGATTAATGGAGTACATCATGCATAACCCTACAAGGTCCCTACCCAGGTTCCATGTTATTTCCATACACCAAACTCAATGGCCTACAGCTATTAAATGCACCAAATGATGCCAAACGCTTGGTGTTTACACATGAAAAATGATCCATGTTTTACCATCACTAGACTGTAATACATATATGTGTCTATACATATTGTTAGAGTTACCATCTTATTTAAAAGTTTAAACTTGTAGAGAGGATATTAGTTTATTAAGCACCAAATGATGCCAAACGCTTGGTGTTTACACATGAAAAATGATCCATGTTTTACCATCACTAGACTGTAATACATATATGTGTCTATACATATTGTTAGAGTTACCATCTTATTTAAAAGTTTAAACTTGTAGAGAGGATATTAGTTTATTAATTTATTGTATTAACACGCCCCCTCACGTGTAGCGTGATTTTTTTAGAGCTTGCACGTGAATAATTTAATTAAACGGGTGGCAATAAGGATCGAAGCTGTGCCGTTTGATTTTCAAGTTATGATATCGTGTTAGAATTACCACCTCATTTAAATAGTTTAAACTTATTGAGAGAATATTAATTTATTAATTTATTGTATTAATACATATACACAAACATACAAAAACACATGCAGCGAGACAGACACACTGAGAGAATAGGACAAAGAGAGTAATAAGTAGATATGTAAAAAGATGACCCGTAACCCATATATTATTTAAAATGCCTCATGGGGTATAAAATTTAGCTCAAGTTGTAGCCCCAATCTCCTTTCCTTTTCCTTTTTTTTTTTTTTTTTTACCTTTCTTTTGCTTTGTATAAATCAAAGTCTATTCTATGAAAGAAACCATATCTCATCCCTTCTCATTTCTTCTTCTGTGTAGCTACTCCTATACATGCCTCCCTAGCTTATCATGGAAGCTGGTTCAGCAGCTCATCATCAAGACCAGTTCACGTCTTATTCTACCTCCACCACTTCATCATCCACCTCCACAAATTGTTCAAATTCATCCCCAACTATCACATCTTCGGGCTCTTCTTCGTCTTCTGATTATTCCTTAAATCAAACGATCAATGATCTGAAAACCAAAACGGCTCGTCAGAAGAGCTCGAAAAATTTTGAAGAAACGAAAACCGGGAGAGAAATCAACGGCAAGACGCGTAAGGACGACGACGCTGATGATGGCAAGCATCCAACGTTTCGTGGCGTGAGGAAACGCAATTGGGGGAAATGGGTGTCTGAAATTAGAGAGCCAAGGAAGAAATCAAGAATTTGGCTAGGAACATACCCCACTGCTGAAATGGCTGCTCGAGCCCATGATGTGGCAGCTTTGGCGGTCAAAGGCCAATCAGCTTACCTCAATTTCCCTCATTTGGCACACAAATTGCCCCGTCCAGCCTCTACTTCATCCAAGGACATCCAAGCTGCTGCTGCGGAGGCTGCAGCTGCCACATTTCAGTGGGAAACAGAAGACGAAGCTAAACCCGAACCAAACCGAACCGAGCTACAAAATTCTCATCTATCAACAAATCCATCATCATCGGATAACATGCAAGAATCGTCGAATTCTGCATCGACCGATGATGACGACACATTTTTCGACCTACCAGAGCTTTCTCTTGGCAGGACGGATCATAACGATGGATATTATTACCATTATGCTTCATCATGGCACATGGCTGGAACAGATACAATTTTCCGGCTCGAGGAGCCATTTTATGGGGTGTGGTGCTGCTACTGGAAGTCAACACTTTTTACTGACTACTGTTGAAAGTGTTTACTTCCAGTAGAGGGTGGCCAATCATTCATGGTGGTTATAAATGACAACGGGACAGGTATTCTACCTACGAATTCCAAACCATTGTGGTGGTAGTCGCCAAGTTGACTACTGTTTATCGAAGTGGGACAACTGAATTCTTACACTAATCAATGGTGTGGTAAGAATTTATGATTTCAGGAATATTGAAGAGCCGCTGGCTGGATAAACACGTCTGTCATGCATAATTAATAGTAACTCAAGTACTCGGATGCTCACATGATGAAGTGATGAAGAGTTGAATTCGCATAAATTTCTTCTTTGTTTCAAGTTGAATTTTGCTGCTTGAAGCGAAGTTATGAGCTATATTTCTTATTTCTAACATTTGCTTCCGTTTACAGTTGTTGACTGTGTATATAAGCTCTAGATGGACCAAAAAAAGAGGGAAAAAAAAAAGAGGTAATGCTATAGATATCATGGGAGTTTTTATTGTCACTCAAATATTACCTCTTATAATTGATATATTAACTTAAAAAATGTTATTAACAGGTAATATTTGATTGATAAAAATAACATGATATCTAGCATTACTTGGGAAAAAAAAAAGACATTAAATATGTATATGTTCATATTGGCAAATTCTGTTATATTGTATTACCATGTGCTTGTGTGGTGGTGCCAATTGGAATAAGATCCAATGCAAGATTTTTTTTTTTGTCCTTTTTCATTTCAAAGTTTGCAAATTGCGTTAAAGTTTATTCCACGAAAAAGTTACAACCCTTCCTACTTACCACAATTAGTTAGACAACTAATATTTTTACTTGGTATAACAATAATAATGACATCCTCTAAGATGATCGTGTTCACAACACGTTTAACCTTTTCGAAAGAGATTAAAAGTAATAATAATTATTTATTAATGATGACGATTTGATTATTGGGATTGAAAAATTAGGAAAGGTTGATACCTCATCACGATCGTGAAGCCTTTATTAGCAATGTCAAAAATTCATGTGAATTGCATGGGTCTCAAAACTTCGTTTTCTGCTTTTATTTCGCATATAGGGACATTTTCTACTCCAATGATTGAGAAAGATCGTTGATTTTTTATTAATTAGAAATCGGAAATGATTAATCAGTAAGTCCATTCTAATCATGCGCCCAAATGTTTGTATTCCCCGGACAAAAATGTAAGCAAGAAAAGACAGGAATCTTCAATAATGTTTGTTGGGGGTTGGGAGGGGAGAGAGAGAGAAGAGAGAAGTCTTTAATTTGCTTTTTTTTTTACAAAAAAAAAAAAGAAAAGAAAAGAAAAGAAAAGAAAAAGCATTAGTCACTTTGTGGACTTATTGAGAGGGAAAATGATTCCATCTCCAATTAGGTATACTTTGTTAAGGTCACTGTGTATTAGTGATAAGTGACATCACCATCATCATCACTCTCTCTTTCTTTGGTCTTATTTTTCATCATTTCGTCCCATCGTCTAAATGATCGTTGGCAAAGTGGAAAAGACAGAGAGGTCCAAGCAAATATTTTAGTCTATAACAAATCGTGCATAATCCAAATTAAGAGGGTCTGATTGAGAACTAACTTTCAACTGAGATATTAATTAAAAGTTTTTCCTGTGGTACGTTGTAAAACACTTTTTCTTTCTTTCTTGTTGTTCTAGAGTTGCACTTCTAAATTTGTACATATCTGGGAATTTTTTTTTCAATAAAACATGCCCGCGTAAATTTAAAAAACCAAGAAAAAGCTTAACCAATGAAACCAATTCAAACCAACTCAAATTTTCAGTTCAATGTGATTTTATTTTTTTCCCTAGAAAAGGTTTCGGATGGTTTTGTTTGGTAAAAACTAGTTCTTGATCTTTATATTAAAAAGCGTGAATAAAATATTTAAATATTAGACGTCATGCTTTAATATCAAGGCTTGAACCACTAGAGGAAACCTCAACTTGTGCAATATTATTGCTAACATAATTATTATAACTTCATCAAGTTGTCTTTTTCTAAAATTTTGTTGATCAATTGTTTTTAGGTAAAATACATCAAATCTCTCCGTGGTTCATCAAAAGTGTATCTAACCCTTTTATGGTTTGAAAAGTCTCTCACAATCCCATATGATCCATAAAAGTACATCAAATTCTATTGTTAAAAAATCCGTTATTTTTTACCATGCTTATTTAAGAATATCCAAACTACCCTTCTCTGTTTTATAAAAGAAATGTTTTCAATAAAACAACAAATGCTCTAACCAACCAGTCTATAAATAATTTATATTTTAATTTAATTTTATGTTGGTTTATATTTAATTTTTTTAAAAGTTAAAAATTTCAACTTCATAAAAATATTTTTCCAAAAAATTATGAAAAAACAAACCTAAAATCCAATGATGCTCGAATAGTTAAAGCAATTTCGCTAGGAGGAAAAAAAATAAAATAATGGTGATGATCTAGCCAAAATAATAATAATATAATAATAATAATCACGGTGAAGTCTAGCTTATCATTTACTAATTTCTGAAGTTTAAAAATGGCAGCTAATTGATCGGCAATTTTGTGTTAGTATGAAATACAAAGAATACACAAAATGCTAACACATTTGTAATTCTTGAAATAACTTGTGATACGATAATAACTTTATTTTTATGAAAGATACTATAATAAATTAAAAGTCCATAAAACTATACATTAGTTTAACCACAATTCCATCTCCTTGCAGATGTCTATGCTTTGAACAATCTCTGAATTCATCCGCTTTTTCCTTCTATCTTCACCGGCTTCTTTGGAATTTTAAAGGCGTTGAACGCACTATGAGAGATGTCAACCTTATTATTTTGATTACAAAAATTGAACTGCTCTGAATATCTCTTTAATGCCTCAAGCAGTGAACTACCAGCTGCTGCTTCTTTAACTGCTGGACCTCCCTTGTGAGCAAGAAAACTTGGCTGTTGCGCTCTTGCTTGATCGATTATCTTGTGATATCTGCCAATAACAGAATTTGATTAAGGGAGAAAAAAAGTTTAGTTTTCACAAAACTAAGCAACTCAAAATAATGGTATATTTAGAATATATATTCTAAATGTAAATCAACTTAAATTAAGTTAAAATATAAATTATTTATATTCTAATTGGTTAGAGTATTTGTTTTTTAATTTGAGGTTGAGAGTTCAAATCTTTTTAGAGACATTTCTTTTGTAAAAAAAAAAAAAAAAGAAGGGTAGTTTGGCTGTTTGGGTACTTTTGAATAGTAATAGTTAAAGATAAAGGATTTTTTAACTGCAGAGAGTTTTGATGCACTTTTATGAATCATAGGTGGGTTATGCAAGATTTTTTACACCACAAGGGAGTTCGGTGCACTTTTGATAAACCACATGGGGGTCTGGTGTATTTTATCCTTTTTTTTTTCTTTTATAAAACTGAAACCAACCAATTTTTGAGCGATTGGGTTTGATTTGATTATTGCATAGTATTGAAAATCAGTTAGATATTTTCATCCAAAAACCAGCTAATTTAATTTGATCCGAAATTGATTTAAGACCAAGCCATATGAAATCATGTGTCCTAGATAGCTTGAGTGAAAAGTTTGTAGTTGTCAATGGCTTGGACCAGGCCAACTTTGAACGCATGCAGCGAAAGCATTGAGGCGATGGAGAACAAGCATGAGGATTTGGAATCTCATGACAACTTGCTGTCGATTTTAAATACTAAGTTTTTAAGGGGCCTATCATGGATACAAAATTCTGTATTTTTCTAACGAGATATCTTAATTAGGAGTGAGTATTATTTGGTTATAACTGAATAATTAAACCGAATCTAACCAAAATACAAAATTCAGTTCGGTTATTTTTTTGTTCGGTTCGATTTCGGTTATTAAAAATGAAAAAAAATCGATTTTTGATTCAATTTCGGTTATTTCTTTAAAATTTTTGTTAATAACTGGACAACCAAATAGTTACTTTTTCATTAAAAACTTTTATTTAGTTATTATTTTCAAATTTACATTCATATATATATTTATAAGTTTATATCATTCTTATATGCATACTGTAAATTTTGATGATAGATATTGGAATTTGACTATTTCAATTATAAAGAAATTTAGTTTTCTGAATTAGTTTTGAATAATGTATGATTTTTCAAAATAATTCGGTTATTCATGTTATAATTGAGACCAAACCAAAAAAATTCAAAAAAAAATAATTTCGGTTATTAATATAGTTCGGTTCGGTTTCGGTTATCAATTTTTAAAATTTCAAAAATTCAATTATTAAAATTTGGTTTCAGTTTCAGTTCGATTAAACTGAATGCTCACCCCTAAATTCTTAATCCAGCCAGAGGCTAAAGCCAGGCAAAATGGGTTCGGGCGCGGCAGATGTGCTTTCTTTTTCTTAAACTTCCACCACTAAACCTCTACCAAATTTAAACTCATGACCTCGCACCTGTAATAGATAGTTTCAACCACTTAAACTATCCTAATCCATGGCGAATGTGCTTGTCGAAGAGTAGGTTTTAATTTTAAAATTTAAATGTGTATATATATATATATATATATATATATATATATATTGTCATTCCTCATAAAATCTGAACCCAAATTATCAATTATAAGAAAAATAATTTTAACAACTTAAATTATCCCTTAAACCTAATGTTTTGTTTTTTATACAAGTAATTTTAAGGTATTCTAATAATATAAAAGTTAACTACCTAATTTCAACAAAAATAAATAAATATGATAACCGAATTATATATTGTAATCCTCACTGAAGATTCTTCTGTAGACTTGTTACGTGTTGCCTTTTATTCTAGATAATCTTCTTTTCAAGTGAAGCGTCGATAAACACGTGTTCTCCGAGAAACTTTAATTTCGAAATCTTTGTTTACTTTAAGTGTGAAATGTGCCTTTAATGAAGAATATTCAAGAAAATTAAAACTACAAAAGCAAATTCAAAAATAAAGAACCATATTCATAAGCCGACTAGTTAGCAATTGCAGATGATAGAGTACTTAATTATGTTATTGATCCTTATTCCTAATATACCTTGTGTAAGGTAAGGAGAAATGTGTGTTTTAATTTTTTTATTATTAATGGTCAACTTGTATCTATATAAGAATGAATTACAAATATATCTTAATTTCATTATCAATAAGTTTAATACTATTCATGTTTTTATAAGAGATCTTCAATAACTTAATAAAATATTGGGATATTTTTCCACTTTACCCCTTGATGTAAAGGGTAGTGATAGTTTGCTCCATAATGTATTTTAATAGCCACTTAACTTCATTGACTAACAATCAAACCCCTTAGAATGAACACCTTTAGTTATATTTCAAATTTGCCCTTAATAGTTTCTATTCAAAATAAACTTTAGTCAAAACATATCATTTCTCAAACCTAAAAAAAAATTACTAATATAAACTCTTGGTGTTGTGATAATTCTTTTCACCATACTACGGTTACAAATTTTAGTAATAAGTTTATGCTTGTTACTAATTATTATAGATAGTTGAAACCCAAAATTAAGACCTTTATAAATTCAAATCCACTAAAAGAGATGATTTTGGGTTTCACTAATACATACATATAATATGGATAAATGATAAGATATAGAAAAATTAAAAATAAATAAATAAGAAACATAAGACCTTTATTCTTCTGAGAATAATTGAAAATGGAAAAGCATCAAGTCATGACGCCACTGTACAAGTTACAAGGCATTTAAACAATTCAATCTAAAGTATTTACATAGACCTAAAATTTGAAAGGTTTAAAATAAATTAATATACCTTTGAAAAGTTTTTGAAACCCAAAATTGTGTGGTATAATACACACGCACACAAACACACACACACACACACAAAGAGAGATAAGTCCTAAATTTTGGATTTCAATTATCTGTAATAATTTGTAACAAGCACTAATTTACTAGTAAAATTTGTAAACATAGTAGATTATCATAGCTTCAAGAGTTTAGATTAGTAATACTTTTTAGATTCTAGAAATGAAATATTTTGGCTAAAGTTTATTTTAAGGAGAAATTATTGAGGGCAATTTTGAAATATAACTAACAAGGTTAATTTTAAGGGGTTTGACAATTAGTCAATAGAGCAAAGTGGTTATTAATATACATTAAAGGACAAAACCATCTCAAACCCCATACATTAGGTAGTTAAATGGAAAAATCCCTAAAATATTTAAACTGAGAAAGTAAAATGAAAAATGATTTGATATCGGAAAAGAAAAAACAATAAAAGGTGTTTAAATGTTATATTTAGATGGAATTTAGTATTATTAATTGATGAATAAATATAATGAAATTAGATAGTAGTTGTATTTATATAGAAAGATAGACTAAAGGTTTTGTTGGATGTAAAGAGAACTTGAAATAATGATATGTGGTATGTATTTGAAAGTGCAATTTTTACTGTGTTCCATAGGTTTGGTGCTCTTATGGAGCACTGTACACCGTATAATGCATAAATAGTACATGCACATAGTACGTAATAGTACATGCATTCAAAATTTTTATGTTATATGTTCAAAATTCTTATATTAAGCTGTAAACATGTTCAAAAATTTGAACATAATATCAGAATTTTGAATATGCAATATAAGTATTTTGGATACAGTGTATAATCTATAAGCATGTACTATAAGAGTTTTGAATATAAAGTATAAAATTTATGAGATTATAATTTTATTTTAGAAACTTACTTTTGAACTTGTAATATAAGAGTTTTTGTATAATATATATATATATATATATATATATATATATATATATATATATATATGCACACACATATACATATATATGCTTGAACTTGAAAAGGGAAATCCTATGCTAATAACTCGGCTTCAAATTAAGTTTTAGGCAAACTTCATTTTACAAAAATAGGTGATCGGGAGATTTTGAGTAGTGGAAAATACTTCAAAAGCCCCAAAAAGACATATAGATTCCTTACTTTTAATCGTTAAGCCAAATAGGTCCTCAAATATATATATATATATATATATATATATATATATTACTCTTCCCAAGTCTCCCTCCTATAACATCATTAGTTAAAGTTAAAAAAAAAAGAAGTTATTTTTGTCTTTAAAAGGCAAATAACATGGTAAAATTCTAATCTCTCTTATTTTTTTATTTTGTCATTTTCACTCACAACTTGGATTCGTAAAAAAAAAATTAATCTTTTTATTTTTTATTTATTTTTTTACATTTTCACCTGGCACTTTGTAGGCCTATTTTTATATATTTGACGATGAATAAGCAGTTGTTTGAGCCCGATAATTGCCGAAACTTGGTGGATTTTGTGAGAAGCATGTTTGAAGATGGTCGGAATTCAAAGCTTCCAGAGTGTGACTCCACCAGAACAGACCTCTACGTTGGATTTAACAAAGAGATCGAAAAGTAAGGAGAAGATCAATGAGGCTGCTATTCTCGTTTGAATATATATACACAGACACACACATACGTGTAGATATATATAAAATTAGTTACTCTATGGTAGTATATATAGAAAAGAGGACGGAAAAGTACCATATAAATCTATAAATATCTTAATATATTAATTTATAAGCTCCAAAAGACGTCCAATATACATCGGTATCGGGACAAAAAGAAAAAGGGAATAAAAAGAAAAGGAAAGAAGAAGATGATGATGATGAAGAAAAGTGGAAGTTTGAATGTCAAACTAGCTTGAGGACCACAGGGAATAATGATTTTTTTGTCTGTGATTTTTAATATGAGATTGTTACTTTCTCATAATTATATGAGCCACTAGGATTGTACACCATCTTTTGTTACAAGATTTAATTAATGAAGATTTTTTTTTTCTCCAAACAAAGAAAAAAAGAAACGAAAAGAAACTAGATGAATAATGTAAAAAAAATAAAAATAAAAAATAAAAATATTAGAACTTTTTGTGAATCCAAGTGATGAATGAATAATGCAAAAATTATTTAAGAAAAGAGATATTAGAATTTTTAAAGTCATTTGTCTCATTAGGTGCAAAAATGATATTCGGTGTTATAATAGAAGGACTTGGGAAGAAAAAAAGGAAAAAAGAAAAATTGAGTGACCTATTTGGTCTAATGTCAAAAGTAAAGGACATAAATATCTTTTTCCCTATTCAAAATGGTATTTCTAATACTATATTAAATATCACCTTATGTAAACTAAAAAACTATAAAAAAGAATTTTATTATATTATTATTTATCATTTTTAACATCTATATATAATCTATATACAATGTGTCAAATTAAAAAAGAGTCTAAAAGAAATTTATTAATGATTTCATTTGATCAAGTAAAAGTTATAACATGATAAAAGATTTTACATTACATGTAGTCAATTATTTCTATAATTATCTTTATTCGCCCAGGTATATTGTAATACAGATTTATTTATAATTTTCTACTTACATATTTAGTTAAAATACTAATATCATAAACTCTTTTTAATTTCTCTCTCTTCTATTTATATACAAATTAAGCATTCATATAGAAGATGATATAAGTGACGAAAAGAAGTGATGTCTACCAATTCTCAAAGCCAAATTACATACAATAATCGAAGATATATAGACGTGAGATTAACCCTCACGACGTCTTAGATGTGGCTTATTATATAATTCGAAAGGATACTTGCCAGTTTTTTCTATCAACTAAAATATAATTATATGGTTATTCTAGAATCTAAACTTATGGAATTTAAGAATTGATTCGGATTGTAAATGATTTTAAATGAGCTAACACTTGTATCGATGTGTTATGTTTTTGTGTGTGGTTGTATGACATTTCTATACTTGTTTGAGGTGTTCTTGTGTTTTATTAGGTGTATTAGTCTTGCATTTATACCATACTTGAGCATCATAGGCTTTAAATGTCCATAATAGAGATTAGAACATAAATGCCACACTAATGCACATTTATTTCTTGTTTTAGGTGAAAATTAGGGAAGTGTTTAGGGCTTAAATGGATGATGATTTGATGTTGGAGCAAAGCCGAGAGTGTTTGAGACGTGAAGATATCAAAAAGAACGCATTTAGAGGTCGCCGAGCGAAGAACGAAGCAACCGAGGAAGATCGGACACAAAAGGAACAAGAAAGGAGGGTTTACTGGTCGACCAACCCTCCTTTTGGCCTGGATCAGAGAGCTCGAAATTTGAGGCCGGATTCACTTGTTCCAAAGGCCAGGAGCCTAACCTAACGACCGACTTTTGTAGCATAGAAGGGCTATTAAAGCCATTTTAAGCCTATTTTCATATCTTTACACCCATACACTTCACACCCATCACACACACACACATTAAATCCTACTTCAAACACACACACTAACAGACACCTCCCCTTAGATCTATGCTCTTTTTAAGGATTTTAACATGTGATGAGGGATTTGCTCAAGATTGTACAAGAAAAAGCTAGGATGGAAGGGGAGTTTCCTCAATGCTCTTTCATCCTGTTTACTTTAATGTTTGAGTAGATTAGATTATAGTGACTAAGCTTATATAATGGATTGATTCTATATTCTATGTTATGGACTCTTCACGGCTTATATACATACTTTGTTCCTCATGTGAATGGCTTTTCCTCAATATATGTCTATATGTTTGATTAATTGCCTAGATGAGTAGTATGTGTATAAATTGGAGTTTATTTTCTATAGAATACCTCTAATCCATCTAATATGCATGTCTATGTGTTTATTTATAGATTGCATGAAGTGGGTTTGCTATGTTCATGTCTTTGTGAGTATAAGCATACTTTATTGTGGTGAATATTACTCCACTCTTGCTTACATGTTGGTACCCACTTGCTTACAATGGTGTAAATTAAACATGGTAATGTTTTGGTAGTGAATAGGTTGACATATTCACAACACCTTGGCTTAGAACATGTAGGATTAGGCCTATTGGACATCAACCCGATATACTGTCCCTAGAACGGTAGTTCACAAGTTAGGACTAGCCTAGTTCGAGATCCTTTAGCTTTAAATCTAGCAAATAGGAATTCGGGTGGGGTTTAGGTGGCCTTAGTAATCTTAGGTCTTGGTTTTAAATCTAACCAATGGTTTAGGAGCTAGGGTCGGATCGTTCTAGAACACCTAGTTAGCTTTCTAGTCCCTCCTATGGGCTTAGGTACATAAGGACCACACCGTAGCACTAAGTATGCACCCTTAGGGACAGAGTCGCACCGATTCCTAGGGATTAATTGGGATACTAGCTGGCTGCCTAGTATTAGAGCATCACTTAGAAAAGCTAATTCCCGAATTCCATAGCACAGAGGTAGAGAGTTACCCATTCACAAGTGTCGGTGATCCTAACACCTTCCCATAGGTTTTAAATCTTTCATTGAGAAGCTTAGTTCCTACTTTTCCTTTCCAATTTTCGTAGTGTAGTCCTTTTACCTTTCCCTTAGCTCCCAAAAATCCAAAAGTACAAAAAATATACTTAGTCTACGTTTCTTCTTAGGCATACTCTAGAGTACACACACATAGAATTCCTTCCACCCTTTAGCCTCTCTGTGGTTTGACAACCGTATTTGTACACACTATATCATTTGAAGGTGTGCCACAAACGTGAGATGCATGGCACAATAAGAAAGCGATGGTTTATAATTAAAATTACAAGTCTCGAGCCGCACGAGCGGCAGGATGAAGTGATATTGGACCTTGCATGTCTAGGGGCACTCCCGTGCTTAATGTCTTGAAGATGCATAGAAGGGAGTAATCATTACAAGCTCAGAAGAATGCTGGTCTTGTAAATGCAAGAGAAGTGTGCCTAGTTAGTGAAGGCGCTCTAACAGGTTAAAAGGGTTCGAAAACCTAGGTGCTTAAGAACGTGGTCTACTAGTATAAGCCTTGCCATTGAGCAGTGAAAGCAGTAAATATCAACCGCTTGTATGCTTCGTGAGCGACCTTATAAATATGTCCACCAATGCCATTACAAGGGGTAAGAAAAATCCTTTCCTTTTATTTCTTGGTCACACTTCATAAGCAAGTCTATTGGCTTGATCGTTGGAGACTATTCCAAAGGAAAAGGCATTGTCATTTGTACTTTCGTGCAGGACTAAAGATGCTCGACGAAGAGAAAAATACTAGTGAACTTCCGTTTCAATAGTTGGTGTTGTATGTGGGAACGTCTTTAATCTCCTTAACTTCCTATTGAGAAACAACAGTGAAGAGCTATGAAGAAACCAAGAATCGATCACCTATCCATTGGAAGTAGCATGGAGGATGGAAGAAAGCATAGGGGATTTGAATGACTATTGAAGGCACAGGGGATTTGAATGACTATTGAAGGCCTCCTAGAGGCCAGAATCAACCCTGCAATTGAAATCCAAGGCCTCGAACCAAAGAAGGACAAGGTATGGAGCAACCTTTGTTGGGATTATACGCCTTAAAGACCACAAGCACATGATGATTACTGGATGCTAAACATAATTTGCTCATGATATTGTTCATATGAATTGAGTTTTTGCACACCATATTCTCTCCATTTGTGCATTAATGCAAAGTATGAAGGTCTAATATATATGATGTAAGCTTTAAAAGTGTTACCGCAAGCACACGGGCCGTGGTAATATAACATGTGTGAGTGCAGATATGGGCTCCACAAGGAGATTACCTTAGTTTGGTCTCTACTTGCTCAGGTGCATAAGACTAGCTATCTGCATGTTTTGGATTTCTTTGAATGGAAGGGAGCTCAGGAAAATGGGAAAATCAAACATAAACTACGAAGGACCTATAGGTGCCAAGCTAGGGAAAGGAAGCCTAACAAGGTAGAAGGGGACCTAGGGTGATTGTGTTGCAACTAGACTCTGGCTATAATAATGGTTCGGTCTATTTATGGCTTGATTGCTCTCTTAGAAACCTTAGCTAACTAATCTTATTATCCACTAGAACTCGATACAGGTTTACCCCTAGGTAGATCTCCTTAGAGTATAGCGTGGTCCTTATGACCTATGGTTTTAGGGCTTAGTTAACTAAGTTCTCTTTGGTGTTAATTAATGTCCTACTCAAGAGACTAACTTATTAGTATTGTTTAAGATTAGAGATTAGACTCCTAAAACATTAACTAATGCAAGTGGGTACCCTTTTAGCATTGTTTTAGACTAGAGGTGATCGTTATTTTACGGCACAAACCTAAATAGCCCGCAAGTGCACTGGTTGTATGTAATACATTATGTGCGAGTGCGGGGTCAAATCCACAGGGAGGCAAAACTCTTGTGGTGTCCTAAGGTAAGCATGTCCTAAAAGCTACGTGTTGGGTTCCTAAACTACGATCTTTTTGGGTTTTTAGGATAAAAAGGGAGTGTGGGAAAATTAAATCTAATCTAAGTGCAAGGAAAAAAAGACGATGTATGGAAAACGGGGCAACCAAGCGATCTAAGGGGATTCAAATGTTGGAAATGGGGACTAGGGTGATTACATCTTGCAAATGGGAAATTACTATTTCTTATTAGGGTTGCTTGATAGATTAAACTTGGTTATTCTTGTCTAGATCTCAAATTAGCCTCATAATTGAAACCCTAAGCCTCAGTGCAAATCTGGCCCTAGGTGTCGACCTTTGGAGCCACAGCAAATGGTCATTATGACTTAGGAATTAGGGCTAGCTAGTTAGAATTCTAAGTGATTTGGATCAATCTAACTCTAGTGTCTAAATCGTTGGCTGGATTTAAAGCCAAGACCTAGTTCGTCTAAGGTCGACTAACCTACCCTAAAACCCATTAGTTGGATTTAAAACTAAGGGAAACTTGACCTAGGCTAGTCATTAGTTGTGTACCACCATGTTAGGATTAGTATGCCCTGAAGCTCACTTGTACATGACATTTTGGATGTTAAACAATATATAATCATTTTTTGTTAAATGGCATTGTAAGTTTCTTACATATTATCTCTGTTATGTTTTATTGATGCATGTATAAAGGTCCATTGACTTACCTAATGACTTGGGTGCGCAGTGAAGCTGGACACATAGTAGGTCCAAGTCTAGATTTTGTCACGTCATAAATTGAATCCATAACCGAATAATAGTGTTGGACATTCTATTGGGATATATTGAGCAAGTCTCCTCTTTAAGGGTGATCTACCTAGGTCATTGGAGGACTTTTCGGATTTGTCTCAACAATACGTGTCACGTATTAGACAGGACTATTGTGAGTATGTTTTCTAGAGACGTACTATCAAAGAAAGAAAGCAAGACACTCACTGCTACTAAATGATCATTGCTCTTAATCTTGAGAATATATGGATGAACTGATGAAGTTAGGGTTTTGTACTTTAATTCACTATGGGTGAGATCTTACTTTATTAAAATCAACAACCTTGTGCATTGAGTGCTAAGTTCTAATTAATTGGAACATGCATATGCAATATGGAATCTATGTGCTCCCTTTGGGATTGTCCAAATTTATCATCCAAAACTAGATCTAGAGATACTACCTTTATAGGTGTATCGATGATATGGCTTGAAGGTCACTCTCGAGATCAAGAGATTCTATGACCAAGGATGGTTGGCAATAGGACAAGAAACCCAACGAAAAAAAAAAATACAGCTAAGGAGGTGATAGTACACAGGCCAAAGGATAGGTCTTAACTGTGGATATACATAGAAAGGTATTACGGTCGGTTATTTAATAGGTCAAAGACAAAGTTCACATTCTTTTGTGATAAGCTTCTGGGTAATAGCAATTATTCTTGGAGTTCAACTTTGATCTTATGGTAGAATAGATCAAAGTTAAAAATAATTATTATGTCGCCTAGATTGGGTAAGGACATTTTTAATTATTTTTGAAAGCCAAGGTCAATTGTGTCATCTTGGTCCTTTTCCTAATTGAAATGACTTTGAGAAAGTAATCTTGAAAGAGCAAATTCCATATTGTGGTGGTAGTCTTATTAGGCCAAAGCTTGGAATTGGTTTGGGCTATCTTTAAAGTCCAAGATAACCTAATTGGACTAGGATGGTTTCTTATTGGCCTTGGGCCTCCGCATAGATTATGGACTATGTGTTGGGCTTGGATGGTGGGCTTGGCCCAAGTCTTCCAAGACAAGTGGACAACTTGCAGATGACTACAAGAAGAAGTGGACAACTTGCAAAATACTACAAAAACAAGTTGGCAACTTGCACAAGTCTTCCAAGACAAGTTGACAAGTTGCAAAGTTGCATAAAGGAAATACTACATGAAAATTTTCTCCCACATTGAAATATTAGCAACTTTGGGTGCCAAGGTTCTCTCTATAAATAGACAAGAAAATTTTCTCCCACATTGAAATATTAGCAACTTTGGGTGCCAAGGTTCTCTCTATAAATAGACAAGACCCTACACCTTTTATTTAATCCACTTTGTAGTTAATTTCTTCATCTTTAGTAAGAAAATACTACAACACATAGTACAAACTTACTGTGTGATTTTTGTTCTACTTTTTTCAAGAGCCTATTACTTTGCTTCTTCCCACACAAGAGGCTAATCTCTTAAAATAAGTTTCTTCAATCATAAGGAAGAAGACTAGGGAGTTGCCTACTGCGACACCCTTATAGTAAATTTCTGGTGGCCTTGTTCATGAGTAAAAATAGAGCTCGTGATGTTTATAGTTTCATCAAAGGCCCCACGTTTCAAGAGGTTAGCTTTACATATTTTGCAAATACTAGTTAGATTTTATATGTTCTTAAGCATGTTCTTGTATGTGTTATGTGGATATATTGTTTTTCTTAGCATGTTTTCTTAGTTAAATTTCAAAAATATGGGCTAGGATAAACCACACTTAATAATATCGATCCTACAATTGGTATCAGAGCTGAGGCTCACACACAACATGCTTAGATTATGCAAGAATATTGTATTTGCATAAATATGTTAGTCATCTTTTGAGTGGCAAGATTAGGAAATCTTGTGTTGCATATACTTGTGGTTTTATGCTTGTATGTGTAGAGAATATAAAATCCCCTTGATGGTTCGTATGTATGCATGATAAGATTTTCATGTGCGGTCAACATAGCTTGGCCATAGGTGATTTCATGTATAAATATTTATGGTTATTGCTTGTAGTTTCATTTAAAAGAAGCATAGGATGTTTTGATATCCTTGTAATGTTTCTTTATGAAGCTTGTATTAGCATTAGCAAAGTGTATTATTGTATTAGAAAACAGCATGGAGGAACACTTTGTCGAGTGAGCTTGCCGGTCGATCGGCTCGGTCGACTAGCTCCTACTGACAGACAACTAGCTGAGGTAGAAAAAACTATTAAATGTGCTATTTTGTTGAAGATTTTAGGGAGCCATCAAAGAGGGATTTTTAATGTGTTTTGGTAGATGTTTATAATGCATTGATATATGTTTTAACATATTTGCATAAGCATAATTGCCACCTAGAAATATGTCCACTCATTAGGGTTTATAAAAATCGGTCAAACCAATGCGTTGATTCTCAAAAATAGTTAAGTTTATGAGAATGGCTTAGACAAGATAATTGTAAGCGGCTATGTCTAAAGATGCCATACAATCTCATGACAACATTAAAAGAACTTAACATTGAGATTTACAAATATATATCAACCTAAGGGTCTATGCACCCAAATTTTTGTAAGTAATCTATTATGGTATTGCAATGTTTTAGTAACACAAAGGGGATTCACAAAAACCAAAGGGTTTCACAAATCCAAAGCATGTTAGATCTAAAACAAAAGCAAGAATACCAACAAATAGAGAAAACCCTTATGTTAAAATATTGAGTGGGAGACGGGACTGGAAATACCGTACAGCTTTCCATATCCGATTCACATTAATGATAAATGTCATTAACTTCCCCATCAGAAGGTGACACTTTATCTAGATTTAACAAGGTGAAACATAAAATATTTATTCAAAAGGGTGTTAGTAAGTTCAACCATCCTATCGGTAGAGTTCTTCACTAAAGATTGCCTTATGTATCGTTGATTAAAGTCACTAACCCATTAGAGGGCTTAAATCAAGAATGTTATGCGGAATAAACATTAGGAATGGGTGTACACTCAACTTAAATGGTAGGTTCGGATATCCTATCGATAAAGTTCGCTACCGGATTTAAGAAGCCAAACAAAACAGTGATTGAATTATTCAATTGGATCATATCCAGATAATTATTAATTCAAATAAGCAGTGATGCTTCACTTAGCATTCATAAGTTCGGTCATCCCGTCGGTGGAGTTCTTGTGAAGATGTTAAGACACTGTTACATCAAGTAGTTTAAAGGGTTGATCTACTCAAAAGCAAATGATATAAAAATTACTTGTATGTTTTATTTCCAAAGATAGCATACATATTATACATGCAATCAATTCTATGCTCATAAATTAATTATGATTATATTGTTGTATCGAGGAAAATGTCTTCTTCCAGTCCACTAGCTACAATTCTCAAAGAGCACAAGCTCACTGGATTGAATTTTATGGATTGGGAACGAAACTTAGACATAGTACTCACCGCAGAAGAGTACAAATATGTCCTAACAACTCCTTGTCCTGTTGTAAGGGCTAACTCTTCAGAAGCCCAGAAAGATGCTGAGACAAAATGACAGAAAGCCAATAGTATGGCCAAGTGTTATATGATGGCTTCTATGTCAAATATTTTGCAGAGCAAGCATCATCATATAGAAACTGCAAAAGAAATCATGACATCACTATCTTGTATGTTTACTGATATGAGTAGGCCCACAAGACAAGATGCTCTCAGAGAAATTATGAATCAAAAGATGACAGAAGGAGCATCTGTTAAGGACCATATGCTCAAAATGATGGATTACTTCAATACTGCAGAGATCCTAGGAGCAAACATAGATGAACAGTCAAAGGTAAACATGTAGAAGCCATAATGAGAAGTAAAGGCCACATAAATATAGTTCAAGCATCCACTTCTGGACTTAACCCGAAAGGGAGAAAGTTCAAAGGAAAGGGTAAGCAAAAACGTGGTCAAGGGAAAAAGAAGAAAAATGGTGAATAGCCTAGGCAGTTAACAAGTGAAAAGCCAAGGCTAATGCTTTAAATGTGGCCTAAAAGGCACTGGAAAAAGGATTGCCCGAAGTACTTGGCACGAGGCCAGATAGGTACACCTCTTTTGTTCTACATTAAAACCTGCTTAGTGGTTGATTCTACTAATTCTTGGATTGTAGACTCTGGAGCCACTAACCACATTTGTAATTCTTTGCGTTGGTTTTAGGAAATGAAGAAACTAGCTAAAAGGGAGTTTGCTATGAGGTTGGGTAATAGAGCAAAAGTATTGGCTACTGCAGAGGGAGAAATGTGTTAAATTTTCCATGTAATAGGAAGTTATTTTTTAACAACGTTTATTATGTTTTGGATGTACGTAAAACCTTATTTCTATTTCGCAATTAATATTAGATGGTTTTTGCTTTAATTTCCATTCTAGTGTTGATATCAGTAAAGATGGAAATATTATTTGTTTCGGTAGCATGCATGATAACTTGTTCTATATAAAACCTATTACAAACTCACTGTATAATATAGAACAAACTAATTCCCAAAAAAGGAAGGTTTCTTCAACCAATGATACTTATCTTATCTTTGGCACCTACGCTTAGGACATATTAGTTGAAAGTGAATTTGGAGATTAGTCGAGGATGGGCATCTTGGCTAATTAGATCTCGAAGATCTACCTCCATGTGAATCTTTTCTTAAAGGGAAGATGACTAAACAGTCATTTTCTTCTAAAGGAGAAAGGGCCCAAAAAGTATTGGAATTGGTTCACACTGATGTGTGTGGTCCTATGAGCAAACCAGCACGAAGAGGTTATGAGTATTTCATTACTTTTACTGATGATTACTCTAGGTATGGATATGTATATTTAATGCAATGCAAGTCTGAATCCTTTGAGAAATTCAAAGAGTTCAAAGCTAAGGTGGAGTAGAAATTAGATAAACATATCAAATGCCTTCGGTCTGATCGAGGTGGCGAATACCTCTCAGGTGAGTTCAAAGATTATCTTACACAAGAAGGGATGGTGTCTCAGTTGACTGCACCATGGACTCCTTAGCAAAATGGTGCAGCAAAGAGAAGAAATTGTACCCTATTAGATATAGTTAGGACAATGATGAGTCATGCATCATTACCTTTATCTTTTTGAGGGGTATGCCTTTGAAACAGCAGCATACATCTTGAACTTGGTGCCATCTAAATCAGTACCTAGGATACCTCAAGAAATGTGGACTGGGCATAAGCCTAGTTTAAATCGTCTCCACATTTGGGGCTGTCTAGCTTATGTACTTAATAGTAATGCTTCAAAATTGGAACCAAGATCCGAGTTATGCTATTTTATTGGATATCCTAAGGGAACTAGAGGCAGGATCTGTTATAATCCTAAGGAGCAAAAAACGTTTATAAGCACCCATGCTAGATACTTAGAGAATGATGAAATGGTCCAGAAAACACTAGATTCTGAAGTTGTTCTAGGTGAGATTTTACAAGAATCTCCAATAACACCTGTGGTAACTGTGAATGGAAAAGAATAGCATATTACACCTAATATATTTGAACCTCGTTGTAGTGCGAGGACATCCAGGCCTCCTGATAGATACTTTGGAGAGTCCTTTCAGACTTCTTTAGAGAATCAGTTGGTGGATCCCACAAGTTATGATGAAGCAGTTTTTGACATAGATGCCGACCAATGGCATAAGGAAATGGATTCAGAGTTAGAATCTATGTATTGTAACAAAGTTTGGGATCTTGTAGTTGCACCTAAAGGGGCAAAACTTATAAGTTGCAAATGGGTCTACAAGAGGAAAAGAGGAGTTGATGGAAAAGTTGAAACCTTTAAAGTAAGGTTGGTGGCGAAAGGTTATCCTCAAAAAGAAGGGATTAATTGTGAGGAAACTTTCTCACCAGTAGCCATGCTTAAATCCATCAGGATACTTCTTGCCATCGCATGTCATTATGACTATGAGATTTGGCAAAATGAACGTCAAGACAACTTTTCGTAATGGAGAGCTTAACGAGACTATTTACATGACAGAACCAGATGGATATGTTGCTAAAGATCAGGAACATATGGTTTGTAAGTCAAAAAAAGTCTATTTATGAACTAAAGCAGGCATTTAGAGCATGGAACATCAAATTTGATCGGACAACTAAATCTTATGATCAAAATATTGATGAACCTTGCGTGTATAAAAGGCGTAATGAAAATGCTGTAGCTTTTTTGGTTCTATATATGGATGATATCCTACTAATTGGAAATGATATGGGGATGTTATCATTCATCAAGGTTTGGCTTTCTACTCAATTTCAAATGAAGGATTTAGGAGAAGCTAGTTATGTTCTAGGTATCAAGCTTATATGAGATCGTAAGAACAGAAGGCTAGCCCTATCTCAAGCTTTATTTATTGAGAAGATATGGGTTAGGTTTAACATGCGAAACTCTAAGGAGGCTCATTACCTTCTAGACATGGAGTTTATCTATCTCGGGATCAATGTCCTAAAACATCTGAGGAGATAGAGAGCATGAAGCGAGTTCCTTATGTTTTGGCAGTTGGAAGCCTCATGTATGCCACGTTATGTACTAGACCAAATATATGCTTTGCTGTTGGCATGGTTAGTGGATATCAGTCAAATCCTGGACCGACACATTGGGTCGCAGTTAAGCATATATTCAAATTCCTGCAAGGAACTAAGGATTATGTGTTGGAATACCGAGCAAATGATCTAATGCCATTAGCCTATACAGACTCGGATATCCAGTCTGACAGAGATTCTAGGAAGTCTACTTCTGGATATGTTTTCACTCTGTCAGGAGAAGCTATTTCATGGAGAAGTGTGAAGCAAAATTGTATTGTTGACTCTACCATGGAGGCTGAGTATATAGCAACATCTAAGGCTGCAAAAGAGGCAGTGTGGCTGAGAAAGTTCCTTTTACACCTAAAGGTTGTGCTGGTAGCTCACAGATCGATAATGTTGTATTGTGACAACAATGGTGCTGTTTCATAGTGTAAAGAGCCCAGGAATCATAAATAGGGTAAACATATTGAACAGAAATATCATTTGATCCATGAGTTTATCCAGCGAGGAGATGTAGTAGTTGAAAATATAGCTTTAGCAGAACACCTGGCGGACCCATTTACAAAGACTCTTCTAGAGAAAATTTTTACTAGACATTTGGAGTCTATAGGTATTAGGTTGTGCAAAAGTGATCTTTAGTGCAAGTAGGAGATTGTTAGGATTAGTATGCCCTAAAGCTCACTTGTACATGACATTTTGGATGTTAAACAATGTATAATCATTTTTTGTTAAATGGCATTATGAGTTCCATATATATTATCTCTGTTATGTTTTATTGATGCATGTATAAAGGTCCTTTGACTTGAACTAATGACTTGAGTTCGTAGTGAGGCTGGACGCACAGTAGGTCCAAGTCTAGATTTAGTCATGTCATAAATTGAATCTATAACTGAATAGTAGTGTTGGGAACTCTACTGGGACAAGGTTATATTAAGTAAGTCTCCTCTTTAAAGGTGATCTACCTAGGTCATTGGAGGACTTTTCAGATTTGTCTCAATAGTACATGTGTCACGTATTGAATAGGACCATTGTGAGTATGTTTTCTAAAGACGTACTATCAAAGAAAGAAATCAAGACAGTCACTGCTACTAAATGATCATTGCTCTTAATCTTGAGTATATGTGGATGAACTAATGAAGTTAGGGTTTGGTACTTCGATTCACTATAGGTGAGATCTTACTTTATTAAGATCAACAGTCTTGTGCATTGAGTGCTCAGTTCTAATTAATTGGAACATGCATATGCAATATGAAATCTATGCGCCTCCTTTGGGATTGTCCAAATTTATCATCCGAAACTAGATCTAGTGATACTACCTTTATAGGTATATCGATCATATGGCTTGAGGGTTGCTCCTGAGATCAAGAGATTCTATAACCAAGGATGGTTGACAATAGGACAAGAAACCCAACGAAAAAAAAAAATACAGCTAAGGAGGTGATAGTACACAGGCCAAAGGATAGGTCTTAACTGTGGATATACATAGAAAGGTATTACGGTCAGTTATTTAATAGGTCAAAGACAAAGTTCACATTCTTTTGTGATAAGCTTCTACCTAATAGCAATTATTCTTGGAGTGCAACTTTGATCTTATGGTGGAATAGATCAAAGTTAAAATAATTATTATGTCGCCTAGATTGGGTAAGGACATTTTTAATTATTTTTGGAAGCCAAGGTTAATTGGGTCTTCTTGGTCCCTTCCTTAGTTGAAATGACTTTGAGAGAGTAGTCTTGAAAGAGCAAATTCTATATTGTGATAGTAGCCTTATTGGGCCAAAGCTTGAAATTGGGTTAGGCTTTCTTTAAAGTCTAAGATAACCTAATTAGGCTAGGATGGTTTTTTATGGGCTTGGGCCTCCATGTAGATTATGGACTATGAGTTGGGCTTGGATGGTGAGCTTGGCTCAAGTCTTCCAAGACAAGTGGACAACTTGCAAAATACTACAAAAATAAGTTGGCAATTTGCACAAGTCTCCAAGACAAGTTGACAAGTTGTATAAAGGAAATACTACATGAAAATTTTCTCCCCTATTGAAATATTAGCAACTTTAGGTGCCAAGGTTCTCTGTGTAAATAGACAAGACCCTACACCTTTTATTTAATCCACTTTGTAGTTAATTTCTTCCTCTTTGGTAAAAAAATACTACAACACATAGTACAACTTACTGTGTGATTGTTGCTCTACTTTTTTCAAGAGCATATTACTTTGCTTCTTCCCACACAAGAGGCTAATCTCTTAAAATAAGTCTCTTCAATCATAGGGAAGAAGACTAGGGAGTTGCCTATTACGACACCCTTATAGTAAATTTTTGGTGGCCTTGTTCATGAGTAAAAACAGAGCTCGTGATGTTTATAGCTTGATCAAAGGCCCCACGTTTCAAGAGGTTAGCTGTACATATTTTGCAAATACTAGTTATATTCTGCATATTCTTAAGCATGCTCTTGTGTGTGTTATGTGGATATATTATTTTTCTTAGCATGTTTTCTTGGTTAAATTTTGAAAATATGGACTGGGTTACACCACACTTAATAATATCGATCCTACACGCCAATCATCATCACAATAGCAAAAATAATGTTTAAGCGTATCCATACATGTCCAGGGCATGTCATTCGAATATATACCGACATATTTTAATACTAAACACTTAGACATGCTTAGATTACACCAATTTAAGCAATAGCACTCAACATGTAAGCAATAGAAGCTAATTATGCTATTAAGTATGCAATCACACACATAGACGTGTACATAGGCATATCTATTTCATATAAACATCATACAAACACGTAGACATGTATGTAAAATAACCAGTCAAAACCCTAAGTACAAACACACACACACACATATATATATATTAATCCATCAAGTTCGCATAACAATAGAGTAGCAATCAATCTATTATACAAGAAATAAACGCCTTACATAGCTCTTAATAATATATAATTGAACTTAGGATAAAAGAGAGATACCTTTTTATCCATAATCATGCTTTACAATCCCAGAGCTATGCTCAAATCGTTGTGTTTGATCCTCTTAAAGGCTTAATCCCAAGGTGTTTTTGTGTATGGAAGAATGTGTGAGAGGTGGGAGATAAGAGGATTAAGGTTTCAGGAGATGGGTGAGAGAGTATGTGAAAGTTCTCCCTAAGAAATGGCTAAAAACAAGCTTATAAAATTGTCACGCAGGTACTTTTGAAAGCCCTACCGGTGAACCGGCAAGATGGGGATTTGGTGATCGGTAAAAACATTTACTCTCTGCCTCTGTTGGACTCCCTGTTGGTCGACCGGTAGAGGATGGGAGAGTCATTGGCAAGGGTAGTGTTATGTTCATATCTCGCCTGGTTTTGTCCCGGTTGCTCCCGATTGCTTCGACCTGCATTCGCTTGCCTTCAAAAGTGTTTTTCCTTGCTCTTTTTAGCCTTAAAAATTTTTTGTGAGCTTGGCCAATCCATCAACATCTTCAATCCATTCCAAGCGTTTCATCAATTCTGACCTACAATGCATGAAACAAGCGCTTAGTGTAATACTTTTCCTGTAAGCTCAACTATATACACTTATATCTTTGTATGCTCAAATATAGTATAAATACTATACTAAGGCCATTTAATAAGCACTAAAAAACCTCTAAATAGATATAGAAATATGATACAAAACCATACACAAAACCAACACATCAAGAGGTATACTCCTACCACCCTAAGTCATCTATTTAGCATATTAATCAACACACTTTTGTTGCAAATAGGTCTCATGCCGTTAACATGGATTAAGGCTAAGGTGAGACCAATCTAGTAGCATTTAAGCACAAAAGAATACATGCATCTTCACTTAGGCATTTTAACAAACATATAGACATGTTTGATTTTTAATACATAGACATATTGAATCATTGCATTAATCAATGTAAACAAGTATGTATTAAGAGCCAAATATATACACAAATCCTTTATTCAAAGCTCTAATCTAATAAAACAACAAACACCTAAAGATCTAGCCTAATCTAGCAATATATTTACAAGAAATAGAAAGAGAACAAGAAGAACTCTCCTAACTCTTACTTCCAAATCCATACAAGTCTTTCAAATCCTTATTAATTGCTTTAGTCCTTGGCTTGGTAAGGTGTTTACATGGAGTGTGGAGGTGTTTATTAAAGTGGGAAAAGGATGAGGGTTAACGGGGTTGAGAGATTATTAGGTTCCTCTCTTAAAATGGCCTAAAACGAGCTATTTATAGATTACTTTAGCGTAAGTTGGTCGACTGGCTTCTTTTATTTGCTCGGCCGGCTAAAAGAAATGGGAGCTCTCTAACTTGGTCGGCCAACTAACTAGGTTGACGGGCAACTAAGGCAACTAGACTAGCTCAAAATGGATGCTCTCTAATTCGGTTGGTCCACCTAGAGGTCTTCCAAAACAAGTGGACAACTTGCATTAGTCTTCCAAGATAAGTGGACAACTTGCAAAATACTACAAAACAAGTTAGCAACTTGCACAAGTCTTCCAAGACAAGTTGACAAGTTGCATAAAAGAAATTACTACATGGAAAATTTCTCCCATATTGAAAGATTAGCAACTTTGGGTGCCAAGGTTCTCTTTATAAATAGACAAGACCTTATACTTTTTATGCAATCCACTTTGTAGTTAATTTCTTCCTCTTTGGTGAGAAAAATACTACAACACATAGTACACACTTATTGTGTGATTTTTGCTCTAATTTTTTCAAGAGCATATTACTTTGCTTCTTCCCACACAAGTGACTAATCTCTCAAGATAAGTCTCTTCAATCACAAGGAAGAAGACTAGGGAGTTGCCTATTGCGACACCCTTATCGTAAATTTTTGGTGGCCTTGTTCATGAGCAAAAATAAAGCTCGTGATGGTTATAGCTTCATCAAAGGCCCCACGCTTCAAGAGGTTAGCTTTACATATTTTGCAAATACTAGTTATATTCTATATGTTCTTAAGCATGTTCTTGTGTGTGTTATGTGGATATATAGTTTTTCTTAGCATGTTTTATTAGTTAAATTTTGAAAAATATGGACTAGGATACACCCCACTTAATAATATCGATCCTACAGGTGAGACCACTACCGATAGCATTTAAGTACAAAACAACACATGGATCTTCATCTAGGTATTTTAACAAACATATAGACATGTTTGATTTTCAATACATAGACATATTGAATCATGCCATTAATTAATGCAAACAAGCATGCATTTAAGAATATACACAAATCCTTTATTCAAAGGCCTAATCTAATGTACAACAACAAACACTTAAAGATCTAGCCTAATCTAGTAACATATTTACAAGAAATAGAAAGAGAACAAGAAGAACTCCCATAAGTCTTGCTTCCAAATCTGTACAATCCCTTTAAATCCTTGTTGATTAGTTCACTCATTGGCTTGGTAGGGTGTGTAGATAGTGTATGGAGGTGTTTATTGAAGTGGGAAAAGGGTTAAAGTTAATAGGGTTGAGAGATTATTAGGTTGCCCTCTCTAAAAATGGCCTAAAATGAGCTATTTCTGGGCTGCTTCAGCACACAACCGATTGATCGAGCCCGTCGATCGGCTTCTCTTTCTTGCTCGACGAGCTAAAAAATGTGGGAGCTTTCTCACTTGGCCTATTGACCTAGCCAGTCGACCGGCTTCTAAGGCAACTAAACCGGCTCAAATGGATGCTCTCTAATTTAGCCGGTCGACCGGTTGGGACTACACTCGACCCGCTGTGCTTTTTGTCTTCAATCTTCATTTTTAGCTCGTTTCTCCTTCATGTAAGCTCAAACCTTCCAAAACCTATCTAAAATACGAAATATTGCACTTAGTGTAGCATTTATGCATCTAAATACATTATGTATAAATATTAACAATTATGCATAAACTCTATACTAAATGCATTCAATCAAGCTCTAAATACCTTTAAATGTGCATGTAAACACTATGTACAAACACACACAAGTCACACACATCAGTATACATTAATAACTTGGGTGCACAGTGAGGCTGGACGCACAGTAGGTCTAAGTCTAGATTTGGTGATATCATAAATTTATCCATAGCTGGATAGTACTATTGGGCACTCTACCGAGACAAGGCTATAGTGGGTGAGTCTCCTTGAGAGAGTGATCTATCTAGGTCATTGGATGGTTTTCTGCATTATAATCCTAGTGGTGTGTCATGCATTGGACAGGACCACCATGAGTATGCTTTTATGAATTGTACCATCACATATAGAAGACGAGATACTCAAAACTTATAAGTGACTAATGCTCTTAATCTTGAGCATGTATGGATTAACTGACTGAGTTAGGGTGCAACACTTTGATGTACCAAAAGAAGAGTGATGTGTCAATTTTTTATGTGTATTTGCATTATATGTTTATACTTATTTTGTGGTGATTTGTGCTTAATAGATAGCCTTTATGTTATATTTATGCATAAGCATTGATAATTGTTTATAGCTGAGTTCTATTGATAAATGCTATAGTAATTGCTTATTTTTTATGATTTGGGTAAGTCTTGGGTTAATAATGAGCTTGCAAAATGATGGGCGATGAAGATAAGAGGTGTATGGGTCGTGGGGAAGAAGCCAGAAGCAAAGAAGATGAAGAATGAAGACCAAAAGAGCTACTGGCTAACCCTCAAGAGTTAGTGGATGACCTAAGCCAGCAATTCCAAATAAGACAATTATGTACCAGCTGAGCTAATCGGTTGATCGGTAGTAATTCCCCCAAAATGAACCAGTATCTACTAGCCAGTAGGTAAGGTTGACCAGCAGTGACGTTGAAGGCTATAAATTGGGCCCGATATTTAAGCATTTTAGAGAGAATGTTTATCATCCATACACACACATTCCACACCTATTTCCCAAAAACCTTAATCCTCTCTTACCCTCCACACACACACTCACCCAAGCACATTTAACACTAGGAATCAAGCGTATAGGAGGATCAAATACAAGGATTGGGTATAAGCTCTTGTATTGTAAAACATGGCTATGAATAAAAGGGTATCTCTCTTTTATCCTAAGCTAATCTATGTAAGATTAGAGCTATGTAGGGTGATTTATTCTTGTCTTATGGATGAATACTATGTTACTGTTATGGGTACTTGATGGATCTATATATATCTACTTATGCTTAGGTTTTTTAAGGTCAATTTATATATATGTCTACGTGTTTGTTGAAATGCCTCAATGAAGTTGCATATATATATATATATATATAATTTTA
The DNA here is from genome assembly GCA_028554755.1 of Cordia subcordata. Lineage (NCBI taxonomy): Eukaryota > Viridiplantae > Streptophyta > Magnoliopsida > Boraginales > Cordiaceae > Cordia > Cordia subcordata. Next base: position 15,018,698 of record JAPTOF010000013.1, read on the forward strand.
TTATGCTATTAACCATCTTTAAATCATTATGCTAGCATGTCCATGTGTTTGTGTGGTGGTTACATGAAGTGGGTATGTTTGTATGCATGTCTATAAGTGTATGTGCATATTTAATAGCATAAACAGCTTCTATTGCATACATGTCGGGTGCTATAGCTTAAATTTGAGTAATCTAAGTATGTCTATGTGCTTAGTAGTAGAATAGTCCAGAATATTCTCAAACACCGTGCTGTAGATGTGTTTGCTTTGTGCTCTATTGTGATGACGACCGGGACTGCTTAACTAATGGCTAGCCTTAGTTGAGTCTCCTTTAGCTTTAAATCTAGCTAACGGGGTTTTAGGGTAGGTTAGTCGACCTTAGATAGAGTAGGTCTTGGCTTCATATCTAGCGAATAGTTTAGATGCTAAGGCTAGATCGATTTATGTCACCTAAAACCCTAATTAGCTAGCCCTAATGCTTAGGTCATAAGGATCACACCGTAACTCTGGGTAGAGGTGCCTAAGGGCAGACTCAAACCTAGTCCTAAGGGTACCATTACGGGGTTAATTAGAGGTCTAGACTAGGGCAACCTAAATAATTCATCAAATAACCATAACGAAAGTACTAATCACCCATTTGCAAGTCGTAATCACCCTAGTCCCCATTTTCGACGTTTGACTCCCCTTATATCTCTTGATTCCTTTATTTCACTCATACACTACCCTTTTACTTTTCTTGCCCTTAGGTTAGTTTACTTTTCCCGTAGTCCATTCCATCCAAAAACCCAGAAATATTGTTGTTAAGCACCCTACATGTAGCCTTTTAGGATGTACTTAGTTTAGGACACCATACAAGTTTAGCCTTCCCATGAATTCAACCCTGTACTAGCACACACTATACTATATATGCCCCATGTGCTTGCGGGCTATTTAAGGCTTGTGCACAAAATAGCGATAAAGTTCTTGGTGCCGTTGTCGCAGAGGCATAGCTGTCTGGTTTCTTTATTTTGTGTGTCTTAGCTAGTTGCGTGTTATTTTATATTTTCATGTCTTCTTTATTTTCAATAAAAAAAATCTAAAAAATGTTTTGTTAGGTATTGTGAAGAGGATTACTTGTGTTTGATTGAGTATGAGTGAACCAACTACTTCTTAGTGGTCCTTAGTATCCTCTTCCCCATCACTTGAACTTGTTCCCAATGCATGTTGGGTGAGTGAAAGTCGTATACATCAAACTTTCTTTTGCCTCATGACAATCCTTAATCTAGGGCTACTACTAACTATGACCCTTATAGTCATGCATCATCTCATGCATCTTCATTTAGAAATCATGACTATAGGGATGCATATTCTTGTTATTGTAATCAGTGTAGAAGCTATACTTATTATTCTAGTTCTTCTCTTACCTTCCACCGTTATTCCTGATTACACAAAATACCCAAGAATGCCCTTAGAAATCATATGCCCATACATGCTTCCACATCTTATCATCATGATTCTAGAGAGAAATATCATGCACTTTCATGTTAGGGTTAAGATGACTCTTCATTCGGTTCACCCTCTTGCATTAAGAGTCCATCCTGCACACCATCTTTCCCACCCACCCTTTTTCCGAGTACTATAATAGTTGTGCCTATAGTGACTCTAATCAAGATGTTTACCATTTTCACTGAATTGAACCCTCTTCTGCTATGTCTACATTCTCAGACCAATTAGATCAAATGCTTGAGCAATCCCAATCTTTCTTCCAATCTAATCGAGAGGAACTAGAGAGTTTGAAGTGAGAAATTAAATCTCCAGGTTAGTGCTTAAAGAGAATGATTAACAGTATACAACTCATGAGCAAGAATGTTGAGATACCCATGGAACGAGTTGAAGGAATAGAGATGATACCTAAGGAGGAGGCTAATAGTGGTGAAAAAGATGGTGTTTTAGAGAGAAAATTAGAAAGAAAGGTTGATAAAGAGCTTACATCTTGTAGTGAGGATGAGAATGAGCTTGATGATGATTTGGTTCTTGATGATTCTTATGGGTATGTTTTAAAAGAAATAGTACCCTATTCTCCTAAGCATTCAACAACTTCCATTGAGTCACATAAGCCTACTTTTTCTCCTTATCACACACTTCCCACACACTTGAAGATTGAGTCTTATGATCATTGCACTCATTTGCATTTCGGGTTTATATTTAGAGAGTCTAAGGTACACCCTTCCCTTAAGCCTTCATGCATACATGACTCAAAATCCTTTGAGTCCCTGTTATCCCCTCCATATGTGTATGCCCCTTATCAGATGCATGATGTTAAGATAACACCCACTAGTGATGAATGTGTGGATGAATTTAAAAAGACTTTAGCTAGTAAAGGTTTAGAGTCATCCATTGGGGAGAACAAGACATAAATTTTGGAGTTTTTAGATGATAAGTCTCTTGGAGTTAAGGATCACTATTTTAAAGAGAATAACAACTCCAAGAAGACACCTAAGAAAGAAATTAGTAGGCTTGGAGGAATGATCTATGGGTCTTTTTGGATGTTTGATGAATCATTATTGAAGAAAGAACCCATTAGGATCAAATCTACCCTTCTTGAGGAGTTAAAGCGACCTGGGCTTCGTAACGCCATAACTTGTGGAGAGGAAGATTATAGTACCTTAATGTCTCTTTCATTTGATCCACTTTCTTTGGATATTGCCCTTACTCCCTGTTCCCATTCTTTTGAGCCTCTCTCTTTGGAGATCACATTTATGCCTTCATGCATAGAACACTTTTATCTAGGATTAAAAAGGACTTCTCCCACTTTAAATGCATTTGACTTATCATTGACCCATAGGGAGGGTGTGTTCTTAGCCCTTGATTATGAGAAGAAGGCCATGGGGTTTTTAATTAAAGAGCAAACAGGGCATGATCTTTCACGTTTGTGCATGACACCTTCCACACTTATGCATATATTTTCATTTGTTATTTTGGGGTGGGATTTAGAAAAAAATGTGCATTGTCCATTCATTGCCCCATTATATGATATATGACCATTTTCTCTCTAACATCTATTCTTGGTTGAATATCCGGTAATTTGTGCCTTGCAATTTAAAACATGTCTTGCTCTAACATTGGTGCCTGACCGGAAATGTTAAATCCAGTGCTGCTATGAGCCACCCGAGACATGTTTATATTCTATTGTTTCCTTGATTTCTTATTCTTTTAACTTGCTTTTACTTTTTCGTTATTTTTATTCTTTGATTTCCGTTTCTTTTCATTTGTTTTTCTTTTTCACCCTCCTAAGTGTTGATCCTCATTTCTATGATTTTCTATTTTTATACACCTTGTTTATCGTTTGATAATGCTAATGCAAGCTTGCATGCCATATGCTACTAATCTTGTGCTTGTGAGTTTTTGTGATATGTTGAAAAATAGGGTATCATTAATCACTGGCATCGAAGAGCTTTAAAAGAACACAAAGTTGTATCAATCTTTTCTCCACTTGTTCCCCATTTATCTACCCTGTCCCTATTACTCTTATGTGCTTTGTGATGCTTATTTGCTTGTTGAGTACTATTGTTCTATTTGCTTGAGAACAAGAAAAATTTAAGTTTGGGGGTGTGAAATTTTGGTTTTATTATATTATGACTTGTTTAGGGTAGATTGCATTATGTACTTTAAAATGGTGAACGTTTTTTGATTTTTTTATGTATATAAATTCGTTTATCTCTTGGTTGATTGGAGTGATGGATCTTGTGATTGATTGAATTAATTGGTGGAAATAAGGTTGTATTGTGAGGAGTGAATGGAGTGGAAAGAGATTCGAGACTTCAAGGTGATACCTTTTGAAAACTGTGGCGAGTGAGTGCTTTTAAGAATGCACCTTGTAGCTACCCCATGGCTTAGTTGGAAAAAATGATGATATAAGGTTGTTGATATGAGTGCCCTTCCCTTGTTTAGTTCTTTTTTATATGCCTTAGCCTTTCTTTTTCTTTTTTCTTTGTAATGTTATGTAAAAAGTATGAAAATTCCAAAAAAAATGGAAAAAGGCAACAATAAGGAAAAAAAAAAGATAAAGAAGATTGAAAAATTAAAGAAAATGAAAAAGAGAAAAAGCCAAAGGCACCAAAAAGTTCATTGAATAAGTGTTAAGTGACATTGTCGACTTAGCACAAGTTTATCATTTCGTTGTTTTGATGTATTATGAGTAAGGCTCTTACGTCTTTTTTGTGAGCCATTGTGCTTGTACATTCTTTCTCTCCTTATCATTGAGGTTTTGTGCATGTTGGAAGAGGCCATGTTAGTTGAGGAGGCGTGAAGTATTAACATTCCGCGTGCGTGACTTAGACTCCTAGGCTTGTAGTGGTATAGCTACTTGGGAACTTCCCACGAGGTGTGAGGCCCCTTGTGAGTAAGGGGAAGATCTAAAAAGGCTTGGGAACCTCCTACGAAAGGAATGACCCTTTCAAGCTCCTTTGATTCACCAAGATTGTGGGTCAATACTCTAGGTAACCCTTTTTTTATCAACTTTGGGATAAACTCAGGTTTGGGCTTGCTTAGGGAAAAGCAAGGACAAGGTTTGCGGGTATTGATATGTTAGTTTTGTGTGTGTATTTGCATTATATGTTTATATTTATTTTGAGGAGATTTGAACTTAATAGATAGCCTTAGTGTAGCATTTATATTATATTTGTGCATAAGCATTGATAATTGTTTATAGCTGAGTTTTATAGATAAACGTTGCATTAATTGCTTATTTTTTATGATATAGGTGAGTCTTGGGTTAGTGACGAGCTTTCAAGACAATGGCCAATGAAGAAAAAAGGTGTACAAATCGTGAGGAAGAAGCCAAAAGTAAAGAAGATAAAGAATGAAGACCAAGAGAATTATCGGCTAACCCTCAAAAGCTAAGTGGTGCCAGCAATTCCAGAGAAGGCAATTCTATACAAGATGAGTTAACCAGCTAACCCAGAAAGCCCCAAAATGAACCGGTCAACCCCCCCTATCTACTGCCATCTAGTAATGTCGTCCGGTAGTGACACTGGAGGCTATAAATAAGGTCTGATAGTTTAGGATTTCAGAGAGAACTTTTATCATCCATGCATACACACTTCACACCTATTTCCCAAAAACCCTAATCTTCTCTTACCTACCTCACATACACTTACCCAAACACATTTAACACTTGGAATTAAGCATCTATGAGGATCAAACACAAGGATTAGGCATAAGCTCTTGGATTGTAAAGCAAGGCTATGGATAAAAGGGTATCTCTCTTTTATCCTAAGCTAATCTATGTATGATTAGAGCTATGTAGGGTGATTTACTCTTATCTTATGGATGATTAATATGTTACTGTTATGGGTACTTGATGGATCTATATATATATGCTTGTAATTAGGGTTTTGAAGGTCATTTTACATACATGTCTATGTGTTCGTTGAATTGCCTCAATGAAGTTGCATTTGTATATTGAATTTTATTATGCTATTAACCATCTCTAAATCATTATGCTCGCATGTTTATGTGTTTGTCTGATGATTACATGAAGTGGGTATGTTTGGATACATGTCTATGTGTGTATGTGCATACTTAATAGCATAAATACCTTCTATTGCATATATGTCAGGGGCTATAGCTTAAATTGGTTTAATCCAAGTATGTGTATGTGCTTAGTTGTAGAACAGTCCAGAATATTCTCGAACACTGTGCCCTAGGTGTGTTTGCTTGCATGTTATTTTGATGATGATCAGTGGTGCTTAACTAATGGCTAGCCTAGGTCAAGTCTCCTTTAGTTTTAAATCTAGCTAACGGGCTTTAAGGTAGGTTAGTCAACCTTAGACGGACTAGGTCTTGGCTTTAAATGCAGCCACTGTTTAGACGCTGGGGCTAGATCGATCTAAGTCACCTAGAACCCTAATTTGCTAGCCCTAATGCCTATGTCATGAGGACCAAATCGTTGCTCTGGGTAGACGTGCCTTAGGACGGACCCGCACCGAGCCCTAAAGGTACCTTTAGAACGTTAATTAGAGGTCTAGACTAGAGCGACCTAAATAATTCATCAAGTAATCCTAATGAGAAGTAGTAATCACCCATTTACAAGTCATAATCATCTTAGTCCCCATTTTCGACGTTTGAGTTCCCTTAGATTACTTGATTCCCCTATTTCATTCATACACCACCTTTTTACGTTTCTTGCCCTTAGGTCAAATTTTCTTTTCTTGCACTCCATTCCATCCAAAACTCAAAAATATTGTAGTTAAGCACCTAGCACGTAGCCTTTTAAGATACACTTAACTTATGACACCACACATATTTGGCCTTCCTGTGGATTCGACCCCACACTTGCACATACTATACTACAACAACCCGTGCGCTTGCAGGCTATTTAGGGCTTATACATAAAATAACGATCAAAAAGGTCTTGAATGATAAGATTGTCTCCATCGTATTTTTGGTGTTGTATTTTAATTTGTTTGGGACATGCATATGCAACAATAGAGTTTATGGGCCCCCTTGGACATGTCCACTTAATCAACAAAAATGTTTTACTAGTGATATTATCATTCGGGGGTATATCGGTCATTTAGCTTATGGGTCACTACCTAGATCAAGATATTTGTGACCAGAAAATGATCATTATATGGAACTAGAGATTCTAAGGTTCTAGATGTAGTCTTAGAGCTGATGGTAGTTGTAAGGACCGACTTTGAGTACGAGTATACAATAGAAGGGTATCTTGATCATTTCACTCAGTTAGTCAAAGACAAATATCACTAAAGCAAGTGACAAGTTTTTGCTTAGCTAGTAATTATCCTTGGATGCAGATTTGGTCTTATGGTGGAAATAGATCGAGGTCAAAATGGCTTTAGTGTCATCAAAGTCGTGGCAAGGACATTTTGGTCATTTTGGGAGTCAAAGGTAATTATGTCTTTTGGTCCCTTCACTAGCCATTACTATATAAATATATTTGTTGAGACAAATTAATTATGTGAATTGCGTAATTAAGATTTGAGTTTAGAATTAAGAAGGGATTTAACTATTTGAGTCTTTTTAATATAACTCATAGATATCTTAATTATAAGTGGGTCCCACATGAAAGATATTTAGTATGTGAGATGGAATATTTGGGATAGCCTTATCCATAAGGAATATTCCATTTCTAGAAAGGACTAAGCAGAGGTATTATGGTGAAACATGATATTCTAGGAACCTGATCCTTATTAGGGTTGCCTTGTACTACAAATAATACAAGATAGGCATAACCCATGAGAGAATGGAAAAAAAGTGTGAGATATTTTCTTAGTAGGTGTATGTAGGATTTTTCACATACTAGCACCAAGAACACATACTAGATTCCATAACCTCAATTTAGCCTTTAAAAATTGCTTGCTTACTATATAGAAATCATATCCTAGCAATAGAGATTTGGAAATAGTGGGGAAGACCATTAGGACGCTAATATGAGACGAGTATTGCACGAAAAAGCCAATTTTTGGATTCCGGTCATGCTACAAGGGTAACAGGTCTCAACATTGCTCTTATATTGTTTTGTTTTTTAAAATTCAGAATAACAACTAGCCATAGGAATCGCATCTAGATATAACAAGAGGTATCAAAGCTTAGGTATCGTTATACACATGGTTGTGGCCTAAAATTGCATAATAGATCAATAAAAACACATAATAATCTCGTGGGTGGCAAGATTTATATATTTCTATGGTATATGTGTTATGGGCTAACCTTTGTGGTTGCAGCACATGTGTGATTTTGGTCCTAATCGATGATTTGTACAAATGGATTTAATTTCTTGCATAGAAAGTTAATGTAGCTTCAAATTAAAAGAAGCATAAGAATAGGAAATGGCTTGTATTTTGTGGCCATATTTATGTTTCTTGTCATATACAAAGCTTGTATATGTTGATTTTTATGTAGTTCCTTGTAATGTATCGATTTAGAGCCCGAAAATGCTGTTGTGCATGAAGTTTGAGGCAGTTCTAACGTAGCTAGTCGATCGGTAGGAGTCCTAGGCCCAAATGGCAGAATCAAGAGCTTTTAGGAAATGCTAGGTAACCAAAACGGTCGACCGAAAGGAGAGCTTTGCTCAACTGGTTAGGATGTTGATTCATTGGAAGTGCTAGTCGGCCTAACCGGTCAACTAGCAAGTTGATCAAGCTCAATTGGCTAGAGCAGTTTTGTAGCAGAAACTTGGTTTTGGCATTCCAATTGCTTTGGGCATTGAGCCCAAAGTGATATTACAAGGAGGCATTAATTGGGGGCCATTTATTTATGCTATGGATGTTTATTTCATCATATTTATATGCATGTTTGATTATATGTATGGATTACCGCAATTTGATCACATAGCAACATGTTCAACCAAGTAGCGTTTAAAATTGGCTAACCTTTGGATCTTGTTTGGCTTCAGTTTGATTAGTCCCTTGAGATTGCTTAGACTAATTATTTGGTAACTAGAGATCCTAAAGAGCAACATATGAAATTAGTTAAGGATATTAGTTGTTTGCAATACTAATTAACCAACGGACTTATGTAGACAACTTAAGAGTGCTAACCTAAGGATTTTCGTATTCTGGATTTAGGTTTGACTATCTATTTTGTTACGGATATGACTTAGTAATACAAAGAGAATCATTTTTATTCAAAGGGATCTTTAGAGCTAAAGGCAAATTACCATAGCTAATAGAGGAAGTCAAGTTACCAACTTGTAGGTTCATTAAAAGCCCAAGATTAGGTTGAATCTATTTGAGTACCATGAAATGGTTTTGGAAACATAAAGTTGAATCTTAAAGCATAAAAGGTGTTAGTGAGTTCAGCCATCCCCATCGGTGGAGTTTTTCACTAAGGATCACTTAATAGGATGTTGACAAGAGGTCTAGCCCATTGGATGACTCAAGTCAAGAACATTCTAGAGTCTTTTGATTCAAAGGTGGTGATCCAAAAACATGTAGGACCAAGATAAATATATAAAACCTTTAAGGTCAAAATATTGAGTGGGCAAGGGGATTGTAAACCTCATGGCCTTCTGATGTGTTGTGCTTTTGTGTGTGTTTGCATTGTTATTTGCCTATGTTTAAGAGGTATTTTGAGCCTTAGAAGATGCATTAGTATAGTACATATACTGGAGTGAGGCTAATGCATAAAGAAATGTACATAATTGAGTTTCTAAGTCAAATGCTATACTAAATGCGTAATTTTGTGCCTTAGGTGAGCTATAAGGCTGAAATGGAGCTTGTATGAGGATGAACAATAAAGATAGGAGAGGTATAGGTTATGTGATGAAGGCTAAGAACAAGAAAGAGGAAATTCAAGGTTAATTGGAGACGCTGGTCGACCTTGAGAAGAGCCCATTTTTAGCCGATTAACTCCGCTGAAAAGTCGGTCCATCGGCTAGGTCGACTGGCCAATCCAGAGAGCATCACTATGAAAGCCAGTCGAGTTAAGAAGAGAACCAGTTGACTAGCTAGGTTGACTGGCAATGTGTAGTAGATGTTATAAAAGCTTAATTTTATAGCTTTTAAAGGGAGATTAGACTGAGACCCATCACAGACACACAAAACCCTAGCTACACCATCTCTAACACACACACAATCATACACTTTTCACCTAGATTCAAGCTTACTTAAAGGATTTAAACACTTGGATTGAAAGCTACTCAAAGATCTTGTACAAGAATTGCTAGAACGGAAGGGGAGTCTTCTATTTTCTCTTTCATCCTCTTTTATACTATGTTTGAGTAGATTTGTTTAGGGGGATGATACTTGTGTAACGGGTTGATCTATGATTCTATATTATGGGATTTAATGGCTTAATATATATACATATGCTATGTTCTTCTTTTTTCAATGGCTAATGTTTAATACATATCTAAGTGTTTGATAATAAGCCTATGATAGTTGCATATGTATAAATTGAAGTCTATTTGCTACTAAACACCTCTAATCCATTCTATAATCATGTCGATGTTTTTATGTGTGGATCTTACAAAGTGGGTAATGCTTATATCCGTGTCTATGTGTATTTTTGCATGCCTAGTAGTAAATATGACCTTAATATTGCATACATGTTAGCTCAAAAGTGTAGGATCGATAATATTACATGTGGTCTATCTTAATACATATTTTCAAAAATTATACGAGAAAACATGCTAGGAAAATAAAATAACCACATAACACACACCAGAACATGCTTAAAAACTTACAGAATATAACTAGTATTCACAAAAATATGTAAAGCTAACCTCTTGAAGCGTGCGGCCTTTGATGAAGCTATAACCGTCACGAGCCTTGTTCTTGCTCACGAACAAGGCCACCAAAAAAATTTACTATAAGGGTGTCGCAATAGGCAACTCCCTTGTCTTCTTCCCAATGATTAAAGAGACTTATTTGAAGAGAATAGCCTTTTGTATGGGAAGAAGCAAAGTAATATGCTCTTGAAAATCTAGAGCAAAACCACACAATAAGTGTGTACTATGTGATGTAGTATTCTCTTGTCAAAATGGACAAGATCAACAACAAAATTTTGGATGCTAGAAATGGTTCAAGGTCTTGCCTATTTATAGGAAAAGTTTGCACCTAAACCTTGTAAACTTTCCATCTGGGAAACTTTTTTCTAGTAGTAAATGTTTGCCACATGTCATGAAAGTTACTTGTACAATTTGAATTCTTCTTATAGTAACTTTCTAGCACATTTTGGAAGATTGGGCCAAGCCCACAATCCAAGCTCAACACATAATCTATAATCCATGTGGTTGCCCAAGCTTAATAAGAAACCCTCCAAGCCCCATTAGGTTATCTTGGACTCTAACGAAAGCCTAAACCGAATTCCAAGCTTTCCCCCAATAAGGCTACTACAACAATATGGAATTTGCTCTTTCAAGATTACTCTCTCAAAGTCATTTCAACTAGGGAAGGGACCAAGAAGACACAATTAACCTTGGCTTCCAAAAATAATAAAAAATATCCTTGCCCGATCTAGGCAACATAATAATTATTTTTAACTTTGATCTATTCTACCATAAGATCAAAGTTGCACTCCAAGAATAATTGTTGTTACTTAGAAGCTTATCATAAAAGAATGTGAACTTTGTCTTTGACCTACTAAATAACCGATCATAATGCCCCTTTATGTATACCCAAAACTAAGGCCGGTCCTTTGGCTTGTGTACTATCACCTCCTTAGCTAAATCATTTTTCGTTGGGTTTCTTGTCCTATTGCCAACCATCCTTGGTCATGGAATCTCTTGATCTAGGGAGCAACCCTCAAGCTACATGAGTAATACACCCATAAAGGTAATATCACTAGATCTAGATTCGGATGATAAATATGGGCAATCCCAAAGGGGGCACATAGATTTCATATTGCATATGCATGTTTCAATTAATTAGAACTTAGCACTTAATGCATAAGGCTGTTGATCCTAATAAAGTAAGATCTTACCTACAGTGAATCAAATTACCAAACCCTAACTTCATTAGTTCATCCATATATGCTCAAGATTAAGAGCAATGATCATTTAGTAGCAGCGAATATCTTGTTTTCTTTCTTTAATAGTACATCTATAGAAAACATACTCACAATGGTCCTGTCTAATACGTGACACACGTACTATTGAGACAAATCTGAAAAGTCCTCCAATGACCTAGGTAGATCACCCTCAACGAGAAGATTCGCTCAATATAACCTTATCCTGATGGAGTGCCTAACACTACCATTCTGTTACGGACTCAATTTGTGATGTGACTAAATCTAGACTTGGACCTACTGTGCGTCCAGCCTCACTGCGTACCTAAGTCATTAGTTGAAGTCAAGGGACCTTTATATACATCAATAAAACATCCCAAAGATAATATGTAAGAAACTTATAATGCCATCTAACAAAATGATTATACATTGTTTAACGTCCAAAATGTTATATACAAGTGAGCTTTAGGGCATACTAATCCTAACAATCCCCCACTTGCACTAAAGATTACTTCTGCACAACCTAATACCTATAGACTCCAAATGTGTGGTAAGCATTTTGTCTAGAAGAGTCTTTGTAAATGGGTCCACCAAGTTTTTCACTGAAGCTATCTTTTCAACTACTATATCTCCTCTCTAGATAAACACACAGATCAAATGATATTTTTGTTCAATGTGTTTACCCTTTTTGTGATTCCTGGGCTCTTTGCACTATGAAACAACACCATTGTTGTCGCAATACAATGTTATTAGTCTGTGAGCTGTCGGCATAACCTCTAGGTCTAAAAGGAACTCTTTTAGCCATACTGCCTATTTCGCAGCCTCATATGCAGCTACATACTCGGCATCATGGTAGAGTCAGCAATACAATTTTGCTTCACACTTCTCCGTGAAATAGTTCCTTCTAACAGAATGAAAACATATCCAAAAGTATACTTCTTGGAATCTCTGTCAGACTAGAAATCCAAGTCTGTATAGGCTAATAGTGTTAGATCTTCCGCACGGTATTCCAGAACATAATCCTTAGTCCCTTACAGGAACTTGAATGTATGCTTAACCATAACCTAATGTGCCGGTCCAAGGTTTGACTGATATCCACTAATCATGCCAACAATAAAGCAGATATCTGGTCTAGTATATAACATGGCATACATAAGGCTTCCAACTGCCAAAGCATAAGGAACTCGCTTCATACTCTCTATCTCTTCAAGTGTTTAGGACATTGATGTCGAGATAGATAAACTCTATGTCTAGAAGGTAATGAGGCCTTCTTAGAGTTTTGCATGTTAAACCTGACCAATATCTTCTCAATAAATGAAACTTGAGATAGGGCTAGCTTTCTGTTCTTATAATCTTGCATAAGCTTGATGTCTAGAACATAACTAGCTTTTCCTAAATCCTTCATTTGAAATTGAGTAGAAAGCCAAACCTTGATAAATGATAACATCCCTACATCATTTCCAATAAACAAGATATCATCCACATACAGAGCCAAAAAAGCTATAGCATTTCCATTACATCTCTTATACACGCAAGGTTCATCAATATTTTGATCAAAACCATAAGATTTAATTACCCAATCAAATTTGATGTTCCATGCTCTAGATGCCTGCTTTAATCCAAAAATGTACTTCTTTAGCTTACAAACCACGTGTTCCTAGCCTTTAGCAACATATCTATCTGGTTGTGTGATGTAAATGGCCTCGTTAAGCTTTCCATTAAGAAAAGCTGTCTTGACGTCCATTTGTCATATCTTGTAGTCATAATGACATGCAATGGCAAGAAGTATCCTAATGGATTTAAGCATGGCTACTGGTGAGAAAGTTTCCTCGTAATCAACCCCTTCTTTCTATGTATAAGCTTTCACCACTAACCTTGGTTTAAAGGTTTCAACTTTTCCATTAACTTCTCTTTTTCTCTTGTACACCCATTTGCACCCTATAGGTTTTACCCATTCAGGTGCAATTATAAGATCCCAAACTTCGTTAGAATATATAGATTCTAACTCTGAATCCATTGCCTTATGCCATTAGAAGGCATCTATGTCAGAAATTGCTTCATCATAACTTGCGGGATCTACCACCTAATCCTTCGAAGAAGTTTGAAAGGATTCTTCATAATATCTATCAAGAGGCTTGGATATCCTCCCACTACAACGAGGCTTCGATATATAGGTATATAATGCTGTTCTTTTTCATTCACAATTACCACAGGTGTTACTAGAGATTCTTGTGAAATCTCTTCTAGAACAACTTCAGAGTTTGGTGTTTTCTGGATCATTTCATCATTCTCTAAGTATCTAGCATGGGTGCTAATAAACATCTTTTGCTTCTTAGGATTATAAAAGATTCCACCTCTGGTTCCCTTAGGAAACCCAATAAAATAGCACAACCCAGATCTTGGTTCCAACTTTGAAGCATTACTATTAAGTATATTAGCTAGACAACCCCAAATGTGTAAATGATTTAAACTAGTCTTATGCCTAGTCCACATTTTGTTGTGGTGTCTTAGGTATCGATTTAGATGGTACCAAATTCAAGAAGTATGCTGCTGTCTCAAGGGCATATCCCTAAAAAGATAAAGGTAATGATGTACGACTCATTATTGACCTAACCATATCTAATAGGGTACGATTTCTTCTCTTTGCTACACTATTTTGCTGGAAAGACCCTGGTGTAGTTAGCTGAGACACTATTCCTTCTTGTGTAAGATAGTTTTTGAAGTCACCCGAGAGGTATTCGCCACCTCGATCAGACCGAAGGGCTTTGATATGTTTGTCTAATTTTTGCTCTGCCTCAGCTTTGAACTATTTGAATTTCTCAAAGGATTCAAACTTGCATCGCATCAGACATACATATCTGTATCTAGAGTAATTATCAGTGAAAGTAATGAAATACTCATAACCTCCTCGTGTTGGTTCACTCGTAGGACTACACACATCAGTATGAATCAATTCCAATACTTCTTTGTCCCTTTTTCCTTTAGAAAAAAATGACCTTTTGGTCATCTTCCCCTTGAGGCAAGATTCACACGGAGGTAGATCTTTGAGATCTAATGAGCTAAGATGCACATCCTCGACTGATCTCTGAATTTACTTTAAACTAATATGTCCTAAGCATAGGTGCCAAAGATAAGTATCATTGGTTGAAGAAACCTTTCTTTTCCCAGAATTAGTTCGTTCTATATTATACAGTGAATTTGTAATAGGTTTTGTATAGAACAAGTTATCATGCATGCTACTGGAAGAGATAATATTTCCATCTCTACTGATATCAATACCATAATGGAAATTAATGCAAAATCCATCTAATATTAATTGCAAAATAGAAATAAGGTTTTTATGTACATCCAGAACATAATAAACATTGTTCAAAAATAACTTCCTATTACATGGAAAATTTAAGCACATTTTTCCCGCAGCAGCAGCCCATACTTTTGGTCCGTTACTCATCTTTAGAGCAAATTCCCCTTGAGCTAGTTCCTATATTTCTTAAAACCAATGCAAACAATTGCAAATATGGTTAGTGGCTTCAGAGTCTACAATCCAAGAATTAGTAGAATCAACCGCTAAACAAGTTTCAATGTAGAACAAAAGAGATGTACCTATCTGGCCTTGTGCCCAGTACTTTGAGTAATCCTTTTTCTAGTGCCCCTTTTGGCCACACTTAAAGCATTTGCCCTTGGGCTTTTCACCTGCTAACTATTTGGGCTATTCATCATTTCTCTTCTTTTTCCCTCGACCACTTTTTTGCTTCTCCTTTCCTTTGAACTTTCTCCCTTTTGAGTTAAGTCCAAAAGTGGATACTTGAACTATGTTTACATGGCCCTTATTTTTCATTATGGCTTCTGCTGGTAGGACCTCTTTCATCAAATCTGTTATATCTATGTTCATCTTGCTCATATTATAATTAAACTTAAACTGAGTGTAAGACAATGGTAGAGTCTCTAATATCATGTCTACCTTTGACTGTTCATTTATGTTTGCCCCTAGGATCTCAGCAACATTGAAGTAATCCAATATTTTGAGCATATACTCCCTGGTAGATGCTTTTTCTACCATCCTTTAATACATAATTTCTCTAAGAGCACCTTGCCTTGCGGGCCTGCTCTTATCGGCAAACATACGAGACAGTGAGGTCATGATTTCTTTTGTAGTTTCCACATGATGATGCTTGCTTTGCAAAATATCTGACATGGAAGCCATAATAAAGCACTTGGCCATACTATTGGCCTTCTACCATTTTGCCTCAGCATCTTTCTGGGCTTCAGAAGAGTTTACCCTCAAAATAGGACAAAGAGTTATTAGGACATATTTGTACTCTTCTGCGGTAAGTTCTACGTCCAAGTTTCATTCCCAGTCCACAAAATTTGGTCCAGTGAGCTAGTGCTTTTTGAGAATTATAGCTAGTGGACTGAATGAAGACATTTTTCTGGATATACAACAATATAATCATAATTATTTTATGAGTATGGAATTGATGGATGCATAATATGTATGCTATCTTTGGAAATGAAACATACAAGTACTTTTACATCATTTGCCTTTGAGTAGATTATCCCTTAAACTACTCGATGTAACAATGTCTAAACGTCCTCATAAGAACTCTACCGATGGGATGGCCGAACTTGTGAATGTTAAGTTAAGCGCCACTGCTTATTTGAATTGATAATTATCTGGATGTGATCCAGTTGAACAATTCAATCACTATTTCGTTTGGCTTCTTAAATTTGGTAACAAACTCTATCGATGGGATAGCCAAACCTATCATTTAAGTTGAGTGTATACCTATTCCTTATGTTCATTTCCCGTAACATTCTTGATTTAAGCCCTCTGATGGGGTAATGACTTTAATCAATGTTGCGTGAGGTGATCTTTAATGAAGAATTCCACCGATAGGATGGCCAAACTCACTAACACCCTTTTGAATAAACATTTTAAATTCACCTTGCTAAATCTTGATAAAGTGTCACCCTTCGATGGGAAAGTTAATGACATTTACCATTAGCGTGAATCGGATATGAAAATTCGTGGGGTATTTCCAGTCCCCTCTCTCACTCAATATTTTAACATAAGGGTTTTCTCTATTTTTGCGATTCTTGCTTTTTGTTTTAGATCTAAACATGCCTTGAATTTGTGAAACACTTTGGTTTTTGCGAATCCCCTTTGTGTTACTAAAATATTGCAATATCATAATAGATTATTTACCTAAATCTGGGTGTATAGACCCTTAGGTTGTCATATTGTAAATCTCAAGTTAAGTTGTTCATTTTTGTCATGAGATTGCATGGTATCTTTAGACATAATTGCTTACAATTTTCTTGTCTAAGCTAATCTCATTTAAATGAACTTAACAATCTTTGAGAATTAACACATACGATTGGCCAATTTTTAAATCCTAATAAGTGGACATATTTCTAAGTGGTAATAATGTTAACTATGCTTATGCAAATATGTTAAAACATATATCAATGCATTATAAACATCGAACAGAAAATATTAGAATCCCTCTTTGATGGCTCCCTGCAATCTTCAATCCAAAAGCACAAAATAACAATCTTTGTTGCAATTTCTGCCAAAGCTGGTTGACCGACAAGCTTGACCGTCTGAGACAGATTTGCTCCTGTATGTTATTTTTCCTTGCTTTTCTCATTGGTCTTTAAAGATAACAATAATATATTTGCTATTGCCAATACAAGCTTACAATCATAAAAGAAACATTACAAGGATCTCAAAACATCGTATGCTTCTTTTAAATGAAGCTACAAGCAATAACCATAAAGTTCTATACATGAAATCACCTATGGCCAAGCTTTGTTGACTGTACACAAAACTCTATCATGCACACACAAAAACCATCAAAGGGAATTTATATCAACTACACATACAAGCATAAAACCACAAGTATATGCAACACAAGATTTCCTCATCTTGCCATTCACAAGATGACTAATATATTTATGCAAATACAATAGTCCTACATAGTCTAAGCATGTTGTGAATGAACCTGGCTCTGATACTAATTGCAGGATTGATAATATTACATGTGATCTATCTTAGTACATATTTTTTAAAATTCTACCAAGAAAACATGCTAGGAAAGTAAATAACCACATAACATTCACAAGAACATACTTAAGAACATATAGAAGATAACTAGTATTTGCAAAATTACACAAAGCTAACCACTTAAAGCATGAGACATTTGACGAAGCTATAACTGTCACTAGCTTTGTTCCCGCTCACAAACAAGGCCAACAAGAAATTTTACTATAAGGGTGTTGCAATCGGCAAGTCTTTAGTCTTCTTCCCTATAATTAAAGAGATTTATCTTGAGAGAATAGCCTCTTGTATGGGAAGAAGCAAAGTAATATGGTCTTGAAAATCTAAAGCGAAAATCACACAGTAAGTGTGTACTATGTGTTGTAGTATCCTCTTGCCAAAATGGAACAGATCAACTACAAAAATTTTGGATACTAGAAATGGTTTAAGGTGTTGCCTATTTATAAGAAAAGTTTGGCACCTAAACCTTGTAAACTTTCCATGTGGAAAACTTTTTCCTAGTAGTAAATGTTTGCCACATGTCATGGAAGTTACTTGTATAATTTGAATTCTTCTTGTAGTAACTTTCTAGCACATGTCTTGGAAGATTGGGCCAAGCCCACAATCTAAGTCCAACACATAGTCCATAATCCATGTGGAGGCCTAAGCCCAATAAATAACCATCCAAACCCAATTAGGTTATTTTGGACTCTAAAGAAAGTCTAAACCCAATTCCAAGCTTTGGCCCAATAAGACTATTACCTCAATATGGAATTTGCTCTTTCAAGATTACTCTCTCAAAGTCATTTCATCTCAGGAAGGGACCAAGAAGACACTATTAACCTTGGCTTCCAAAAATAATCAGAAATGTTCTTGCTCGATCTACGCAACATAATAATTATTTTTGGCTCTGATCTATTCCACCATAAGATCAAAGTTGCACTCCAAGAATAATTACTGTTACCCATAAGCTTATCACAAAATAATCTGAACTTTGTCTTTGATCTACTAAATAACTGATCATAATGCCCCTCTATGTATACCCAGAACTAAGGCCAGTCATTTGGCTTATGTACTATCACCTCCTTAGCTGCATCTTTTTTCGTTGGGTTTCTTGTCCTATTGGTAGTCATCCTTGGTCATGGAATCTCTTGATCTAGGGAGCGACCCTCAAGCCACATGACCGATACACCTACAAAGGTAGTATTACTAGATTTAGATTCAGATGATAAATATGGACAATCCCAAAGGGGGCACATAGATTCCATATTGCATGTGCATGTTCTAATTAATTAGAACTTAGCACTCAATGCACAAGGCTGTTGATCCTAATAAAGTAAGATATCACCCACAGTGAATCAAAGTACCAAACCCTAACTTCATTAGTTCATCCACATATGCTCAAGATTAAGAGTAATGATCATTTAGTAGCAGTGAGTATCTTGTTTTCTTTCTTTGATAGTACGTCTCTCGAAAACATACTCACAATGGTTCTGTCCAATACGTGACACACGTACTATTGAGAAAAATCTGGAAAGTCCTCCAATGACTCAAGTAGATCACCCTCAATGAGGAGATTTGCTCAATATAACCTTATCTCGGTGGAGTGCCTAACACTATCATTCGGTTACGGACTTAATTTATAACATGACTAAATCTAGACTTGGACCTACTGTGCATCCAGTCACACTGCATACCTAAGTTATTAGTTCAAGTCAAAGGATCTTTATACATATATCAGTAAAATATACCAGAGATAATACGGAAGAAATTTATAATACCATCTAACAAAATGATTATACATTATTTAACATCCAAAATGTCATATACAAGTGAGCTTTAGTTTAACATTCAAAATGTCATATACAAGAGAGCTTTAAGGCATACTAATCCTAACAAAAAGTGCTTTTAATGGTGTAACCCGAGCATGACGATGTTTGGTAGTCGAATAGGCCCTTTTATTCGCAAACACCTTGGCCTAGTGTTGGGTTTGTATGCCCTAAAGACCACAAGTGCAAGATGTTTGCTGGATACTAGACATAATATGCCCAAGTTTTTTTTTTTTGTTAATATGATTGAGTTTCACACACTATATTCTCTCCAGTATGCGTTGATGCGATACATGAAGGTCTAATGACATTAACTAAAGACTTGGGTGCGCAACAAGGCTGGACACGCAGAAGGTCCAAGTCTAGTTTTACTAATGTCGTAAATAAGTCCATAACTATATGGTGGTGCTAGGCACTTTACCAGGATAAGGTTATAGCGAGCAAGTCCCCTTGTGAGGGTGACCTACCGAGGTCATTAAAGGCCTTTCCAGACTTGTCTATCTAGTGCGTGTGTTACGCATTGGACCGAACCACTGTGAGTTAGTTTTCCTATAACCGTACTATCAAAGTTAGAAAACACAATACTACTGCTGCTAAGTAGCCAATGCTCTTAATCTTGAGCGTATGTGGATGAACTAACTAATCCAGGGTTTAGCACTTTGATCCACTATGAGTAAGACCTTGCTTGGCTAGGGTCAACAGCTCTGTGTGTTGGGTGTTGAGTTCTGGTCAGTTGGGACATGCATATGCAATAGTAGATTCTATGTGCCCCCTTGGTCTTGTCCGTATGATCATCTAAATCTAAATCTAGTGGTATAACCCTTCAAGGGTATATCGGTCATTTAACTTGTGGGTCGCTCCCGAGATCAAGAGTAATGTGACCAGAAGATGATTGACATCTTGGACTAAATCTTGCTTCCAAATCCATACAAGCTCTTCAAATCGTTGTAGGATGTTTCAATTCTAACTTGGTGAGGTGTTTAGAGGATGTGTGGAGGTGTTTATTGAATGGGATTAGGGTTGAGGTTTAATGGGTTTAAAGAAAAATGAAGTTCCTCTCCTCAAAATGAGCTAAAACCCCCTATTTATAGCTATTCAGTGCGTAAGGTCGGAAGGGTGGTTGGTCACCTGACCTAAATTAAATGTGACCAGCCTAGAATTGAGTGATCTCTGGACACAATCGGTCACCTAGGTTGGTCGGCTGACCTTGGGCAGAGTGTGACCAGCCATGGCAACTAAATTGATCCAAACTTGCTCGTTTTGGCTCCAATTCATGTCCAGTTTTTTCCTATTGCCTTATACAGCTTTTGGGAGCTTCCAAAGTCATTTTTCTTCATCTTTTCATCCCCACAAACATCTTCAAGCTTGTTGATGGGCATCGAAACCACCAAAAATAAATTCCTATTTCTTACCTGGCAACTTTAATTTGTGTACGTGGTGAGAAAAGGGTTGAGTCCACAGGGATTGGGAGAATATTTTATTCTAATTATACCAAGTAGATTACTCAACTAAGTTGCAACCAAAATGGGGGGAATTAAATGTGAAATCAGTAAAATTAAGAAATCTGTCTAGAGCACTGCTCACGCAGCGTGGGCACGCAATCTGACCAGAAAATAAAAAAATGTAAATAAAAATTAAATTGACTAAAATATGCAATTCTAAATTAATGCAAGGCTGAAAAAATAGAAAATCAATGTGAATTAAATCTAGCCTGAGGAACAATCGCAATTTCGGCCAACAAATTCGATCATAGATACAAAAATACTTTCAACTATTTCGATAAATCAGTTATGATTTTTGGCTCGGCCTAATAACCTCATCTTTCCTTACGGAGTTGATAACGGTTAAAATCTCTACGATTTTTCCCGTAATTCCCTTACCTATTAGACGTTCTAATCCCCGAAGATGCCTGCAGGATCTATCTAACAGCAGCAATAAAAATCTAGAAAGACCTGATTCTAAAAGTCAATACTCTCGCGGTTATTGCTCATTTAGATTACGTAATTACACAGGAAACCTGATTACCACTATATTTAGATTAATTAAATTAATCTAATTGGCCACCTATTGTCATGCAATTAAATAATCGCGCGCAAAATTAAATAATCAACAGATCAATATTAATTATTAAAGCAGTAAATACGCAAATACCAAAATAGCATGAAAGGAAGAAGAACACTTAGATCTCACGAATTTGATGAACCGTAATCTTGATTAATCCTCGGCTAGAAAAGAAAATTAGAACAACTTCTCCATGAATATTGCCCAAAGAATAAAAAGAAAATTTACTGTCGTCTACTGAAAGCTGTCGACCGCTCAAGTACAAATAAGAGGTATTTATAAAATAAAAACCCTAACCTATTTTCCTTATTGGATAAGGAAACCTGGCCCAAAAATAATAAAAAGGTAAAAGCCTGAAATAAGTCCAACAAAATAAAAAGCCTGCTAATATTTAATCTAATTCCTTCCAAAAGCCTAGAAAAATATCTTCAATCTTGGTCAACCCAGTCAAAACCCGCGTAGCAATCAAACGGCATTTTTCCACATGACGACGTCAACTTTGACCTCTACAAACTTGTCCAAAAAGCTTCAATATCCATATGTAATGCGTCCAGCTCCTTTTCCTAAGCACATTTATGCAAAATTACATTAAAAACATCGACTAAGAAGCATTCTATTCCAAAATCAAGTGCATCTAACATATAAATTAAATACTTATTTAGAACTTATCAAATTCCCCCACACTTGAACCATGCTTGCCCTCAAGCATGAAAACAATTAAGAACAGGGAATTCACATGCAAGATTGACCAAGACTGAAATTATGCAAAGATACCAAGTTTTACAACCAAAATTAATGCAAGTCCTGCAATGAAAATTTCTGTACTTTCATGAACATAGCTAACTTCAAAAGAATCCAAAGTACAGAACAAAATTAAGACATGTGTTCATCAAAGCTTCAACTTCACAATTCATCTACTAATTTTATCATTCTACATTCCATCATGACACCATTCAATCATAGGAACATAGTCATTCAAGCACAACCTCTCAACAAATGCACAAGTCCTGACCCAATTCAAGCATTTATAAAAACAAGCAAGTTATCATACTGACAAACTAAATTTTCTTCTTCTTTCAACCAACTCGCAATGTTTTTAGCCAAAAGAGTGCACTAATTTTTCAAATTTTTGCAGCACTTTTTCCAAAAGTAAGACTTGACTTGACCAAAAATTTTCAAGAAGAAGCCTGACTTAGCAAGAAAATTCCCACAAATAAACATCTTCATAAAAAATATAGCCACAAATTTCACTCAAGAATAATTCCATCAGAATTTTCCACTGGACTTCAAGCTAACTCAACCATCCATCAAAGTAGACATAGGCACATAATCCTTCAAAAGTTCCTCCACCTTGACTCAAAGAAAATTGAAAGGAAAAACAAAGGTAAGCCAGTTTTTCAGCAAGTCAAAACAACAACCACCACATGTACAAGTCACCTTGCTAGCACCCAAAACAATATATAAATGAACCTTGCATCATTTAAGCACTCAAAAGAGATTTAAGCCAAGTATGATTATGCTAATGCAAAGAAGAGAGATCAAAGCACTGCCTTGATTTGCAATTTTTCCTCAAAGAAAATAAGTTTGTGTCTAGGCCCAGCTGCCGGAAAGCCGGATCACTTCAACTGCCTTTTTCCACAATTTTCATGAATTGCCTAGAATGTCATCCAACCTTTTTACGCGATGACAAACATTTGTGATGAATGCCCTCGGTTACTCAGTTGGTCACAATTTCAGGTGGCTTTTAGCTCTACTCATGAATCCCCATTTTTTCTTTCTTTTAGAGACCAGCGGAGTAAAAAGGTGCGCATTTACTTTGATTTCATTTATTCATTCTTGCGCTCTTTTTTTTTTCACACTTTCATCACTTTTGCAGGAGTGACCTCAACCCCGACATAACTTTCCTAAACACGCACTTTTTCACAATTTTACCACAAAAATAAATCAAGGCAAGTACCTCTCAAACTCAAACTAAGCAGTAGCTTCCAATTGAAGTGCATACACATTTTTAGCCCAAGTTAAGATTAAGCAAGGTTCAAGCATAGCGTGTTCAAGTATCTAACAAGGGAAAAAAAAACAATGGGGATGGGTTCACTGCATGTACTAACTTACCGTTGTAACCAAAGCAAGTTTCCCGAGCATGGGGATTAGATTTTTTTTTTTTTCATGAGGAATGCCAAGTTTACAAAGTAGATAGTAGAGCCAAAAAAATATTTGTACAAATAAAACTAAGGAAACAAAAACTTGACCCAAAATTGTGTTTTTGTCATTTTTTCTGTTTTTTTTTTCATGAAGACAAGACACAGGAAGACCCAAACAATACTAAATAAAACACAATTACTTATAAAGACTCAAAATAAAAGACAAAAACAAAAACAAAAACACGAAGTAGTCCTCCCCCACACTTATCACGCACATTGTCCTCAATGTGTAAATAAAAGAAAACAACAAAATAAAAGAAAAATAAAACACAGATAAAAGGGGGAAAAATGTAAGAGGACTTCCCTTGAAAGAGGGGCGGGAAGTTGTGGAACTAGATATCATTCATCCGGAGTAGGGTCATGGTACTGAATGAGATTCACCTTTTTTTCTTTTTTTTTGAGCTTTGATTTTTGTTGCACCAAATTTTTATGATTTTTCAAAATAGCCTTTGCATGTCCACGCCTAAGCGTTCAGTGCCCAATTTTTCAGAAAACAGTTCAAAAACTCACCAAAATTTCAAGGCAACTCCTACCTGTAAACATCAAAACTCTCATACAACATATTCAAATGAAAGTTAGGATTCTCAAGGAAGAAGAAAATAAAAATAAAAAAAAAAGAAAATTCCTAAAAAGAATTAAAAAAATATTGCAAAAAATTGAAATTTCTAACTCTGTGGGTTGCCTCCCACCAGCGCCTTTGTTTAATGTTGTTGGCTCGACATAACCAATTCATCTAAGCTTTATCCGGTGGCTTTTTTGGCTCAATTCTCTCATAGATGGACTTCAAATGATGTCCATCAATGTTGATGGCTTTGTCATTGCTCAAACTTTTCACTTCAACTACACCACAAGAAAACAATTTAGTAATAACAAAAGGACCTACCCATTTAGTCCATGGATCATCGGGAAACAATTTAAAACTAGAGTGATAATATAAAACTTTTTGTTCAACTAAAAATTTTTTTCCATCAATAACTTTTTCTTGTAAACTCTTTTTCTTTTTCTTGAGAATTTTTGCCTTCCCACAAACATTGCTTTTCTTCTTCTCCAACTCTTGGGGTTGTAACTTCCTATGTGCACCCCTCTTGTCCACCATCGGTGGATTCAAGCGACTTTGAATTTTTCCCATTAGCTTTCTTTGATTTTTCCGCTTGGCAATTGATTCCTGCAAGTTAGTGCTACCTGCAAAGGTCTTCTTAAATTATTTCAGCTTTTTAAGAGTAGGACTTTCACAAGAAGTAACACTTAGCTTATTATCATCAATTGTTTCTAAAACAAAAACACAAGACACCTCACTAGGATTTTTCATGTCATTATAAACATCAAATTTAACAATATCTCCATCAAACTCTATAGTGAGAATACCTTTGTGCACATCAATTTTAGTTCTAGCTGTACTAAGGAATGGTCTGCTTAACAAAATTTCACAAGACTTGGAAGATGAATCTTTCTCCATATCAAGCACATAAAAATCAGCAGGAAAGACCAAATCATCAACTCGCACTAAAACATCTTCTAGGATATCTTCAGGATAAACCAAAGACCTATCAGCTAATTGAATAACAACTCTTGTTTCTTTCAAAGGTCCTACTTTCCAGGGTCCCATATTCAAAGCAAAATAAATGGACTTAGGCATGATATTAATGGAAGCTCCTCAATCACACATAGCTTTCTTAATGCATAGAGAGCCTATTTGACAAGAAATAGCAAACATACCTTGGTCCTTGCATTTTGGTGGCAATCTCTTCTTAAGTCTGATGAGAGACGTTCTCCCCCACACTTATCTTTTCATTACCCACAAACTTCTTCTTATTAGTGCATAGTTCCTTTAGAAACTTTGCGATTTGAGGTACTTGTCTAATTGCATCAAGTAAGGGAATATTTACCTCAACTTTGCGAAAAAGCTCAAAAATCTCCTTCTCGTCCTTTTCTTTTTTGGACTTTGTGAATCTCTCGGGGAAAGGAGGCTTAACCACTAGCTCTGCACCATTTTTAAGCTCTGTTTCATTGCTGCCCAGCACTTTTTCATCGCATTCTGCACCAATTTTTTCGATTTCTTTCTCTATTTCAAGTGCTGTCAATTTTGCGTGCCCACGCCTAGTCTGACAGTGGCTGTTCAGCAGCTCTTTTTCACTTCGTAGAGTGATTGCGCATGCATTTTCCTTTGGATTAGCAACCGTTTGAGAGGGTAATTTACCACGGGACTCCAACCTACCTACGGATGTTGCTAATTGGCTCATTTGTGTCTCCAAATTCTTTATGCTTGCCCTCGTTTCCTGTTGAAATTGTTGAGTGTTAAGAGCAAGAGATTTCACAATATCCTCAAGAGAAGTACCTGAACTTGAAGGTGTGGGCTGCGGTGGTGGGGCTGGTCGTGGCTGGAAATATTGCGAATTTGGCGAATTAAAATTTTGTGGCCTTGCTTCATAACTCAAGTTTGGGTGATCCCTCCAACCTGGGTTGTATGTGTTCGAAAAAGAATCATATCTTTGGTGTGGTGAACTAGGAAAACCTCCAATGGCATTAACATGTTGTAGATCCTCTTCTTAGAGCGTAGGACACATATCAGTTGGGTATCCCGCCATGGCACAAATTCCGCAAACTTTTTGAATTGGAACACTACCACCTACAACCAAACTTTGAACAAGAGAAGTTAGTTGAGTTAACTTTGAATCAAGGGAAGAAACATTTACCTCATGAACTCTTTTTGAATACTCGTATCTATTCCCAAATTGTTGTGAATTTGTAGCCATGATAGAAATCAAATCTCTAGCCTCTCGAGGTGTTTTGTCGACAATTGCTCCTCCGCTAGCAGCATCCATCATTCGTCTCTCAATTGGAATCAATCCTTCATAAAAATATTGGATGAGAGATTGTTCAGAAATCCCATGTTAGGGGCAGCTTGCACAAAGTCTCTTAAATCTCTCCCAATAATCGTAAAGCAACTCCGAATCTCTTTGCTCGATAGCACAAATTTCTCTCCTAATTACCACAGCTCTAGAAGCTAGAAAAAATTTATCAAGGAATGCTCTAGCCATATCTCCCCAAGTAGTGATGGAACCGGATGGAAGATAAAATAGCCACTCTTTTGCCGCATCCGCTAAGGAAAAAGGAAATGTTCTTAATTTAATTTGATCCTCTGTTACACCATTGGGTCTCATAGTTGAACAAACTATATGGAACTCTTTAATATGTTTATGGGGATCTTCATTCTCCAACCCATGAAAAGTGGGTAAAAGACGAATTAATCCTGATTTTAGCTCGAAATTGACATTAAGCTCTGGATAAGTGATGCAAAGAGGTGATTGATTCAAAGGGACAGCGGCTAATTCACGTAAAGTTCTTTATTTTCAGCCATCTCCTCTTCTTTTTTGGACTCACTAGATGATCCGAACAAAGCTTGTGATGTTTCGGATTATTTCTTAAGTTGCTTCCGCAACTTTGCTTCTTTTTTTTTTTTTTCAAGCTCTTTGCGGTCTTTTCAATCTCTTGATCAAATTGCAACTTACTTGTACGATCTAACCTGGTAAAAAACAAAAAAACAAAAAATTCAACACCAGTCCCCGGCAACGGCGCCAAAAATTTGATGGGCGTCGAAACCACCAAAAATAAATTCCTATTTCTTACCTGGCAACTTTAATTTGTGTACGTGATAAGAAAAGGGTCGAGTCCACAGGGATTGGGAGAATATTTTATTCTAATTATACCAAGTAGATTACTCAACTAAGTTGCAACCAAAATGGGGGGAATTAAATGCGAAATCAGTAAAATTAAGAAATCTGTCTAGAGCATTGGTCACGCTGCGTGGGCACGCAATCTGACCAGAAAATAAAATAACGTAAATAAAAATTAAATTGACTAAAATATGCAATTCTAAATTAATGCAAGGCTGGAAAAATAGAAAATCAATGTGAATTAAATCTAACCTGAGGAATAATCGCAATTTCGGCCAACAAATTTGATCATAGATGCAAAAATACTTTCAACTATTTCGATAAATCAGTTATGGTTATTGGCTCGGCTTAATAACCTCATATTTCCTTACGGAGTTGATAACGGTTAAAATCTCTACAATTTTTCCTGTAATCCCCTTACTTATTAGACGTTCTAATCCCCGGAGATGCCCGCAGGATCTATCTAACGGCAGCAATAAAAATCTAGAAAGACCTGATTCTAAAAGTCAATACTCTCGCGGTTATTGCTCATTTAGATTACGTAATTACACAGGAAACCTGATTACCACTATATTTAGATTAATTAAATTAATCTAATTGGCCACCTATTGTCATGCAATTAAATAATCGCGTGCAAAATTAAATAATCAACAGATCAATATTAATTATTAAAGCAGTAAATACGCAAATACCAAAATAGCATGAAAGGAAGAAGAACACTTAGATCTCACGAATTTGATGAACCGTAATCTTGATTAATCCTCGGCTAGAAAAGAAAATTAGAACAACTTCTCCATGAATATTGCCCAAAGAATAAAAAGAAAATTTACTGTCGTCTACTGAAAGCTGTCTACCTCTCAAGTGCAAATAAGAGGTATTTATAAAATAAAAACCCTAACCTATTTTCCTTATATGATAAGGAAACCTGGCCCAAAAATAATAAAAAGGTAAAAGCCTGAAATAAGTCCAACAAAATAAAAAGCCTGCTAATATTTAATCTAATTCCTTCCAAAAGCCTAGAAAAATATCTTCAATCTTGGTCAACCCAGTCAAAACCCGCGTAGCAATCAAACGGCATTTTTTCACATGACGACGTCAACTTTGACCGCTACAAACTTGTCCAAAAAGCTTCAATATCCATATGTAATGCGTCCAGCTCCTTTTCCTAAGCACATTTATGCAAAATTACATTAAAAACATCGATTAAGAAGCATTCTATTTCAAAATCAAGTGCATCTAACATATAAATTAAATACTTATTTAGAACTTATCACTTGTCCACAACCTCTACATCTTCAATCAAGTTCAGTTCCTTCTCCCAAAACTTGCCAAAAGTACGAGATAGGGCATTTAGTGTACCATTTATGCATTTTGACATTGTTTACACATATATGACTTGTTGTGCACAAATACAACCCTAAATGCACTCAATTATGCTCAAAACACCTTAAAAAGTGTATGCAAACATTATATACAAACATATACAGATCATAAACATCAGTGCTCATATATGCAAATATGTTTTGTTGCTATTTCTGCTACCATATTAGATTTATGTTAATTTTTTTAAAAACATGGAAATCTAAAGTCTAGGGTATTAGCAACTTAGTCCTAATAGCATTGTTAAATGGAATTTCTATTTCACAGTATAGTGTGAAGAACAGAGAGTTTGGTAGGACAACTCTATCAAACAAGTTTATTAAAATGCGAACATTGGCATGGGGATCTTGATGCCTTAGGATTTTTTCATATGAAGTTGTTTCCTTCGAAGGCCCAAGTTCCCCAGCTCCTCGCATCATTAGGTGGCCACCCCTTTGTAATAGCCGATTGAAATTGAATGTGGAGGGAGTATGAGGGGTGAGAATGGTATAGCTAGTGAGGGGGGGTGTATTAAGGAATGAGGAAGGGGAATTAGTTTTTGGATTTTATGAACAACTTGGGCATCAACCAGTGATTATAACAGAGCTTATGGCACTCGCAACAGGAATTCAATTATGTTTGGAGCGAGGCATCGTGGATTGCTAGGAAAAGATGGATTCTTTATAGCAATAATGTTGATGTATGGAGCTGGTGACTCTTGGGAAATTTTCCATACGGTCGCTTGCACTAGAACTCCAAGAAGGTCATTACATGATTATTCATAGTTGTGGTGAGGGTAATAAACCAACGGATTTTTTTTGGCAAACATGGGCACTAGAACAGTTGGTAGGTTTGAAGATTTAGTGAGCTGCAACTTCTTCAAGGGTTGCTTTGTTGTGGCTGTCTAGGGCTACCTAGTTTTAGGTTTTGATTTTCTTATAAGGATAGGTAATACTATCTTATTTACATTGTGATTGGATTTTCTTAGTTTTAGGTTTTGATTTTCTTATAAGGATAAGTAGTACTACTTTATTTATTTTATTGCATTGCATCTATTGCACTTATGTTGTAAGGGTTGGCCTGTCAACCAAGCATGCCTAGGAGCAGTGGCAGAGCTAAGACCCTTTAGTCACTAGGTGCATATTTATCTATAAATTTTTATTTTAATTGAAAAATTAATTGTAAAAATATTTAATAATTAATATGATAATGACATCTTAATACACACAATATAAAATATTAATTATAGTCATTCTAAATAGAAATGCTTTTTACAATTAACCTGACATGACTTCATAATTAGAGATCATCAAATATATCCACCCTTTTTTATATATGCAACTAAGTAATATTTTATTGTGTTATTTCTTTGTTTCTCCTTTCTCCCTCTTTTTCCTCTTTCCACTTTTACTTTTTTTATTCATTTTTTTAATCTTTACATTTTTTTATAAAAACAAATTACAAATATACTTTTTCTTTAAATTTCTTTTTAATTTTTTGTTGAAAATCAAAAAAAAGTAACAATAATATATCTCACAATTAGAAGAAGGGTTACTAATTTACATGAGAGGGTGCACTTTATATGAGTTAATGGCTCATTAAAAAAGAAATAATAAAAATTAATAATAAGAACTCTTTAAGGAAAAAAAAGCCAGGCACTCCCTCAATAAAGAGTGAATTCACCTATGCTTAGCGGTGGAATAGAGGGTGAGGTTCATGTCTCTCCTCTACAGTGTATTTTCTTTTTTGGTGGCAATAAAATTTAAGGGAGAAGAACCTCCACTTCGACCAATAAAAAAATAAGGGTGATAGATTGTTTTAATCACCAAGTGAAGTTGAGAAATATAAGAATCAATATACTAATTAATTTTACCTCTACTTCTACAAGATTGAGACGAAAGGGTAGAAAAATTAACTTCATACTTAGTAAGTGGAAAATATTAACAAATAGGATATTGTTTGAAATAGTCTATTGTACAGAGTAATGGATTATGCTATTATTGTATATGATAATGATATGTGTGTTCTTGATAAATCTTACTTAACTATTTCAGCCATTTATAACCTTTAGCCCTCAATAAAGTTGGGGGAGGAATTTTTCAATGGAAAGTAGTATCCATTACCATTACGATAAAAATGAACATCACTCGCAGATCATCACTATTTGATCAACATAATAAATTTTCAATTCCAAACTTTTAATTTTTTAGAAGCAAAAGACTATTCAACTGGATGAATTTGCATTTATTCTGTTTTTTCTCTTTTCTTTCCCAATCAAAATTATGTGCTTTCTCTTTTCCACTTCTTTATTAACCACATGTTTTCACTTTTGGACTGTTAAACTTTCCCGCTTGGGGTAAAAATTTTCCGCTTGGGGTAAAAACATATTAAATTGAACATTTAAAATTATAAAAGCTAATCGACTTTTGGATATTTGGCTTGCAAGTTTTCTCAAGTTCGAGTTTTGTTTTCTTTTATTTGTTAAATATATTGTGCTAATTTATACTAAATTCAAAAAATGTTAGATTGTGTTATGCTAATTTATACTAAAAATGAAAATATATATGAAAAGATGAAAATAATAAATAGAAAAGTTTAAATTTACTTGTATTACGATTATCTACATTCAAATAACTATAAGATCATTCTAAATTATATTAAAAGACTTATAAAAACAAAAAAGAAAGAAAAATAGTTGTGACGGTTTAGATCTATTATCTTTTTCTTCCTAACAAAAACAATATACTATCTTTTCTTTTTTTTTTTTTTCGCTTCTCTGCTAATCATGACTTTCAGCTTTCACTTAAGAATGGATATTGGTTCAGATTTTTGAATTTGTAGGTTTAAAATTTTTGAACTTTGAAAGCAACAAAAAAAAGGTGCTATTCAATTGGGTATTGAAAATTATAAAACCCATTCAGAATTTAGATAGTCAGTTGTGGGATTTTCGAGCATGGGTTTCTTTTTTATAATCTTTTTGTTAAATCATATTGTGCTAATTGAAATTAAATGCAATAATAGATATGGAAAGTTGGACAAAAATAAATTTAAAAGGTTTAAATTCATCTAAATTATAATGTTCTAAGTTTAAATAATTGTGAAATCATATCAAATTACATTAAAGTACTTATAAAAATAAGAAAATAAAAAGATCAACTTTCTATGAAGCTCATGTCTAAATTTTACACTTGAAATTCCAATTAGATTTGGGAAAATACAAAAGAAAATTCAGATATTCCCAAATTCCATATTCACCCAACTCTACTGAATCCATATTATTATTATTTTTTAACTCTATAACCAATATCATCCTAAATTTGTCAAACCAGTAAAGAAACAAAATTAACACCTTTTTAGGTTTCTAGTTTTACAAAGAGAAATAGAAACATAAATACAATTTCTTTAACTCCTTACAAGATTACTAAATTTTTTGATTAATATTTATTATATATTATAAATTTTTTACTACAATAATATTGAACAATATAGCCGTGCCTTGCACGGCATCGTTTCACTAGTAAGTATAAAAAGACAAGGACGTTGGGGTGAGCAAAAATTAAACCAAATCAAGATTGAATCAAATTTAATTGAGTTTGGTCTATTTGGCTCAGTTTGGTTATTTTTTAGAAAGTTTCGGTCTATTGGTTCGGTACAATTAAAAGGCAAAAAAACTAAATAGATCAAATTAACTGAATTATAATTTATATATGATAATTATGTTTTACATACGTGTCATATATCATTATATATATAATATTTGTGATTTGGATTTACTTTTATATGGATTGTACATGGAACTTCTAAGTTTTGTTAGATTTATTTTCTTATGGATTAATGTGAGCTTTTTAATTTGTAGCGATGAATTTAATTAGGGTTTATATATTTAATTATGTGTATGATATAATTACATACTTCTTATGATATATGTAATGTAGGCATCACTCTTTCCTTTGTCCTCCCTCCCCTTTTTTCTTCCCAGTCCACTACATTTCTTGGTAGGCTGACCGTGTGAACATCTTTTTCTTCCAATTTACAAATACACATGTTGATGTTGACCCGTTTTTCTTTTCTTTTGCCATGTTGCATTAAGTTATGGATGTATGCATGCAGTCTGGGAACACTTTGGGGTGAACACCCATCTGAACAAGTAGGGCCAATAATTCAGCATTTAGGCCATAACATTTAGAACAAAAAAATCTTTAACCCAACAAGTGCTCTCCAAACCAAAGTTTCCTATCACTAGGCTCACCAACTAATCTGGATTTTGATTCTTATTATTCCTACTGGATATCAAAACTGTGGGTGCAAAAATCTTAAGAGGGGGGGGGTGTATTAAGATATTAATACTAATTTTCGTTTTTAAAATTTACAGAAAATACAACTCTAACAAGCAATATATCAAACACTATATAAGCAAGGTAATAAGAATGAAATTAAAAGCAAGGAGAAGAGAGACAGACGATTTTTAGGTGGTTCGGCCAAGCCTACGTCCACCGCCCAAGGAATCTCCCCTTAGGACTTCAAGGATCTCCACTAAAATGCTTCTTCAAAACTTGGTGAAGCACAAACCAAGATTTTTACAACCTCTTTGAAGTCTCACTTCAAAGAACCCAAGAGACTTTCTCTATAGGATTTCCTCACACTTTTACAAGCTACAATGGATATATCTCACAATGAATAAAGCTCTCAAAGTGTGAATACTCAAGAATGAAAAGAGATTGGATCTGAAAATTTCCTCAAGAAGAGAAAATAATAAGCTCTTGACAGCTCAATATATTGCAAGAATGGCTCAAGAAGTATTGAATGATGATAAAAGCTTTTGCACACTTCAATTTGTTTTTTATTAGAACTTGTATTTGAATGTGTATTTATAGAGATTTGAGGGTTAGGGATTTGGTAGGTGAAGGAAGATTGAAAATCTCGGCCAGAACGGTAAGAAACGGCTTGTGCATTTATTACAGCCACCGTTCAACCGGTCAACCGGTTTGGTCGTCCGGCTTGCCCTTCTCCTTCTCTGACTAGGCCGGACGCCTTAGCCGGTCGACCGGCTAGGGGGTCCGACTTTTTCTTTCACTTTCTGATTAGGCCGGGCTACCACCCAGGTCAGCCGGTCGACCGGCTTGGGGGTCCGGCCACTCCAAAATGTGAAGTAAAGCCAGATTTTTTTAGAAAAACAAGCTCAAGTGTATTTTCACAACTCCAAGTAATTTTGAATAAATATGTAAACGCATGTTGTGAATGAAAACACCCCAAAAACTCATTTTGTCTCAATGTGTGTATTCAAATACTTTTGTGCATATTTTAAAAGTGCAAGACTTGAGAAAAATTTTGCAATGATAAGGAAGAATGTTTTGAGCCCAGTCTATACAGTATATGGGCATTTCACAAGAAGAGCAAGAAGAAAAAAATAAATCCGGTACCTCTTATGTCTTCTCTTCTCCTCCTTATGCCTTCTTATCTTTTCTCTTCTTCAAATGATCCTTTATGCACATCTTCATATTTTCCAAGCTTCATATAATATCTCATTTCACAAGAAGCTGTTTAATCAAATAATGCATATACATATTTTCATCATCAAAATCAATAAAGAATATTTAGCTAACAAAAACAAATCATGAGGATTGTTTCCAGCCATGAATAAGCACTCTTGGGTGGGGTGGGCCATCATTCACTAGGTCTTTGAGTGCCCATCATACCACACGGTTGGCGCACTAGGCTGATCGAGACTTGACTTCTTGGATCTAAAACCCACGGCCAACTCAGTCTGCTAGCTTTCAGTGACCCTACTTCCGGTCATGCATGGGAGCTGCTCAAACAAAGAAAAGTCTAGTCTGGTTTGAATTCATTTGATTTCAACAATTGGCAAATAAATAAGAGTGATTAGTTTAGCTTTTCTTGCATATTTTGCAACAATTTGTTCTCTTTTATTTTCATTTTTTTTCAATTTTATTGTTCAATATAGTTCTATTTTTAACCAAATCAAACTAAACATATCAATATATTTTATTTGTGGCCCATTCGTGTTTTAGACAATTTAGTTTGAAATATATTTCTGTCTGTTTGGTTTTTAGACAATTTGGTTCGATTCGGTTTGATTTTTCAAGTCCAAAAAGTAATTCGATTTGATTCAATTTAATTAATAAAATGTTCACCCCTGCAAGGACAAAGCACCCATGCATGGACCATCAAAATATGTGAAACGGATGTGCGAAATTGAAACTTGTTTGAAAGATTAGTACTAAAGATTATTTAAAAAGCAAAAAGAATTAAAATGTTCCTCTTTGAAAATAAATCGATAGCCGTCTTCCATCTATCTTTTTGGCAACAATAAATTAGAAGAAGTTAGTTAAAAATTCATATTTGCTCCTTCTAGTCAGAAGTCAACTACCTCTTTATCCTTACCATACGGCATTTTAAAATATAAAAAAAGACCATCAATTGAAGATGTGTATTATTGATGTAAATTCCAATTATGTGTTTCAAATGTGATAGTAATTAGTGATTTTATAGAAAAAAAATGGTGAAAAAAGGATGTTATGTATCCATTGGTTTACAAGTTTATAAATTTTTTCTTTAGTTTTACGTATTGCGACTATCACAGTGAAAGGCTCTACCTACTATAAAAATTGTGATTAATTGACTACGTAAATATAATAGATGTTCAATGGATGCTGATTATTTGATAACATAAACTGAGAAAGATGTTGTTATCATTTATTCTTATCAAGGCATGAGGACTCGTAGAGAACAACTGTAATTTTTTTAAAGTTTTTATTGCTATAAAATATGTCACTAATATTTGCTAGTAACTATATATTTATCATATATTGTTTATTAACTCAATATATTTGTAATACATGAATTATAAATATTATAATTTTATTTCTGTTAATTTACATCCTAACTTCGCCCGTGGAGTAGATCATGATGGAGTAGGAGTAACATCACCAATTACATTGAGGGTTCAGACCAAAAAGAGAAATGGATATCGAGGGTTACTAGTTGGCTTCGTTTGCCTTTAAATGTCCTTAGAAGAAAAGTGGTTATCCCTGAGGAAGACAAACAAGCATATAAATAACTATTGACAATTATCCATCAATTATATATAATAGTAATAAAGTTTTATTTAATATATAAAGTTTAGGAAGCTTTAGGAGATACCACATCATCAAATTTTAATTTTATTAGATTTTATTTTTATTAGTTACACACTTCAATACTAATAAATAAGCAAATTATCTTACATGTCCTCGTTTGTTTCATTTATACTTATTGTTTAGAAAGATCCAAATCAATTTCTATTATATCTAGATATCTATACAATTATATAAAATTAAATTTAAGTGAGCTTAGAACTTTTCAAATGCCATGTAAGCTAACATTAGAGAAAATAATGGATGAGCAAAAGAGAAAGCCCCAAGGGCTATGCAGAAATCCACCAATAATGGAGAAAGAAAGTAAAGACGTACTCATGGATTATTTGTAATATTAATTTAGTAAGGGTATAATGGGAAAGAAAATTTTATTAATAATTTCATTGGTTTCTTTCTTGTCCCCATACAATTAATAATTCAAAATTCATCTAATTTCTTATAACTACTAAAAAGAAAACTTATTAACATATACTTTTGATAAGTTTGTAACAAGCACTAATTTTCATATAAGACCACAAATAAGATAAATGCGTTATTTTGAGCTCATTTCAAATGTAATATCATGCAAGTACGTAAATCATTTTGGTTAATAAAATATAAAAGTCCAAGTAGTACTCACTCTCAATCAATTGATGATACACACACATATAGCGAAAGTTTGGTCTGAAATCCAAGAAAATCCTAAAGCAACAAGAAGTGCTTATGCAAGTAAAAGTAAGGCATCTAAACCCCCTTCTTTTAAGCTGGAAAGGAAAAATATGATAGCTTTTTCCACTACTTGAATGCTTTTAACGACGGGACTTCAGAGATCGCTTTGTTGAATTCATAAAGGCGATAACATGTGCAAAATGCGGCGTATTAACAATTATACTTTTGTCAAAGACCAAATCAAAATAGGCAGACAATATCGACGATGTGATACCGTGCTGGCTCACTAGCTATTTTTGATTGATTTGTTAATTAGACAGCTGATGATCTTTTTCTTTTCCCTAAGTTGCAAGATAAGCAATATTTTAAACTAGTTTGGATTTCACATGAAGCGACATATCTAGACATTCATAATACACTTAACAAAAGGATGATAAAGAAATTAACGCCTGTTTAGATTCTAATGCAGCGAAAATTTGGAAA
Organism: Cordia subcordata; assembly: GCA_028554755.1. Lineage (NCBI taxonomy): Eukaryota > Viridiplantae > Streptophyta > Magnoliopsida > Boraginales > Cordiaceae > Cordia > Cordia subcordata. The sequence continues at coordinate 15,055,577 of JAPTOF010000013.1, forward strand.
ACATAAACAAGAAAGTAACAGAATCAAGAAGCTCAATTTTAAGACTGAAATTTGCTAAGAAATCCCATAGATAATAAACCATAAGAAAAGGAATAAAAATATTAATGAATAATTTCTGGAAAAGTTCCTTTAACAATGAAAACTTTTACCCTTATTTATAGCTATTTTAAGAATCCAAAACTAAATAGAATTTGACTCTACTAATCCTTTTCATATAAAAATAGCTAATAAACTAATTCTAATATAATTAGTACTTAATAACAAATAACTAATATAGCTAAGACTCAATAAAAAAAATAACAAAATCGAAATCCTAATATAACTAGAATTGGGCTGCATCAGTCTCCCCAAATGTGAAAAGAACTCATCCTCAAGTTTTCCACCACCATGGTCCACTAAATCCCCCTGATATGGAACGAAATGTTTAACTTAAAGACATCTCTTTCTTCGACTCATCATGATTGTCATCATGAGTTAGAGTTTCCAGTTGCGCAAAGCAATGGGATAAAGCTTCAACTTGTCCTTTCAACTCTTATAATTCTCCATGTTGTTCTTGTTGATCAGGGAGGAAAAACTCTAGATACCAACTAACGCCTCCATCTTGTTGTTGTTGATCAGGGAAAAAACCTTGCTCTGATACCAACTAACACAGCAAAAATTTGGAGAATATAGGAAGAAATTAGGAAAATCAAGGAGCTCATTTCAGAGCTGAAATTTGTCAAGAAATCCCATAGATAATAAACCCTAAGAGAGGGAATAAATATAGTGATGAATAATTTTGGAAAAAGTTCTTCTAACAATGAAAACTTTCACCTATATATATAGCTATGTTAGCAATCCAAAACTAAATAAAATTTGACTCCACCAGTCCTTTTCATATAAAAAAATCTAATAAACTAATTCTAATATAATTAGGACTCAATAACAAATAATTAATATAACTAAGACTCAATAAAAAAATAACAAATCCAAAATCCTAATATAACTAGAATTAGGCTACATGAGATTCACTTCTTAATACAAATAAAAAGTACTCTTTTATTTAAAATAAAAGTATCTTTTATTTTTTAATAGACATATGAATTTACTTTTTAAAAAATTAAAGCTCTTAAAGAAAAAGCTCATATTGGACTTTTTTTTTTGAAAAAAAAAAAAAGACCCAAGTATTTAAACTTCTCAAGAAAAAGAATTTCAAAAATTATACCAAAAAAATATATATTTTTTGTAAGTCAATTCAAATGGGCGTTAAAGGAAACTAATGCAGTGATATAGCACATTTGTGGTTAAATTGTTCTACTTAGAGTTACCACTTCAGGTAAAACATTAAGCTTGTATTGAGGATATTGATATATTTATTTATTATATTAACACACCCCTCACGTGTAACGTGGTCTTGTTTAGAGCTTGCACGGGAACAATTTTAATATTTTTTTAAATGGTGGCGATGAGTTTTGAACCCATTGGTATATTTATTTATTATATTAATACGTCCACTTACGTACAACATGATTTTGTTTAGAGTTTGCACAAGAACAATTTTAATATTTTTTAAATGGGTGGCGAGGAGTTTCGAACTTATAACTTAGCCTCTGATACCAATTTAGATTTACTAGCTTATCTATAAACTTAAACTTATAATGAGGATATTGGTATATTTATTTATTGTATTAACAGGTCTAAATGTCTGCTGCTGCGGAGGATATATTATACTCCATAAATCAGATTCTCTCTTTCAATTATAAGGCGAGGGGTATGTCTAAAAATCTGTCCCTGAACTTGGCACATTGTGGGACCCTATTGATGATAAATCATAGGATTCTCCATGATTATTAACAAAACAACTTAATTAACTAATATATATGACAATTATGTGTAAACCAAATTTACGGATCTTTAAAAAGCTGTAAATTTTTGCTTCTTCTAAATGTGTGTGCTGTTGTTAATGTGATTTGTTCAGCTTAAAAATATACACAATTTGGCCGCTGGAATTTACAATCCACTGTCACCTAATGATAGTTACAACTGGCTTCATGCTATGGGACAAGGATGCACACTTCTTGAACTAGCTTTATAGTAAGAAACTTGGATCCTTGCGTTTTCTGCATTTTTCTAGCAAAAGTACAAAACACTATTTCACATAGTTAATTACAAGTCTCTTGATGAACAAAATACTCTAACGAGACCGTCTTAATGCCTTAAGCTCACACTCGCTCAATGATAATTGGCATTTGACAACTAAGGCTCTGTTTAGGCTAACTATAAGATCAATTTTAGTGTTAATTTGTAGAATTTTTAGCAGTAACTTTAGTATTAGGTAAAAATATTGTTGAATAAAGTCATTTATTATTTAGTCTTACATTTTAAGAGTTGAGTTTTTGGCTATTTTGAGAGCAATATTGGATTTTAAAAATATGGAGTAGTATTTTTTTAAAGAATAAAAAAAGAAAAATAATTTTTAACATGATAAAAAAATAGATTTTCTAAACCTTTTCAGAAACTTTTAATTTTGGAGCTACTAATTTCTCAGCTTTTTTTTAACTTCAGCTTTAGCTTTTATATAAAATCTCTTTTAAAATTGATCAAACAAATTAGTTTCAATTTTTAAACTCACATAAAATAATTTTATATGTTAGAAGTTAGGTCAAATAGGCTCTAATTACAAATTGTAAAAGTTCTTTCTAAGGGAAAATTAGGGTTCCCCATGCACATCATCTCAAGAAACCTAAATTTGTCTCGAGTATGGATTTGAGATTGAGAAACAAAAAATCCAACAAATTAAAGCGATCAGAATTCTATAATTACCATCATATATTAGGCAGAACCCTATCTTAATTGCTATCCTTATCATGTACGTATTATCTATGCATGCCATCACATGCATGTTGTACCCTCTATATTCATTAACTATTAATTACATGGTAGTTGAGAGAGCATTCCTTGTTTCTTCTTCACATTGGTCCACTTTAGAGGCTCTACATTGATCATTTAGGAAACTGAACTTTTCTTTTTAAGAAAGAAAGGGACTAGGGCCTTTTAACCCACAAGTTAGTACCATTATTAAATTATGGCCTTACAAGAGGGGGCTAAACTACTCAAGTATAAATCTCATATATATTTAGATTCATTTACATGTATTATCATCTTTCACAAACCATTTATAAATTTCAATAGCGCAATCACTCAATTATGTTAAGAGTCATATCCTTCATTAACAATATACGTGAGAAATCTTATTCAAAGTATATTCGTGTCTATAACCGTATAAAAGAGAAGTAAAATCGAATCCTAACTGTGGAATCAAAGCATGAGTTGCATTTGACCTTTCTTTCTAGTATCTAAGACCCCTTTCCCAGATTTCAATTTACTCTTATTCCATATATCAAGTCGGGTAACTAAATATGCCCACAGCCGAATCTTTGGAATTTGACTCACGTACGTAAGGGGAAAAAAAAAGCTGAAGAATCTAATGTTTTCCTTATGGTAGCATTTACACTATGTTTGGATTCGGAGGGGGAAGTTTAATAAAAGGAAAAGAAAGGAAATGATTATAAAGGAAAGGAGAGAAAATGATTAATTTTTATTTGGATTGAAAAATTTTTACAGAAGAAAGGATAAAAAAAGATTGTGAATTGCTCTTGTTTAGATTGGGAAGGAAATGGAAGGAAATGATTAAATTTTATGTTGAAATAGACCTTTATATCCTCATATAATTTTATTTTTAAACATGAGAAAAAGGATAAAAAAGTCATTGCAAGAAAATTTTTTTCCTTTCCCTCCCTTTCCTCTCAAATTGGAAGGATTAATTTTAAAGGATTTGGAGGGATATGTTATATCCTCCATATCTCTCCACCCCAAATAGAGGAAAGGATTTAAGAATCCCTCCAAATCATTTCCCTTCCTTCCATTCCCCCACCCCCATCCAAACAAGGGGTTAGCGATTTCTCTTGCAGTGACTGAATATTTTAGCTATGGACGTCCCAGGAACTAAAATCAACAAGCAGACAGGTCTGGATTATTCACATCATATGTTATAAATCAGGGCGGAGCTAGGGCAAGCTCCAAAAAGAATTATATGTATACATATTGTATTTAAAAGAAATAACATAATTTGGTCCCTCCAAAACTATTTTATTTGCTTGTGCAATTTTGTGCCCTAAATTTAATATATTAATGATCGTTGATAAAAGTGTATTATGCCTAATTTGCTTATTTTTTTTAGTAATATAATTTTATTTAGAAATTTTTCTTAATATTTTTTGTTACCAGTAGGTGGACATTTTAAGGTATGACACCTATACATTGAACAAGAGTGATTTTTCTCAAATATTTATCATAATCTTTTTTTATATTTTTTTGGTTTAAAACTTCAAATTCATATTTAGTTGAGTTTTTTGACTTTTTGAAATGATATTTAGGTGGTCAAATTTTTGTAATGAATATGTAATTTTTGTGGATAAAATTTTAGAAATAGTTAATTCCAACATAGGATAATTTGTTTTAGGTATCGAAATATTAATTAATGAAAAACTTTTTACATAAAGAAATAATTTTTTTCATGAAATATACTCGTTTTTAAAATAAGTTTTTGGATTAATTTTTTCAAAAAGATAAAACTCTAAAAGAAAACTTTTTTCAAGCATTGTAAAAATGTGCTTTTTATAAACTAACCCAAATAGATCCTTAGAACCTTTAACAAAAATTTTCAAGGGTTAAAAAATATATTTTGTGCCTAATCACCCTAACTTTTTAAGAGATAACTTGATTTTTTATATAAAAAAGAAATTCTTGTCATGTTTATATAATTAAGATAATTGATTTTTTCTTTTTAGATGAGTTCAACTTCGTTAACTGTATCAGTTAATTTATATAGGATTGTTCAACAAAACTAGTTGTTAGGTTAGCTGATAGCTATTTGAATAGCTGATAGTTATTAGCAGATAACTATTTTGGAGGGACGAACTTAGGATAAATTGTTGAGAGGCGCCAAATATTCAAGTGCCAAATGGAATTTGTGTACTAACCAGTGTTGAAGTAGACGTCCGCTAGTGTGCTTCTTGGTCTAAATTCTAGGGATAGAGCAAGGAATTTTAGAATGTGTCTTCAAACTCAAAAAAGTGTAAATGTATATTAAAATTTGAAAAATAAAAAACAATTGCATAATATACAAAATAGAAGCATACAATTCAAATAAATATAAAATAGTATAAATCCTAAACTAAAAACAAATTTAATCAATGCCTAGAGGTAATACTATTTGATTCTACTTAGGAAGAAATCGAAAACCACAAGTCTATAAATACAATTGTTAATTGGAAGAATTTTAAATATTAAACTAAAATTTAATTTTGAAATAAGTTAGAAATTTTAATCAATGCCGCAAATAGCTCCTTACAGATTGAAGTTATACTATCTTTCTCTAATTGAGTTGAGGACTGGAGACGCATGTTTAAATAACTGTTTGTCTAATTGTAAATTAAGTTCAAGATAATTTGTAGTGGGGTGCATATGCAGGCATGTCCACCGTCCTGAAGTACTCAACAGGAAAAAAAAAAAAGAAGAGTTAAATTTCAAATGTCCACACTTGGATCTCTTTGTTCTCTTCATTTTTTTTTAATAATTAGTCCTATATATTTCATTAATTGAAAGAATTTATAAAAGTTGGTGTTTTTCTTATATTTCTGTGTAGCATATGAAAATAATTATAAGTAGGCATTACAAAAACTTACATTGACTAACATAAGACTTTTTACGTGAATTAGAAGATAAATACAATGAGATATTTTAGAAAAGAAATCAATCCATAATCATTCTGAAACCTCAAAAAACTCCTCAAAAATCTATGCAAAGTGGTAAAACTCTTAAAGAAGAAGAACCTACCGAGTGTCAAGACGTTTCCACTGATATTTTTTAATATATTTTGATTTGAATAGAATTTGGTATTAACTTTTGTATTTTTTATTTATATTTGTGAAAGAAAAAGTAAAAATTATAGTGGAAAGATTGGGGAGAGACTAAAATTTCCAAAAAAAAAATGATAAATGATAAAATTGCCAAAATACAATGAAGACTACAATCTTTTTATGAAATGTTAAAATTTTTATTTTTAAGAAAAGTTGGTGAAAACGCTAAAAATTATATGAAAAGCTATTCGAAACACTATTTTACCTAAGCGTAATAACTTTGGAAAATAATGTTTTAACCAATCAAAATACTAAAAGTTACTTAAAAAGATCTTTTTTGGTATTGCCGAATATGGCCATAATCTTACTTTTTCTTTTGCTAAATAGTTCTTCTACACTTTGTTATAATTATAATATTCAATATCGTTGATTATTTTTAATTAAGCTTAGCCCCCGATCTTAAATTTCTGACTCTGCCTTTCATTCCTTCTTGTATTTGTTGGGTTAATATATCGCTTTATATCACACCTTTGCTGGTTAAGTTTTGTCATTTTCTCCGTTCAATTCATTTTCTTTTCACTTTTTCTCTTTACCACCACTGATGGTACCTCATGATCTAGGTTTATTGATCTTTATATAACTATTTTTTATATAAAACTAGCACGATTATATTTCGTGCTTTGCATGATATTTTGTTTATTTTTTATAGCAAGAGTTAAATGTAGCCATAGAGTTTTTGAAATTTACAAAGGAAGCTTATTTAAACATTAATTGATCAACAATTAACAGCTATTTTTTCATTGCTATCGTAGTCTGCTATAGCTATTTTAAGAAGTACTAAACCGAAACTTGTAACTGAAAAAAGTTTTCTGGTTTGGTAAAAAATAAAAGGCTGTATTCTACAAAAAATTAATTTCTAATATATTTGGTTAAAATTGCTATTCGAAGTCCTATTTACTTATTTAAATTTATTTTCTTAAGCTTATTTATTTTTAGTTTTTAATTTTTAAATCTTAATCTTATATAATTTTCAAACTTTAATATTTAATTCTTTAGTTTTTTTAATTTTTAATCTTTTAGTTTTTTATTGTTAATTTTTATTTTTAAAATTTTGAAATTTTATATTCTTAATTTTTAAAATTTTTTAGTTGGTAATTTTTTATCAATTTATTTTTAATATTTTTATTTTTATGTTTTAAATGTTTCAAAATGTTCAATTGTATTTTTAGTTTTAATTTTTTAATTTCATACATGAAATATGTTATGTAACTTCTTTTTTTTTTAATTTTCAAAAATTATTTTAATTTCTAATTTTTGAAATTAATACATGAAATACATTTATGCAAATACTAATACGTTAGAATAACTTTAAAGTTTAGCATATGACATGAAAGTGCTCATGTCGCACTCTAAAATCGCTAAAAAAAGAATTAAATTGCAAGGTCTGATATGACACTCTAAGATGACCTACAAAAACTTTAATACATAAAGACAATTATTAAATAAATATTTCTTATTACTTTGTTAAAGACACTATAAATAAATATTTCTTTAACAACATAAGCTTTTTCAATAAATGATGAATTGACATGGTATTAATGCCGGACCAATAAACAAAAGATTGTCTACTCATATATTAGTGTCACACAATTGAAAAAAAAACATGCTCGCTTAGAAAGTTGAATCTTAACTACGCAACCATATACAAAATATTGATTTTGCTGAAAAATTGATTGAGACAAAGGAAAAAGATATTGTGTATCTTTTAGTTTATTCGGTAATCAAATTAACACTGAATTGATAAATGTAATTGCAAGTGTTTGAAGGGCATCTTTTATTATAAAATATAAATATTGTGACGAATTAATTGAGAAATCGAAAATGAGATGGATGTGTGAACTACTTTAGTTACTTCAATCAAAAAGGATGAATTAGATAATGTTTAAAATGGAGCTATTATGTGATGCTTCAAAAGTATGAGATCCCATCCGGAACAAATTATTTGATGCTTCAAAAGTACGAGATCCCATCCAGAACAACTGCAATATTTATGTTCTTAAAAATATTCAAAGTCTTGTATATTTTTTTATGTTGACACTATTAAAAAGTTTTTCTGGCTCCATCCCTGCTAGCTATGTGTTTCGTATTGGACTTAGAGGGTGTTTGGCTAAGCTTATAAGCTAGTCAGCTGGTCAAACCAGTTTATAAGTCAAAAACGCTTATATACATATTTAATAAATCAGCTTATAAGTAGTTTTTCCAGCTTATAAGCTGTTGGAAAAACAGTGATAGAAGGCATCTTATTTTTTGGCCGCTAAATACTTATTTACAAAACATGTCAGCAGCTTATAAGTACATATTACCCAAACACATATTTGCTTTTATATAAGCAGCTTCTGCTTATAAGCACCAACTACTTATAAACACTTAAAAATAAGCTTAGCCAAACGGGGTCAATATAGGGGTTATTAAAGGACTCAATCAATTATTCCTCAAAAAGTGACGTATCACTATATCTTTAGTGAATGGTTAAAATTTCACCCACTCAATAATTATCTAAGTCGTAATTGAGAACACCCAAAAATAACTTTTGAATTAGCTAGTTAACACATGATCTTTTCAAGTTATTACTATTCGATAAAAGAGTGTATTAAGTAGCTTTCAATTAGTTTTTAGTGTTTCAACTAACTTTTGTTAAAGGCTAAAAATTTGAAACTTTCGAATAGCTTTTAGCTTTGAACCCTTTTTAGGTAGTTCTACGTTTTCTCTATTTTTATTTGGCAATTTTACTCTTTCTCCAGTATCTGTGTACATTTTTTACCTTTCCTTTCACAAATATAAATAAAAATAAGATAAGAATTAACTTGAACTTTTATCTATATCCACTAAAAAATATAAATTTTATCAGTCCTATTTATTTTTTTCTTTGACAAAATAAAATTTTAACCTATTGCAAATATTTTTTATAATATTGATACAAATACTTTATCAAAAAAAGAATTTTTATTATACTTTAATATTATTATAAAAAATAAACATATAATTATAAAAGAAAATATCTTATTCTAATAATTATAGTTTTCATAACAATAATAACAACAATAACATGATACTGATATGCTTTTATATTATTTTGCATCTATCAGCTAATATTATTGAATACATTTTGTTAAATCAATTATAATTTCAACCTTGGGGTTTTTATATGAATTGGTAAATTATCGTCGCTAGGCTACTAAACTATGACAATAATAAAATTCTTTGGACAACCAAAAGTAGAACTGAAAACTGAAACTAGTTCACCTAGTTTGGATACCCTCAATTCCTTGTTCTCCCATTTCAGAAAAATAAGGTGAATCATAAATTATTGATTTGAAAATCATTTTAATTCATTTCATAATTTACTTTAGCAACTTTCTTCATTTGTCTCACATTTCTCAACCTTTTCACTTTTTGAAATGATTGAATGAGAGTTAAAGGATTCGAGCTTGTTGGCTTAAAAGTCACCTCATTTCTTCACACCGGGTTATAACCCGCAAAACAAAGAAATATACAGTCGAGTTATTTTAGGACACTAGTATAATGTTAGCCAAAGACCTTTCAATACTTGAGTCAGTATTAGGCACGTAATTCGAGCAAAATAGGAGCAAAGAATGCTCTAAAAATATAAAATTGCGTGGCGGCAAGTGTCATACCTAGCCATAGCCATAAACCTACTCCATATTTATAGAATCTGAGGGATGGTCTTTTGGATAGAAATAAGACTCCTAAGGTATATCGGAAATTAATTCTGGAAGTAGAGTTTGATTGAAACTCAATACAAGTTTTTGGATAAGAATGAGACTTTCACAATCCATCAGATGAGTGTTGTAGATTTTAAATAAGAGTACAAGGTTGAATGCTTTCGGGAATCTTTTATTGACCTACTAGGATTTTATCCCGAAATGCTCAAACCTAACTTTGACGAAGGTAAGGACCGCATGGGGCGATTACCTCAGGACCTAGTTAAGCTGGAACCCTCTTCAGGTCGGGCATTTCCTAGACCCAGGTCGATATCCAACCATATCACCTCGTATTGTCAATGAAGTTCAAAGATAGATTTACAGATATTGGAACAATCTCCTCTGCATGATAAGAGCTTGAACAGTTGTCTAAAGCGATATAATCTCCTCTATAAGACAATCAGCTGTTTCCACTGTCCTCTGCATGATGAAAGCATGAACATTTGTCTATAAGCGACAAACTCCTCTGGTGCTATAAAATGGCCATATGCGAAACAGTCTATAAAAACTGAAATTCAGTAAGATATTATATGCACCGTATACTGGCGCATCTCAGTACATATTCCAGAGTTAAAAAATTAAATTATATATTTTTAATTAATTCAGAATTTTTAATAATGAATTTCAATGCAACCTCTCCATCCACGACCTTGGAAGCAACTACTGATACGAGTAAAGATTTAATCATAATATCATAATGTTACAAGCAAAATCCAACCACTATCGTATTTTTCTCACAATATCGTTCCTCTATCTTAGGTGCGATCAACCTTTTTCGCCCCATTAATTCGTCTGCCTCACAAGCCAAACGTCGCCACAAAAGCTCGTGCCGGGTAGCTTTCTGAGCAGGTCGCACTCATCAGTTGTCTCTGCCAATAACAAAGGACCATAACAAGGACAGCACATGTGAGAAGAACAGCAAGCAGTACCACAAACAAGACAACTTTGAATGGAGCACATCAATTTTGTCCCACAAAAGTTATTAATTTTCAATAACAACGTACATGGCAGCTGAATAGAAGATTAATCTCAACCAAAAAGCCACAAAGAAAAAGATGTCACACAAATTCATCTTCCTTTGTTTCTCTTTTGTTATTTCTTTCTCCACATTTTTAAGTTTCAACTAAACGCTTATGTTGACGACATGCATGAAATTTTAACATCATAGTTGACTCAAGTAACCCCATTAAATATTTAAAACTTCAAAGAAAAAAAAAGGTGTCTTTTGTGTAGAAAACACATTAACTCTCACTGAAGTAAAAGAAGTTCCCTCTTACAAATTGTTAAAATGTATGTTGTATACTTCTCCTCCTGCTAAGGGTTAACCCGTTGCTTCTTTGCTTTGAGCAAATCCCCTGTAATAAATCCTATGGATATGCAATAGCAAGCCTAAGGGTTTTTTTAAAAGGAAAAAACACTTTTGTCTCATCTAAAAAATAAATAAATAAATAATATTTTTTTACAATAATTATTTGACTTAAATTCTAAAAAAAGCTCAAACTCCAAAAAAATTCAAAAGTCAAAATTTTTAATTTCTCAAAACACACTTTTTTTTTTCAAAAGAAACTGAAATTTTTAACTTCTCAAAAAAAGGAGAGGGGAGGGGGGAGGGGAAACACATTTTTCAAGAGTTGTTGTAAAAAACTTTTAGAAAAAACCAATCTAGACAAACCCCAACTTATCATGCCCTTTCTATTCTAGCCTTGTTACTTAACCCTTGTTTTGATATGTTGTCCTTCCCTTTGCAAGATGAGGTTTTAAATGCAGCAAATAAGATGAGGTTTTAAATGCAGCAAATCAAGTACAAAATGGGGGTCAATGTTGAAGAATCCGATGCTAAAGATCCGTCTTACAACCCTTTAACTTTAGAAAAATTAGACAGCATAGACGTAGACTACCAATTCAGAGAAAAAAAGATAAAGAGATAAAACTAACATTCTCTATTTAAGGAAGCCTGAGCACTGGTCAAGAAAGGCAAAGAAGAGAAACTATAGATCAAGAGTCACAGTTCAAATGTATGTTATATCATCTACTAAAAACTTTGGTAATTCCTGAAGGACAGGAGGTGTAGGCATATACTTCAGGAGTATCATTCATTTATATAATTTATCTTACATTATCAACAAGCCACGACCTTCTCTAATCTGAACTCCTTAACGTGACGAATTGTTCAATGGAGCAAGACACTGAATTTTTCAGGAGCAAGACACTATATGAATGACGTTTCCAAATCTATAGTCAAACCGACGTAATGAGAGAAGCTGTGGAAAACCTATTTCAAATGTTAATATGTTCTTCAACAGCTATAGCTTCATTATTCATTTATTCAGCTTGTTTCGTGAATCCCTCGGAGATGTACACCTTTATAGAGCATTCTCTCTCTGCACCATTATAGGAAAACAGAAGTGATTTCGTGTTAAACTCGCATTTGCAAAGCTGCTTCGAATCTAACCTCTTACATTCAAATCATTCAAAGAAAGGTTGCCATCATAGTTTCCTTTTTCAGGGCCGTTCACTGTTTCATCATGGGAATCCAAAGTTTCTTGCACTAAAGGCTCCGTTTGTTTCGCAGAAAACATTTTCTTCCGCTAAAACATTTTCTTCCGCATTTTCCTATGTTTGATTGCTAAAAATGAAAAAATTAAAGGAAAATATTTTCCCTGTTCCAGCAAGCATTTAACAGATTGTTCAGGCTCCCTGCACCAAACTATAACAAGGCTCAATTCTACATATAACATATTAAGCTCTTTGGAGATATGAAATAAATTCAACAAATTGTGCACGGTGCCAGGTAAAAATAATATCAAGCCCATGACTACAAGACACCCGATAAGACATCCAACCAATCCATGTACATGGTAATCATTTAAAGATATGAAGATTACAAAAAATAACATTTCCACATATACATGCAAAACAAACAAGAGTCATTGTTGGGAGTAACTTCGACCATAAAAACAAAACTCATGTTAAGAGCCCGTTTGCCTCTGCTTAGTTTGCAGCTTATAAACTCCTAGAGAAAAGCACCTCTTCACATATTTTTTATTATTTGCAACTTATAAGCTCCAAATAAGCTTAGCCAAACAGGTTGTAAGTCCACTCTTACCTGGTTAAATAACAATCCAAGATTGAATGTCTCAAATCAAATTGGAGAATGACACTATAGAACAAAAAGCTGAAACCTTATTTTTTGATTTTTGGTCATAACACAAAGCCCAGAGGGAAAATTTTTAATGTTAAACACGATAATCCCTGGAGAACAGAAGTCAGCAAGACTACAAAACATTAAAAAATAAATAAATAAACATGGGCAAAAACATTATCAGTATTTTTGGAGAAATTAGTTCACAAGAGATTTTACGACCCAGGTACAAGCCACATAAGGGGAAGTTACTGACGTTACAGATGAATAAGTTCGCAATGATAAAAGACAGCAAAACTATTATACTTCCAACCCACAAAAATAACACCATCCCCCCATCTTCCGCAACACCCCCGCCCCCGGCCCAAACACACACACACACAACAAATAGCAAGGGTAAAGAGGGGGGGGGGGGAAAAAAAACAAAGTAAAACAGAACAAAAGGACACAAAAAAACAATACAAAAAAACGAAGAACACACTGGAAAAGGGAACCAAAAATGGAAAGAGAAATTTTCAAAAGGGCCATGGATCAGCATAGCCATACTTGCCAACCTTCTGTCACAACAGTCAATAAGTGCTGTATGACTCAAACAAGTGACATCAGAATGATCTTGAACAATGATATAGCCATTGCTGCAAATGAACCTTGGCCAGAGCTGCGATAACAATCAAAGCACACAAACATGTCAAACCAGCCACAATTGCGAAACAAAAATCACCTTAACGAGATTTTGCACAATGATAAAACTACAATCACCAGACAGCTGCTGGTGATCCTGATTTCAAAGAAAAAGCTAAAAGGAGAACTTCATCACGAACAAGAGAATCTCCACCTTGAAAAGTGACCATACTCTGTTTATTCTAATTTGGTATGGAGAAAGAAACTTGGGGGAACAACCAAGAAACTACCACAAAAAATGTGGAGAAACACCTCGAAGTCCACCCTAAAACGTATACACTCAAACTACAGAGTGGAAGTTTGTATATTACGTGAAAAATTTGTCAAAGAAGCTTGTGCTCTTTTCTCACTTCAGGAATATGCATTATTTTCACAGAGAGCTAGAAAATCCTGCAAACAACTTTTACCTTCTTCAGGGTTGAAAAAGAATTGCAAGGGAAAACATTGCCAGGGCTTATAGTTATAGTAAAGATAGTGATATAGTGTCATATCGATAAACAAGTACTAATTTCAAATAAACATCTCACATATACCTCATATCAAAATATTCCCTAACATCCAAAGTCAAAAAACTCTCCAGGTTATTCCAAATCATTGAGATGATAAATACAACATTCATTTTCAAAAATGAGGCATCCAAGACAACCAGGTCCTACGGCCTAGCTCCCCTGAACAATTAGTAAGACAAATACTCTTACATACCTTCACGAAAACCGCTTTACAAAAGAAGTTACTGGTAGAAACTTAATCGCAAGGGGGGGGGGGGGAAGAAAGCGTTGATCATATAGAAGAATATTAATTTCCCAAGGCAAAGAAAACCCCCACCAAATTTAAAACTATTATACAGTCGAAATAGGACATAAGCATCACTAATCGTGATCCAATTTCCATAGAATTACTAAACCAAAACTCCGGCCTGTCTGGAAAGGAGAACGAGAAAAAGGAGAAATGCTAAGCACTGACTACCTATATGAAAACATAAGCATTCCATATCAGAGAATTGTGTTGGGAATAATGTATTGCATCCTGAAACCAATAAGTACTAGGAATATTCCAGGAAATGAGACGACATAAGTCGGACGTGTCTGTGGACAACACTAGGCTTGACAGCAAGCTATACCACATGGATACCATGTTAAGAATCATGGTTTTCCATCCCAAAGCAAGTTGGTACCAGGAGCAACCCAATATCTTACATCGTAGTATGGGAGTTCATGATTTTCCCAAGCTGGAGGAACGAATATCCTAACAAGCTCAAATCAACATTATGATAAACCAAACTTGTCCATTGGTCTTCTAGAAGGCACATAACATCAACGAGGGTAAATTGATTTACTGTGAGAACAATAACATAAAGAATCACCAAAAATATATGAACTAATTCCAGAACTTAAAAGCATTAAGAACTGACAATCAGATAATAATGCTCCACAAATCAAATCCCTCGCTGCCAGCAAATAACCCTTTCCAACAGTTGCCATTCGAAGTTTTAGTGATTATATAATCACCCAAGCCTCCCCATCCTTGGAAGAAATTGAATCAGAAAATTTGAAATAATAATTTAAAGGATCCTGTCCCTTGAATTAGTCATTGTATAGCCAAAATAAAATATATGCTAAACTGACGGAGGTAAAGTCATGAATGTAAACAACTTAGACCAGAAAATCCACACTAAGTTGCATTCTAGAAGGGACTCAAACTCTTCACTGTCAACATTTCTGTTCCCGGGAAACTATGAAGCACCGACACATTCAAAATGCAGCGTATCGCGTGTCGGACACCGACACGCTCCCGACACGCTCCGACACGTGTTTGGCAAAATTTTTTTTTTAAAATTTCCAACACGTCGTCCGACACGCTCCGACGCGTCCTCCGACACGCTCCGACACTCTCCGATGGACACGCACGGGGTTTTTTTTGTAATTTTTAAAATTATTTGGGGCACTAATGAAAATCCGAAAATAATTTAAAAAAAAAGAAAAATCAATTTAACTTACTTATGCTGCATATCGTCTTTTCCAGAGAAGTCATCTTCTCACTTCTCAAAATTCCTTCAGCAAAAAAGACTCAGCCCTCGACCAAAAAATAAATAAATAAATAACTTACCTCCAATATTCCTGCGGTGGGTAAGATTGAAAAATTATATTATTGTGTGTATTATTGTATGTTTGATTGAAAATTTATTGGAGTTTTTCAGGTCTATTGTTGTTAAACATGAATTTCAAGAACTGGTGGTTTTTTTCCTTTTCTTTTCATGCATGAATTACAAAAATTGGTGGTCTCTTTTTGTGTCATATTTTGGGGATGGCTGAAGCCTATGAAGCAAATTGATTTGCCATGATAAAAATGATATTTATGTAATATATTCATGATAAAAATGATATTTATGCAATATATTCATGATAAAAATAATATTTATGCAATATATTCATGATAAAAATTATATTTATGCAATATATATAAAATTTAAATATTTTTTATTTAACGTATCCTGAGCGTGTCGTATCCTAATTTTTTGAAAAAAGACGTATCTGCGTGTCGCATCGTGTCGCGTATCGTGTCGGCGTATCGTGTCCGTGCTTCTTAGCCGGGAAACTTCAGAAAATCAGATACAAGTGAACCCTATTGATTCATTTTGAGTGCTGGTTCACATGTGTCTGAGGTTGCGCAAAATACACTGCTAAGAAATAAAGGATGTAGTTCGCACACTCCTGCAAAGTTGTAAATAGGCTCACAGGCACTTGATGCTTGTCCAAAGAACACTGAGGCTGTGCAAATTCAACCATGAGAAAATATAGACTGTAGTTCTTGAACTCCTGCACAGCTGTAAATAGGGCCACAGGCACTTGAGACTCGTCCAGAGAACACTGCTAGAAAGCAGGAATGCAGAATCTTGAAGTTTTAGATGTACACGGGTTTGACATCATTAGGCCCAAAATTTGCAGCACACGTTGGACACTTGCGATGCCACGTTTTAAGAACGCTTTGAACGCAAGGGTTACAAAATAGATGGTAGCATTTTGTGATAACCACCTGTGAAAATTTAGCAAGCAATTATCAATTAGCACTGACGACAGTTTATGTCCATAGAAAAGCACACTTAAGAGAAAAGCCATTAAACAAAATCATCTACTGCATTTTACAAGAAAATTGATCATCTTGACCCCCAGAAAATTGTAAGCAAGCATTCTTAACCTCCATCAAATTCTCATATCCATTTTGGCCTGGGCAATCTAAATCGTACTTTCATCAAGCGAAATACCTTCTATCTTAAGATCTCCTGGAAAGTGAGGATGCCAAGTCCTCTTATCAGGATTTAAACTCCTTATCATGATTTGCAAATTTGTATGGTACAATTCGGTCCAATTCAAGAGCAAACTGATTCGAATTATTTATGTGAATAACTGTTCTATGAATCAGAGCTGAATCGCACTGAATTATAGCAAATTGTACCATCCAGCAACTTAGTACAGCTTATTCCTACACCATATCTAGAGCAGTCAACAATCCAAATGCTAAAACCATCTGGTTACACATCCATTTTCAGCTTCTTTATTATCTTTTAAACCATAATTAACGGGGCTGATAACTACAATCATGATAATTTAATTTGGCCCATGCACCCAAGTATTGAAGAAGTTAATTACGTGTTAAAATGTCAAAGAAAAAGATCCATACATCTTTTCGCCATTCTGTCTGTTTACCTCTAAGGTTCATCCAAGGATAGAATTCCCAGAAACCACACAATTAAACGGCCCCACCTAAAGTCATCCCAATGGCTGTTAATCATTAATTGAAAATAATTTCAAAAAGATGACCAAATTGTGACGGAAAATATTTTGACTCACAATTTGATAACTCTGCTCCTCATCCATTTTTCAATGAACCATGCTAGTAAAATTGGTAGTATTATGGTAATTGTTTGTTATGATAATAGTGTTATGATAATTCTCCGTTATGATAATATTCTTAGAGAAATAGGAAACTCTATATTTGGAAACTTTGTATGTTATAAATAAGATCAAGTACACAATATATACCAAGCCATTTTCTTCAATTCTAATGTCTTGTCTCTTTCAACATGCTTTCTAGAACTAGGTTAGGATATTAGGGTTTCTTCCAACCAAAACTTTTTTCATCAACAAACCCTAAACGCCTGCCCACAAAATCCACCAAAACACCCCAAAAAAAAGTTACTGTTCACACGAGGTTACTGTTCAGGCAAATGTTTTTCTTGAATTTGTTTCTTTAATTTGTCCATGGTTTTGTTGTCTGCCTCTCTTAACCCAAAAAAAGAAAGAAAAAGAAAGAGAGAGGAATAGAGGAGTAACACCACAACAGGAAAGTTGTCATAACAAGTTGTCAGTGTGGTTGTTCTTATCTTTCCATGTTTTATTAATCGGTCTTCTTGCCTTGCCCCTTTGCATTGATTGAGTGTTGATGACTAATATGGACCCCTCCAAATACACTACTAGTGCTTCTGCTACTATTACTGAGTCTTTTATCTCTCCTATCATGCCCACATTCAATGGCGCCCCCACTATTACTATAACCAAGTTCACTGGTCAGAATTACTCTTGTTGGTGTTCTACCATTACATTATGGTTTTGAGGGCAAGACTTGGAAGACTATTTAACTAACAATGTTCCAACTACTATGTCCGCTGCCAATAAATGGATTTGGGGATGCGTTGATACCCAACTTACCAGTTTAATGTTGCAATCCATTGAACCCGAATTCCATGATGTCTTTGATGAGTGTCTTTCTTGTAAGGCTATATGGAATTTGGCAAAAAAGATGTATACTAGCAATATTAGTCACATCTATGATGTCGTCAGTGATCTACTTTGCATTCAGTTGGATGATCGTGGTCTTCAAGTTTATTTTAGTCGATTTTGACGTGCCACGTCTGAGTACAATGATATCTTCCCTAATGATACTAATGTTGCACGAAAACAACGTGAACAATACTTATTTGTGCTTATGCTATGTGGCCTTCCTCCTCAGTACGAGTCTATTCGATCTTAGATTCTCTCGGGACCAGCACTATTGTCAATGTCTGAAGTTTATTCATGCCTTGATTGCGCTTCTATTGGGAACCTTTTCTAGAATCCCTTAGATCAATCTGTTTTGGCTTTGCAACCTCAACCTAGGGGACAACAAGATAATGCTTCTTGTGGTGGTCATGGTCATGGTTGTGGTTGAGGTGTTAATCATGGAGGAGGGCGATCTGGTAATGCTTCTTGGCCACAGTGTACTTATTGTAATAAGCTGGGTCATACTAGGGACAAATGTTGGGATCTATATGGTCAACTCTCTAGTAGTGTTAATGCCGGCCATATAGATAATGAAAAATCTTCTCCGACTACTCTGCCACCTCAGCAAACCAACTTTCATTCTTCTACCCTTATCTTGTCCAAAGCAGAGTACAAGCACTATTTTCAACTTTAATTATCGCAGCAAGTTGCCCAATCTTCCACTGCTTCTTTTGCATATTTTGGCCCTTTTACATCTGTCTCTCTTTCCCATTCCTTGTCTAGTACCGGTAAGTGGATTTTAGACTCAAGTGCGTTAGACCATATAAGCAGTAATTGTTCTCTTCTTTCTCATATTCAACCCTTTAAGTTAGTTTCCTCTGCTAAACTTGCAAATGGTTCTTCTACTATAATGTCTGGTATTAGTTTCTCGTCTCCGACATCCTTTATCTCTCTTTCTTCCGTATTGTACCTTTCTGATTTCTCTTGCAATTTATTGTCTATTAGTCAATTAACTAAATCGTTTAATTATATTGTCACCTTTACATCTAATTTTGTGATTATTCAAGATCAGAGAAGGCACGAACAGATTAGCACAGGGCATGAGTCTGATGGCCTTTACTACCTCGATAATGATTCTTCTACAGCTTTCATAGTCGTTTCCACCCGTGAAGTCATTCATAGCTGTCTTGGTCATCCCAATCTTTCAAATCTGAAGCACATGGTTCCAAGTTCGAGTCATGTTAGGGATATCAATTGTGAATCTTGTCAGTTAGGTAAACATAGTTGTACATCTTTTATTAATCGTGTCAATAAATGGGCCAATGCGTCATTTGAATTAGTTCATTCTAATATTTGGAGACCTCGTCGTCATGTTTCCAAGTTTGGATATCATTATTTTGTTAGTTTTATTGATGACTTCACTCGTGTTACTTGGTTATATTTAATAAAAGATCGTTCTGAGTTGTTTTCTATATTTTCTCTCTTTCGTGCTAAAGTGAAAAATTAGTTGAATGCATCTATTCGTATTTTGTGAAGTGACAATGCCAAAAAATATTTTTCTGCGTCTTTTTCTTCTTTTCTTCAAAATAATGGCATTATACATCAATCTTCTTGCGCTTACACCCCTTAGCAAAATGGGGTTGCTAAGCACAACAACAAACACCTGATTGACATTGCTCGCGCCCTTCTTATTCATATGAATGCTCCTTTTCGTTTTTGGGACGATGCTATTCTCATTGCCTATTATCTCATCGATCGTACATCTTTCTCTGTTCTTCAAAATCAAATACCATTTTCTGTTCTTTTTCCTCGACAGTCTATTTGTTTGTTACCACCTAAGGTATTTGGGTATGTCTATTTTGTTCATATATGAACTCTTGGGACTGATAAGTTGGGTCCACGTGCCATTAAGTGTGTTTTCCTTAGACATGCTCGTCACCAAAAAGGCTATTATTGCTACTCTCCTGAGTTAATAAGTTCTTTTCCTGTGCTGATGTTACGTTTTTTGAGTATCAGCCCTTCTTCTCTTCTAGGTCCTATTCTTTTACATCAGTCGTCGATGATCTTTCCCTCCTTGTGCCCCTCTTTGGTGCTCCGTTGAATGTCCCACCTTCACTTGCGCCACTATCTCCTGATCTTGCATTGTCACGCTTGGATTATCCAGACCTTAAGACTTATCATCGGCGTAGTCGCCCACCTGCTAATGCTTCTATGCCACTAGTTTGACCCTCTCTAGATCTTTTACCTTTTCCACCCTCCGACTTGAATGTTCTTATTGCACTCCGTAAATGTATCCGCTCTTGTACTAGTAAACATCTGATATCTAATTTTGTTTCTTATCACTCTATGTCATCCTTGTACCAGTCGTTTGTAGCCTCTCTATCGTCTGTGTCTATCCCTTCTGACTTAATAGAGGCTCTTGATCATCCAGGTTGGCATGCTGCAATGGTGGAAGAGATGTCAGCTTTACAAACTAATAATACATGGGATTTGGTCGATCTATCACCTAGAAAGATTGTTGTTGGCTGCTGCTAGGTTTATACCGTGAAGTGCTCTCCTGATGGAACTATGGATCGCTTAAAGGCTCGCCTGATTGCAAAAAGATATACACAAGTTTACGATGTTGATTATGATGACACCTTTTCCCCCGTCGCTAAGATGTCTTCGGTTCGTATTGTTCTTGCTTTTGCAGCTATGTTTGACAAGCCGCTTTATCAACCTGATATTAAGAATGCTTTCTTTAATGGTTCAGTTGAAAAAGAAGTATACTTAGGGTAACGACCAAGTTTTGTTGCTCAGGGGAAGCCTAGTAAGGTACACCGATTGAAGAAATCATTGTATGGTCTTAAACAGTCACCTCGAGCATGGTTTGGTCGATTCAATGAGGTTGTCAGCAAGTTTGGATTGTCAAGATGTGTGGTTGATCATTCGGTCTTTTATTGACATACTTCTGCTAGGAAACACTTATTACTAATTGTTTATGTTGACGGTATTATCATAACAGGCGATGATCTTACAGGTATATGTGACCTGAAGGCCTGTTTACATCAGCACTTTCAAACGAAACACTTGGGACAATTGCACTACTTTCTTGGCATTGAGGTTGCCCGTTGAAATCAAGGTATTTGTATTTCTCAGAATAAATACGCACTTGATTTGTTGACAGAAGTAGGAATGCTTGGGTGCAAATCTTGATATGTCAAATTTGTACAAAATGAAGAAAAGCTATTACAAGATCTAGGAAGATACAGAAGGTTTGAAGGCAAGCTCACTTATCTTACTATAACTCACCAAGATATTTCGTTTGCAATGAGTATGGTCAATCAATTCTTGAATTCGCCACAGAAAAGTCATTAGGATGCTGTCATTCGTATCCTACAGTGCGTTAAGAGTACTCCAGGGAAAGGGCTGCTATATAAAAGGAGAGGAGGCATGAGTATTTTTGACTATTTTGATGCAGATTAGGCAGGATGCCCAAATGATAAACGGTCTACCTTTGGCTATTGTGTGTTCTTTGGCGGAAATCTCATCTCTTGGAAAAGTAAAAAGCAACTGGTTGTAGCTCGCTCAAGTGTAGAATCGAAATATAGAGCTATGGCATTAGTGGTGTTTGAGCTAATTTGGGTGAAACACTTGCTGGAGGAACTTGCGGTTGATTGCTCTCAGCCTATGAAGTTAACATACGATAACCAAGCAGCAATGCATATTGCAACCAATCCCATCTTTCATGAAAGGACCAAGCACATTGAAGTAGATTGTCACTTTGTAAGGAGTAAAGTGCTAGCTAAGGAGATTATTATGTCATATGTCAATTCAAATGATCAGTTAGTAGATCTCTTTACTAAATCCTTAAAGGGTCCTCATATTGAGTACATTTATAACAAGTTGGGCGCATATTATATCTCTGCTCAGCTTAAAGGGAAGTGATAGTAGTATTGGTAGTATTATAGTTAGGGGTGGGAATCAGATTGGATATTCGAATATTTGGATATCGGATTGAAAAACTAAGTATCCGATCGGATAGCTAAAAACTACCTATCCAACCGGATACCGGATATTTGGATAACGGATAGTGCGGATACGGATTTTCAGATTTTCGGATATTTCAAATAAACTAAAATACATAGAAAAAACAAGGAACATATTACTCGATGTTGATGAACAAGACATAGACATAAAAGAAAGCATAGTCCTTCACAAAACCATACAACATAAAATACATAGAAAAAGTACCAACACTTGATATGAAAATTAAACTAGAAGCATGCATGATAATATTTAACAAGCAGTGCTTTAAAGTCAGCAAAGTGAGTTTATGTCAGCAAAGTCACATTCAAACTTTAAAGTCATCCCTATGGGCTGTGGATGTAAAAGTCCCTCCCTAATCCACACATCGATATTCCACACATACCAAATACAAAATTTATATGTCTACAATTCATAGTCCACACACACTAAACAAAGTTCAAAGTTTATAACACAAGAAACATGACAATCAAGCCCTCAACAATAAAGTGCACTTTCAAGTTCCAACTCCTAATAGCATGCCTGCACACACATACAAAAGAGTGGATTAATTTCCAATCATTTGGCGAAATTATTTTCAATTATTCTCAAGAAATTGACCTACACCTATTAACAACAAGATAAGGGCAATGGAATAAGGAAAAAAACCGGAATCCTCAAATCATATGTTGATAATAGATGGATCACCCCCACCCTTGCTCAATTCTGAAATAATTAACAATAAAACATAGCATAACTAGTACAAAAATTAGTAACAATAACAAGATAAGAATGACAAAATGAAAATCTAGAGAGTTACATACCATTCTCAAGAGATTCAATTTCAGCTAAATCTTCCTCGACACATACCGGAGTAGAAGACATACGAAGCCAATCCTGAGTACAAAGCAAAGCTTGGACAATTTTTGGAGACAAAGAGCTCCTAAAGCTATCAAGAGCACGTCCACCAGTGCTAAATGCTACTTCTGAAGTAACTGTGGAGACGGGAACAACTAAGATATCACGAGCTATCCTAGAAAGAATTGGAAATCTAGGCGTGTTTATCTTCCACCAATGTAAGATGTCAAACTTAGGTCTTTTCTCTTTGTCACCCATGCCTTCCTCCTCATCAGAATCAACATCAATCTCATTTTCTTCATCAAGATATTTTTCCAATTCTGACTTTTCATGTACACGTGAAGCTCCAGTTTTATGGAGCTTGTAATCTGACATCATAATTTTCTTACTCTTCTTTCCTGGAGTTCTAGAAATTGTAAAGGAACTTCCATAACTATCTGAGAATCTACCACTTGAACTTTTGGTGAGTGAAGAGGAACTTGAAGAAACTCCATGACTTTTATGACCATATTTATTCTTATAAGCATCAAATTGTTCATAAAGACCATGTCGAACATCAATTTTCATGCTCTCAATTGTCATAACATCATTCTCAATACAGTTTATCAAAGAAATATTACACATAGTCCAACTTGTGATGAGGGTCAAGAACAATTGCATAATAGATAAGCTTGTTCATCTTTTCAACACATCCCCAATACTTATCATGTTTCTCTTTCATTGTAGATGCCATCCTACTCAACTCAACATTATCACTTTCAATCCAATCCCAGAGTTCCAAAGCTAATGAACTTATCTTATGAAACACACTATTTGATGTTACATAAAAAGACCCTGAAATACGCAAAGTGAGATGAAAAAAGCGCTCCAAAAATCCCAATAGCAAATTTGCTCTCCTCCAATCATGATAACTAGGCACTCCTTTGTTTGGATGACTTGAAAGAAACTCCCTATACTTGGCATCATCTCTTGAATAACTATCAAAAGCTCTTTCGAGTTTGGATGCACTTTCCAACATCAAATAGGTAGAGTTCCACCTATTAGGCACATCAAGGGACAATAATTTCTTGCTATCAATTTTTTCAAGATCAATGCATTCTTTAAATTTATTGTACCTTGTAGGAGAATTCTTAATGTGCCTAATTGCATCCCGAATGCGAACTATGGCATCTCCTTCATCCTTCCATTTTAGACCATCTTGCACCACAAGGTTAATTATGTGAGCAATACATCTCATGTGTAAATATTTCCCCTCTAGCATAGAAGTGCCCCACATTCTTATCCTGCCCCTCACGTAACCAATAGCAGTATCATTTGATGAAGCATTATCAATAGTAACAGTAAAAATGTTATCAATCCCCCAATCATGCAAGCACTTTTCAACAGCCTTGCCAATATCTTCACCAGAATGACTTAATATAGGGCAAAAGTTTATAATCCTCTTATTTAATTTCCAATCATCGTCAATAAAATGAGCAATGACACACATATAATTCAATTTTTGGATTGAAGTCCATGTGTCAGTGGTAATGCAAATTGTTTGAGTACACTTTCTTATAAAAGATTTTAACTTTGCCCTTTCACTTAAGTATATTTTGTAAACATTAGTTGTAACTGTTTTTCTACAAGGAATAACAAATTGTGGACATGCTTCTGACATAAAGAGCCTAAAGCCAGGATTCTCAACAAATTTGAAAGGCCACTCATCAATAATCAACATTTTAGTTAAAGCTTCTCGTAGTCTTTTTTGATCAAATTTCCAATTTGAAAGTTGTGCTTCTTTACCACCTAGTTGAGAAGGTTGGTAAGACAGACGAAACTTAATAGTTTCTTCTTCAAGTGGTTTCTTTTTGTAAGCCTTGCAATGATTTTTCAAAGGTATAGTCCCATTAGCTGCATCAGCTCTTAATTCTCTACTACAATAAAGACATCTAGCCTTTTGGGCTTGCTCTTGCGCACAAAAGAACTTCTCAAAATGTTCCCAATATATAGACCTATAAATTATTTCTTTTCTCTCCTTTTTCACTTTTTCCTTTTCCTTTTTCCTTGGCATATTTAGAGCATTAGTGATT
The DNA here is from genome assembly GCA_028554755.1 of Cordia subcordata. NCBI lineage: Eukaryota > Viridiplantae > Streptophyta > Magnoliopsida > Boraginales > Cordiaceae > Cordia > Cordia subcordata. Next base: position 15,080,774 of record JAPTOF010000013.1, read on the forward strand.
CTTTCGGCATCACTAAATATGTCAACTCCCATATCATCATCTAGATCCATAGAATCCTCACTTTCTTCAGTTGTCTCAGGAGACGATCTTAAATGTAAATGAGTTTTCCTCGACGATCTAGGTGGTCTAGATGATGCTGTTTCTAAAGAACAGTAGCAAGAAAAGAAAAAAAAATTGTCATTTGATTTTTATTCTCTGAGTCTTAGACTTAGTAAAATAAGATAATAGTAGCAGGAAAAGGGGGAAAAAAGAAGAACAAGAATAAGAACTAGAAGAAGAAAAAAGACTTACAGGTGACATCGGCGAAGAACGACTTGGAGATGACGCCGGATACGATGCCATGGCTGAAGAAGAAGTCGAAGACGATGACATGACCTTTGAATAAGAAGAAAAAGAGGTTAGAAAACCATCTTTTGATAGTAAGCATAGCAATCTTTTATGACGATCATTTTATTAGTTTTCTAATAATCCATAAACGAAAATGCCAATCAAGTTGCTAACTGAATATATAGATTTCTAATTGACATTTATAGAATGAAGAGTTACTGACTGCTTATTTCACTTAAATATCTATTACTCAAAATGAAGCATTCACATCTGCAAAAATTTAAGGTAAATTATTGGAACCATAAGCTACTTTCCACTGTAAATTATTGGAACCATTGCAAAAATTTAATGTAAAATTCACATCTGCTAAAGTAATTTTTAACATTTGAAGCTCTCTATAATTTTTAACAAAAGAAAAAAACTCTATATAATTTATTAGCAGAACCTGCACATGTCAACCTCTAGGGAAAAAGAAAAAAGAGAGGAGAAGAAAAAAAAATGAAACAACAGTGGAGCTGAGGCAAAGGATAATTAGGACCATAAGGATTAGAAAGCAAAAATGCTAAAATTATCTCCATACATACTAGATTAAACAAAAGGCAGAGGCACAGAGCTATTTTTGCTTCTTCTTTCTTCCCGAATCCATAGCCAAGATGAGTGGTGGGTGGTGCTATTCTGTGAAAGCTGCCGTCGTCGTTGAAGTTGCTAGTGTCGTGTTGCGTAAAGGCTTGGTGGACTGGCCGTTGTCACTGGTGACGCTGGACTGCTGGTGCGTGAGGCTGGCTGTTGTCACTGGTGGTGCTACTACCTGCTGCCTGCTACTGTCGTGGTGCCGTGGTGCTGATGCTGGTGCGTAAAACTTGAGAGTTGCGATCGTTGTGGTGGTGTCAAGTGTGGTGTGCCGTGTGGGTGTGAGAGTAAGGGACTGTTGGGTGATGGGGCAATGGCTGTAGTGCTTATGTTATGTCAAAGAAATTGGGGAAGAGCCAAAACTTAGGGCAAGTTTTGCTGATTACTAATTAGTTTTTTTTTTTTTAAATTCGGGTAACCCGATATCCAAACGGGTAACGAAAATGCTACCCGATATCCTACCCGAAAATCCAAAATAAAAAACGGATACTGGATTGGATACATCCAAAATCCGAAAATGGCCATTTTTACATACCTTTTTGGATGCGGATACAGATACGGAATCGAATACAAATCAAATAGTCCCACCTCTAATTATAGTAATTATTAGTTATGGTAATGGTGTTATGGTAATTCTCCGTTATGGTAATATTCTCATATCGGAGAAACAAGAAACTTTGTATGTTATAAATAAAGCTAAGTACACAATATGTACCAAGCCACTCTCTTCAATTCTAATGTCTTATCTCCTTCAATAGATTCGATAATCAGAAAGCTAAAACCAAGCCCAAGATAAGTCACAGAGATGAGATCCATACTAAACTTACAAAAGCTGCAGCTTATTAGTCTTCGAGAATGACCTATCGCCCAGATTTAAATCACTTTTCGCAAACTTTTCCTAGACGAAACCTCATAACAGAATGCAAAATTAAATTACATACCATCCTAGCCCGAAACAAATAGCAACTTCAAGCTAGGGACTTTTTCACTAATGAGGTAGCAAGGACCAAAGCTACTACTTTGAATTAGCCTAATATGGCAAGTGGAGTTACAGTATATTGAGACCAAATCTACCTCTTTATGCCTATCAAGGTAGATACTGCACTTCAGTATATCTTTGTATTCCCTGAGTTCCTGCTGAAGCTTTTGTACAATAGATGACCCTTCTATGTGTGATCTTAGTAGTGTGGCCTTCCTCCTCAGAGCTTCTAAATCCTCTTTTGCTCGTTTCCTTTCAAACCTAATAGAAAAGAAAGAAAGTGGCAATCCTATATGAAATTGGGTTGGTTCAATGTCAGAAAATCATAAAAACATGAAAAAGAAGAATAGAGGTTCTCAATCACCTCTCTTTCTCTAGTTTAATCTGCAACTTTGCAAGACCTATTCGACCCTTGTCAACCTTGGACTGTGATCCTTCAAGTGTCTCCTTCAGTTCCTGAGTTGATGTTCTCACCTTTAACAACCTTTTTTCTGTATTTTCCAAAGTCCCTTGACTCTAGACCTTATCTTCTGCTAGCCTCCGAACTTGGTATGAGCACATTTTTAGCTATGAAAAAAAGTGAAATCTTTAACAACAGTACCAATAATAGAATATATTTGAAATGTATAGTACATAAAAAATACTTGATCTTCAATTTTGGCAACTTTCAGGTCACAGAATTGAGCAGTGGCAATTGCTTGCTGAATGGCTCTCTCTATGCTTTGCTTGTCAAAAAGCAAAGCATCTCGAGTCTGTCTTGCCCACTCACCTTCTAAGACAAGCTGAAAGAAGAGCCAAATAATAGATTATTCCCCCTGAGTATAAGATCAGATTGAAGCACCAGCCACTCAGACAACTTAAAGAACAAAACACAAGAATAAATTTTTGGAAACTTTTCTAGTATAGTTGTGACTACGCATCAAGACTATACAAGTTATAGCATACAATACAAATGAGTAAATTATAATGTTAAGCTAATTTAATGGTTTACAAATCCATCACCACATCCAAGAAGTTCTATGGAATAGACTTACCACCTTCCTCCATAAAAGAACTAAGGCAAGGGCTTACATTTTGACAAACTACCAATCCAACATGAACCAAAATATTAGTGCACAACAAGGAAACCGTATCAAAGTGGCAGGAGTGGATGCATCAATAAGCCGTACTAACAGTAGTAAGTTACATGAAACAAGGTAATCCAGATGCCAATGTACACATTCTAGAAAACCAACACCAAAAGGGAAAGGTGAAACAGGAGCATTACATAAAGAGATCCCCACTAAATATGTGGTAGGGAGGAATAGGCTAAAAGGCACGAACACTCCAAAAAAGTTGAGGTATCCATGTCAGACATAAGTCCAGCACTATCACTCTTCATCACTAGAGGACATATGTCAAACACTTATTAACCATGTGAAATCAGAGAATTGAATTGACAAATTTTGACACTTATTAAAAACCATGCGAGCAATGTCAATGAAGCACCTCTTGACATTATTTACTTAACAACATTGAATAAATCTTCTCAACTACTTGACAATATTGAATAAAATTTTTCATAAGAGTGAAACTAAATCATGTAACATTATGAAAAACTTGTTCGAGTGGTCAAGACCCAACCATTATTAAAGTAAAGCATTTCTGACTAGGTGTATTTACTGGCAGATTCTATAGCTAATAGCCTAATACAAATGTGGACAAGTTAACACCCTAGGGGCTTTATGTCCCAGACTTTTAAACTTTCATTGTCCTAGTGGCCTTCTGACGTACCTGTGTCTCGAGTTAGAGAAACTTCTTCTCAGGGATCAATTACCTACCTAACTCTTGGAATCTTCTATCAAGCAAATCTTTATAGATTTAAAGCCATAACCTCTAAGAAAAAAGACAAGCTTTTCATCGATACAATTTACAAATGACTACTTCCTTGGAAATCCTTTTCAAGTATTCACTAATATTCTTCTTCTGAAACTTATTTTGAAATCAAATAATTTTGTTATTTTTCAAAGCATTCTCATATAGCCGAAATCCCATACACATAGAGACCCTATAAGATAGTGCTGAAAACATTTAAAATATTTGGTATGCTTAAAACAACCCCCTTCCCTAGCCAACGCACACAAGCACACAACAAAAAAAAAACTTAAGAGAGGAAGCGTATAGCAACTTCTAGGAGAGGATAGGAAGATGATAGTATACATCTACCAAAATAACTAAAGAAGTACAAAATCCAGACAGATTTGGAAGGAGGGTATGATAAAGTGATGACCGATTGGATACAACTGCTCTGCCTGCTTGGAAACAGAACAACAGTCATTAATTAAGCTGGGGATCCAAAAACATGGGAAAGCCGTAGTACCTTTCTGTCGAGGACCAAGGCAACAAATTATGGACTAAAAAACATGTTTCAACTCTTCATATTATCCATACCACCCACTTTGTCCCATGTTTAATGTCCTTAGTTATTTTTCAGAGTGTCCACATTTCTTAAGCTTTTTCATTAATTCAAACCTTTTAGTATCTACACAAATATTTCTAAGGTCCGATTTTCTACCATTTCCACTTGTAAACATCAAACAATCTAACAACTATGTCATAAACCCACATATATGTTACATTGTTACTTTTCATAAATAAGTCATATTTTCAGCACCCCGATAAAACCTAATCCAAGACTTCATATCATGTCTAAGGAAGATGCTCAGTTTGGAGCAGAGTACTTGTTAGTACAATAATAGAGAACAACATTGACAAAGGAAAGTTAAGTAAATAATAGGAATGATTTATAATATTATATTAATAAGACAATATTTGATACAACCCAATACGAGAAGCTTATTGGCCATAGGGACTACGAGCCAATTTGGCATTCAATTGAGAAATTCAGTTTTGTGAAATGGTCTTTTTAAAATGGACTTTTTGTAAATTGAACTTCTGGTGAAAAGGAAACATCTTTGGTTATTTTTATGTGAAATGAATTTCTACCAAATGAGAGAATGTTTAGTTTTAGATTTGAAAATAACTGGTGGTTGCCTAAATTACTAGAAAGGACATTTTGCAACTAATAGTGTTTGCTTTCTATAATTTTGCAACTAATATTGTTTGCTTTCTATAACATGCTATTTTATTTATAATTCTACTTGTCTGAAAAAATTCTCTAAAGAATTACAGTTATCATTCAAAATATTAATAACAAAAATAAAAGTATTTTAGCCAAAATTCACCAAAGATCATCGCAACGCAGTATATCAACTCTTTTCTTTCTTTCTTTTTTTTTTTTTGAACGCATGATGAAGCTCCAAGTTTCCTTACCCCAAAAAAAAAAAAGAGAGAGGACATAATGAAGCAAAATAGGGATAGGAAAAGAGGGTACTCATTGCTATAATGAAAAGTTAAAAAAGATATTTTTGTCTAGAAAATATCTTATAAAACCATTACCAAAATGACAAACGAAGAAGTTAAAAATCCATTTAGCCCTAAAATTCAGTTGACTTTTTAAGCAAAATCAACTTTTAAAACATAAAACCAAACATTTTTTTTTTTTCTAAAATAGTTTAAAAGTTAGTTTCGTTCTCCAAAATGGAAAACCAAACTAGCTCTAAACAATCGACAAAAAACCAGAAGACACACAATAAAAGCTATTTATCACAATTGAAGAAAATAAATAAATAAATAAATAAATATGAAAATTCTCTCTGTAACAGCTTAAGCTTTTAGATGAAGTGATAACTTAACACGATATCAGAACCCAAATCATGCGGTTCAAGTCTTGCCACCACCTTTTTGTAAAATTAGTCCATGCGTAAGGCTCACAAAAAGGATAATTAGCCTAAACATAAGGCACTTGCTGAAGAAAAAAGTAAATATAACAAGCCCTTCTTTAAGAACTTAAATGTTTAGATAAGATGGTATCTTACACCTGGCTCCCCAAAATTATTAACAGTCAACTTTCCCTTTGACTTTGAACATTTACATATCTTTAACATAAAATTGCATTTTTTAAAGATATTCAATTGGTAATTGAAAAAATAGAGTACTTTATCGGGAAAAAACATTGGTCATGAGACATCAAAGAAATAAAAATGAAATGATGTACGTCGCTGAGCAATCAAGTTTACATTATAATCATCCCTCTCAGTTATTTATTGCAAAGGCTGCTGGTTTTGAGTTTGCATGTCATCATAGGCCGAACCAATAATCTGCAGCAGAAGAAGACTAAGCATAAAACAGATATGCAAAATTAAAACAAATACAAACAAATGGCAACAATAGAACCTCAATCTCATAAAGGTATGCCTCTGTTTTCTCATGCTTGGATTTAAGGACATGAGAAAGTTTGGATCTCTCCCTGATTAACAAGGAACAATCACTCAGTGTGATGTTTGATAACTCATATAAAAAGGATATGTAGATACGTAACTGACAGCTGTAATATGTAACTGGAAGCTGTACGTTAGTTAGTGGTAGGCAAACTGTGTTAGGAAGTCATGCTGTCAAATGTATCTATAAATATCTAAGATGTACAATCACTTATTGAGTTGAAATAAATACAATACATCATGTTCTCTCTCTTTCTCCCTCTTCTTCATGGCATCCAGAGCTAGAGAATCCTAAATCGTCGAAGATAATTCCCACTTGCTTCAAGCTGCAAAGCAACACATTGCAACACAAGTTTTCTGCTTTCCATAAGTTTTCTCTCTCTCTTCTCAATAAAATTTTCTCTTTCTCTCTCTTCGAATTAGGGTTTTGTTTTCTTCAAAAATTCATAATTAAACCGATATAATTGTTTTTCTTTGATAGAAAATCACTTTCCTAGCTTCTCTGAGGTTTCGATTGTCTTCGCAACATATTTCTTCATCTTTTTCTTTTTTTGTTAAGAATCTAAATTTCCTCAATTTTAGGGTTTTTTTGATATCCATGTCTGACACAATTGAATTGCCTACTGGATTGAAAAATCCTATTCCAAATTATACTGCCATGACTCCAATAAAGTTGGATAACAACAATTATGTCATGTGAAGAATTCAAAGGGAGGCTTATTGTTTGCCAATCATCTTCTTGATCATGTTGCTGGCAAGAAACCATGTCCTCCTACAGACATTACTGCTACTGATGGGACTAAAATTGCTAACCCAGAATATCTTCAATGGTTCACCATTGATACTCATCTCAGGCCTTGTTTTCTAGCTTCTCTATCTCCCACTTTTTATCCTTAGGTGTATCATCTTAACACTACTCTTGTTATCTGGCAAACTCTTGCTGCTAGGTATGATTCTCTAAACAGAACACATGTTCAACAATTGAAGTTGCAACTCCACAACCTTGCAAAAGGCAATTTTACTATGCATGCCTATTCGGACCATGCTAAGTCTTTATGTGATCAATTGACATCTGTAGCTGTGTAGATTACTGATGATGACCTCTCATACTATATCTTGAAAGGACTACCGACTCAGTATGACTCTATTAGGTCTTTTATCAGGGTTAAGTCCACACCTGTTACCATTCCAGAACTTACAAATCTCCTGGTGGCTGAGGAACTTCATTTTCAAACATCCTCTTCTCTTCAAATCTCATCCTCTATTGATCTTCACACTTCTACTTCTACTCAAGCAAACATCTCCTATAGGGGCAGAGATGGTAGAGGCAATTTTAGAGGAGACAGATCGCCTAAAGGGGAGAGGCAGTCATCTGGCACAGGAGCATCCTCTTCTCCTTGTATTCTGGGTCCATATCAATCTCCTGCATGCCAAGCACAGGTTCAGACTACCTTTGACACATCTCAATTTGCAAAATTATACTGCCAAATATGTGGAAAGCCAAATCATTGTGCTCTAGAGTGTTGGCATAGGCTGGATACTGAGAATTATTACAAAGAGAAGTATCAGAAGCAAGTAATAGTAGCTCAGGTTGGCTCTTCTACTTCATCTCCCACAGAATGGGTTCTTGACAGTGGAGCAAATGCACATGTGACTGTAGGCATGGCTTCTTTTTACTCTACACAGCTTTATCAAGGTCATGATTCAGTGACTATAGGAAGTGGTCAAACCCTGCTTATTCATCATGTTGGTGATGCTACTTTAAAAACTCTTTGTTCTTCTTTTTATCTTTCCAATCTTCTTCATGTGCCACATATTTCTTCCAATTTACTCTCTGTGCATCAACTAACCAAAGACAATGATTGTACCTCGGTTTTTGATGCAAAGAGGGTTACAATCCTAGACAATGCCACACATTAGGTTGTATTTCAGGCCCATTGTAAACAAGGCCTCTACTCTTTGACAACAGCAGCTACTGCTCCATCTATGACATCTCCTTCCATTTCTCCTAAGTGTTACACCACAATAAAAGGGTTCTACCTAGCTATGGCATGCCAGGCTTAGACATCCTACTAGTTTCATAGTGCAATAGGTTGTTAGTCAATTAGGTATTATTGTTAAGAACAATACAGATCATTGTACTACTTGTGCCATATCTAAAGCTCATAGACTACCCTTTCCTATTTCCTAAAGTGTTACTGCTACTCCTTTTCATTTGATTCACACTGATGTATGGGGTCCTACCCCTATTTCATCTAATAAAGGGTACAAGTATTGTATTTTGTTTCTTGGTGATTTTTCAAGATATTGTTGGCTATATCTTCTCAAATCCAAGGCAGAAACATATGATGCTTTTGTTAGCTTTATTACTCTCCTTAATACCCAATTTCAAGCAACCATAAAAACCCTAAGATCAGACAACGGAGTTGAATATCTTAGCCACAAATTCAGTCTTCTGTTGCAACAAATAGGAATTGTTCATTAACTATCTTGCCTATATACTCGTTAGCAAAATGGTAGGGTGGAGAGGAAGCATAGGTATCTCATAGAAACAACTTTAGCCTTATTACATCAAGCTTCTTTACCTTCTTTTCTTTGGTTAGAAGCTTTGGCTGCTAGTAATTGCTTAATTAAAAGGATGCCTACTCCTATTTTGGGCAATGTTTCTCCTTATTTTAAACTCTTTGAAGAACAACCTGATTACACATTTTTAAGGGTCTATGGCTGCCTTTGCTATCCTTGGCTTAAACCTTATACATATCATAAACTTGAACCTAGATCCAAGCCCTATGTTTTTATAGGATATTCTCCTACTACCAAGGGTTACAAATGCATGGATCTTGTCACAAAACAAGTTTTTATCTCCAAACATGTATCCTTTATAGAAGATCAGTTCCCATTTGTGAATCAATCTTTCTTGAAGGATTTTGCTTCTTCCATTGGTTCTGCACCAGTAACCACTTGTCAATTTCATGCTTTTCCATTCCCTACCTTTCCTCCTGCTCCTAGTTCACAATCTGTTCAGTCTCATTCTTTGTCTTCTAGTCAAGACTTGGTTGTACCTATCGAATTTAGTGCTTTTATATCTTCTGCAAATGGTATCATTGAAGCTTCTCCACCAGCTGGTATGTCTAGTTCCTTTGTTTCAGTCTCTGTAGGAGATACCTCAGAAGTATCACTTTCTTAGTCCAGTCCATTAATCTCTACTTCTTCTAGTTCTGCAGAATAGTCCCCACAATCCACCCCTATAGTTAATGCACCTTCAATTTCTTATCCTTCTTATGTTTATCCTTTTAACTCTCATCCTATGCAAACTAGATCTAAAACAAGGTCTCTTCCACCTCCTCTATATCAGATAAATACTCTACTCATCACTCTTCCTAACACTGAACCATTAACTTATAAAAAGGCAGCAAAGTATGCGTGTTGGGTCAAGGCCATACATGAAGAATATCAGGCTCTTCTCAACCAAAAAACCTGGGATCTAGTATCTCTTTATCCTGGAGGGACTCCTATTAGGAATAAATGGGTTTTCAAGATTAAAAGAAGAGCAAATGGCTCAGTATCTAGGTATAAGGCCATGTTAGTAGGTAAAGTTTATTTGCAAGAAGCTGGTATTGACTTCATAGAGACCTTTAGTCCTATGGTAAAGGCTCAAACTGTGAGATTAGTGTTGTCTCTTGAACTACAGTACAACTGCTAGTTGAAACAACTTGATGTTTCAAATGCATTTTTACATGGTAGTCTCACAAAGACTGTCTACATGATGCAGCCTTAAGGGTTTATTGATTAGCAACATCCTCCTAAGGTTTGCCATCTTAGAAAGTCTTTATATGGGTTAAAACAAGCCCTTAAGGCCTGGTTTCCCAGACTGTCAACTTTCCTATTGTAGTCAGGCTTCCACAACAGTAAAGCTGATACTTTCTTTTTCATTCATAAGTCAGCTCAAGACTTCACAATCATGCTTATCTATGTAGATGATTTGATAATCACAGGGAGTTCTTCAACATATATTGCTGCCCTAATTAATTTTATGAGTCAGTAGTTTGCTATGAAGGATTTAGGCAGTCTGACATATTTTCTAAGACTGGAAGTAGTCAGAACAGGAACTTCTATTGTGTTACATCACCACAAGTATGCCCTCGACTTGCTTAAAAAGGCCGGCATGTTACATTGCAACTCACCTTTGGTTCCTACTGTCACTAAACCATCACAAACTATAAATGCTTCTCAATCTTATCCTGATTCCTCTACATTCAGACGTCTAGCAGGAGCTTTGCAGTATCTTACTCTCACAAGACCTAATCTTCAATATGCTGTCAACACATTATGTCAGAAGATGCGTGCTCCTACACAGGCTGATTATGATAGTCTCAAAAGATGATTGAGATATATTCAAGGGACCATTTGGTAAGGCATCCAGTTTACAGTAGGAGATTTCAAGTTATATGGATTCACTGATTCTGATTGGCCTTCTGATCTTGTGGATAAAAAGTCTACATCAGGTTTTGCTATTTTTCTAGGACCTAATCTCATCTCCTGGATATCTAAAAAGCAAAATACAGTAGCAAGAAGTTCAACAAAAGTTGAATATAGGGCAATGGCCCTTACTACTGTAGAAATCAAATGGATATCTTATCTTCCACAGGATCTTGATATTCAAACTCCTACTCCAATCTTATATTGTGACAATCAATCAGCAATGGGCTTAGCAGCTAATCTTTTTTTTCATGCTAGGACTACACATTGAGATTGATTACCATTATCTTAGAGACCAAGTGGTCTCCAATTCTTTGAAACTGGTTTATGTGCCTGCTCAGCAACAAGTAGTTGATCTTTTTACCAAGCCATTGTCCTACAATCAATTCAGTTTCCTGAAGACCAAACTACCCTTGGTGCTACCATAAGCTCAGTTTGAGAGGGGATGATAACTCAAATAAATGGGATATGTAGATATGTAATTGACAGTTGTAATATGTAACTAGCAGCTGTAGGTTAATTAGTGATAGCCAGCCTGTGTTAGGTAGTCATGCTATTAAATGTATCTATAAATATATGAGATCTACAATCACTTATTGAGTTCAAATAAATACAATACATCATGTTCTCTCTCTTTCTCTCTCTTTTTTAATGTTGACTGCAGAAAGCAGTAAATGCAGTAGATTCAAAAGTCAAACTTCTGGAGCCAAAAAAAAATTCTTTTCATCTTTCCCTAACTTTTTTGTTGTAGAGATTTATAAAGCTTCTTTACACCTAAAAAGCTTCAAGTGGCTGATTAGACTCTCTACTCGGCCTTATTAAGCACTGACTTATGGCCTGTGTTAACCTTGTGAGTTCCTTCAATGTCCAGGAAACATAAACATCTAGACATACTATGGATACATGTCATAGACAAGCAAAATTACCACTGAGCATTAAACTAATTTCCCAAAATTGACATAAGTAACAGACATTCAGACATGTCCAAATATCAATACCGATTCGACCCGAGCTCTCTTATTGAATGGTGTATAGCAATCTACTTCAATGTATCAATATTTGCCTGCATAAAATTCTCCAGTTTCAGTTCTCCATAGAGTGGACAAGATGTATACCAAATCTAGGGAAATGGATTTCATGGCTCACTGGCCCTTGGTTTTTGTGGCATGATACATGATTCTCAAAATATATTTATAGATGAGAAAACAAAAAGTGATCTAAATTGAAATTGTAGTATTATTAGTAATATGACCATGGGATTAATTAGTTAGATGATAACTGTTAACAATTAAATTATTTTACAGATATGATATTGAGAATATATATAATTATTTTCTAAATTTTATTGTAGAACATAAGATTTGCATTTCTACACATTAATTTGTGTTATATGGAATTACATATTGCATATCCAGTGCTTTGGAAAAGATTCCTTGCCCACATAGATGTGTCATATGGTATCCATATGCCCAGTTCTATCCTCGCTTCTTTGACTTCATCATATACAGACGTAAAACAAGCAAAATTTCACTTAAAACTCCAAACATTTCAAAAGAAACTTCAAATATCATTTGATGCTAGACAAAACTTCAGAACCAACATGGGGTTTTTCTCTAAGTTTAAATAGCATGCAGAACCCTTTAATGATCACCAACTAACCACACACAATTAGTAGCTACTTTATTCATCTCAGAGATACTTTTACATCAAATACAACTAGCAATTCAAAATATTGGTCTTGAAAGAATATCTCCCTGATTTAGTGTATGTGAGACAGGAAAGACAGAAGCTAATCAACAGAAAAGGAAAGAAGCAAATCAACGCAACAATGTCTTAGAAGCAGATTATTAAACACTGTTTGAAATATAACCAGTATCTAAAGTAGACCTTTTGGAAGCCTCCAATTTCTATCTTAAATCAGCAATCTCAGCTTCACCGGATGCTAATCTTTGTTGAGAGGTAGCCTCAGCTTCAATGGCAATTTTCACTCGTAATTCCAAGTTGTGTTCATCGAAAGAACTTTTTAGGCCTTGAAAACGAGCCCAGGCCTTGAACTCGGAATCCCTAGCCTCACTGTCATCACTGCATGATCTTGTTAGGGTTCTTCTGGATAGCACAGACGAAAACAATGTACACCAAAAGAACATATATTAATATGAGAACTTTCCCATTTTCATGCACATCTAATCTCCTACGACAGCAGGATTGTTTTGCTCAGAAAGGAAGAACCATATTCACTTCTTATATATCTCAAATGCAGACTGAGGACGAGCTTTAATAGGGAGAAGAGGAAAATTCTCAAGAGTACAACGTATTGAACGTAAAAAATTCATCCGATGCTCCATAACTTCTACAGGCAGTGTATTTCAGTCAGTGCTTTAACAGTAATGAGCACTCGATGAACAAAAGATGCATATTTCCTACAAGTCAACTGTGTGGAAGGCAGGCACCATTGTCTGCCTTAGTGCCTGATTTATTCAGTTGCTGATAGCTATATCTATATATATATTATAAAGTAATGATTTTACCTTTTTAATCAATGCCACATGTCATAAAAATTCTTCCCTCCAAAAAGCCTTTGAGTCCATGTCTTTTTATTTATGAAAAAATATTTCCTAATCAAACTTACAAGGAAACATGAGTAAAAGATATTCTGGATGTGTCAATAAAAATTAAGTGGCAGATTTTGCTTTTATAATAAATTTATTTTCTATTATTATTACTTTAAATACTTCATTCTTGTTATACATCCATATATCTACTTCATTCATAATTTTTCTCTTCAGAACTATTTGATTTTACAAAAATACAAAAATTTTGGTTATTGTTGGAATCTTGCTAAATAAATAAAGATATAAAACATATTCATTTTTTCCGTGTAACACACAAATACAATACTAGTTCGGTGTAAATTACTAGTTTCTAAAACCAGTTACAGGCGATTAAAGCAATTGTTATGATCTGATGCATACAGGTTTACATGCATGGAACTTTATAAAACAACTAGACACGTGGGAATAAAAATCCTTTATTCAATGAAAAGCAATGTTAACCAAAAACCTTGATTGAATAGAAGTAAACTTTTGATATCTAACAGTAATTTGTTCGATGATACTTTCCTAGAAAATAGGGATTCACGTTTGAACATAGCCAAAATCAGCTTTAGTTCTGAATCACTCTCCTCTAAATCATGTACCTGCATCGGAAAAGTCAAACTTATAGAAACTATTTATGTAGAAGCTGGGTTATAATCTTAAATGAAAATCTTCCATGTGTTCAACTTAATTGAAGACCACATGAAATTATGTGATTGTTAAACATCTAATACTAATGCGACCAGTTGATAAGCTATGCACCAGCGTGAAACTAGATTATCCTAATATCCTACTACTGAGAAATTAACTGCTGCAATGCAGAGGAAAAGATGCGCGCTTGTACTGAATGGTCTCTACCGTTACGGTCCTAGTGGGACCATAATTGATCTCTACCATCTTCACCCCCGGTTCGTAGGGAATAGAAAGGTTCATATCAATTGGGTTCAACTAGAACCAGGAGGGTCCAGATCATCGAAGATATTCCCAAGAAAAAAGTTATGAGGGAATTCACACCATAGCCTGCAATTTTTGCATTTCAGCATCTTGGGCAGCTGCTCTGCTAGATAACCTTTTCATCTCTTCAGCCTATTTATAAGAACAGAAGGTTTAAACACTTTACAGGAACAAAAGAAGTTGGGTAAATAAGAGAAAGAAGAGCAAAAAGGCGAGGGAAAGAGGATATGACTCCAACTGTGAAAATCAACGTACTTTCCACTCCAGGATATCAGAAAGATAATGAACATCAGCACGAAGAGAATGAATATCTGAAGCTGCCTCTTTATATTTAGTTAGTTTGACTCTGCATTTTACCCATCTTCTCTGGAAAGAAAGAAACCAAAGCTTTGAATTCTACTATAATTTCTTTTCTACCTGGGAAAAATGATCCTATAAATATTTATAGCTCTAGCATTATAATTTAAGGAATTAACACGTACTGAACGATCACAAGGAATTCATCAATCCATATTCCTACTTGGATCTTTAAATGCTTCTTCCTGCTTTTTCTCGATCAGATTTTTCTCATTTATACACTTCTATATCTCCAATGCCAACTCAGTTTTTCTGGATTCCAGGATAGCAGAAGATTGATCAAATACATCTACTACTTCACTTTTCAAACTCATTTCCTTTTCCTTCCAGGCAAGATTGTCTTTCTCAACCTAAGATCAGTGTAATAAATTGTCAATATTAGAAAGACGTAACACTATGACATCATCATGTACCAACATATAAATGAAACTATCAACACATTACAACCTGTAGTTTCTCTAATAATGCTCGATACTCAGCTACATCTGCCTTGGCCTTTGCAAGTTGATCTTTAACCAGAATATAAGCTTGGGAAGACCGTTTACCCTTCACATTCTTCAAATTATTTTGTCAAGAAAACATCAAACAGAAGGACAATAGATGAAGTGAATAAATAGTCACTTCTAGGAATGGAGATCAAGAGTTCATAAGTTAACCTGCATAATAGATAACCGCATCAGTATATCAACCCTCTCTTCATGAAACTTTTTAAGTTGCTCTAGTCGTGAAGATGATGCGTCCTGCACAGTAGCTCAAGTTTAACATTACCAGCTTTGGAGAAACTATATCCACCTAAAAGGACACAAATTGGAGAGCCCGTACCATTAAATCCCTAAGAGTAGCCTCCATGTCTTGCAAATTCATTTGTTTATCTTTAGGTTTTTTAACATTGACATGATTATTTCCCATACTTAGGACGGGGAAAAATGTGCCCTTTGCTGCATCTCTTTGTGTTCTAAGAATAGCCAATTTCCTCAAGTTCTGAAACAGTAACCTCGAATTTGTTAAAAAGTAGAAGAGGCTATTTTGAATATAGAGATAATACATTAAACTTTATTATCTCTTCTAACTTGGGTATCTACAACTGGAAGCTCTTACCTGTATATATAGGCTACTCTAGAAATTTAAAACTAAACAAGATTTGGTTAAACCAATCCTTTACATATTAAAATAGCTAATAGATCAATCCTAATTTGACTAGGAAAATAACCAATAAACTAATCCTAATATAATTAGGACTTTTAAACATATCCAAATTCTAAATCAAGTTTATTTTCTAACATCCCCCTTTAAACTTGATTTGATTCTCGTAACTCCAAGCAAAGCTCTCAGCTGGATGAACACGTCACTCTTGAGGGGATTTGTTAAAATGTCGGCAATCTAATCTTGAGACTTCACATACTCTATCTTCACTTTCTTCCTTGCGACACATTCTCGAACTCTTTCGCCATTGCCCTTTTGAACTATCAGCATAGTCAATGCCATCCCTTTGACTACGGCCTTTTGCAACCCACCTTGCCTTGTATCTTTCTATTTCATCTTTTGTATTTCTCTTTATTTTATAAACTGGCTTTACTCTAATGACTTTGTGTCTTTTAGGTAAAGTCGCAAGCTCCCAAGTATCATTCCTTTTGATCGTCTTGATCTTTCATCCACAACTCTTCTCGACCTTTCGCTCATATCAGCTTCCTCAAATGTTATTAGATCACAATTAGCATGGAGACAAAAGAGATTTAGATCTTCATTTAAATTTCGAGTTACTTTATAGATCTCACTCAAACTTCTAAAGCGAGGAGTTCTTTCTTCAGGACTCGAAATTGTTGCAAAGGAGTTTCCTTGACCAATAGTTGGAGATGGAGTTGCAGTTGGAACTGCACTTGAAGTTGCAGTAGGAATTGGAGAGATAGAATCCCTATTTGCTTCCACTTCTTGCTCTTGAAGTGGCAAGAATTTATCTTCTTTTTGCTCATTAGTACCCCAATCCCATTCTGCTTCTTCATCAAATTGAACATCTCTACTAATAATAATCCTTCCACTAATAGGATTGTAAAGCTTGTAACCTTTGAAGCGTTTATCGTAGCCAATAAAAACAAGCTTTTGACTCTTGTTGTCAAGCTTGGATCTAACTTGATCTCGAACATGAGCATGGGCTATGCATCCAAAAACTCGTAAATGGTTGATGCCAGGCTTCTTTTTGTACCAGGCTTCCAATGGTGTCTTGTTAGAAAGACTCTTTGTAGCACTACGATTCAAAAGATACACAGCACAATCAACACAGCTTCAGCCCAAAATTCTTTCGGCATTCCTTTGGTCTTCAACATGCTCCGAATCATCTCAAGAATCACTCTATTTTTTCTCTCAGCAACTCCATTCTATTGAGGCGATCGAGGAACTGGCAAAGGACGTCGAAGACCTGATCTTCACAAAACCTTCCAAATTCTTTTGATGTGAATTCTCCGCCTCTATCAGATCTCAAAGCTTTTATCTTGTAATCACTTTCCTTTTCAACAAGGGCCTTAAATATCTTGAATTTCTCAAACGCTTCAGATTTTTCTTTTAGTAAATAGACCCAAGTTTTTCGGCTATAATCATCAATGAAAAGAATAAAGTACTTATGTTTAACCTAAGAACTTGGATTTATAGGCTCACAAATATCGGCATAGACAAGTTCAAGTGGCCTCTTTGTTCTTGATGTAGCCTCCTATGGAAAACTTTTCCTAGCTTGTTTCCAAGAAGACAGCCTTCACAGATTTGCTCCGGATGATTGATGAGAGCCAATCCATTCACCATATTATTTTTTGACATCAAAGACAAATTTTCAAAATTTATGTGCCCAAATCTGAAATGCCAAAGCCAAGAAGTTTCTTTTACACAAGCTTTAAAACATTTTGCTGTATCATTCTGAATATTTAATACAAACAATCTATTTCTTGTTATTGGCACTTTTGTTATCAAAACATTATTTTCATCCCTTATTACACAATGTTTATCTTCTAACAAAATTGTGTAATTTTTCTCAAGAAGTTGGCCAAGACTCAAAATATTACTTTTTAATTTTGGCACGTAATAAACTTCAGAAATAAGACGATGTCTTCCATCTTTCAAACGGATTAGAATCTTACCTTTGCCTTCCACAGAGATCGTAGAGCCATCTCCAAATTTTACATTACCCTTGATAGTTTCATCGAGCTCTGCAAACATGCTCCTTTTTCCACTCATGTGACTGCTAGCTGCTGTATCAAGATACCATGAAGTCCCATCTCCATTAGGTTCACCTTGATGAGCCATCAACAAGGTTATCTCCTCTTCTTGTTGTTTCTCTATATAATTTGCTTTCTCAGCCACAACTTTTGGATTTTTTCTTCATTCATAAGAATAATGCCCAAATTTCTGACAATTATAACATTGAATTGACGATTTATCATACTTTCCTTTGCCTTTTCCATGCCTAGGTCCTTGTGTATTATTCTCTTCTTGATTGGATTGATTAAATCCTCCTCTTCCGCCACGTCCTCGCCCACTTTGTCCACGACCACATCCACGTCCTCTTTGACCTTCATTATTATTGGAGTTTTCTTCTTTCTTCAAAGTAAGATTACTTTGAAGAACCTTTTCAAGGACTTCCTTATCCTTCTTTTTATGTCTTTCTTCATGGGCTTGTAACGAACCCATGAGTTCATCAATAGACACGGTATCTAAATCCTTTGATTCTTCAATGGCTACTACAATATATTCATATTTTGGATGCAAAGAACGAAGGATTTTTTCTACTACACGGATATCTTTCAAATCTTCTCCATATCTTTTTAATTGATTGGAAACCACCAAAAGTCTTGAAATATAATCTGATATAGATTCAGTATCATTCATATGGAGAGATTCAAACTCACCTCTTAAAGTCTGAAGACGAACCTTTTTTACCTTATCTACTCTCTTTTGAGATTTTTGAAGAATCTCTCATGCTTCCTTTGCAATAGTGGCACATGAAATCTTCTCGAACACTGCTTCATCCAAACATAGATGGATGATAGAAAGAGCTTGTTGATCTTTCTTACGAGATCTTGTCAACACGTCTTTTTGAGCTTGACTCAAGGTTGCTTCTTCATCCAGTTCCGTGTAGCCTTTTTCTACAATCTCCCAAGCATCTTAAGAGCCAAGAAGGGCTTTTAGACGAATTGCCCAATTATCGTAATTATTCTTCGTCAGGTGAGGGAATTGAAATGGTAGCATCCCATTAGCCATCATATTTACCTAGCTCTAATACTACTTTGTTAGAAAGTGGAATAGGCTATTTTGAATATAGAGAGAATATATTAAACTTTATTATCTCCTCTAATTTGGGCATCTACAACTAAAAGCTCTTACCTGTATATATAGGCTACTCTAGAAATCCAAAACTAAATAGGATTTGGTTAAACCAATCCTTTATATATTAAAATAGCTAATTGATCAATCCTAATTTGACTAGGAAAATAACCAATAAACTAATCCTAATATAATTAGGACTTTTAAACATATCCAAATTCTAAATCAAGTTTATTTTCTAACAGAATTCTCCTTCATAAAGACAACCAGAAGAGTAAATACCAAATTATAAATAATTGAGTTTTAGAGGATAAATATTTATCTGTTCTCACTAGCAAAACTTCATCACTAGTATTAATTAGAGTTAATTTCAAAAGAAGTCCCTATTGTTGTCATCAATTCTCAAATTGGTCCCCATCATTGAAATATTCAAATTCAATTCCTGATGTTTCACAAATATAGTCAAATTAGTCCCTATGGTTTAGAAACATTCATATTAGTCCTTAACATTTCACAACGATAGTCAAACTAATTCCCATTGTTTGAGAAAAATCATATTAGTCCTGTTGAAGAATATTCTGGTTATTAATATTATTTCCTTATTCTATGGTATTAATTAGGTAATAGTTTAGATTAGGTAAGTAGTCAAGTTGGTTTTCTTATTATTCTAGTTTCCTTAAAATTCTAGTTACCTTATTAGTCTAGCTTCTAATCTTGCTTACTAAGTTATCATGCCTATAAATAGGCTCTTCTATTGTATTCATTAAAATATCAAAAATTCATAATGTAGTCTTTATTATTTCGCTTCTAGAGCTAACGTTGGTGATTGCTTCAACCATCTTCAGCATTTTCATATTTTCTCTCCATATTTTATGTTTTATATATTTTTCACATGTTATCAGAGCCACCCTCCTGGTAGACTGCTTCCCTTTTATAAAATAAAAATATTAAAAAAAACTAAACCAAACAGTCGTGTCAGCCTATGGGTCTCATATCTATCCAAGCGGTGGTGTTAGCCTACGGGTCACATGACTCTCTGCAGTAGAACTTAGTCCATAGCCTGCTGTTATTATTGTAACTAACTGTATGTGCTAGTTGTGTGTTAGTTATAGTTAGTGACAGCTTAGCAGGTAGTTATAACTATCTGTAGAAGGCTCTAGAGTGTAGGAACTATTGTCTATAAGTAGATGTATCCTGTACACCTACAATTAATGACATAAGCAATGCTTTCTCTCAAAATTCTCTCTGGCTTTACTTTAACATGGTATCTAGAGCCTTCTAAGATCTAAGAGGTTTTTTTTTCTTTTTTCAAGCTTCAAGCTCAATCTTCCATGGTTGCCTAACATTTCTTCTTCATTATTCATCAATTTCATCTTTTGATTGTGTTTCATATGCTTGTCTTGTAATTCTTCATCATTTCTTCCATAAATCTTCAACATATCTTCATTTTTCACCTAGGGTTTTTACACCTACAAATCTCTAATTTCATCTGCAATTTAGCTCTCTCAGCTAAGAAAATTCATCATTCTACTTTATTTAGGATTGCAATTCATTTAATCGATTTCTTTTTGCAATCTCCACATCAAATCTCACATTCTCTCCACTTCTTACTTTTAGCAAAACCCTAGCTCATGGCTTTACCTTCAAATGAGTCATTGCCTTCTAGATTGAAGCAACTACTGCAGTGTTTTCAATCATTTGTTACAATCAAACTAGATGATCAAAATTACTTATTCTGGAAGACTCAATTTCAATCTCTTCTCGAGGCTTCAGGACTTCTCAATCATGTTCTAGGTCTTGTACCATGTCCAGATCCACTTCTAAGACATGCTGATGGATCAGTTACACCAAATCTAGAGTTTACTACTTGGATGACAACTGATCAGTATCTCAAGACCTGCTTCTATGTAGCAGTCACTCCTACTATCTTCTTTGTTATACACCAACTTTCCACCTCCACAAATATCTGGACAACTATTGAGAAAAGATTTCAAACATATAGTAGAACACACATCTATCAACTGAGACATAAACTTCACCACATCACAAAAGGGTCAAAAACTATGCAAGCCTATATCGATGAAGTGAAATCTCTTACTAATGCCTTAGCTACTGCTGGTGATAATCAAAGAGAAGAAGATATTGTCTATTATATTCTTCAAGGTTTACCTACTACCTTTGATTTCATTAGAAACACCATAAGAGTAAGGCTTGAACTAATCACTATTCCTGAATTGTCTAGTCTACTTCTTAATGAAGAACTGGATTTGTCCTTCAGTAATAAACTCGTTATTGGTGAATCACCTACTGCCAATACTCCACAAGACCTCCACATTGCTCTCTATGCCTCTTCTAACAATCACAGGGGCAGAGGCAAAGGTAGGGGTTTTAACTCCAATGGCAGAGGCAAAGGACAAAGAACTTCAGGTAGAGGTACTAACTTTTCTCGACCAGTTCAATCCACTCTACCTTCCTAAAATCATTTGTCAAATATGTGGTAAGCCAAATTATAATGAATTACAGTGTTGGCATAGGTTTGATAGGGACAACTACTATTATGTCAAGCCTGAACAAACTGCTTACACTGCTCAAGTGCAACAACCTACTACATCCTTTTCTGTTGCAGGCCCATCTCAATCACCTTGGTATCTAGATATAGGAGCTACTAGTCATGTTGTACATGACATAACTCGGGTTCAAAATCCTTAGCCTTATATGGGCACAACTTTAGTCACTGTGGGCAATAGAGTTACTATTCCTATTTAGAATATTGGTTCTGGTATTCTCTCAACTAAAATTGCTAAATTTCTTCTATCTCATCTGCTTTATGTAACTTCCTTATCCTCTAATCTTTTATCTATTTATCAATTAACCAAGGATTATGACAGTACTGCTATTTTTAATGCCAAGGAGGTCATCATCCTGGACAATAAATCTAGTTTGGTAATGTTCTATGGCCCTTATGAGCAAGGACTTTATCCAATTCCTTCCAATTTTTCTACATTCAGACCTCTATCTTCTCACAGTACTACAACTTGCCACTGTGTTTGCACTAATTTTGAAGCTTCTCAAGACAGGACTTGGCATCTTAGACTAGATCATCCCTTACAACATATTTCTAGTGTCATTGCTTCTTGTACAGAGCATTGTAATGATTGTGCTGTAACTAAGTCACATAAGCTTCCTTTTTCTATTTCTACTACTCAATCTTCTAAGCCCTTTGAATTGATACACTCAGGTGTATGGGGTCTTTCCTTAATTGAATCTTGTATGAAATACAAGTATTATGTTATTTTCTTGGATCATTTCACTAGGTTTGTGTGGATTTATCCTCTGCATTACAAAAGTGATATCTATAATATGTTTGTCAGTTTTCATGCCATGATTACCACTCAGTTTCAAGTACAAGTTAAAATTTTAGGTCTACCAATGGTAAGGAATATGTAAACCACAATTTTTAGACCTACATTCAAAATTTAAGGATCATAGACAATACTTCTTGCCCTCATACACCTAAGCAAAATGGCAGAATTGAAAGGAAACATCAGCATCCAATACAAACTACTCTTACTTTTCTTAATCATAGTCATATGCCTATCTAATATTGGATGAAAGCTCTTGCTGCAGCAAACCATCTTATTAACAGACTACTAATTCCTACTCTTCGAAACAAGTCACCATTTGAGCTTCTTTATGGGATAAGTCCTAACTATAGTGCTCTGAGAGTGTTTGGTTGCCTATGTTTTCTATGGCTTAAGCCATACACCTCACATAAACTAGAAAACAAGTCAAAACCATGTGTTTTCTTAAGTTATTCCTATACTACAAAAGGTTATAAATGCCTAGACTTAGAAACAAACCGAGTGTATCTATCTAGGCATGTCAAATTTGTGGAGAACACATTCCTCTTTGCTGCTAAGCCACATAACTCAGCCATTTCATCTCTAGACAAGCTACTTTATCACTTCCCATCTTACCAGTCCTG
The DNA here is from genome assembly GCA_028554755.1 of Cordia subcordata. NCBI lineage: Eukaryota > Viridiplantae > Streptophyta > Magnoliopsida > Boraginales > Cordiaceae > Cordia > Cordia subcordata. The sequence goes on from JAPTOF010000013.1 coordinate 15,103,703, forward strand.
CTCACATTTCATTGCATCCTCACAGTCTTAAGTTCTACCTACATCACATTCATCATTCCTAACTTCTGCAACTCTAGTTATCTCAAATCCAGAGATGTCTTCTCCACAATCTTCTCATACAAATTCTACAGGTCCCGATCCCAATTTTCCATCTCCTACATAGCAGAGTGTTACTCCAAGTTCTGTCAGTTCCTCCTTCAACTCCTATTAGAAATCTTCTGCTAACATGATTGGCACATCTTTTTCTTCTAGTCAAACAAATCATGGATCTGTCAACTCCCATTCTATGCTGACAAGATAAAAAACAGGCTCTCTTCCTCCTCCATTGCATTCAATGGCTCTAGTGCCTACTAAGATTGAGCCTACTACATATAATGAGGCTTCTAGATATCCCTGTTGGTAGAAAGCCATGCAAGAAGAGTTCTAGGCTTTGCAATAACAAAGTACCTTGACACTTGTTCCATTACCCCGAGACAGAAAGACAATAGGGTGTAAATGGGTGTTTAAGATCAAGAAAATGCTTATGGTACCATTACTAGGTACAAGGCTAGATTGGTTGCTAAAGGGTACAACTAAGAACAAGGCATATACTATGCAGAGACATTCAGTCCTGTAGTAAAATCACCTACAATCAGGATTGTTATCTCCCTAGCTCTTCATTATGGGTAGACACTGCATCAACTAGATATTTCTTGTTAAATATAGTGGTTGTCTTTGTACTAGATCTCTTCCACATCAGAAGAGATACTTTATTTTCTCTACTTTGCAATAGTATAAATATACGGGGCTAATTACTATTGAGAGTACAAAAGCCTTCTTTTATTCTTAATCAACATGGTATCACAGCCAGGTTGAAAACAAAACCTTAATCCTTAACCTATCCTTCTTTTTTTCTTTTTTCCTTTCAACTTACTATTGAAAAAAAAAAGAATATATTTATACACCACCCAAAAACCCTAGCCGCCACCATTACCCCAAAACCCTAACCGCTGCCACTACCCCAAAACCCTAGTAGCCGTTACCACCCCAAAACCCTAGCCACCACTACCACCACTCTAACATCCTAGCTGTCGCCACTATCACCTAGAAACCTAGCCATTGCCGCCACTACCACAAAACCCTAGCCGCTGCCGCCCTCCTTTCTGCCTTCGGTCATCAATATATATATATATAAAAAAGAAGAGAATGTTCACTGCCTCACGCTCTTTTGTTCCATGCATTCAATTTCTTCCCAGTTATTTTCTAGTTTTCTCTAATTTCTGACAACAGTAGCTGAAAAAAAATGCAGCTTCATGTTTGATTGTTCTTTGGAGATTTGAGTTGTTCATTATCCTTTTGTGTGTGGGAGTTGCTGTGTTTAGTGCAAGTCACTACACATTCTTTCTTTTGTTTTCATCATGAAGATTGAAAATAACAGGTCTTCTGCATCTGAAGCTACTACTTCTACTGCATCTAAGCCCTTAGTAGTGGTTCCCACTTTTTCTGGCACTCCCACTATTACTTTGGAAAAGTTGAATGGAAATAACCATTCCTATCGGTCTGTTGCAGATTTGGTTCCTTGGACAAGGCTTAGAGGACCGCTTAACTTCTGAATGTTCTTCTGATCTGTCTGATGATGATGCTTGTACTTGGTGTCGTGTTGATACCCAATTGGTTAATTTACTATGGCAATCTTTGGAGCCACCCATTATGTGTGGATTTTGACAATGCAAGACTTGTAATTCTATTTGGTCTACTGCTCGGGTTCTTATATTCCAATTAGGTTACCAGGGTTTATGATGTGGTTTGTGACATGCTACATGGGCCATCTCCTAATATGGATTTACCCACATATTATAGTCAGTTTCAAAGTTCTATGATGGAGTTCTGGGACCTATTTCCTGTCACCATTGATCCAAAGAAGATTCAGCAGCAATGGGATCATCTTTTTCTTGTTCTTTGGTTACACAGCCTCCCCGCTCAGTATGATTCTGTTCGTTCATAACTTTTGTCTGAATCCACCTTACCAACTTTGGAGAATGCTTATGCCCGGTTGAATCATGCTTACCCACAGACTATGACATCTGCTTCACTTTTTGATCAATCTGCTCTTGTCACCCTTGTCCCATCTGACACCAGTAATTGTGGAGGTCGAGGTAGAGGTCGTGGCATTTCTGGTCGTGGGGGAGGCTGCTCTAATAATTGCCAACGTCCTCGCTGCACATATTGTAATAAGTTGGGACACGTTCATGACAGTTGTTGGAGCCTCCATGGTCGACCCCAGCAAGTGGCAAATGCTATTCAAGCCTCTCAACCAAACAATTCCACTACCTAGACTTCTATTGAACCTTCTATGGTGACTATTACTGAGGAGGAGTAGCAGTCGTAAGTATCTCAAAGAGCAATGCACCCCACCCAGAGCACCACTGTTTCTTATGCCAATGTTGGTTCATCCTCTGTACTTCTTTGTACTTCTAAGCCGAATCATAGTCCTTAGGTTATTGACTCCGGTGCATTTTACCATATTACTGGTAATGCTCATTTACTTTCTGATTTTTACCTTGGTTATTTCTCTAGTGTCACACTTGCCGATGGCTTCTTTATGTCTGCTTGTGGAGTTGGTAATGCCTGTTCCATATCCTTTATTGTGTTGCCCTCGGTGTTATATCTTTTGAAATTCCCTTTCAATCTTTTGTCTATCAGTAAACTCACTAAATCCCTTAATTGTTCTATATCCTTTAATCCTAACTCTGTGTCTTTTCAGGATTTGAAGACGGGTGTGAATATTGGTACCGGGCATGAAGAGCGCGGTCTTTACTATCTTGATCTGTCTATCCCTACTACGTGCACTGTTACCCCTACACAAAAGCAAGTCCATTCTCATTTAGAACATCCATCTTTGGCTAGTCTCAAGAAAATGGTTCCCCACCTTAGTCATGTTAGTAAGATTTCTTGTGTGTCGTGTCAATTAGGTAAACATAGTCGTAACTCCTTTAGTAATCGTTTCAATAAATAGGCTGTTGCCCCATTTGCTCTTATTCATTCTGATATTTGGGGTCCAAGTCGCACTGTTTCCAAATTTGGGTTTCATTATTTTGTAACATTAATTGATGATTATTCTCCCATGACTTGGTTTTTCTTAATGAAAGAACACTCTGAAGTTTTTTCTATCTTCTCGAAATTTTATATTGAAATTTACACACAGTTTGAAGTCTCTATCAAAACTTTTCGAAGTGATAATGCTAAAGAATATTTGTCTGGTGCTTTCACTTTGTTTCTAACTACTCATGGCATCCATCACCAAACATTTTGTGCACATACGCCACAGCAGAACGGGGTCGCCGAGCGAAAAAATCGCCATCTCATTGAGACGGTCGGCACCTTTTTGCTTTATATACATATACCCCTTCATTTTTGGGATGATGCCATTTTGATTGCCTGTTTCCTTGTTAACCGAATGCCTTTCTTTGTACTTCCTGATCAGATTACCTTCTCCATTTTATTTCCCTGTGATCCTATCTATGCCTTATCCCCTCTGTTTTTGGTTATGTCTGTTTTGTTCATAATCTCTCTCTCGGGGAAGACAAGTTAGGGGCTCAGTCCATTAAGTGTGTTTTCCTTGGCTATACACGACAACAAAAATGATACCGATGTTACTCTCAACAACTCAATAAATGGTTTGTATCTGCTGATGTCACCTTTTTCGAGACAACTCCTTACTTTCCTCCTAGTCCCTCTCTTGCTCCTGTAGTCGAGTCATTATCCCTCCCCGTGCCTATCTTCGATACCCCTATCGCTTCTGCTCTTACGATTACCCCCAATTCTTCTCCTTTCACAGTGGACACTTTGCGCCTGGATAGATCGGACCTTCGGGTTTATGCCCGTCGCCATTGTGCTCTATCACCTACACTAGTACCAAATAGCTGACTGCCTTCAGATCCAGCCCCTACTCTTGTGCCTTCTGACATCAACCTACCTATTGCACTTTGTAAAGGTATTCATTCGTGCAACACTAAACATCCTATTTCTAATTTTGTGAGTTATGATGGTTTATCTCCTTCCTATGCCTTGTTTGTTATATCTTAAACCTCTGTTTCTACACCTAAGACTGTGGTAGAAGCATGTGCTCATCCAAGTTGGCGGGCTGCAATGCTTGACGAGATGTCTGCCCTACATGATAATATAACTTGGGAGTTGGTTGATTTACTGCCTAGTAAGTCCCCTGTTGGTTGTCGTTGGGTGTATACAATGGAGATCTCTCCGAATGGACGTGTTGATCTCTTGAAAGCCTATCTTGTGGCCAAGGGATATACACAAGTCTATGGTCTTGCCTATGGCGATACGGTTTCACCTGTTGCAAAAATGTCCTCTGTTCATATATTCCTTGCTCTTGCTGCTATACATAATTGGTCTCTTCATCAATTTGATATTAAAAATGCCTTTCTTAATGGTGATCTTGAAGAAGAGGTGTATATGGAGCAAGCCTCGGGGTTTATTGCGCAGAGGGAGTCTAAGAAAGTCTGTCACCTAAAAAAGGCTCTATATGGTCTCAAGCAATCTCCTAGAGCTTGGTTTGGACGTTTTAGTATGGTAGTTCTTGAATTTGGATTCACTTGGTATGGTGTTGATCATTCTGTCTTCTACTAATGTTCTAATGGAAAATGTCTTCTGCTAATTGTATATGTTGATGATATTGTAATAACTGGTGATGACACTGCAGGCATAAATGATTTAAAGACATTTCTCTATTAGAAGTTTTAAACCAAAGATTTGGGTCATTTACACTATTTCTTGGGCATAGAGATGGCAAAATCAAAACAAGCAATTTATATATCTCAGCGAAAATATGCTTTAGATATGCTGAGTGAGGCAGGACTACTTGGTGCACGACATCCCAACCTGAAACTTCTGCTAAAAGAGGGGGAGTTGATGATAGATCCAAGAAGATAGAGAAGATTGGTCAAAAAACTCAATTATCTTACTGTGACTTGATCAGACATCTTATTTGCAGTTAGTGTGGTAAATTAGTTCCTGAATGCTCCACAAATAAAGCATTAGGATGCAGTTCTTCAAATTTTGAGGTTTATTAAAGAATCTCCTAGAAAAGGGTTACTTTACAGTAATAGGGGACATATGGATATTACTGGGTGCTCAGATATAGATTGAGCAAGTAGTCCTTCTGATAGGTGGTCAACCTCTGGGTATTGTGTGTTTGTTGGGGGAAATCTTGTCTCGTGGAAAAGTAAGAAGCAAGATGTGGTTGCACGGTCAACTGCTGAGTCAGAATATCGAGCCGTGGGTCTTGCTACTTGTGAGTTAACATGGGTTAAGAATCTTCTAACAGAAATTGGGTTTAGTAATTCTAGTCCGATGAAGCTTATATGGGATAATCAAGCTGCCATTCATATAGCCACAAATCCAGTGTTTCATAAGCGAACAAAGCATATAGAGATTGATTGTTATTTTGTAAGAGAGAAGTTGTTATCAAAATAGCTTGTTACTTCTTATGTTAGCTCTAGTGATCAATTAGCTGATTTGTTTTCAAAATCTCATAATGGCCCTCATGTTAAGTATATTTGTAACAAGTTGGGCACTTATGATATATATGCTCCAGCTGGTAGAGGAGTGTTAAGTAGAATGGTTGTCTTTGTACTAGATCTCTCCAACATCGGAAGAGATAATTTATTTTCTCTACTTTGCAATAATATAAATATATGGGGCTAAGTACTATTGAGAGTACGAAAGCCTTGTTTTATTCTTAATCAACATTTCTAATGCCTTCTTGCATGGTGATGTTGAGGAAGATGTTTACATGGTTCAGCCACAGGGTTTTACAAATCCCTAAAGACCTGACTTGGTTGAGAAGCTTTAAAAATTCCTATATAACAGGCCCCAAGGGCCTGGTACTCTAAACTGTCTTCTTTTCTATTGTCCCAGGTATTTCACACTACTCATGTAGACACATCCCTGTTCATCCAGAAAACTTTTACGCATACTCTTATTCTTTTAATACATGTAGATGACATTATTTTCATAGGGACATCATCATAGACAATAATGGACATGATTGGCATCATGAAACAAGAGTTTGCTATTAAATATCTAGGTTTTCTATCTCATTTTCTAGGCATTGAGGTTCAACATAGCAATTCAGGCCTTCTTTTACACCAAACAAAGTATGTAAAAGAGCTACTTCATAAGGCAAGACTCACTGCCTACAAATTTGCACTAACACCTACAGTTTCAGAGTATGAAGTTACTTCTAAAGATCGTACAGAACCCTATGACAATCTTACTCACTATAGCAGTCTTGTTGGAGCTTTGCAATATCTCACAGTTACCAAGCCAGAGTTATAGTATGCAGTTAATACATTGTGTCAGAAAATGCATGCACTAACAAGGGCTGACTATGCTGCACTAAAGAGGTTGCTCAAATATATTTAGGGTACTCTCACATAGGGACTTCTCTTCACTCCTGGGCCTTAACACTACAGGCATTCTCAAATAGTGATCGGGCCAGTGATGTGATAGATAGAAAATCCACTCCTGGGCCTTCAAGAAGCAACTTACTGTTGCTAAATCTTCTACTGAAACTGAGTACAAGGCCATGTCTCAAGCAGCTATAGAACTGACATGGCTTTTATAACTATTTCAAGCACTACATATTCCTCCCATTGTTCCTGTTCTATACTGTGATAATGTTTTAGCCCTAATGTTGGCCTCTAATCCAGTTTTCCATGCTAGAACTAAACATATTGAGCTGGATTATCATTACATCAGGGAGCAAGTGGTGGCTAAAAGACTAACCATCTCTTATCTTCCATCTATAGAACAACTGGCAGATATTTTTGCAAAGGCCTTGTCCACGTAGTAGTTCTCTTATCTCTAAAACAAGCTTCCCTTGGCACGCCCAAGATCAGCTTGAGAGGGGCCTGTTAGAGTATAGAAGAACTTAGTCCATAGCTAGCTGTAAATAGAGTATAATAGCCAGCTGTTATTATTGTAACTAACTGCATATGCTAGTTGTGTGTTAGTTATATAGTTAGAGATAGCTTAGTAGGTAGTTATAACTACCTGTAAAAGGCTCTAGAATGTAGGAACTATTGTTTATAAATAGATCTATCTTGTACACCTATAGTTAATGAAATAAGCAATGCTTTCACTCAAAATTCTCTCTGACTTTACTTTAACACTATCCAAATCCAAATCCACATCCGAATCCAAATCCAAGTCCAATCCAGTTTCCAGTTACTATCTCAATCTAAGTTTCGTCTAATGGTCATAGGGATTCATCACACCAAAGTGGTACACATGACCCCCAAATCAATCCTAATTCCATCCCTGTTCAAGGTTAGATGAGCCATAGTGGCCGTGGTGAGTTCTGCGTTAGACGAGCCATGGTGACCCATCCCTTCGATCAAGATCAAGTTTTCCTTTGAAGACCTTTCAAACTCAAGGTCATATCTCTAATACCACCTTGAGTTTGAGAGGGGGTGTTAAAGAATATTTTGGTTATTAATATCTTTTCCTTATTTTATGGTATTAAATTAGGCAATATTTTAGATTAGGTAATTAATCAAGTTGGTTTCCTTATTATTCTAGTTTCCTTTGAATTCTAGTTACCTTATTAGTCTAGTTTCTAGTCTTGCTCACCAAGTTATCATGCCTATAAATAGGCTCTTTTATTGTATTCATGAAATATCAACAATTCACAATTGTAGTCTTCATTATTTTGCTTCTAGAGCCACCGTTGGTGGTGGCTCCAACCATCTTTAGCACTTTCATATTTTCTTTCTCCTTATTTTATGTTTTATATATTTTCCACAAGTCCTTAATATTTTACAAACTTACTCAAATTAGTCATGTTTTAAGAAAAAATGAATAGAAAAATATTTGGACTAATTTGAGTGTGTTTGTAAAATATTGAGGACTAATATGAATTTTTTTCCAAACAATCGAGACAAGTTTCAGTATCTTTTTGAAACATTAATATAGAGAAATGTAATCATGTAAAGATGTTAAAGCTTCTCACTAATTAAAAAATGAATTACATCATGTATTTATAGGTATGACTAACTTCGTGCCCAAGTCATTAACAGATCAGCTTAACCACCTAGCACCTTAACTAACTTCCTGATAGCTAACTAACTGATCTGTCATTTAAGTACATATGCTATTGTCACTGACTGTGACACAATGCTTTAGTACAATAGTTTCTACTGTAAGCCTATCTAAACTATCTTCTGAGTTCTCCTTTCATCCCCCCTTAAGCTAAGCAAGGGTGACCATGTAAAGCTTGGACTTAAGATGATGGAAGACAGGCTTAGATAAGTGTTTAGTAATGAGGTTTGCCACCTGTTCAGTAGTGTTGATGTAGGAAACTGCCAATTGTTTAGATAAAACTTGTTTTCTAACAAAGTGATAGTCTATTTCTATGTGCCTTGTTCTAGCATGATGGACTGGGTTGTTAGCTAATGCTAGAGTTGAAGCACTATCATAGAGCAGTGTTGGAGTTGAAACTGAGACTCTTAAATCCTTAAGAATGTAGAGAAGCCACTTTAATTCAACAAATGTATAGGCCGTGGCTCTATACTCAGCCTCTGTGGAAGATCTTGCCATAGTAGGCTGCTTTTAGATGTCTATGAGATGAGACTATTTCCAAGAAAGATACAATAGTCAATTGTTGATTTCCTGTCCAGTGAGTCACTTGCCCAGTCTAAATTTGAGAAAGCTAAGAGAGTAAATGGTCTAGGTTGAAGTAGAATACCCTAAGAGTATGTATCTTTGATAAATCTGAGAAGCTTTTTGAGTGCTACATAGTTCAATTGTGTTGGATTGTGCATTAATTGGCATAAGCTATTAACTGCATACTGAATATCTGGCCTTTAGTAAGATACTACAAGGCCCCAACTATGCTTCTAAACTGTGTAGGATTAGAATATAGGAGCTGATCTACACCTTTCCCAGTAGACTCGGCCATGGTTGGAAGCTCAGTAAAGTGACATTCAGCCTTGCCAACTTTGTGAAGAATGTCTAAGGCATACTTGCTTTGATGAAAAAGCAATCCAGTGGAGGAGTAGGCCACTTCTAGCCCAAGGAAATGTGATAAAGGACCTAAGTCCTTCATAGCAAATTTCTGACCCATAGCTTTAATTAAGTCAGATATTGCTTGAGATGAAAATCCAGTGATGAGTAGATCATCTACATAGACAAGAATACTGGTGATAGAGTTGGCATAAAAATGTGTCTGAAGAGTCGTATATGAACCCCTGGCTGATTAAAAAAGATGACAACATTTGATACCAGGCCCTAGGGGACTGTTTTAGTCCATACAGGGACTTATTTAATTTGTAAACAAAATCAGTATGGTTAAGATCTTCAAAGCCTTGAGGTTGAACCATATAGACTACTTCCTCCAAAAAACCATGTAGAAAGGCATTAGAGACACCTAATTGCCTTAGTGACCACTTAAAAGTAATAGCCATTGTTAGTACAATCCTAATAGTTTGTGGTTTCACCACCGAACTGAAAGTTTCATGATAATCAATACCCTCTTGTTGATGAAACCCTTTGGCAACAAGTTTTGCTTTATATCTTGAAACTGTTCCATCTGTATTATATTAGATTCTATATACCCATTTGCATCTAATGGGATTTCTTGATGGAGGCAATGGAACTGCGTCTAGGTATTCTGTTGTATAAGGGCCTCATATTCCTCTTTCTTAGCTTAGATCCAATAAATAAAAGTGGAAGCTTGTTTGTAAGTAGTAGATTCTGTGGTAGGTGGATTTGTGACCTGTGTGTGCAGATTGTATAAAGGAGGTTTAAGGCTTCCTGTTTTTAACCTTATAAGCATGGGATGCAGTGACACAGGAAAGGATGACTCTAAAGAAGAGCTAGAAGCTACTACGGTAGAGGATTGTTTAAAGGAGTGAGACATAAAACTTGAAGAATTGTTGGAGGAAGAACCAATTACAAAGTATGGAGAATGGCTTGATGAATAAGCTGTAAATAAGGATTGCTAAGGAATAGATAGAGAAGAGTTCTGAACACTAGATGACTCATTTTCAGAGGCCGGACTGGGAGATAAAATGTTGTCAGATAATGATATAGATTGCTCATTGGCTGCAGAACTTAGTTAAGAAAAGGAAAAAGGTTGGATAGGAATAATAGTAGACACTGGAACATTAAAAGCAGTTTCAGAAGGACCATGGGAATTAGTATTTGAGGATGGAAACCAGTCAACAGGATTAATAGGACATGAAGTAGGCACAGTAGATTTTGCAAAGAGAAATACATGTTCTATGAACTGAACATGCCTAGAAATGTACACTCTGTTGGTTTGTGGATCCAAACACCTATACCCTTTGATGGTTAGGCAGTACCCTATGAAAATATAGGGAACATACCTAGGTTGCAATTTATGTTTGGTGTATGGCCTTAACCAAGGATATCACAAACACCCTATGACTTTTAGGAGACTAGAATCTAGAGATTTGGAATAAAGACAATCATAAGGAGACTTATGTGACAGGACAGAGGTTGTGAGTCTGTTTATAAGATAGTTTGCTGCAGCTAAGGACTCAAGCCATAGTGAACTTGGCAGACTGGCTAGATGCACTAGTGTTAGAGCAGTTTCTATTATGTGCCTGTGTTTTCTTTCTACTTTTTCATTTTGTTCTGAAGTGTATGGACAAGTTGTGTGATGAATTGTGCCTAGGGATTGAAGAAAGGAACTGAATTGTGGTTCCATTATTAGTCCTAAAAATTTTGATTTTAGTATCAAATTGATTTGCAGCCATAGCATTGAACATGAGAAAAGCAAAATAGGCTTCAGACTTTTGTTGTAAAGGATAAAACCAAGTAAATCGCGTATAATCATCTAAGAACAATATATAATATCTGAAGCTTTTACATGAAGGTAAAAGGGAAGGACCTCAAACATCAAATTACTAACTTAAAAGGCCTACTAGTGACAGTTTTAGACAAGGTAAATGGAATTTTATGAGATTTTGCTACAACAAAGGAATTACAAATTGGACTGTCACTATCTAAATGTACATTAATTAATAAAGACAATGTTGAGGACAACTCCTTAGCAGGGTGGCCCAGCCTCTAATGCCAAAGAATTGAAAGAGAAGGAGCTTTAGAACTACAATTACAACTGAGAATGGTAGGAGATGGCTTAAGTGGTGTCTTGAGATTTGAAGAAAAACTGTAGAGTCCTTGCTCACAAGGGCCCTGAACTGAATCTGATGAGTGAAATTATTCATAATGAGTGCTTCTTTAGAAGTAATTATAAGAGTACAATTATTATCAAGAGTAAACTTAGAGACAGAGAGCAAATTTGAGGAATATGGAGAACATTGTTCAGTTTATATGTAGTGTGAGAAGTAAAAAGCTTTACCAAATCCAATACTAGTGATAGGGAGTTGAGTTCCATTACCTCCTACAATCACTATTTCAGTTCCTTGATAAGGTGTATGAGTATATAGATTGGACTGCTCATTGGTAACATGAGTGTTTGCTCCAATATCTGACACCTATGTAGTTTTAGTAGATATAGTAGTCCCTGTCTGAGCAGTGTAGGCTTGTTTGTCTAACTGGGGATTTGCATAATTGGTATCAAACCTATACCAACATTCCCTGGCATTGTGATTTGGCCTCTCATAGATTTGAGAATAAATCCTTGTAAAAGGGGCTGAGGAAGTGTTGGCTGCAGCTGTGGTAAGGGTGGGTAGAAGTCCTTGTGATGAAACTAAAGATGCAGTATGGGTGAAACCACCTCTATTACCAGGACCTCTGCCCTTATCACCCCTTCTGGGGTTTTGATTTCTACCCCCTACCTCTGCCCTTATTAGATTCTCTGCCCTGAGTAGTATTAGCATATAGTAATGTGTGGGTTTCAGGGGAAGAATCATTCAGTGTAAGTTTCTTTTTGAGTTGAAAATTGATCCTCTCACTAAGAAGTAAGGTTTTCAATTCTGAGACATTGATAGGAGTAAGGTGTTCAATTCTGAGACAGTGATAGGAGTAGGCCTCAGCCTTACACTGGATTGAAAAGAATCATATTCAGGTGGTAATCCTCTAAGTGTGTAGAGCACAAGATCTTCTTCTCTCACAACATCATCCATAGTAGCCAAACTATCAGTAAGAGATTTGATTTCATCTAAATATGCTTACATGGCTCTAGTACCTTTTGTAATGTTTAGGAGTCTATTATTTAGTTGATGAACTTGAGACCTACTAAAGGATCTAAATCTTTGTTCTAAGGCTTGCTAGATAGAGGGAGCAGTATTCAGATGCAGAATTAAGGAAAGCACAGTAGCAGAAATAGAGGAAAAAAGACAATTTTGAAGATGCTCATCTATTGAATTCCAAAGTTCATAGTCAGGATTTACTACAAGTGATCCAGAAGCATCTCTAATTGTAGAATTAGGACAAGGAGACTTTCCTGTGATGTGATCCAAAAGACGATGTGCTTTGAATATCCTTTATAGTTGTGCTTGCCAGACCATATAATTGGTGGAATCTAATTTGATATGAATCATAGAAGTAAAATTCTGGATGAGAAACTTGACTCGATCAAGTAGATCTAAAGAATTAGCCATTGACGTTGTAGAGAAGCTTGAGAAATCACACTTTCTTCTTAATGGAGGATCACAGTTACAGATAAGGCTCAGCAAAGCTAGGCAAGATTAGAGGAAGATGGTTTTAAGCTGGGGGAAGTCACAATTCCTTCCTAGAGAAGATTGCAAGCTGTTAATTAGGGTTTCGAAAAAAAATATCTCTCTCTCAGAAAAGACCTAGCTCTAGATACCATATAGAGAAATGTAATCATGTAAAAATGTTGAAGCTTCTCATTAATTAGAAAATGAATTACATCATGTATTTATAGGTATGACTGACTTGGTGCCCAAGTCATTAACAGATCAACGTAGCCACCAAGCACCTTAACTAACTTCCTGATAGCTAACTAATTGATCTGTCATTTGAGTACATATGCTATTGTCACTGACTATGACACAATGCTTTACAGTATAGCAGTTTCTAGTGTAAGCCTATCTAAACTATCCTCTGAGTTCTCCTTTCAATTAATAACTAATATGACTTTTTCCAAACAATAGGACCAGTTTGACTATATTTGTGAAACGTTAAGCACTAATTTGAATATTTTGATGAAACATTGAGGACAAAACTGAATATTTTAAAACAATGAAAACTAATTTGAAAAAGTGAAGAAACAATAGGGACTATTTATGAAATTTTACCTATTAACTACCCATACCATTTCACCATTACTTCCCAATCTTGTCAATATCCTTCTTCCATTACTTCAGAGATACACTGACAAGATGCACGAAAGGAGCATGGAAAAACTTCTAGAGGTTCACTTTTTAAATCATCAGGCTCTTTTCCCAAGCATGTACTTTCACCTACTTCTAAAACAAACCAATCCATATACTCAGTCCTAGGGCTATGACTAAAAACACTTCAACCAACATATGCTAGCATATTAAAAACACAAATGACATATCTGACATATGTCAGTTGTATAAGAAATTACAAAAAGGAGAACAAATAATAATTTAAAGGCAAGAAGTTTTACAAGACAATTTCCATAAATGCTTTCTCCAAGGCCTATGCAATGTATAAAGTGCATACTGAACGTAATCTCAATAGATTATTGTCATTGCTCTGCAAATATACAAGCAGAAAGAAATTTCATCCCAGCACATCATATCGGCATGTTGATGATGTGACATGGGAGCAACTATCTTGAGGTGTAGTTTACATATTATATGACGTGGAGAAAAATAAATATACATTCATCAACAAATCCTATGACACGAACTGTTACCTGCTTAAACTAACACATTATACAATTCCAAGGCATAGATAATTGCACATATGGTTACAACTTCCCTATATTAAAAGTGTAAAGATACCCAAAGCACAACCTTACAAACAATGACTGTATCATAACAATATTATCCTAAATATTCATTCAACAATTAATTTGCCACAACACAGAAGAACGCAGGATTACAATGTAAACTGAATCTTCTAACTGGCCAAACCCTACATTGCTTATAAGAAAATCTGTAGAAATTGAACAGGTCATCTTATCATGGTTTCCCCAAGTTAGCTTCTCTGAACAGATCAAGAAATAAGTTACATTTAGGAAGGGACTTGCTGTGGCTGTCAAGTGGGTACGTTAAATATGAATGCACTCCAATGCCAATCTCAAGGGTTACAATGTGCAGATAAATGCACGCACATGCCATGTAAAATGTCTACATGCAGATGGTACACATTTACTAATTCAATTGTAGCACATTACGTGGGTTTGTTGTGACAAGTTATATCGCTAGAAGTATAAAAAGAAAACTACTGCTATCAGATTCTTAAGATGGTTAAGGCAAAGCATAAAGATCAATAAATAAGGGATAAATTAGTGCTAAAATGAACTGAGAGCTGTAAGGTGAATAAGAATATCTTTGGTTTTCAGAAGTGCTTACGGTCATAGAAACCTCGAGCTCACATCTGATTGGGTGAATTATGTACAAGCATCAACAGCAACTTTTTTTAGACCACTTTTTCTAATAGATGCCTCGCATAAAATAGCAACTAACCAAGAACTTTTAATACCTTCTCTTCACAATACCTTTTGTCTAATTGTTAAATTTCTATCATCTACTAAAAATATTAATCTCACTCTGTCACTAGAAAACTGAAGCTTATCCCTATATTCAACAACTTATCTTCACAAACTACAGGAATTTGCAGACTAGATAACATGACTAATCAAATCGTATGCATTAGGGGCATCTACAGTGAAGTACATAGCCGAGGCACTTTTAGATCCCCATATTACATGATAATCAAATGCAGAGGTGATAAATAAAGTGAAACTTATGTAGTGAATAATTATTCTCATTTACCTCTTAAACCTTTGAGTTCAGCTTTATTCTTTGCCTCAGAATCTCGATGTTTCTGCAATTCACAAGCCAATGATTTGTGCTTTAAGTGAAGATCTCCTATCGCTCGCCTCAAATTCTTAACTTCAATATACAAGTCAGAAGTTGTCTTTTGCCGGCAAAGTCCAAGAGAACAAGGCAAGCTTTCAGAAGAATATATAAAGGTAATTTCAGTTCAATCATGATGATCTTCATGTGAACCTTCAGCTATACATAGACACAGGCACACACCACACGCACACACAGAGACACGCATATATAGAGATATATATTATGTTGGCGAAAAACATGCAAACACAAAGAATACGAGAAGAAATAATGGACACAAGTGGTTCGGCTTTAAAGTCTACGTCCACGGGCATTAAAGAATCATTCTATTATTGATCACGAATGCTACAAGGCTCTCACTTTGGTTTCTCTCTCACACATAACATAATGAGTATTGCCACATATTTATAGTGCAAAGGTTTCCTAAACCTATTAAGCAGAAAAGGCAACTAATTAATTATGTTCTACAAAAGATAACAAGCGAATAAGGTAATATGCTAACAAGGAAATCTGCTATTCTTGTTGCCCAAGAATACGGGCCACATTCAACAAATCTCTACCTTGGCACGTATTCGCTCCAATCAATACACCATCATCCTTGCAGCCAACTGCCTCTACGAGCTCAATGCTCCGCACCGCAAATAGCAACCAAGTCCAAGCGATGCTTAAACTTGCGGACTGGAACTACCTTAGTCATCATATCTACTGGATTCTCATGGGTAGATATCTTTTGCACCGATATGATTCCTTGTGATACAACATCTCTGATAAAATGATATCTGATGTCAATGTGTTTAGTCCTCTCATGATACATCTGATTCTTCATTAGATGGATTGCACTCTGGCTATCACAAAAGACTGTACTTGTATCTTGCTGCAGTCCAAGATCACGAACCAGGCCTTGTAACCACATGGCCTCCTACACAGCTTCTGCAATTGCCATGTACTCCGCTTCAGTAGTCAA
The DNA here is from genome assembly GCA_028554755.1 of Cordia subcordata. Classification (NCBI taxonomy): domain Eukaryota; kingdom Viridiplantae; phylum Streptophyta; class Magnoliopsida; order Boraginales; family Cordiaceae; genus Cordia; species Cordia subcordata. Next base: position 15,119,675 of record JAPTOF010000013.1, read on the forward strand.
CAATGCCACAGTAGACTGTAATGTCACTTTCCAACTGATAGCACATCCAGAGAGAGTAAACACGTAACCCGTCAGAGATCTTCTCTTATCATGGTCACCCGCAAAGTCTGAATCACAATAACCCACCAACCTCGTGCAATCTCCAGTCATCTTGCTAAATAGCAATCCTATATTCGCAGTGCCACGCAAATATCTCATTATCCATTTCACCGCTTCCCAGTGTGTTTTCCTGTGTGATGCCATATACCGCTCACAACACTAATCGCATGTGAAATATCAGGACGAGTGAACACCATAGCATACATCAATCTACCAACAGAACTCGAGTATGGAACATGAGACATATGCACCACATCCTTCTCAGTTTTAGGTGACAAATCTGCAGACAACTTGAAATGAGCAGCAAGCGGCACACTCACAGCTTAGCTTTAAGCATCCCAAACGCTCCAAAGACCTTATCAATATAACTCTGTTGAGACAAGAACGACTTCCCAAAGATTTCTATATCTGTGAAACTCCATGCCAAGAATCTTCTTTGCTGCTCCAAGATCCTTCATCTCAAACTCATCACCTAGCTGCTCCTTTAATTCGTCGATTGCAGACATGCTTTTAGCAACAATAAGCATATCATCGACATACAACAACAAGTACACAAACGAGCCATCTGGAAGCCTTTTGAGATACACACAGCTGTCATAGGCACTCCTTGTATATCCAGCACCTACTATGAATGTGTCAAATCTCTTATACCATTGCCGAGGTGACTACTTCAACCCATACAAGGATTTCTTCAGTTTGCAAACATGGTTCTCCTTACCAGGAACTATATATCCCTCCGGTTGACTCATGTAAATTTGCTCTTCAATATCACCATGCAAAAATGCCTTTTTCACATCTAGCTGCTCAAGCTCTAAGTCATGAAGAACAACCAAGGCAAGTAAAACCCTGATAGAACTATGCTTCACAACCGGAGAGAACACTTCGTTGAAGTCAACACCCTCCCTTTGTGTATAGCCTTTCGCCACCAACCGTGCCTTGTATCGAGGACCTTCAACCCCTAGAGTACCTTCCTTTTTCTTGTAAACCCATTTGCAACTGACAACTCGCTGTCCCTTAGGCAATTCAACAAGCTCCCACATTTGATTCTTATGGAGAGACTCAATCTCCTCACTCATGGGACCCACCCACTGAGTAGAATCTTTCCTAGATATGGCCTCTTTATATGAATTCGGCTCATGTCTTTCAATTGTTTCGGCAACAGTCAAAGCATAAACAACAAGATCAGCGTATCCGTACTTTTGAGGCTCTCTAATCTGTCTCCTTTCTTGCCCAGTGGCAATGCTGTACTTCTGTTGTTCAGGCACATTTTGTTCATGTACCTCAGTTGGTTGAGTCGGCTGAATTTGACTGCTACTATTGCTAGATGGAACATTTGGAACATCAGCAAATATCTCCACCTGCTCTTTGACACCGTGGTCTAAACCAACTACCGCTTTCTCCTTTTCTGTGTCTAATAAAGCAGACTCATTGAATATGACATCCCTGCTGATGAGGAAACCTGGAGACTTTGGATCTGTGCACCACAACCTGTAACCTTTCCTCTCGGACGCATAGCCTAGAAATATGCATTTCTTTACCCTCGGCTCCAACTTGCCATCCTTCACGTGAGCGTATGCAGGGCAACCAAACACCCTCAATTGAGAGTAGTTAGCAGGCTTACCAAACCATAACTTAAAAGGAGTTTTCAATTCAATAGCTTTGGATGGAGACCTATTCACCAAGTAGCATGCCGTATTGACGGCTTCAGCCCAAAAGTCTTGACTCAAACCAGATTGAGAGAGCATACAACGAGCTCTCTCTACCAGAGTTATATGCATGCGTTCTGCAACTCCATTCTGTTGTGGTGTCCTTACACATGTGCGGTGTCTCACAATGCCATGTTTCATGCAGAACTCATCAAACTCTTTATTGGAATATTCCAACCCATTGTCAGTCCTAATACGCTTAATTTGTTTACCAGTCTGCTTCTCAATCAATGTCTTCCACTCGACAAATGTTGGAAACGCCTCATCTTTAGTTTTCAAGAAGTATACCCACACCATCCGAGAGTATGCATCAATGAAAATGATGTAATACCTGGCACCTTTCTTGGAAGGAACTTTATTAGGACCCCAAAGATCAAAATGAATATAATCAAGTGTGCCTTTTGTGTTCTGCCCGTTGCTGAACTTTACCCTGGTTTTCTTTCCAAAGACACAATGCTCGCAGAATTCAAGCTTTCCAGTTCTTTGTCCACAAAGCAAATCCCTCTTACTCAGCTCGGTCAGTCCCCTCTCGCTTATATGGCCCAACCTTTTGTGCCATAACTGCATAGTGTCATTATCACTCTCCTCGGATGTAACAGCTGCAACACCTGTAACTGTACTACCTTGAAGGACATATAGGCCACCAGTCAAGTTCCCTTTCAAGAGTACAATTGCACCTTTGGTCACCTTTAAGACACCATTCTCACTTCGGAATTTGTATCCATGAGAATTCAAACGCCCCAGAGAAATCAAGTTTTTCTTCAGCCCCGCCACATGCCAACACTCGAGAAATCTTGTAATACCATCAAACATCTTGATATTTACTATGCCCATTCCCTCCACCTTCAACGAAAGATCATTGCCTAGAAAGACTTTCCCTTCTCTTTTGGAATAAGAAGAGAACCAGTCGCGGCTAGGACACATATGGAACGTTGCACCAGTATCAAGAATCCATTGATTATGCCATCGTGATCCACTCACACCAAAACTTCCCAGTACTACTCAAGTTATCTCCATCATCACAAGACTCTCCACCACATTAGTTGAATTCTCCACCTTTTTCTTTCCCTTTTTCAGTGTTGGACATTCTTTCTTAATGTGACCCTTTTCACCACACTCGAAACAGCGTAGCTTCCTTGCTCTTGATTTTGACCTTGACTTGCTTTTCTTTCTATTCGAAGATCCCCCTCTATTCTCCGATCTCCCTCTACTCACTAAACCTTCCCCATGAACTTCTTCCCTATATCCCGGAATATGTGTTTGAAGATCCTTTGATTTTAATGAAGTAATCACATCTTCAAAGGTAATTTTATCCCTCCCGTACAACATAGTGTCCACAAAGTTCATATATGAAGGCGGTAAGGAGCATAATACGATCATAGCTTGATCTTCATCATCAATTTTAACACCCACATCCTTCAAAGCAATAAAACAAGAGGTAAACTCATCAAGGTGTTGTTTTAGTGATGTACCTTCTTTCATTCTAAGATGATACAATCGCTTCTTCAAGTAGAGGTGATTGGTGAGAGATTTAGATGCATACAATTCCACCAAAGTATTCGAAGCCTCAACTGCTGTCGCCTTCTCAGCAATCTCTAGCAATACTTCATTTGTCACGGACATATGTATTGCACTCAAGGCTTTCACTTCGAGTTCTTCTCTCACTACTGGTTCCGTCTTTTCCGGGATCACTTCTTCAATGACTTTCCAAAGTCCTTGCATTGTCATAAATGCCTTGAATCTTATCCTCCAAAGACTGAAACTCATTCTCCCGGCAAACTTCTCGATTTCAAACTTTTCACCTGGGAAAGACATCTTCGTTTGCACAAAACTCACACTTCGAGATGGAATTTGTCTCAATGGATCGCAAAAACGGATTTAGCACGTCGAAAAACCTTAGGAACACCCCTGGTCAACTTTGGTCAACACCGGTCAAAGTCAAACCTGTTGGTCAAAGTCAACACCGTCCCTAAACACGTACTTCGGAGCAGAATCTGGAAAAACATAGCCCAAAAACGGACTCAACACGTCGAAAAACGTGGGGTAAGACTCTGGTCAAACCCAGTCAACCCTCGGTCAATAGTCAACTGCAAAGTCAAACTCCGGTCAACCATGGTCAAAGGTCAAACCTGGTCAGATTTTATTATTATTATTTTTTTTTTTTTGTTTTCTGGACTAGGCCCAATCCAAAAAAAAACTCTTTTCTTTTCTTTTTCTTCTTAGGCTAAAAGCCCAAGCCCAAAGAAAAATTTTCCTTCTTATTTTGGAAACTATCCAAGCCCAACACAAAAAAAACACTTTCAAACCCAAAACAAAAAATACCCAAGACCTAAATAGTGAACAAGGCCACTACCCCTGGCCCGATTCGCGACCCAAGCCCAGTTGCTCCACAAAACCAAAAAACACCCCGGTCCAAGAACAAATTCAAACAACCCAAACCCAAAACCCAAAAACACGACCCAAACTCAAACCAAAAGACCTAACAACCTAGGCACTTGTCTTCTTCACCCGGTTTCTAACCCAAACAAAAAACAAACCCGACCCGGCTCTTGCTTGCTTTTTTGGCCACCAAACTCGTTGCCGTCGCCGCCGCCAAGGTCCTTGTCGACTGGAGAACCACGCCGCGACTTCAAAACGCTGTTCTCTTGCCAGAAAAGACCTCCACCATCAAGCACAAAAGCTTTGAAAACCCGCGACCCTCTAGCTTAATACTTTTGCGCATAGGCCACCCAAACGCAACGTCGATGTCACCAAAACGCGTTCTAGCCGATGGCGAGTTTAGCAGCACCTTTCACTCACCAATTTAGCCACCCGAGCTCCGTCGCCGTCACCGTCACCTTAAAATCCGACTATTTCAAGGTCTTCTTCGATAGGGTTCGCGACCTACTTTTGCGCCAAAAAATTCCACCACCAAATTCCTCTCTTCACGAGGAAACTTTTGGTACCACTTTTGTCCAATTTCGTCAAGAAAATCGTGAGCTTCAATTTTTGACTGCAAACGTGATTCTAAGGCTCTGTTTGGCTTGAAGCTTTATTTGGTTTCAATTAAGGCTCAATTTGGTTGAGTTTTAAATTTTGTTTTCTCCCTCGCAGCGGAATAAACCTAAGCTCTAGATACCAGTTTGTTGGGGAAAAACATGCAAACACGAAGAATACGAGAAGAAATAACGGACACAAGAATTACGTGGTTCAGCTTTAAAGCCTATGTCCACGGGCAGTAAAGAATAATTCTATTATCGATCACAAATGCTACAAGGCTCTCACTTTGGTTTCTTTCTCACACATAACATAATGAATATTGCCACATATTTATAGAGCAAAGGTTTCCTAAACCTATTAAGCAGAAAAGGCAACTAATTAATTATGTGCTACAAAAGGTAACAAGCGAATAAGGTAATATGCTAACAAGGAAATCTGCTATTCTTGTTGCCCAAGAATACAGGCCACATTCAACATATTACCATCTTACCAGCATCAGCGACTGACTTAACAAGTGCAGTATATAGCCTATCCTTCGATTGCCAAAGGTAATCAATGGCAGATACTATATATTACATAGTATGTTGTTTGTTTTCCCACAACCTGTCTGTTTATCTTCTGCTACCTCATCCAAAATGTTACCAGAAGAGCTACTATTAGTTGCGCCCGTTTCTAAGAGTCGACCTAAGAAATAATCTTCAGGAGATGAAGCACCATCTAGCAAAAAATTAAAAATTATCAGCACACAGGATTCAGCAAAAATTGGCCCAATAAAAAAAAAAAAGAATAGTCAGCAGAGATCTAACATATAATAATCAGGGACTGTTTGGATTGGGTTCTCTTTTTCATGAAAAAACAACTTTTTTCACCTGAAAAAAGCACATTTGTTTTGCAAAAAATATTCGGGTTAGCTTTTCAGAAGAGTTGAAACTCTGAAAAAAGCTCAAATTCAACTTTTCCAAAAGCCAAAAATTTTAACTTCTCGAAAGAGCACTTTTTTCAAAAGTTATAAAAAAATGCTTTTAAGGAAAACCAATCCAAAATAATGGGGTTTCAGTAAATCTGGTTGATTGCAGTCCTAATGCCGCACAGAACCAAAATAACAAACAGATAGAAAGGTAAATATAGCTAAAAATTAGCAGAGACCATATTTTACTGAGGCTTGAGTCAGCAGCAAACTTCAAGCACGCCGTTTAGAAGGAGACGATAGCTTTTGAACTTCACAAGTTTCAGCAACAGCAATTTCTTTTTTTGTTTTTTGTTTTGGTCACCAGTAATAGCAATGGTTCTGTAACAAATGACTTAACTAATGACATATATTGATTGTAACATCATAGAAAAGATAAAGAGATGAGAACATTCATCAATGTTCAGTATCAACCTAACATTCTTCTGAAATACAGTTTGTAGAGATAAAATCAAAAACTTTTAGTGCTCACGCATATCACCAATATAACATTCTTCTAACATTCATCTTTTAGAGATAAAATGGTAAACTTTCAGTGCTTATGCTCAATCACTCAGACCACGGAACGAGTCCAGCATTCCACCTCACAATTTCACGTCTTAATACACGAGAACACATAAGCTGACAGGTCAAGAAAAATTAATAATGCGTGAGAAATCCTGAAAATGGCACAAGGGTTACATGCACAAGACAAAAGCAACTGCTTGTCAGGTTAATCAAATCTTGAAGAAAGGAGGACAGTTTGAAAATTGATTTTGAGCAAAAATGCCAATTCTATCGTCAGCAAGCAAAACTGCCAATCCTATCGTCAGTAAGCAAAAACTATAACAATCCGCCGCTCTGATAAGAAACAAAATGCTTCCATAATCCATACTAATTAAGTAAACAACAAGAAAACATTAAACTGAAAGAAAATAAAGGTCATATGAACAATAGATTTGGCCGGATCACTGACTGCAATTCATAATATTAAGTTGGAGAGAACTGCGAAAAGTGGAGACAAATAAATTCCATGGGTCTAAGATATTGGGATTTTCTCCATCTTCCTTTATCATTTTCACTATTTCTTTCCCTGGGGGTTCATCGGGAACAGAGAGAGCAAATCTCTTCCTATAGGACAATATCACGAACATATGAATGATGTTCTGTCAGCAGCATGAGTCAAATAAAATTCTACCAAACAAAGGGGAACAGATGTGCTCCAAAAAGAATTCACCCTAAAAACGGATCTGGCTAATTCACAAACATGAAAGAAAAAGATCCTATAAAAGAAAAATGAAATATTCAAGTGAGCATGTACCAACTTCTCAAAAAGTAAGCATGTACGGAAGAAAACAATAAAACAGAGGGACTTTGTGGGCATTTATGCAAAGAATGACAGATGTCTTCTAGATCAACTTTAGCAGGGATCGTATCTGTCTTCTTTGGAGAAGAAAAGTTGGATATCAACCAATAATGTAAAAACAAAATATATTGAGGAAGAATACAATGGCATAGGAAAGGGGCTTTTCAAGCAATAAGAAAATATAATGAACACGGCAGGATGAGAAAGAAAAAGAGGAAGACATGTACATGCACAGATACATACAGACAGGATGGCGACAGGGAGAGACATAAAAGAGAAGTAAGAAAGAGGAAAGTAAAGGAAGCTGATATATTGGTGTCGAGGCTAATAAGTCCATTCCATGAAAACTCGCAGGTGTAGAAATTATAAAGACCACAAACCCATGATTTCAGGTCAAGCCAACATGATAATCATACAACAATAATCTATTTGCAATCACCAGAGGCCTTCTTTATATACAGAAATATATCAAGAATCACAAAAATCTCCCTAAAACAAAAATTAGAATAAACATATTTCAAAGGCCACATTAGAGTTTGCTCAAGTTAAAAGTGATCTTTTAGTTGTCTTCCATAGGGCCAGCATCATGATAGTTATACAGGAAGGTTACTTTAAGACATCAAAATTAATGTCACTGGCATGTCTTTTCAATGCGAAAATTGAAATTCAACATCTCCTAGAGGAACTGGTGAGGCACTCAACCAAAAATATCATAAGAGAGAGCATAAAAAGAGACATAAAATGTGAAAGTGAATATTGAACCACAATGGGCAGAAAGAGAGAATAATCGGTGACATAATAGGATTAGTGGGAAAAAGTGGCACCTTCTGTATGTGCATCTCATGTAACATTGTATGTCTGAGTGTATGTGTTTCTAGTTTCTTCTTTCTTTTATTTCATTTTCCCTTCTTTCTTGGAGCCATTTTAGTATAATAGGGATAAGAACCATTACCATTCTGACACAGAGATCCTCCACCATCTTGGATAAGTTGATTCTCAACAGCTAAACTGCGTTTGACCACCTCCTTTGTGGTTATGGAACATGATTCCAGATCACCAACCAACTGATAAAATTGAAAACCAAAATCACCCTTATGAGATTAGGATTCTTGCATCTTTGGAGAATGAACACGAAGATAATGGAAAGAGATTGAAAAAAAAAAATGAAGTAATTTATAAATGAGCAAAACGTCTTCCCAAGATTTCTTGACCACTGCCAAGTTGTTCTCATATGGCTGTTTTTTTCTCCCTCAGCTGACTAAATTTGTCTCGGAGAGCAACAATCTCGACTTTCTGTGCTTCTAACTTCTGCATAAGCTTTTGATTTTGAAATTGAAGTACAGCTACATCCAGCTACCCACTGGTGACAAATAAGCGGAAAAGAAACTATAAGGGAATATGTAATAATGATTTTATGCTAAGACAAGTGTGATTAGCCTGTCAATTTTCCTCATAAGGAAAACAATGAATATGGTCAATTTATAATTCTAACAAGAGACGTGTCTATTTTAATCATAAGTTACCAAGTAAGCAAAAAAAAAATGTAATTTTAAAGAATAATTTCCTCCACTAGCAAAATGCAAAATACCAATTGAATTTTTCATTTTACCACAGCACCACAAAGAAGTAAACTTTACCAGGTCACGAGCAAGAGGAACTCTAATGTATCTCCATATAGATTCTTCCGTGTTCATCATTTTATGCCTCCCTCGTCGGCTCCCTCCTGTTTCGATTTTGGTTTATTTAGTTTGATAATATCATGCTAACTCATCATTAGAAAAACATTAGAACCAGAAAATAGAAACAACAATACAAACCAGATGCTCCAAAGAGATGCACTATCCCTAGTAACATATGGCAACTCTGAGAAACCAACTAGAGCCATCCAACGTGTCAATGGCTGATGAATCCCTCGGTCTTTCCATTGTCTAATAATGGACGTACTAACTTTTCTGTCTTGTGGTATGTCCACATTTACATTGCTGAGCCGGAAATATTTGAATGTGGCAAACAGAAGGAGCGAAACAGGGAAATAGAAAGTCAGAGAGATGTCTGTTACTGCGACCTTGGGAGAAAACTTCCATACAAGCCAAACTTTCTAGTAAATGTATATGACTACAACATGTTGAAAACGTTGTAAACCTAAAGTTTCTTTGACATTTCAAAAAGTTCCACTAACCAGCACCAAATATGGATTTCAAGAACCTAATTTTGGATGCAAGCAATAGAATTTTGCTAGTTAAAGAGACTTTTTACGTCCCATTTTTCGTTTCATGCCTGTCTTGTGCATCCATACTCCTTCCAGTATACTCTCAAAATTGAATCCACACAAATGACTTGCAGTACTCATAAATCTCCTCAACTCAATAGTCAATACGTATATCTCTAACACTTTTATATAGGTTTACACACATATTTTACGCCATGTTGCATCTTTTCCAATATGATCCCTCATTCCGATTGGTGCAGTTTCTATTATGAAACAAAAAAGCGAGTTGAGTGAATTCTTTTAAGCAAACAAAAATAAGAGCAGAAGGAAACAAAGATGGGTTGCTTGTCTATCAATGGCGTAGAAGAGGGGGAAAAAAAATAAGGCCCCCTGAAGAACTCATTCATGAAAGATATTAATGTGACTTTTTAAGAGGGTGAGCAAATTTTGTATCCAAGTCGAGGAACGTAAATCACAACTGTCTTATCAATAAGCTTTCTTAAGTAACCGACTCTCTGCCTTGGCAAGACCCTCTAATTCTCCCCTTTAATCTTTTAGTTTTCATTTGTCAATGGTGAGGCAAAGGAGAGATAAGTCTTATCCCCCAATCCCCAAAAGGGAGTCCCCAATTTGGGGTCATTTGGAGTGGACAGAAATTCTTTTTTTCATAAGTTACATTATATCACTCCATTTCATTTGCACATAAAATTGAAAAGGGGTATGAAAGTCAATTTTGCACATACAATTTAGTCCTCCTGTTTACATCCCAATCCAACCAAAAATAGTTCAAAATTCTTTATGATCTTTTCTTTTTGTAAAATTATTCAAACTAAGCAAGGAGTAATCATCTTCTCTCCTTCTGTTCATAATTCATTTCTTTCCTTTATTAAATTTTTCCCCCAATCCAAACACAGTGGAAAAGCTTATAAATTGTCTTTTCTATTTGAACATAAACTACATATATCAAAAGTAACTATTGAATCTTTGATATGGTTAACGCTATCAAGCAAGAATTTGCGGCCTCCTAAAATCATCAGGCCCATGCTATTACTTAATTCAATAATATTCTGTTATAAGTTATAACTAGCATATAAGGAACACAAAAGCAAGTAATTACTCCCTGGACACAAAATGGACAGAACATGCCTAACGAATCTTTCGTTGTTGTTGGCAATGCTTATAAGCACCCAAAATAAAAAGTTCCCAATTAGGCACTGCCAAACACCCTCTTAGTTTGTTAATAAGAAATTAGGATCAAAATGGAAAGTTACCATGAGGAAAGGAAAAGGAGAACAAAGTATTAGGTGTGGAAAATACATAAAACATAAAATGTGGAGAGAAAATATAAAAGCGCTGAAGATAGTTGGAGCCATCACCAATGGTGGCTCTAGAAGCGAAATGCTAATAAAAACTACATTGTGAATTGTTGATATTTCATGAATACAATAGAAGAGCCTATTTATAGGCATGATAACTTGGTGAGCAAGACTAGAAGCTAGACTAATAAGGTAACTGGAATTCTAAGAAAACTAGAATAATAGGGAAACCAACTTGATTAATTACCTAATCTAAACTATTGTCTAATTTAATACCATAGAATAAGGAAACAGCATTAATAACCAAAATATTCAACATTAGGAAATAAAAGACATGATTTGAATACAAAGCACAACTCTACTGAGGCAAACTTCTCCATAATTTTATTATTACAAAATGCTAGAGAAGCCATAACAATTAAGATAATAGATTTATGAAGCTAAAAGGGACAAAAGTATAACTTCCCACGACAAATTCCCCTAGAAGAGACCTGTTAAAACTTTCCAAACATTGCCATACACAGATCAATGATCTAATTTAAGAAGCGTCACCATTTGGCCCAACATAGAAAAGGCAATAAGACATTGTGGGTGCAAATATCTTAAGATGGGGGGGGGTGAATTAAGATATAATTACTACAATTTCATTTTAAAAAATTTACAGGAAATCAATAATTTCTTTCAAGCAATATATCAAACACATAAAGTCAATAAAGACAAGTATGGAAATAAGAGTATAAGGAGATGAGAGACAAATGATTTAAGGTGGTTCGGCCAAGCCCACGTCCACCGCCCAAGGAAGCTCCCCTTAGGACTTCAACAATCTTCATTATAATGCTTCTTCAAATCATGGTGAAGCACAAACCAAGTTTATACACCTCTTTGAAGCCCAACTTCAAAGTACCCAAGAGAACTTCTCTTTAGGATTTCCCCACACTTTACAAGCTTCAAAGAATTTGATCTCACAAGATTTTAGCTCTCAAAATGTGTATATATTCAAGGAATGAAAAAAGGAAAGAATCTGAAATTTTTCTTCAAGAAGAAGATATAGCAAATGAATAAGCTCTTGAAAGCTCAAATATATTGCAAGAATGGCTCAAAAGCTTGATTGAATGATAATAACAATTTTGCACACTTCACTTGATTTATTTGAATGTGTCTTGAATGTGTATTTAAAGAGATTTGGGGGTAAGGGATTTGGTAGGTGAAAAAATGAAGAGGAAATGAGTCAGAACGGTAATAAACGACTAGTGCATTTATTACAGTAGCCCATTCAGACGGTCGACCGGCTGGATCGTCCGGCTTGCACTTGATCCTCTCTGACTAGGCCGGACGCCTTAGCCGGTCGACCAGCTAAGGGGTTCGGCCACTCCAGAAACTGAAGTAAAGCCAAACTTTTGCAAAAATTCTTTTAAGTGCAATTTTCACAACTCCAAATCATTTTGGAATATTTTGTAAATATATTTTATGACTTGAAACACCCCAAAAACACAATTTCATTCAATGTGTGCATTCAAACTCATTTGTGCTTATATGAAATTTAATGTGCATGAGTTCAAAAATTATTTGATCAATGAAGAAGAAAGTTTGAGCCAAACATATGCAATATTAAGGCATTTCACAAAAGAACAAGAAAAGAACGCCCGGTACCCTTTATAATATCTCTTCTCCTCCTTATGCCTTCTCATCTTCTTGGTCTTCAAATAATGTGTTTAGCACTTCTTCTTCCATCTTTTAAAACATCTTTTTCCATCTTTCAAAGCATCTTCTTACATTTAAACACTTATTATCTCAAAATGCTTTTAGTCAAATAATGCATATAAATTTTCATCATCAAAACAAATAACAAATATTTAGCCAACAATCTCCCCCTTTTTGATGATGACAAATTTTCAAAATATGAGCAAAGGTACTCCCCTTAAATATATGCATTTCTTCAAATAAAACGTATTTGGGAAAAATTCAAATTCTTGTCAGCTTTACCATATGCATATTTTGATGGTATTCATGCAAATCAATATGCAAATACTTTCATCATGTAAATCAATATGCAAATCAAATTTCTCCTTCTCATGCAAATCAATAATTTCTTCTTCTCCTTTTCTTCTTTGCTCCCTTTTTGCTTGTTCTTTCTCCCCCTTTTGACATCATCAAAAGAATGTACAGAAAGAGAATAAAAATAGAAGAAAAATCACATGAATAGGCAAGAAAAGTGACACCATCACATAAAAAAAATCATCAAAAGAAAAGTGAACAAAACAATACGATTAGTCAAGAGAAGTAACTAAGAGTGAACTAAAAATGTTTTCTAAGACTAAAAACTAGTTTTTTGAATATAAAAATTAGGGTGCTGGATCATGGTGATCTTTGAGGTACTTCTTCGTGTCGGAACACATACCGCCAGCCACTTCGGAATCAATGTGCTCTTGCTAGAGAGTAAGCTTATTCCATTGGTTTGTCATTGTGGTTCTCATTTCGTTTTTTGCTGTGTTTAACGCTTGCAGTTGTGAAAGAATCTGAGCCAACATAGACGGGTCTTCTAGTTGACCCATTGAGCTAGACCCTACGCCTTGTCGAATCTCAGTGCGGCGTTACTCATCAATGTGCCCCTGTGCTCTCGATTCTCTCATCACTCACCTTAGAGTAGCTTCCTCAGTATCTTCCTCTTCTTCAGAGATACTAACAGCCATGGGTATTGTTCCTGGAATGCCTATGTCAGCTTCTCCCTCAAGTTCAGGCCCTACATCTTCATCTAATGTGATGTCGATCCCCTCAAATATATCATCAAGTTTTTGAGCATCAGGACCATATACAGGATCAGTGAAAGTAGTGCCCTTCTTAGTTCTATTCTTAATTGTCGCCTGAATGCTTTGAGGCAAGTTTTTGAAGGTTTCTCTGTTGATAGCCTCCCCATTATACCAATAAATGCCTATGAAATTCATATATAACATATCAAAGTTCCAGGAAAACTCTCTGTATGGAGCATTCGAAGAGATTCTAAAGTGTGAAAAGATATGCATCAATACCATACCATATCTGGGTGTAGTAGCTTTTCCTCCTCCCTTTCCACTAACATGCAGCATATGTTGAAGAATTAGGAAAGGCAAATCTATCTTCTTTTTTTGCCTAAGGCTATAGTAGATATAAGCATCCATAACTGGGATTTTTCCATCATTGATATTCCAGGAAGAATTACTTCACTCAAGATTTTGAAGGCAATTCTCGTATTGTAATTAACATCCTTCAATAATGGAAGAATCAAATCTGGATTCTTAGGTCCCACATCTTTCCACATGTATTTTATAACTTCCCCCGGAATACCAGTCTTCTTGATTCCTTCCGGCCAACCTTGACTATTGTAATGTCCTTCTCCATTAACAGGTATATGAAAGATTTCATGCAAAGTTTCCTCCTTAAGCACAAAATTCACCCCACATACAGTAGAAGATAACTCAAGTTTTGGACTTCTACTATGTATCTCAAGATTTTCATAGAATTCTATTACCAATTTATCTTGCACATCACAATGTAGATGCAGAAACATAAACCAATCATCAAATAATGGCAAGACATCAGTGCCAGCAAAATCTGAGTCAACGATATATTTACCGTACAAAATTGATTGCTTGCCTTGAATCTTTGATACCGGAGGTGGTGGTGGTAGAGAAGATTGTATTCTTGCTCTCTTCCCTTTTCTTCCACGTTCTTGACCCCTTGTCCTCAAATTTACCATGATCTTGCATTGTTTTTTGAGAATTGAACCAGTGAAAACTTGTTTTTTGAAGTGGGTAATCAAGATATGAGAGAAATTTTTGAAAAACTTGATTGAAAGTTGAAGAATTTGGAATGGGTTTGAGAGAATTTTGTGCCTAGGGTAAAAAATTTAGGAGAATTGAAGTGAATTTGGGGTTAAAACCCCCAATTTTGACCCTGTCCGCGTTTAGCCGGTTGACCGGCTGGTCGCGGGGGGTTGACCGGCCGGATCAGAGAGCACAATAGAAAATACCTTTTAGCCGAATGCCTTCCAGCTTCAGTCAGCCGACCGGCTAGGTCGATCGGCCGGGTCAAAAAGTGCACAAATGCGTATTTTTTCATGCCCAATCCATTAAACCACATATTTATTAATTTTAACCACATTTTATCATTCCAATTTCTCTTCTAATCTTGCAAAATTGATCCTTATGCAATGGTTTAGTAAAAATATTAGCAACTTGATGCAAGGTGTCAACAAATTCAAGTATGATATCACCTTTTTGGACATGATCTCTAATGAAATGGTGCCTAATCTCAATATGCTTAGTTCTTGAATGTTGAATTGGATTTTTTGTGAGATTAATTGCACTAGTATTATCACAATATATAGGAACATGATCATATTGCAATCCGTAATCAAGTAAACTTTGTTTCATCCATAGAATTTGAGCTACACAACTACCAGCTACTATGTATTCTGCTTGGGTAGTAGAAATAGCAACACTATTTTGTTTCCTACAGGACCAAGATATTAAGGAATGTCCTAGGAATTGGCATGTTCCACTAGTGTTCTTACGGTCTACTTTGCAACCAGCATAGTCAGCATTAGAGAATCCACACAAGTCAAATGATGTTCCTTTTGCATACCAAAGTCCTAGATTAATTGTTACCTTAAGGTATCTAATGATTCTTTTTACAGTAATTAAGTGAGTTTCCTTAGGGTAAGATTGAAATCTAGCACATAAGCATACTGCAAACATGATCTCAGGTCTAGAGGTAGTTAAATATAATAGGCTATCAATCATACCTCTGTATTTCTTTTCATCTACAGATTTACCTTTTTCATCCTTATCCAGCTTTGTTGAGGGGCTCATGGGAGTTCCAATCTCCTTTGCATCTTCAAGTCCAAATTTTTTTATAATTTCTTTGGTGTATTTGGCTTGATTTATGAAGATCCCCTCCTTCGCTTGTTTGATTTGTAGTCCAAGAAAGAAAGTTAGCTCTCCCATCATGCTCATCTCGAACTCCTTGTGCATACACTTGGAAAAGCTCTCACATAAAGATATATTAGTAGCACCAAAAATTATATCATCCACATAAATTTGAACAAGTAGAATGTCATTCCCTTATCTTTTAATAAACAAGGTTGAATCAAGTTTTCCTCTTTCAAAGTTATTTTCCACAAGAAATCCACTGAGTCTTTCATACCAAGCTCTAGGAGCTTGTTTTAAACCATATAATGCCTTTTCTAATTTAAAAACATGATTAGAAAAATACGAATCTTCAAAGTCGGGGGTTGTTCAACATAAACTTCTTCTTCAATGAATCCATTTAAAAAAGCACTTTTCATATCCATTTGATAAAGTTTGAAATCCATGTGACAAGCAAATGCAAGTAATATACGAATAGATTCTAGTCTTGCTACGGGAGCATAAGTTTTATCATAATCAATTCCTTCTTCTTGATTGTATCCTTGTGCTACTAGTCTAGCCTTGTTCCTAGTTACTGTTCCGGCTTCATCTAGTTTGTTTCTAAATACCCATTTTGTTCCTATTACCGGTCTATCTTCAGGCCTTTCAACTAGTTTCCATACTTTATTTCTATCAAATTGATTAAGTTCTTCTTGCATGGCAATTATCCAATTTTCATCAAGTAAAGCTTCTTTCACATTCTTGGGTTCAATATGAGAAATAAATGCATGATGCTCACAAAAAGTATTAATATTACACCTAGTTCTTACACCTTCATTTGGATCACTGAGGATAAGATCTTGAGGATGATTTCTTATGAGCTTCCAACTCTTTGGTAGGTCTTCATGATGTTCTTTTGTTTCAACGTTTCCTTTGCTTGAACTTTGTCCTTTTTCCTCATTGACTTGAAACCTTCTTTCTTGATGTTCTTCTTGTTGCTTTTCATCTTCTTGTTTTGTTGATTTTTCTTTGTCTTTTGGATTTTGATCCTCAAGTGTTGTCTTTTCCAAAAGATAACCTATATCATCGATTTCCTTTCTCGGCTCAAACGGATTAGTCTCATCAAATGTAACATGTATTGATTCTTCCACAACAAGAGTTCTTTTATTATATACCCTATATGCTTTGCTCTTTGCGGAATAACCTAAAAATATTCCTTCATCTAATTTACCATCAAATTTCCTTAAGTGGTCCTTAGTATTTAGAATAAAACATTTACAACCAAATACTTTGAAGTGTGAAATTTTAGGTGTTTTACCATGCCATAATTCATGTGGAGTTTTATTTAAGATAGGTCTAATCAATACTCTATTTTGTACATAGCATGCGGTATTTATTGCTTCACTCCAAAAATATGTTGGCAAGTTGTGTTCTTTTAGCATAGTTCTTGCCATTTCCTGTAGTGTACAATTCTTCCTCTCTACTACCCCATTTTGTTGAGGAGTATAAGGGGCCGAAAAGTTGTGTTCAATGCCATGTTCATCACAAAAGTTCATGAAAGGAGTGTTCACATATTCGGTACCATTATCACTACGGATGCAAGTTATAAAATAGCCTTTCTCATTTTGCACTTTTCTAGACAATCTTGCAAATTCATTGAAAGCATCATTTTTATGTGCAAGAAGCATGACCCATGTAAATCTAGTGTAATCATCTACTACAACAAATGTATATCTAGATCCTCCTAAGCTTGCCACATCAATAGGTCCAAACAAATCCATATGTAATAGTTGTAATGCTCTATTTGTTGATACTTTATTTAAGGATTTTAAGGATGTCTTATGTTGTTTACCTAGTTGGCAAGCATCACAAATTTTGTCTTTTTCAAATTTTAGCTTTGGTAAGTCTCTAACTAAGTCATGCTTAGACAAATCATTCAATAAGTTCATGCTAGCATGTCCTAATCTTCTATGCGACAACCATGCATTATCATGCATAATGGATAAGCATTTAACATGTTGACATATAAGTTGGTCAATTTCAACGGTGTAAACATTTTCATTTCTCTTAGCTACAAATAATATATTATCATTTCCACACTCATAGACAATGCATCTAGAAGATTGAAAAACTACTTTGTGACCTTTGTCACACAATTGGCTAATGCTAAGTAAATTAAATTTTAAACCATCTACAAGTAAGACATTATGTATAGCAAGAGAGTTTTCGTTACCGATACTTCCTTTTCCAATAATTTTTCCTTTGCCATTGTCCCCAAAGGTAACATCTCCTTCTGTTGTCCTTTTTAGTTTGTAGATGAGTGAAGAGTTCCCCGTCATGTGCTTGGAACAACCACTATCCAAGATCTATTTTATTTTGCTTGATTTGCTTTCATTGGATACCTACACACATGAAATTCAAATGCAATTCTTTATTTTAAGGTCCCCAACACCTTGGGTCCTTGGCGTTAGTTTCAATTTTTGTTTTTGAACCCCCATTTTGGTCTTTGCCAATATGGAACATGTGATCCTCTATCACGAAGTTTCTTGTAGTAACAATGTGTGGATACATGCCCTTTCTTCTCACAATAGGTACACATGATATTTGATTTGGGTGAAGAGAAGGATGAAGAGGCGGAAGCCTTGACAAAGTAAGTTTTGAAATATTTTTTATTAATACTAGGTTTGTATTCAATACCACTCTTATCGAAAGACATTTTTTGACTACCAAGGAGTTTTTCAAAATTTTCTTTGCCATTTGTAAATTTTTGAATAATGTCATTCAAATCCATATTCTTCTTTTTCAAGTATTTAACTTCTTTTTCAATCTTCACAAAATCTTTGGCGTATGAATCATTTTCTTTTTCAGAGATTTCTATCTTTTCCAAAAAAGAGACATTTTCCTTTTTCAAAATTTCTTTTTCGTCAAGAACAAGTTTCAATCTCCTATGCATTTGCTTGTTTTTTGCCAAAGCTAAAGATAAATCATCATGTAATTTAGCAAATGCATCTTTTAATTCATCAAAGCTATTTTCCTCTTCCTCTTCTTCACTAGATGATAATATATAGATGGAGAAGGTAAAGATGGTACCTCATCCTCATTTGCCATGAGGCAAAAGTTGGCTACTTCATGTTGCTCTTCCTCATCTTTGTCACTTTCGAAGAAGTCCCATGTGGCTTTAAGCGCCTTGCCTTCTTTCTTCCTTGAAAGTTTTGGACAATTTGCTTTTATGTGTCCTGGCTTGTTACAATTAAAGCACTTCAATTCGCCTCCCTTTGCATCTTTTGTCCTTTTGAAATCTTTGCCTTCTTTTCCTTTCTTCTTCCAATTTGTATTACATGAAGATGCCCCTTTCCTCATCTTTCTAAATTTCATGAACCTTTTGAAATTTAGGGCAAGAAGTGCAATCTCTTCATCTTTCGGGTCCTCATCATCTTCCTCATCTTCACTTGATGGGTATTTTGATGCAACAAGGGCAATGGACTTCTTTGCTTTCTTCTCTTCTTCTTCGTGGTCCTTTATTTCAAGCTCATGAGTCATGAGTGATCCAATGAGCTCATTGAGCTCCAAGGTATTCAAATCCTTGGCTTCCTTTATAGCCGTGACTTTTGGTTGCTATGATGATGGCAAGCTCCTTAACACTTTTCTTACTTTCTCTACATTAGAAAAATCCTTTCCAAGTGCTTTCAACCCATTAGTAATCTCGACAAATGTAGAAAACATTTGCTTGACATTTTCATTTGGAAGCTTTTTAAATAATTTGTATCTATGTACAAGCATAGCAATTTTAGATTCATTTACTTGCCTAGTTCCTTCATAAGTTACTTCTAATTGGTCCCAAAGTTCTTTAGCCGAAGGACACCCCATTACTCTAGCAAATTCGATTGCATTCATATCATTGAATAAATAATTTAATATCTTCATCATTCCATTCATTTTCGGGTTTTGGTATTCTTCTATCACCTTTTAATTTTGTAGGTAAGGTAGGCCCATTTTTTATGATTTTCCAAGCTTTGTAATCATGTGATTGAATAAATACTTTCATTCTCATCTTCCAAAATGCATAATTTGTTCCATCAAAGAGGGGTGCTTGTTTAATCGAAATTCCCTCCATATTTGCTAAGATTCTACTAGGTGTTAAACTATAGGTAGAACCCTAGCTCTGATACCAATTGTGGGTGCAAATATCTTAAGAGGGGGGCTGAATTAAGATATAATTACTACAATTTTGTTTTAAAAAATTTACAGGAAATCAATAATTTCTTTTAAGCAATATATCAAACACAATAAAGTCGATAAAGACAAGTATAGAAATAAGAGTATAAGGAGATAAGAGACAAACGATTTAAGGTGGTTTGGCCAAGCCTACGTCCACCGCCCAAGGAAACTCCCCTTAGGGCTTCAACAATCTTCACTATAATGCTTCTTCAAATCTTGGTGAAGCACAAACCAAGTTTATACACCTCTTTGAAGCCCAACTTCAGAGAACTAAAGAGAGCCTCTCTTTAGGATTTCCCCACACTTTACAAGCTTCATAGAATTTGATCTCACAAGATTTTAGCTCTCAAAATGTGTATATATTCAAGGAATGAAAAAAGGATAGAATCTGAAATTTTTCTTCAAAAAGAAGATATGGCAAATGAATAAGCTCTTGAAAGCTCAAATATATTGCAAGAATGGCTCAAAAGCTTGATTGAATGATAATAACAATTTTGTACACTTCACTTGATTTATTTAAATGTGTATTGAATGTGTATTTAAAGAGATTTGGGGGTTAGGGATTTGGTAGGTGAAAAAATGAAGAGAAAATGAGCCAGAACTGTAATAAAGGGCTAGTGCATTTATTTCAACAGCCCGTTCAGCTGGTTGACCGGCTGGGTCGTCCGGCTTGCACTTGATCCTCTTTGACTAGGCCAAACGCCTTAGCCGGTCGACCGGCTAGGGGGTCCGGCTTTTACCTTCACTTTCTGTTTTGGCCGGACGACATACCCAGGTCAGCTGGTCGACCGGCTGGGGGGTCCAGCCACTCCAAAAACTGAAGTAAAGCCGAACTTTTGCAAAAATTCTTTTAAGTGCAATTTTCACAACTCCAAATCATTTTGGAATATTTTGTAAATATATTTTATGACTTGAAACACCCCAAAAACACAATTTCATTCAATGTGTGCATTCAAACTCATTTGTGCTTATATGAAATTTAATGTGCATGAGTTCAAAAATTATTTGATCAATGAAGAAAAAAGTTTGAGCCAAACATATGCAATATTAAGGCATTTCCCAAAAGAGCAAGAAAAGAACGCCCGGTACCCTTATGACATCTCTTCTCCTCCTTATGCCTTCTCATCTTCTTGTTCTTCAAATAATGCGTTTAGCACTTCTTCTTCCATCTTTCAAAGCATCTTCTTACAATTAAACACTTATTATCTCAAAATGCTTTTAGTCAAATAATGCATATAAATTTTCATCATCAAAACAAATAACGAATATTTAGCCAACAAACATGGATTCAGGCCAACAAACTTTGACACTAGTAGTTACCAGACGTTATTAGGCTTCTCCCTTATTGCTTAAAATTCCATCCATTAACATTGTCACTTTCGTAATGAGCATAGAATTTAAGGTGAACTTACTTTTGGGTTTTGAGAAAGAAAAGTGCATGAGCTTTCTTTTCAAATTTGAAAGATGAGATATTCCTTTATACTTTTTCTATAAAGGCATATACTAGTCATGGAGGTAATAGTAGAAAAGCGGGGGAAACACAACTTCTAAAGTGTCCGAACTATTGTAACAGATTCTCATCTATTTGTCACCCAAATGCAGCAATGTAGCAACCCAAATAGAATGCTTCTGTTGGTAGTACATGAAACCACGGACCTAAGGAATTATCTTGGTGCCCAAGCAGTTCTCTTTTGGTATTGTTGACAGACCTTGAGGTTATACAAGAAAATTAGAGGTTTTATATTTCTCAATACTCAATGTAAATACCCTGGAAGTCCTCTTTCAGAACAGTCAAGATAGATTTACTGAAAAAAGAAGTCCCATCTATCATAAAACGACCTCATTCCTTGTCCTACACCATGCAAGGATTAACGCTATATTTGGAAGAAGCTTATCATAAGATGTTTATCCTATTCGTTAAGGAAAAATTCATCCTCTTGTGTGGAAGATTCAATGCCATCTCATCACAAGCATCTCATGAAAATCTCCACCAGGTCCTTTTTTATCTTATAAGAAAGATATAAGCAATCAATCCTTTACTTGCATCTTATCACAAGCATCTTGTCAAAACTCAAACAAATCATACCTTTTTTATATAAAAAAGCATCTCATAATAAGTTTACACCAAACACAGCATAAGTGGTCTGCTCAAAAGCGAGTGTTAGAGGCTGATGTAATTACTTGGCTAATCCTATAGGGCCAACGCATAAAAGGGCCCAAGATAGCTATACTCAAGCCTTACAACCCTAGTACACCTTGCAAGCTAGCCAAGGGTATAGGCTAGGGCATGACATTGCATCTGGTCAGATTTCTTGACATAAACATTATCATGTAAATGACATTTATCAAGTCTGCCAGGTCATGTCCCAAAGATTTAGAATGTAGCAACAAAATTTAATTCTCTAGCTTCTAAAAATATTGTCTCTAATTACAAAGAGTGAAAAAAGAAATGTTATAGTTTTCCAACCAATAGTAACTACCTTCCAATTCCTCTAGAAGTTAGCCAAGCAACAATGGATTTTTGAACAGTCATCTCGATCCAATGATTAATGCAACCATGTTTCTGACCTTAATTTTTAGTAATTTCCACTGACATCATGGCATCAAAAGATCAATAGCCATATCGTGACTGGTACTTAAACCAACAGAGAGTCTGATAACTTTCCATTGCTAATTCTTTCTCAAATTTCGTCCTCTAAATAATGAATTTTTCCAGAGCTTCACATAGATAGGAATCATCTACTCTTATTTAATTTCTATAAAGTTCCTATCAGTTCCCATAAATTTCTCTTTTCCAATAAACAATATCCCAAATAAATTGTTCCCACCGGAGTGACATTTGTCAAGAACAATTACATATCCAAAATATTTATAAAAATTTAAAAAAGAAAACCACACTAAGATTCACATGCTGATATAATGAGCAGTCAGCAATCATTGAACCATCATCAACTTTTTATAAAACTAGCCGGCAAGTAAATTATATGATTTCTTTCATAGTCCATGTATAATATATCTGTCATTTGCATAATTCTAAATAGCAAAACTAATAGAAAATAAGGATAAAGGAAGAAACACACAAAAGAAAGTAGTTCAACACTTGTTCATTCACAATTGAGCATAACCATTTATCTCAATAAATGAACCAATATCAGCAAACTAAAAACATATATAATTTAGAACACAAAAAAGGACATGTCAATACTTGTTCATTCAAAATTGCACATCATGAACATTGATTCCTATGAGTATTCCAAAACCCTAATAAAAAAATTAACAAGATATGGAACTAAGCATACAAAATGTGAAAAATTTATTCCATGAAAACCCTAAAAGAGAGGGGGGAGGGGGGAATCTAAATAGATTTTGACTCACAACCCCAATTGTTTGGCCCATATTTTCAATTTATTCCCCCAAGTTAAAATAGTTACATTAGGAGCCTTCCTCAATGTATCAAAAAAGTCTCTAGTTGGTCACTTCCGATTGTTTTCCATCAAATAGAAAACCATGATTGTTCCAACAACAGCTATAACAAATCCCCACTCAGGACACTAATAACATGGCAATAAGCACATATAAATTTGGAAACTTTTCCATGGAAAACCCCAGAGCAAAAATTCAATCAAGACTCTCCTTTTCTAATTTAAAATTTAAAAGCATGTATTAACAACAAGAACAGTAAATTTGCAAAAAAAATTGAAAAAGACATGATTTTTTTAAATTGAAATTTAATAGCATAGACTAACAACAAGAATAGTCACAAATTTGTGGAAAAGAAATCAAAAAGATGTGATTTTTTTTTTCTCTAGATTATAAATTTCACCTTTTTCTCATCTAACAAAGAAGCAAAGGGTTGTTTCTTGGCAGTGGCAGAGGCGGCAACAGTAGCGGATGATGATCAAATAGAGCTAAGTGACGCCGTTTTCGGTCTGGCTCACCTGTGCTCCCTATTCTCCTAAAAACCTTAATAACTCTATTATCCTTTTAAACCACCATTAATCACATCGCAACACAATCAAAATTAAATAAATTGTCTTTTGAAAAAATCCTATCTTTTCCTCAATTAACACTACAAACTATAGACAACCATGTACGCACATATATCCATACAAGTACACATAAATATATAAATATATTTCTACGTACATGTGAATCTTGAAAAAAATTATGTGTTTTCTTTAGGGCAAAAAAGAATCCTATTTTTTTCTTCTTCAATTGGTGACATTTACTGTAGAATTTAATAGTTCCTTTTACCGTTTATTATTATTATTCTTTTGAGTTTTTTTTAAGAAAATATTTTCCTTCACTCTAAATGAAATGGAGTTTCTCCGCTCTCCCTCTCTGTATGTCTACTGAAAATGAAAGTGTTGATGACAATGGTGAAGATTTTTAATGGGAAATAAATCAAAATTTCGATGATTTAGTAAGGGTAAAGATGTCATTTAAAGAAATTGACAGCATACGTGCCGTTGTATTTGACGTTGATGATTAGCTTAGGAAGTTGGTAAGTGATGAGTCGTTATACTGTGTACCTTAATACTTGTAATATTTTCTTATGTATATAGTGATTAAGATGAACCCCGCGCATCCGATATCGATATAAAATTTAATATTATCAAATTTATATATTAATTATAAAATAAATTATATTTTTCATTAATCAATTATAAAAGGTTAAATATGATTAAATATAAATTAGTTCACACTTTTATAATTCTCAGGCCAAACACTTACGGTGTGCCTTTACTCAAATTACTATGTGCTCTTATGCTTGGAGTTTTACTTGTTCAAATTAGAAGGTTTTTTTCTTTTATTTATAAAAGTTCTTTAAACTTTTAAGAAATCTTAAGGTCTTTATTTTTATGTTTGGTTGACAAATAGGTTTAGGGTTGTTCGGATTGGCCTTTTTAAAAGAATTTTTTAACAACTTCTGAAAAAATATTTTTTAAAAAACTAAAAATTCTAACTTTTGAAAAAAGTTATATTTAAGCTTTTTTCAAAGTTTTGGCATTCTTGAAAGCCAAATGAAATAGTTATTGCAAAAATAATATACTTTGGTCAAAAAAAGAATACATTTTCCTTGAAAAAAGTTGATCTAAACGGTTGCACACTCGTGCATCACACAAGGTGTTCAATGTCTTGTAGAAAGAAAGGAAATAATGTAAAAATTGAATTGTAAATGGAGAGAAAACATAAATATGAGTGACATTTGAAAGGTCGTGATATGCAGAGTATATTTAGAATGATTACATTCATATAAAAGATGCACAGTTACCAATTAAATTAAACATTAAGCAAAATACGTACTATTTAGAATAAGAAAAGGTCATATAGCAAACAGTCAAGATAATATAATATCCATAAGAAAATTACATTCATATAAAAAACGCATAATGATGTTAGCCAGATTAGTCCTAGAGATTTGGGTGTATGCTTTGTTCAAGCTCAAGAATGAATCTACCAGTGAAGGGAGGGACTCATGGTTAGTGAACTGTGCATTTGGCTGGTTGAAAAGCTCGTGGCTACAAGGAATTCAAACTGGGGACTAACTCTGCTGTTTGTTGACACATAATGAGGCTTAGGAAAATTGCACAAGGGATTAAAGCAGTAGCCATGGAAGCACGCTTCTAATACATCTTTGATGCAAGGTGATTGCATCTATATTTTCCTTGTTTCTACTGCACTTATAATATCACATAACTACATATAAAAAATACATATTAAAACACTTGAAAGGAAATTCAATCCTGGTCATTATAAGAATATGTTAAGTACACAAAATGAAGTATAGACCCACATCAATTCGATCAACACAACTGATCGTTATTCGTGAGCATAAGCCTAAATAGCCCGTAAGCGCACGAGTCGCGTGTAGCACAGTGTGTGCGAGTGCCGGGTCGAATCCACAAAGAGGCCTAATGTGTAAAGTGTCCTAAGCTATGTGTATCCTAAGAAGCTACGACTTGGGTTCCTACCTACGAAATTTTTGGGTTTTTGGTTTAAGGGAAGTTTGGGAATGGAAAATCTAAACCAAAATAAGAAAATAAAAGGTGAGTATGTATGTGTGTGTGATGGAGGAATCAAGCAATCTAAGGGGATTCAAACATCGAAAAATGGGGAACTAGGGTCATTACGTCCTGTTTATGGGTGATTACTACATCTTTCTAGGATTACTTGATGGATTATATTAAGTGCTCTAATCTAGACCTATAATTAGCCTCTTAATTGGTACCCGCCTCAGTGTGTGGTCTTTATTACTTAGGAATTAGGCCAGAGGTTATAGGTGAGTGTAGATCGATCTAACCCTAGCACTTAGTCCTCTAATTAGTTCTCCAATCTGGCCCTAGGACTCGGTGTGAGTCTGCCCCTAAGCTTCGCCCCACTTAGAGCTATGGCGTGGTCCTTATGAACCTAGGGTGTTAGGGAGGACTAACTAGACTTCCTAAGTGAACTAAGCTCAACTAAACCTATCTAGACTCCTATTGGCTGGATTTAAAGCTAAAGGGGACTTAACCTAGGCTAGTTTCTTGTTGTGCACCATCGATCGCATCACAATAGAGGAAATTGACATTAAAGTGCATGGCAAACACATCTAGGGCATGGCATTCAAGAATACTCCAGAATATTCCACTGCTAAACACCTAGACATGCTTAGATTACACCAATTTAAGCAATTGCACCCAACATGTACGCAATAGAAGCTATTTATGCTATTAAATATGCAAACACACACATAAACATGCATATAAGCATACCCACATCATGTAATCACCACACAAACACATAGACATGCTAGCATAATGATTTAGAAATGGTTAATAGCAAAATAGACTTCAATATACACATGTTACATCATTGAGGCATTTCTACAAACACATAGACATGAATGTAAATTTGCCAATCAAAACCCTAAGCACAAGCATATATATATAAATCCATCAAATACCCATAATAATAATAATGTAATAATCATCCATAATACAAGAGTAAATCACCCTATATAGCTCTAATCAAACATATATTAACTTAGGATAAAAGAAAGACAAAGAAGCTACCCTTTTATCCAAAGCCATATCTTTACAATCCACGATCTATGCCCAAATCCTTGTGTTTGATCCTCTTAAATACTTGATTCCAAAGTGAATTTGTGTATGGAAGAGTGTGTGTGAGGTGGGAGATGAGAGGATTAGGGTTTTGGGAGATAGGTGTGAGAGAATATAACTTGTTCTCCTATAAAATGGCCAAAAGCGGGCTTATATAGCCAATGTCTGCGACTACCGAAACACTTAACCGGAGCACCGGTACCAAGGGGCCTCTATTCCGGTAGTAGAAGCTTGCTTTCTATTTTTGGCAGAATAGTGAGCCGGTGCACCGGTACTCTGAAGCTAGTGCTCTAGCAGTGTCTATTTGCTTTCTTTTGGCTTCGTTTTAGCTCCGTTTTGCTTCCGGTTGCTTTGGTCTTTGTTCGGAAGCTTCTCAACATGATTTTCTTCCATGTTTCATCTTCAAAATCTTCTTCGATACTTGCCCAAGTCATCTCCATCTTTGTTCAGCTCAAGACATTCTCAAACTCATTTAAAACATAAGATAAGTGTACTTTAGTGTAGCATTTATGCTTTTAGCTCAACCATAGACACCTAAAGCTTAATATGCTCAAGCATGATATAAATGCAATACTAATATACCTTATAGAGCACAAAACACCTCAAAATGGATATAGAAATACAATGCAAAATCACACATGAAACCAACACATCAACACCCCCAAACCTTGTCCTTGCATGTCCCCAAGCAAGCCCATATCTAAGTTTATCTTTAAAGTTGATACAAAGGGTTGCCTAAGGAATTGACTTACTATCACGGTTAGCCTAAGAAGCATGAAAAGGGCGTTCCTATTGTGGAGAGATCTTCAAGTCTCTTTGAATCCTCACTAGGTGTAGGTCTCTCTAAAGCGGATGGAAAAGGAACTCTAGGCTCTATATCTATAGATGCATGGAAGTCATGCATGGGCTCTTTTCCCTCCCTATCTGGTCGGGAAGTACTAATCTCTCCCTGATCTCTAATGGTCTCATTTCTCTCAACAAGACTCCCTCTAGAATTTCCCCCAACAAGGTTACCATGCTGTGCTCTAGGCTCGGAAGGACCACTAGGTGCAGGCACTGCAGAGTCAACTCCTACCCTGTTATCCACTACCCGACCGCTTCTAAGAGTAGTGACGGCCTTAGCTTGGGCCTGAGAAGGATAAGTAGTATCGGTGGAGGAACAGGATTGGACTTTAGGGTTTACCTCCGGCTGGGAAGGCAATTTCCCGGGGTCTCTAGCGCTTAATTGACTAGCAATCTGTCCTAACTATGCCTCAAACCTCGCCATTTGCTGCTTATTTTCTGCCAATTCCTGTTGCTGGCTAGCTAATGCTTGTTGCTGATTCTGAATAAACTGCATTATCTTCATTGTGTCATTGCTAGGAGGTTGGCTACTAGAGGGAGCAGGTAAAGCCTGAGGTTGAGGAGTACTAGTAAGACGGGGTTGATTCAAATGATAGAAACCTTGGGGGATATTGAGGACGGGGTCGCTGCTGAGGTGGAACTTGAGAATGTGAACTAGACTCATGCTGTCCTTGTCTCCAAGAAAATTTCGGGTTGTCCCTCCAACCCGGATTGTATGTGTTCGAGTATGGATTATACTCACGAGAATAACCTTGTGTGGCACATACTTGCTCTTTCATGAATTCAGGAATTGGGATGCTAAAGGGCAAGCCATAGTCTCATGAGATGACTCGAGCACAATGCACAAACTTCAACTACTAAAGGCAGAGGGAGAACCTAAAAAACTAGTCCTATGACCTTGGGATGAAATGGACAAGGAAATGAATTGATCTAGTTTATTTGTTAAAGCCTCGACCTTAGAGGGTAAGTCTGAAGAAATTCCAACCTCACTAACACTTTTCTTATTACCCCCTCGACTAAACCTTTCCATTGCAAAATTATGAAATGAATTCTCAGCCATCATTTCTATTTTCTCCCATGCCTCAGTCGGTCTTAAAAGATAGAAGCCACCACCGGAGGTGGCATTGACCATCATCCTATTTTGTTCGTTTAAACCTCCAAAGAAGTATTGCATTAGGTCATGATTGTCGTACCCATGGTGTGGACATTGTCTAAGAAGATCTTTGAACCTCTCCCAAGCCTCATGAAAAGATTCTAGGTCATGTTGGGAGAAAGTCATGATGGCAGTCCTAAGGTCGGCTGTCTTGGCCATGAGATAAAATTTTTGGAAGAACTTAGCTTGAAGTTCAGCCCATGTAGTACTGCACCCATTAGGTAAGGAGTGCAACCAAGTCCTAGCCTTGTCCTTAAGAGAGAAAGGAAACAATCTTAGACGTATGACCTCTTGGGAGACATTGGGGACATGGAGAGTGGAACTCATTTCAACAAAATCAGTAATATGATCAAGAGGACTCTCATTGCTTCTCCCGTAGAAAGAGGGAAGCATAGCCAACATATTAGGCTTAATCTCGAAGCTCGTTCCCCCCAAACCTGGAATTTGAATAGCCGAATTGGGCTCAAAGGTTTCGGGGAGAAAGAATTGCCTAAGCGTGGGTTCCTTATCTATGGGTGGATTTGATCTACGGGGTTCCTGTCTAAAATGAGCTTGGACTTGATGCCCAATGTGCTCATGAGGTGGAATGGGATTCATTGGGGGATTGGGTGGATTATGAGGATGATTATGATCGGTCATCTCCTCAGGAAGATCTCCTAAATTCCTGAAACGTCAAGTGATTCTTTCGGGTTCGGGATTAAGAGGAACTAGGGGATTCCTAAGGGATCTCCTACCACGCATGCACAAACTATCCTAACTCCGGCCACTTCAACCCCTGAAAACTTCAATATTCCTATACTACAGCAAATAATCCACAATCCTATAAAGTCTACTAAAAAAAATAAATAAAGTCAAAAGCTAAAATAAATCAACAAAATTTAAAGCAAGATAATATGAGCAACAAACAGAATAAATAAAAAAAAAAACTAAACAAACTATAAAGAAAAAGCAAGAAAAGCATATATCAAAACACACAAGCACAGAATGCAAATCACCGTGCCTCCCCGGCAACGGCGCCAAAAACTTGATGTCTTCTTTCGAGTGCAAGCTTTAAAAGACCATAGCGTGCGGATGTGCAATATAGTGTATACGAGTGCAGTTGTCGAACCACGAGGAGGCGTGAATGATGTGAATGAATTCTATGCTTGGTATCCTAAAAGTGCCAAAGAGAAAGATCTAAACTATATATATTTCTTTTCTTTTGGATTTTGGATTGTCGGGAGCTCTATGTAAATGAAATAAAACTAAACTATGAATAAAAACAAATGGAAACGCAAGTTGATTAAGAGGAAACTAACAATTGGAAAGGGATTAGGGTGACTTTGCCTTATGAATGGGTAATTCTATACTTAAATGCTATGGGATTAAGGAATGATGACTAACTCTCATAATTGCTCTTAACTAGGTTGCTAATTAGTGTCCTGATTTCCCCCTAGGACTCGGTGCGGGTCCGTCCCTAGGCGACGTCTCCTAGAGCTACGGCGTGGTCCTTATGACCTAGGGCCTCAAGAGTGACTAACTAACTTCCTAGGTGGCTTAAAATGAACCTACCTTAGTACTTAAACCGTTGGCTGGGTTTAAAGCCAAGACCTAGTGTTGCTAAGGTCGGCTAAATCTATCCTGAAACCTATTGGCTGGATTTAAAGCCAAAGGAGACTCGACCTAGACTAGCCCTAAATTATGCTTCGTCATTCTAAGGTCATTACAGCAGGATTTCACTTGCTAGTGCGTGCAGAAATATGCGCTATTGAAGTTATGCTCGTTACTAGGCATGCTAATACGCATATAGACATGAATAAAAGCACTACCCACTTCATAGCATCCACATATAAACACATAGACATGAGTATAACATGGATTAGATGTGTTTAGTAACAAACAAACTTCAATTTATATACATGTTATTCATCTAGGCATTTTATCAAACACATAGACATGAATGAAAGAACACCCAATTAAACAAGACAAATCAAAACATATATATATTCAGCCATCATATCCCATATCATAAGAGTATAAAATCAACCCATTACATAAGTTTAATCACCCTATACAAATCTACTCGAGCATAATGGAAAATAGAATGAAAGAGATATAACGAAACTCCCCTTTCATCCTAGCTAATCTTGACTGCAGCTTTTGAATAGATTTGCTCCAAAAGATTGTTGAATCCTCTAACTCAAGCCTGGTTCTTGATGAAAAGTGTGTGAAAGGGTGTGTGAGGCGGCTAGAGAATAGGGTTAAGTGTGTGTGAGGTTTAGGTGTGAAGTGCGTGTGTGGCTCCTTCAAAATTCTGCTCCGCATCGGGCTTTATTTATAGGTTCTCTGGAGTACTCGACCGGCTTTCTACTAGGGCTCTCTGGAGTGGCCGGTCGACCGGCTCTTGAAGGGGGGTCGTCCGGCTTTTCGATGGATCTTTCTGGAGTGGCCGGTCGACCTAGACGGTCGACCGGCTCTTCTTCCTTGGTCGTCCGGCTGACTTCCTTCATCCAATTTTTCGTCTTTTCGGCCTTTAGTCTTCTCTCTTATACCCGTGCATGTCCTATCTTCATCACCTTTCATCGTCCAATCTTTGTCTTAGCCCAGAGTTCACCTAAATCATTGTAAACAAGCAATTAGTGTAGCAATTTATCTCTTAAACTCAATATGCACATTTGTTTACGCTTAAGCCTATTCCTATCAAAAGTACTACACTAATGCATCATTATAAGCATTCAACACCTCTAAAATATAAGTAAATGGCAATGCAAACACACACCAAATCACAACTCATCAGGTACTATTTCCTCTAAAACATATCCATTAGATTCATCGAGAACCAAATTGTCATTAAGCTCATCCTCATCCTCATTACAAGATGTTATCTCTCCATCAACCTCTTTTTCTACTTTTCTCTCCAATACATCATCATTTCCACCCCTAGTCATCTCATCGTTAGGTCTAATCTTTATCCCGTCAACTCATTCTAAAGGTATTTCAACATTCTCGCTCATGAGTTGCACTGAGTTGCACACTTTCAACCATTCTCTTCAAGCACTCACCTAGAGATTTGGTGTCTTGCTTCAAACTCTCTAGTTCCTCTTGATTAGAT
The DNA here is from genome assembly GCA_028554755.1 of Cordia subcordata. Taxonomy (NCBI): domain Eukaryota; kingdom Viridiplantae; phylum Streptophyta; class Magnoliopsida; order Boraginales; family Cordiaceae; genus Cordia; species Cordia subcordata. Next base: position 15,151,587 of record JAPTOF010000013.1, read on the forward strand.
CGGAGGAGAGATTGGGATTGCTCAAGCATTTGATCTAATTGCTCTGAAAATGAAGACATAATGGAAGAGGGTTCAACTGAGTGAAAATGGGAAATATCTTGATTGGGGTCACTATAAGCACAACCATTATAAAAGTCGAAGAAAGTTTAGGTAGGAAATGACGGTGCATGAGATGGACTTTCAAAGCAATGAGGTGGAAAATATGTAGAGTCGTCTTGATCCTAATATAAAGATGCATGATGTTGCTCCCTAGAATCATGATAATAGGATGACGATGCATGCATGGGCATATGATTACTAGGGGCATAGGGCATAGCATGCAATCGGGGGTAAGGGTGGAAGGTAGGGCAAGTATTGGAATCATGAGCCTGGCTTCCACATAGATTGCAATAATAAGAATATGCATTCCTATAGTCATGATTTCTAAATGAAGAAGCATAAGATGATGCATGACTATAGGGGTCATAGTTAGCACTAGCTCTAGGTAGGGAATTTTCATGGGGACAGAAAACAGTTGGAAGCATAAAACTTTCACAAATGCGACATGCAATGGGAACATGTTCTGGTGGTAGGGAAGAGGATACAAGTGACCCCTATGACGCATTAGGATCATTCATGATTAATTGACACAAGTAAACCTTTTCTCAATGCTCAACAATATTTTAAAATTTTTTTATTAATCAAAATAAAGAAAACATGAAAAGAAACGATAAAACAACATGTAACAAGCTAAGACACACAAAAAAACAAGGAAACCAAACAACCGTTGCCTCCCCAGCAATGGCGCCAAGAACCTGATCGCTATATGTGAGTACAAGCCTAAATAGCTCGCAAGCGCACGGGTCACGTATAGCACAATGTGTGCAAGTGCGGGGTCGAATCCATAGGGAGGCCTAATGCATAAGGTGTCCAAAGCTACGTGTATCCTAAGAAGCTACGAGTTAGGTTCCTACCTACAATATTATTGGGTTTTTGGTTTAAGGGAAGCTTAGGAATGGAAAATCTAAGCCAAACAAGAAAATAAAAGGTGAGTATGTGTATATGTGTGACGGGGGAATCAAGTAATCTAAAGGGATTCAAACATCAAAAAATGGGGAACTAGGTTGATTACTACATCTTTCTAGTGTTACTTGATGGATTATACTAAGTGCTCTAATCTAAACCTCCAATTAGCCTCCTAATTCGTACCTTAAGCCTCAATACGGGTTCGTCCCTAGGTGGCGATGCCTAGCAGTACAGCGTGGTCTTTATGACTTAGGAATTAGGGCTAGCCAATAAGGTTTTAGGTAAGTATAGATCGATCTAACCCTAGCACTTAGTAGTTCCCCAATCTGGCCCTAGGACTTGGTGCGAGTCCGGCCCTAAGCTTCGCCCTACTTAGAGCTACAGTGTGGTCCTTATGAACCTAGGGTGTTGGGGGGGACTAACTAGACTTCCTAAGTGAACTAAGGTCAACTAAATCTATCCGGACTCTTATTGGTTGGATTTAAAGCAAAAAGGGACTTAACCTAGGCTAGTTTCTAGTTGTGCACAATCGATCGCATCACAATAGCGGAAATTGGCATTAAAGTACATGGTAAACACATCTAGGGTATGGCATTCGAGAATACTCTAGAATATTCTACTACTAAACACATAGACATGCTTAGATTACACTAATTTAAGCAATTGCACCCGACATGTAAGCAATAGAAGCTATTTATGCTATTAAATATGCAAATACACACATAGACATGCATATAAGCATACCCACATCATGTAATCACCACACAAACACATAGACATGATAGTGTAATGATTTAGTAATGGTTAATAGCAAAATAGACTTTAATATACACATGCTACATTATTGAGGCATTTCTATAAACACATAGACATGAATGTAAATTTGCCAATCAAAACCCTAAGCACAAGCATATATATATATATATATATATATATATATAAATCCATCAAATACCCATAATAATACTGTAATAATCATCCATAATACAAGAATAAATCACCCTACATAGCTCTAATCAAACATACATTAACTTAGGATAAAAGAGAGACAAAGAAGCTATCATTTTATCCAAAGCCATATCTTTATAATCCATGAGCTATGCCCAAATCCTTGTGTTTGATCCTCTTAAATACTTGATTACAAAGTGATTTTGTGTATGGAAGAGTGTGTGAGAGGTGGGAGTTGAGAGGATTAGGGTTTTGGGAGATTGGTGTGAAAGAATATAACTTGTTCTCTTATAAAATAGCCAATAGCGGGCTTATATAGCCAATCTTTGCAACTACCGGAAACTTAACCGGAGCACTGATACCAAGGGGCCTCTATTCTAATAGTAGACGCTAGCTCTCTATTGTTGGTGGAATAGTGAGCTGGTGCACAGGTACTCTGAAGCCAGTGCTCTAGTAGCGCCTATTTGCTCTCTTTTGGCTTCGTTTTAGCTCCGTTTTGCTTCCGGTTGCATTGGTTTTTGTCCGAAAGCTTCCCAACTTGATTTCCTTCCATGTTTCATCTTTAAAATCTTCTTCAATACTTGCCCAAGTGATCTCCATCTTTGTTCAGCTCAGGACATTCCTCAAACTCACCTAAAACATAAGATAAGTGTACTTTAGTGTGGCATTTATGCTTTTAGCTCAACTATAGACACCTAAAGCTTAATATGCTCAAGTATGATATAAATGCTATAATAATACACCTTATATAGCATAAAACACCTCAAAATAGATATAGAAATACAATGCAAAATCACACATGAAACCAACACATCAATAACTAACTAGATAATAAGGATGTCTCTTAAAACAATATATTTATTAAACTAAGCAAAATCATGTTCAAGCATAGAGGACTTTCTGCGATCCTAGCTTAACCATATTGTTGAATATCTTGCTGGCTACAACTTTGATGCGTTTCTTACTTGTGATCTCACTAGCAACTCATCTTGGTCTACTGATGCTTACATTTTTGTTCACACCTCTGGTGCCATTTATAGCATTTATCTGTACATCTATTTTGCATGCAAAGTATATTGCAAGGTATGTGAACTATATATTCAGCAAAAAGAATTCAAATGAAACCATGTAAAATAACTTAATCCAAATTCAATAGTCTCATGTAACCAAGTTGCAATACACATCAGCACAGATAGAAACTTAAGAAATGCTTTTGATGTGTTGTGTTTTTATGTGTGTTTGTTTTGTTAATTGCCTATGTTTAAAAGGTGTTCTGAGGCTTAGAAGATGAATTAGTATAGTACATATACTAGAGTTAGGCTAAAGCGTAAGAAAATGTACATAGTTGAGTTTCTAAGTCAAATGCTATATTAAATGCTTAATTTTGCACCTTAGGTGAGCTATAAGGCTGAAATGTAGCTTGAACGAGAATGAATGTTGAAGATAGAAGAGGTACGGGTCATGTGATGAAGGCCTAGCAAGAAAGAGACAATAAAAGGCCAACTGGAGGAGCCGATCGACCTAGAAAAATTGCCAATCAATTGGCCACTCCAAAGAGGAACTCATTTTCAGCCTGTCAACTCCCCTAAAGATCGATCGGCTAGTCCAGAGAGCATCACTATGAAAGCCGTTGAGCGAAGAGATCTTTTTAGACCCATCACACACCTATCACACACAAAAAAAACCTTAGCTACACCACCTTTAACACGTACACAATCATACACTTTTCACCTAGATTCAAGCTTATTTGGAGGATTCAAACGTTTGGATTGAAGCCTACTCAAAGATTTTGTACAAAAATTGCTAGGATGGAAGGGTAGTCTTTTATTCTCTCTTTCATCCTCTTTTATATTATGTTTGAGTAGATTTGTTTAGGGTGATGATACTTGTGTAATAGGTTGCTTCTGTACTTCTATATTATGGGATTTAATGGCTTAATGTATACACATATGCTATGTTCTTCTTGTTTCAATGGTTATTGCTTAATAAATGTCTAAGTGTATGATAATATGCTTATGAGAGTTGCATATGTATAAATTAAAGTCTATTTGCTACTAAACACCTCTAATCCATTCTATAATCATGTCTATGTGTTTATGTGTAGATCTTGTTAAGTGGGTAATACTTATATTCATGTCTACGTGTATGTTTACATGCCTAATAGTAAATATGACTTAAATATTGCATACATGTTAGCTCCAAAGTGCATTTATGGTGTAATTCGAGCTGATGATGTTAGCTAGTCGAATAGGCCCCTTTATTCGCAAACACCTTGGCTTAGAACATGTATGAATGCGCTAATAGGTCAAATCCCACTTTTGTGACCCTAGAATGACGAAGCTTAAATTAAGATTAGTCTAGATTGAGTCTTCTTTGGCTTTAAATCCAGCCAATAGGTCTTCAGGTAGATTCAGTCGACTCTAGCGACACTAAGTCTTGGCTTTAAATATAGCCAATGATTTAGGTACTACGGTAGGTTTGTTTTAGGTCACCTAGGAAACTAGTTAGTTGTCATAGCTCTAGGAGGCCCCGCCTTGGGACGGACCCATATCGAGTCCTAAGGAGAAACTAGGACACTAATTGAACCTAGTTAAAGAGCAAATAGTCATTAAGCCACTCCATGTAATCCCATAGTATTTGAGTCTAGGATCACCCATTAGCAAGTAAAAGTCATCTTAATCCCTTTCATTTGTTAGTTCCCTTTAGATAGATTGTCTTTATATTTATCATTCCCCTTAGTGTAGTTTTATTTTCTTTAGCTAGAGCTCTCGATCATCCAAAAACACCAAAAATAGTTAGCTTAGGTTTCCTTTTAGGCATTCTCTAGGACACACACACACACGTAGAATCCATCTCACAACATAGCCTCCCTGTGGTTCGACACTCGTTCTTGCACATTCTACAATGCATGGATCTGTGTGCTTGTAGGTCTTTAGAGCTTGTACTCGAGAGAAGAGTATTAACTTTCATGGTAAATGCTCTATATGCAAGTATGAATAAGCTATATGGAAGTATGAACATGTTAGACAACCATAAAAAAACATATAAGATTATAGAAGAACTAAAGAAGATGGAATTTTCTAAAACAAATCCAAAAAATCTAAATTACATGAACAAAGAAGTGGAATGTAAGATTATTGGGTGGCGTGTTTCATATATAAGCTTCTATTAAATCCATTACCTTCATGGGTGCATCCAGAATCTACACAATAATGACTTTGCAACAAATCAACTATAGACAACAATATGCGAGTAAAAGACCAATGATGTATTAGTTTTGTGTGTGCTTATGAATTGCATGTATATACTTATTTTGAGGTGTTTTGAGCTCCATTTAGTGTATTGGTACAGCATTTAGGTCATACTTTTGCATATTAGGGTTTACACGTTCATAGTTGTGGTTATAACTTAAATGCTACACTAGTGCATATTTGTTGCTTGTTCTAGGTGAAATTTGGAGAGATGATTGGACTTTGATTGGTGGCATTTGGAATGTGGATTAAAGTGAAAGGTGTTTGGGACTTAAACAAGGCTTGGAAGATGCATTTGGAAGTGGCTGGGTGAAGGAAGGAGCGACTGAGGCAAAACTGAGCACAACGGGAGTTAAATTCGGAGCTTGCGACCAAAGATGGACATGGACAAATTTGGGACATGTTTTAGGGTGCAAAATATGGCTTGAGAGATCCTTAGAAGTGGTATGAAGCAATAGCAAAAATAGTGCATGAATCAAAGCGAAAATGAGCAAGATATAAACATTTTATTGTTAAGTCAACCGGCCAGATCAGAATCTAGGCCAATTTAGGCTGGTTGACTTAGCCCTAAAGCCGGTCGACCGACTGGTCCCCCAGCCCTACACTTTGACACCTCTATTTAAGCCATTTTTCAATAACTTTTGAGGAAGAATACCAACCTTTTCACACATGTATTTGCCTAAGCCCTAAATCCACTTAAAATCGACTGCCCACACTTAAATCCCACATCAATTCCATCTATAAACAAACTTGGATTTATAGATCAAACAAGGATTTGAAGGGTTTTAGAGCAAGATTTGTAAAGAGCAAGCAAGGATAATAAGGAATCTTTACATTCTTCCCTTTATTCTTATCTATTCCATGTTAGATTAGCTCTAGATTAGGGATGATTGCTAATTTTGTAATAGGTTAAGGATCTAAACACTTGTTTCGAGATATTGATGCTTGTTTATACATGTTTTGTTCTTATTGGCCTCACCCTAGCCTTAATCCATGCTAATGGCATGAACCCTACTTGCAACTACATTTGTGATGAATAATTATGTTTTTCATGTCTTTAAAATAATAAATAATCACCTCTAGCATGAAACATGGCTAACAGGGTACCACTATCACTTGCTTGACCCAGGGGACTTAATCTCTAGTTTGAAATATAACTAAAAGGTTAGACTCCCCATTAGGACATTAACCAATACCCAAGGGACTTAGAACTATACCCAAAAGCCATAGCTAGCTTGGACAAACCTACACTTCTAATTAGGCCCGGTTAAGGATAGGATTGCACTGATAGTTAGATGTGATAAGTCTAGAAACTAAGCCCGCCATTAGAGTAATCAAACCATTAATAGCTTTAAAATAAGGTTAGGATCCCAAATCCATTTCTAAGGAGCAATCGCCCCTAAGTCCTCCTAAACCCTTGTAGATCTTCACTTTCATAGCTTGTATATACCACTATTCTTGTTAGTTTGGTTTATTTTCCCTTAGTTTAGATTTAAATTAGAGCTCTAATCAATCAAAAACTCTAAAAAAGGTAGGTAGGACCACACGTAGCTAGTGTAGGTCAAACTTTTACTTAGAGTTGCACTCTGAGATAGCCTCCCCGTAGACACGACCCCACACTCACACACACTATACTATCGTGACTTGTGTGTTTGCGAGTAACACTCTTGAAGGTTTACAATCAAGTTTTTGGCGCCATTGCCGGGAAGGCATGGTTGTTGGTTTCCTTGTTTTTGTATGTTTTTCATTAGTTACGTGTTGCAAATACTTTTCTTGTCTATTTATCATGTACATATCTATTTTCATTGTTTGTTGCTTTTACTTATTTTGATATTGCTAGTCTAGTTTACTTTTTGCGTTTGTGCTTTGTTTAGTATTTTTCTTACGATTTAGGTGTTTGTGGTAGGTAGTTGATTATTAAATTGAATTTTTAGGGGTTAAAGTGTAGAAGGAGAATTAGGTTATTTTGCATTCTTGAATAGGTGGCTACTTTTAATCCCGACCCTTCACTTAGAGCCAAGACCTTGACGCAATATCTTGAGCTCGACACTTATCAACCTTGCATGCCTATTCAACTACTAACCCTAGGAGATGGGACGTTTAAGATTAGGCCGAGACCTTGCAAATGCTTTCATCATTCTATGGCCGCAATAATGAGAATCCCCATGCACATATAGGTGCATTTCTTGAGATATGCTCTACCATTCATTTTAAAGATGTCTCTTCTGAGAACGTTAGGCTTAGATTGTTCCCATTCTCTTTAAAAGATAAAGCAAGGCAATGGTTCAAGTCCTTGCCCCATGAGTCTATCACTAGTTGGGATGAGTTTCAAGTTAAGTTTCTTCATAGAATTTCCGCAATAGCTTGGACAGCCTCTCTTAAGGCAGAGACCATGACATTTGCATAACAAGAATTAGAGCCTCCTCATGAGACATAGAAGAGATTCAATGAGCTTTGTTGCCAATGCCCACATCATGGGTATGATTTACTTGAATTGCCCTAATTTTTCTATTTAGGCTTGACTTCACCTTATAGGCTAATGGTCAATGTTTAAAGTGATGGGGGATTCTTAGGTTTGACACTCGAGAAGGCTTGGTCAAAACTAAAGGTTATGGTGAAGGACTCATTCCAGAATGCTAATTTTGAGATAGTAAGGAAGGGAACTAGGAATACCACTCTTAGTAATGTGTTCGGGGTTGACTCAAATTATGACTTAGTTATCGAGGTGAGAGCTCTCACTAGCATGTTTGACCAGTTTATGCCTTTAGGTACTACATCCACTCATAGGTCTACTCTTAGTGCATCTTTTCCTCATCCTCTTAGTCTTACAGTGGTGTGTGCTTTGTGCTTCGAGTCTAGCCACACCACAATAGCATGCCCTCTTAACGCACAGTTCCCTAAGTTTATATAAGAACACGTTCTTGCCAAACAAGGTTGTTTATCCATTACTTCTCGCATACTCGGACTTAGATGGCATGATCATTCAAGGATAATGCAGTCTTACAACAACACAAATTCTTCTTATTCATTCCAGAATCATCCTAGTCCATCACTTCTTAGTCCTTCAAGTTTTTTTTTAAGCCTAGGTATCCTAGTTTGTCATAACAGTGATTCTAGTCTATTCCCGTCAGTCTTACATTACCTATCTAGCCTGCAGTTGACCGTAGGATAGGCTTACTTGTTGAGATGATACAGGCCCAACAACAGATGTTTCAGAGAGCGAGAGGAGATTTAAATAATCAAATAGGACATCTTGCTGAACAAGTTTGCTATAGAGACCTAGGAAAGCTACCTATTTATTCTGAGCCGAGTCCTAGAGAACTGTGTAACACTTCTAGTCCTTCTCTGAGTGATTATGCATAGGCTAAAGCCGTTACAACCTTGAAAAGTGGTAAGGTTATAGATAATCAAGTGGGAGAGTTGTGAGTAGAGCTCAGCTTGAAACGACGTGTTTTGATGGAAAGACTAGTGTGCCTAAAGAGAAGACTAGAGAGTTTGAAGAGAAAGAGAGAAATCACATTGAGATGAGTGCTAATCCACCGCATAGAAAAGAGAAAGAGGTTGTTGAATCTCATGATGTTACTCTTAGAGTTCCTTTTCCCTTAGTATTAGAGAGGTCCAAGAAAGTTGAGGATAACAAAGAATCGAGGATTTTAGAGCCTCTTAAGGATATTAATGTCACTCTACCTTTAGTTAAGGCCATTAAGAATATATCAGCTTATGCCAATTTCTTTAGATATCTATGCATTAGAAAGAGGTAGACCACCCACCTACCTAAGAAGGTGAAGCTTACAGAGAGGGTTAGTAGCATTTGTACTACAGGTGTTCCACCTAAGCTTAGCGATCCTAGAGCATTTACCATCTCTTATGCTATTAATGATCACCCGGTAGCCCATGCCTTGCTTGATTTAGGTTTTAGTGTTAATCTTAATCCTTTTTCAGTGTATAAACATTTAGGTTTGGGTACATTAAAGTCCACCAGTATGGTTTTACAGTTGGCTGATAGGAGTGAGAGAAGACCTCAAGGGATAGTAGAAGATGTCACGGTTAAAGTTGGAGAATTTTACTATCCTACGGATTTCATTATTCTAGACATGCATCCAGGTCATAACCCTAGAAGTATGACACCTATCCTTTTGGGGAGACCATTTTTAGCTACTGCAAATGCAGTGATTCATTGTAGTACAAGGATTATTGAGCTCACATTTGAGAATTTAAAGGCAAAGGTTAGGGGTGCCGAGTCTATAAATAGGGATAGAGTGGGTGATGAGGAGAATTGTTTCTTCATAGAGTCTGTTGTTTCTATCGATAATGATTCCCATGATTCTTTTTGTCCTTAAAAGATAGAGCTGTCCTTTACGTGATCATCAAGCAGTTGAATTTGGAGGCTTTTAGTGAGACTCACTTAGAGAGTGATGTGCATTCCTTAGTAGATACTCCTGATTCCCATGTCGAGGAGTCCTTCTATTCACTCTTAGCCCTGAGCAATATTGGTAAGCTTGATGAGATTATTACTCTGATTAACTCTGAGATTTCTCTTTCTAAATTGAATACCTCTTCCATTCTTTCATCTACTCTTAGATCTAGTGACACCATTGCCATATATCCTTCCTCAGTTGAGAGTGCTCCTGAGCTTCCACCGAATGTGCTTCCTACTCTTTTAGAGTCCTCATTTGTGGCCACTATTCCTGATCATATAGAGGATCATTTTCTCCCTGGATTCTGCTAGAGTTTAGGTTAACTACTAGTGAGTTGAGTTTAAGAGAAGAAATTCGTGTGTTCAACCTAGGTATAGAAGAGTGTGTTATTGCATCATTTGTGATAGCCTACCCCATGAGATGCACATTTTTTTGATCCATTTCTTTTATCTGAGAATGCCTAGCATGATCCTATGTACACACTTTTAGGGCATGAGTTCAGATCTTTAAGGCGTGGTGCTGATTGCATTTTTCATTTGTTACATCTATTTGTTGCTATTTTTCTATGCTAATTTGCTTATCTGGCAGTACGTGCCTAAGGATTTTAAGCACCACTAGCCCTAACATTACTGCCCGGCTGGGGGCGTAAAATCCAGCGCTACTAGGAGGCACCTTCGAAATTTTGATATTTAAAGTTTGATTAATGAGTTTTTTACTTTTGATTTTCTTAGCACATTTTGTTTTTCATTTCTTTTCTTTTCATTTTTGTTTCCCTATGTCTATTGCTTTCCATACATAAAGCCTTGTCATTTGCACTTGTCATTGTGAGCTTTTAATCTTGTGTTTTTTGATTTCCTTTATAAATCTTTTAAGTTGAGTGGAAATTGGTTGTGAAGGAACTTAATGGACACAATCATCAAAACATGGCATGCATGATTTAGTACTACATAAGGTTGTTGATATGTTCATTTTGTGTGTTTATGTATTGCATGCACATACTTGTTTTCAGGTGTTTTAAGCTTCATTTAATGTATTAGGATAGCATTTAGGTCATAATTGTGCATATTAGGGTTTACATGTTCATAGTTGAAGTGAGGACTTAAATGCTACACTAATGCGCGTTTGTTGCTTGTTTAATGTGTGATTTTGGAAGATAATTGAAGCTTAATTGAGGGTGCTTGGAGTATGGAACAAAACCAAGGGCGTTTTAGAAATAAAGGTCGAAGAAAAGTGCATTTGGAAGTGGCCGAGCAAAGGAAGGAGCGATCGAGGCGAAACCGAGTGCAACGTGAGCGAAACTCAGAGCTTGCAACCTAAGAAGGACATGGACAAATTTTAGACATGTTTTATGGTGCAAAAGATGGCTTGAGAGATCCCCCACAGTGATATAAAGCCATAGGAAAAATGGTGCACGAATCAGAGCCAAAATGAGTGAGATATGAACATTTTACTATTAAGACCGGTTGAGCTTCTGTCAAGGTCGATCGACCGGAGATCAGAATCTGGGCCAATTTTAGCCCAAAAACTGGTCGACTGCTGGGCCCTTGGCTGGATGCGTTAACAGCTCTATTTAAGCCACTTTTCAGCCATTTTTTAATGAGAACACCAACCTTTTCTCACACCCACTTGCCAAAACTCAAAATCCACTTAAAACCCACCTTACACACTAAATCCCACATCAATTCCATCCATAAACAAGCTTGGATTTGAAGATCAAACAAGGATTTGGAGGGTTTTGAAGCAAGATTTGCAAAGAGCAAGCAAGGATAATAAGGGAGCTCTATATTCTTCTCTTTATTCTTATCTATAATATGTTCTTATATTCTTATGGGTATGAGTTTAAATGTGTAATTTGTACTAAGATGCTAATAGTAGTGGCCTCACCTTAGCCTTAATCCATGCTAATAGCATGAGACTTACTTGCAACTACATTTGTGTTGATTAATTGTGTTATTAGTGCCTTTAATATAGTAGGCAACCACATCTAGCATGAAACATGGTTAAAAGGGTGCCACGATCACTTGCTTGACCTAGGGTACTTAATATCTAGTTTGAAACATAACTAAAAGGTTAAACTCCCTATTAGGTCATTAATTAACACCCAAGGGACTTAGAACTAGACCCAAAAGCCATAGCTATCTAGGACAAACCCATACTTCTAATTGGGCCCGGTTAGGGATAAGATTGCGTCGATAGTTAGATGTGGTAAGTCTAGTAATCTAAACCCACAATTAGAGTAATAAAACCATCAATAACCTCAAAACAAAGTTAAGAACCCAAATCTATTCCAAAGAAGCAATCAGCCCTAAGTTCCCCTAAAACTTTGTAGATCCTCACTTCCATAGCTTATTTATTCCACCATTCCCGTTAGTCAAGTTTATTTTCCCTTAGTTTAGGTTTAAATTAGAGCTCCAATCAATCCAACACCCAGAAAAGTATAGGTAGGACCACACGTAGCTAGTTCGAGATGTACTTTTACATTAGAACCGCACTTAGATAGCCTCCCCATGACACAACCCTGCACTCGCACATGGTATACTACCGCGACCCGTGCACTTACGTGTAACACTCTTAAAGGTTTACGATCAAGTTTTTGGCACCGTTGTCGACGAGGTGCGGTTTTTGGTTTCCTTGTTTTTGTGTGTTTTTTCATTAGTTATGTGTTGTATATACATTTCTTGGTTGGCTATTATGTACATATCTATTCTCATTGTTTATTGCTTTGACTTATTTTTATATTGCTAGTTTAGTTTACATTTTGCATTTGTGCTTTGTTTTGTGTTTTTCTTAGGACTTAGGTGTTTGTGGTAGGTAGTTGCTTGTTGAATTGAAGTTTCAGGGGTTAAAGTGTGGAAGAAGAACTAGGTTATTTTGCATTCTTGAATAGATGGCTAACCCTAATCTCGATCCTCCACTTAGAGCCAAGACCTTGAGGCAATATCTTGAGCTCGACACTTATCAAACTTGCACGCCTATTCAACTACCGACCCTAGGAGATGCGACCTTTAAGATTAGGCCCAAGACCTTGCAAATGCTTCCATCATTCTATGGTCGTAATAATGAGAAACCCCATGAGCATATAGGTGTATTTCTTGAGATATGCTCAGACATTCATTTTAAGGATGTCTCTTCCAAGAATGTTAGGCTTAAATTGTTCCCTTTCTCTTTAAAAGATAAAGCAAGGCAATGGTTCAAGTCCTTACCCCATGAGTCTATCACTAGCTGGGATGAGCTTCAAGTTAAGTTCCTTCATAGATTTTCCCCAATAGCTAGGACAACTACTCTTAGGGCAGAGATCATGACATTTGCACAACAAAGAATTAGAGCCCTTTCATGAGATTTGGGAGAGATTCAATGAGCTCATGGGTATGATTTACATGAATTTCTCTAATTTTTTTACTTAGGCTTGACTTCACATTATAGGCTAATGGTCAATTCTTCGAGTGGTTGGGGGTTCTTAGATTTGACACCCGAGGAGGCTTGGTTAAAACTAGAGGTTATGGCAGAGGACTCGTTCCAGAATGCTAATTTTGAGAGAGTAGGGAAGGGAACTAGGAATACCACTCTTAGTAGTGTGTTTAGGGTTGACTCAAATTATGATTTAGCTAGTGAGGTAAGAGCTCTCAGTAGGAAATTTGACTAGTTTATGTCTTTAGGTACTACATCCACTCATAGGTCTACTCCTAGCACATCTTTTCCTCATTCTCCTAGTCTTGTCGAGGTATGTGCTTTGTGGTCTGAGTCTAGCCATACCACCATCACATGCCCTCTTGCCCCATAGTTCCCTGAGTTTATACAAGAACATGTTCTTGCCAATCAAGGTCATTTATTTACTACTTCTCACCCACTTGGACTTAGGTGGCGTGATCATTCCAATTTTTCTACTTTAGCACTATTCTTAATATCTTCTAATGAAAAATAGGTAGCCTAAAGTATGATAATCAGATGTATTGGTAGTAAATTTAAGAATAAAAATTCAGTAACCTTTTCACAACAAATTGAGAAAAATTATAAAAAAATTAAATCAACAAAATTTTTGTTGCCATAAACCAAAATTAATTATATTTAAATGCAAAAGAATTAACTAAAGAGTATTGCAAAAGAATAATAAAAGAAGAAATAATTTTTTTACCTAATTAGGGGTAGATGCAGAAATTGCCTATTTATCTCTTCTAACAGTTTTGCAATTGATGTTTTGTGTTTTTGTGTGCATTTATGTTGTTAATTGCATATGTTTAAAAGGTATCTTGAGCTTTAAAAGATGCATTAGTATAGTACATATACTAGAGTTATGCTTAAGCATAAGCAAATGTACATAGTTAAGTTTCTAAGTCAAATGCTATACTAAATGCTTGATTTCGTGCCATAGGTGAGCTTATGTTGAAATAGAGCTTGAATGAGAATGAACGTGGAAGATAGAAGAGGTACGGGCCATGTGATAAAGGCTGAGAGCAAGAAAGAGACAATAGAAGGCCAACTGGAGGAGCCAGTTAACCTAAAAAAATTGTCGGTTGACCGGCTAGGTCTACCGACCATTCCAGAAAGGAACTCATTTTAAGCTGGTCAACCCCCCCAGAAGCCGGTTGGCCGGCTAGGTCGACTAGCCTATCTAGAGAGCATTAGTTTTAAAGTTAGACGAGTTAAGAAGAGAAGCCGATCGACCGGCTAGGTCGACCGACTGTGCGCAGTAGGTGCTATGAAAACTCAACTTTTCAGCTTTTATAAAGAGAAGACTTTTAGACCCATCATATACACTTCAAACCTATATCTCACACATTTAACCCTAATTCTTATCCACCTCACACACATTTTCTCACACATCTCTCACCTTGAATTAAGCTCAATTTGAAGGGTTTCAACATTTGGATTAGAGTTTGCTCAAGGGATTTGTACAAGATTAGCTAAGATGAAAGGGAAGCTTCATAATCTCTCTTTCATTCTATTTTCTATCATAATTGAGTTGACTTGTGTAGGGTGATTTGGCCTATGTAATAGGTTAACTATATACTCTTATGATATAGGATTTGACAGTTGAATATATACATGCTTTGATTTTCTTGTTCAAATGGTTACTTTCTCATTTATGTCTAAGTGTTTGATAAAATACCTAAATGAGTAGTATGTGTATAAATTGAAGTCTATTTGTTACTAAAAATATCTAACCCATACTATAACCTCTAAGGATTAGTATGCCCTATAGCTCACTTGTATTGACATTTGGATGTAAAACAATGTACAATCATTTTGTTAAATGGCATTATGAGTTTCATACATATTATCTCTAGTATGTTTTATTGATGATGTATAAAGGTCCCTTGACTTGAACTAATGACTTGGGTACGCTGTGAGGCTGGACGCACAGTAGGTCCAAGTCTAGATTTAGTCACATTATAAATTAAGTCCATAACCAAATGGTAGTGTTGGGCACTCTACCAGGATAAGGTTACATTGAGCAAGTCTCCTCGTTGAGGGTGATCTACCTAGGTCATTAGAGGACTTTCTGGATTTGTCTCAATAGTACGTGTGTCACGTATTTGACAGGACCATTGTGAGTATGTTTTCTAGAGATGTATTATCAAAGAAAGAAAACAAGATACTCACTGCTATAAATGATCGGTGCTCTTAATTTTGAGCATATGTGGATAAACAAATGAAGTTAGGGTTTGGCACTTTGATTCACTTTGGCTGAGATCTTACTTTATTAAGATCAACAGCCTTTTGCATTGAGTGCTAAGTTCTAATTAATAGGAACATGCATATGCAATATGGAATCTATGTGCCCCCTTTGTGATTATCTATATTTATCATCTGAATCTAGATCTAGTGATAGTACCTTTATAGTGTTAGGATTAGTATGCCCTAAAGCTCACTTGTACATGACATTTTGGATATGAAACAATGAACAATCATATTTTTGTTAAATGGCATTATGAGTTTCTTACATATAATCTCTGTTATGTTTTATCGATGCATGTATGAAGGTCCTTTAACTTGCACTAATGACTTGGGTGTGCAGTGAGGCTAGATGCACAGTAGGTCCAAGTCTAGATTTAGTCACGTCATAAATTGAATCCATAACCAAATAGTAGTGTTGGGCACTCTACTGGGATAAGGTTATATTGAGCAAGTCTCCTCTTTGAGGGTGATCTACCTAGGTCATTGGAGGACTTTCTGGATTTGTCTCAATAGTACGTGTGTCACGTATAGGATAGGACCATTGTGAGTATGTTTTCTAGAGATGTACTATAAAAGAAAGAAAACAAGACACTCACTGCTACTAAATGATCATTGCTCTTAATCTTTAGTATATGTGGATGAACTAATGAAGTTAGGGTTTAGTACTTTGATTCACTGTGGGTGAGATCTTATTTTATTAGGATCAACAGCCATGTGCATTGAGTGCTAAGTTCTAATTAATTAGAACATGCATATGCAAAATGGAATCTATGTGCCCTCTTTGGTATTGTCCAAATTTATCATCCGAATCTAGATCTAGTGATACTACCTTTATAGGTGTGTCTGTCATATGGCTTGAGGGTCGCTCTCGAGATCAAGAGATTCCATGACCAAGGATGGTTGGCAATTGGACAAGAAACCCAACGGAAAAAGATACAGCTAAGGAGGTGATAGTACACAAGCCAAAGGACCGGTCTTAGTTGTGGGTATACATAGAGGGGCATTATGGTCGGTTATCTAGTAAGTCAAAGACAAAGTTCACATTCTTTTGTGATAAGCTTTTGGGTAATGACAATTATTCTTGGAGTGCAACTTTGATCTTATGGTGGAGTAGATCGAAGTTAAAAATAATTATTATGTCGCCTAGATTGGGCAAGGATATTTTTAATTATTTTTGGAAGCCAATGATAATTGTATCTTCTTGGTCCCTTCCCTAGTTGAAATGACTTTGAGAGAGTAATCTTGAAAGAGCAAATTCCATATTGTGGTAGTAGCCTTATTGGGCCAAAGCTTGAAATTGGGTTTGGGCTTTCTTTAGAGTCCAAAATAACCTAATTAGGCTAGGATGGTTTCCTATTAGGCTTGGGCCTCCACATGGATTATGGACTATGTGTTGGACTTGGATAATGGGCTTGGCCTAAGTCTTCCAAGACAAGTGGACAACTTGCAAAATACTACAAAAACAAGTGGACAACTTGCACAAGTCTTCCAAGACAAGATTGACAAGTTACATAAAGGAAATACTACATGGAAATTTTCTCCCACATTGAAAGTTTAGCAACTTTGGGTGCCAAGGTTCTCTCTATAAATAGACAAGACCCTACACCTTTTATGTATTCCACTTTGTAGTTGATTTCTTCCTTTTTGGTAAGAAAATACTACAACACATAGTACACACTTATTGTGTGAATTTTGCTCTAGTTTTTCAAGAGCATATTACTTTGCTTCTTCCCTCACAAGAGGCTATTCTCTCAAGATAAGTCTCTTTAACCATAGGGAAGAAGACTGGGGAGTTGCTTATTGCGACACCCTTGTAGTAAATTTTTGGTGGCCTTGTTCGTGAACGGGAACAAAGCTTGTAACCGGTTTTAGCCTCATCAAAGGGCCCACGCTTCAAGAGGTTCGCTTTATATATTTTTGCAAGCCCTAGTTATATTCTATATGTTCTTGAGCATGTTCTTGTGTGTGTAATGTGGTTATTTTATTTTCCTAGCATGTTTTCTTAGTTTATAATTTAGAAAATATGGACTAGGATACCCCACACTTAATAATATCGATCCTACAATTGGTATCAGAGCTTAGGCTCACGCACAACATGCTTAGACTATGCAAGAATATTGTATTTGCATAAATATATATTAGTCATCTTGTGAGTGGCAAGATTAGGAAATCTTGTGTTGCATATACTTGTGGTTTTATGCTTGTATGTGCAGGTAATATAAAATCCCCTTGATGGTTCGTATGTATGCATGATAGATTTTCGTGTACGGTCAACAAAGCTTGGCCATAGGCAATTTCATGTATAAAATATTTCTAGTTATTGCTTTTAGTTTCATTTAAAAGAAGCATAGGATGTTTTGATATCCTTGTGAAGCTTGTACTAGCAATAGCAAAGTGTATTATTGTAATCTTTGAAGACCAAGGAGAAAAACAGGAAAACAGCATATAGGAATACTCTACCTGGTAAGCAAGCCGGACGACTGGCTGGACTTAACCGGTCGACCGACTACTCCAGAGAGCAAAAAAATTCCTAAAGCAATTGGAGCCGGTCGACCGGCTCTTATTGACAGTCGACCGGCTGAGGCAGAAAAAGCTACTATGTGTGCTGTTTTTGTTGAAGATTACAGGGAGCCATCAAAGAGGGATTCTAACATATTTTTGGTGGATGTTTATAATGCATTGATATATGTTTTAACATATTTGTATTAGCATGATTGCCACATAGAAATATGTCCACTCATTAGGGTTTATAAAAATTACTCATACCTATGAGTTGATTCTCAAAGATAGTTAAGTATATGAGAATAGCTTAGACAAGAGAATTATAAGCGGCTATGTCTAAAGATGCCATGAGATCTCATGACAACATTAAAAGAACTTAACTTGAGATTTACATGTATATATATCAACCTAAGGGTCTATGCACCTAGATTTAGGTAAGAGATCTATTGTGATATTGCAATGTTTTAGTAACACAAAGGGGATTTACATAAATCCAAAATGTGTTTAGATCTAAAACAAAGCAAGAATATCAAAGGAAACCCTTAAGTTAAAATATTGAGTAGGAGAGGGGACTGGAAATACCCCACAGCTTTCCATATCCGATTCACGTTAATGATAAATGTCATTAACTTCCCAACGGAAGGTGACATTTTGTCTAGATTTAACAAGGTGAATCATAAAATGTTTATTCAAAAGGGTGTTAGTGAGTTCGGCCATCCCATCGATGGAGTTCTTCACTAAAGATCGCCTTACGTAACATTGATTAAAGTCACTACCCTATCGGAGGGCTTAAATCAAGAATGTTTCGGGGAATAAACATTAGGAATGGGTGTACACTTAACTTAAATGGTAGGTTCGGCTATCCTATCGATAGAGTTCGCTTTCGGATTTAAGAAGCCAAACAAAACAGTGATTGAATTATTCAATTGGATCATATCCAGACAATTGTTAATTCAAATAAGTGGTGAAACTTAACTTAACATTCATAAGTTCGGCCATCCCATCGGTGGAGTTCTTATGAGGACGTTGAGACACTGTTACATCGAGTAGTTTAAAGGGTTGATCTACTCAAAGGCAAATGATGTAAAAAGTAATTGTATGTTTTATTTCCAAAGATAGCATACATATTATATATGCATCAATTTTATACTCATAAAATAATTGTGATTATATTGTTGTATTCAGAAAAATGTCTTCGTTCAGTCCACTAGCTACAATTCTCAAAGAGCACAAGCTCACTGGACCGAATTTATGGATCGGGAACGAAACTTGGACATAGTACTCACCGCAGAAGAGTACAAGTATGTCCTAACAACTCCTTGTCCTGTTGTGAGGGCTAACTCTTCTGAAACCCAGAAAGATGCTGAGGCAAAATGGCAGAAAGCCAATAGTATGGCCAAGTGCTATATGATGGCTTCTATGTCAGATATTTTGTAGAGCAAGCATCATCATATAGAAACTGCAAAAGAAATCATGACCTCACTGTCTCGTATGTTTGCTGATAAAAGCAGGCCCGCAAGGCAAGGTGCTCTTAGAGAAATTATGAATCAAAAGATGGCAGAAGAAGCATCTGTCAGGGAGCATATGCTCAAAATGATGGATTGCTTCAATACTACTGAGATCCTAGGAGCAAACATAGATGAACAGTCAAAGGTAGACATGATTTTGGAGACTCTACCGTCATCCTATACCCAGTTCAAGCTTAATTATAATATGAGCAAGATGAACATGGATATGAAGGAATTAATGAAAGAGATCCTAGCTGCGGAAGCCATAATGAAAAATAAAGGTCACATAAATATGGTTCAAGCATCCACTTCTGGACTTAACCCGAAAGGGAGAAAGTTCAAAGGAAAGGGGAAGCAAAAACGTGGTCAAGGGAAAAAGAAGAGAAATGGCGAACAGCCCAGGCAGTTAACAGGTGAAAAGCCTAAGGGCAAATGCTTTAAATGTGGCCTAAAAAGATACTGGAAAAAGGATTGCCCGAAGTACTTGGCTCGAGGCCAAATAGGTACACCTTTTTTGTTCTACATTGAAACCTGCTTAGTGGTTGATTCTACTGATTCTTGGATTGTAGACTCTGGAGCCACTAATCGTATTTGCAATTCTTTGCATTGGTTTTAGGAAATGAAAGAACTAGCTAAAGGGGAGTTTGCTCTGAGATTGGGTAATGGAGCAAAAGTATGGGCTGCTGTAGTGGGAGGAATGTACTTAAATTTTCCATGTAATAGGAAGATATTTTTGAACAATGTTTATTATGTTCCGGATGTACGTAAAAACCTTATCTCTGTTTCGCAATTAATATTAGATGGTTTTTGCATTAATTTCCATTCGTGTTGATATCGGTAGAGATGGAAATATTATTTGTTCGTAGCATGCATGATAACTTGTTCTATATAAAACCTATTACAAACTCACTGCATAATATAGAACAAACTAATTCCTGGAAAAGGAAGGTTTCTTCGACCAATGATACATATCTTTGGCACCTACGCTTAGGACATATCAGTCTAAAGCGAATTCAGAGATTAGTCGAGGATGGGCATCTTAGCTCATTATATCTCGAAGATCTACCTTCGTGTTAATCATGTCTCAAAGGGAAGATGACTAAACGGTCATTTTCTTCTAAAGGAGAAAGGGCCAAAGAAGTATTGGAATTGGTTCACACTGATGTGTGTGGTCCTATGAGCAAACCCGCACGAGGAGGTTATGAGTATTTCATTACTTTTACTGATGATTACTCCAGGTATGGATACGTATATCTAATGCGATGCAAGTCTGAATCCTTTGAGAAATTCAAAGAGTTCAAAGCTGAGGTAGAGTGGAAATTAGATAAACATATCAAAGCCCTTTGGTCTGATTGAGGTGGCGAATACCTCTCGGGTAAGTTCAGAGACTATCTTACACAAGAAGGGATAGTGTCTCAGTTGACTGCACCAGGGACTCCCCAGCAAAATGGTGTAGTAGAAAGAAGAAATCGTACCCTATTGGATATGGTTAGGTCAATGATGAGTCATGCATCATTACCTTTATCTTTTTGGGGGTATGCCATTGAAACAGCGGCATACATCTTGAACTTGGTACCATCTAAATCAGTACCTAGGACACCTCAAGAAATGTGGACTGGGCATAAGCCTAGTCTAAATCATCTCCACATTTGGGGCTGTCCAGCTTATGTACTTAATAGTAGTGCTTCAAAATTGGAACCAAGATCCGAGTTATGCTATTTCATTGGATATCCTAAGGAAACCAGAGGTGGAATCTTTTATAATCCTAAGGAGCAAAAGGTGTTTATAAGCACCCATGCTAGATACTTAGAAAATGATGAAATGGTCCAGAAAACACCAGATTCTGAAATTGTTCTAGATGAGATTTCACAAGAATCTCCAGTAACACTTGTGGTAACTGTGAATGAAAAAGAACAACATATTACACCTAATATATCGGAGCATCATCGTAGTGGGAGGATATCCAAGCCTCCTGATAGATACTATGGAGAGTCCTTTCAGACTTCTTCAGAGAATCAGGTGGTGGATCCCGTAAGTTATGATGAAGCAATTTTCGACATAGGTGCCGACAAATGGCATAAGGCAATGGATTCAGAGTTAGAATCTATGTATTTTAACAAAGTTTGGGATCTTGTAGTTGCACCTGAAGGGGTAAAACCTATAGGGTGCAAATGGGTCTACAAGAGAAAAAGAGAAGTTAATGGAAAAGTTGAAACCTTTAAAGCAAGGTTGGTGGCGAAAGGTTATACTCATAAAGAAGGGATCGATTATGAGGAAACTTTCTCACCAGTAGCCATGCTTAAATCCATCAGGATACTTCTTGCCATCGCTTGTCATTATGACTACGAGATATGGCAAATGGACGTCAAGACAGCCTTTCTTAATGGGGAACTTGATGAGACCATTTACATGACACAACCAGATGGATGCATTGCTAAAGGCCAGGAACATATGGTTTGTAAATTAAAAAAGTCCATTTATGGATTAAAATAGGCATCTAGAGCATGGAACATCAAATTTGATCGGGCAATTAAATCTTATGGTTTTGATCAAAATATTGATGAACCTTGCGTGTATAAAAGGTGTAATGGAAATGCTGTAGCTTTTTTGGTTCTGTATGTGGATGATATCCTACTAATTGGAAATGATGTGGGGATGTTATCATCCATCAAGGTTTAGCTTTCTACTCAATTTCAAATGAAGGATTTAGGAGAAGCTTGTTATGTTCTAGGCATCAAGCTTATGCGAGATCGTAAGAACAGAAGGCTAGCCCTATCTCAAGCTTCATTTATTGAGAAGATATTAGTCAGGTTTAACATGCAAAACTCTAAGAAGGCCTTGTTACCTTCTAGACATGGAGTTTATCTATCTCGGGATCAATGTCCTAAAACATCTGAGGAGATAGAGAGCATGAAGCGAGTTCCTTATGCTTCAGCAGTTGGAAGTCTCATGTATGCCATGATATCTGCTTTGCTGTTGGCATGGTTAGTAGATATCAGTCAAACCCTGGACCGACACATTGGGTCGCGGTTAAGCATATATTCAAATTCCTGCAAGGAACAAAGGATTATGTGCTAGAATACCGTGCAGATGATCTAACACCATTAGCCTATACAGACTCGGATTTCCAGTCCGACAGAGATTCCAGGAAGTCTACTTCTGGATATGTTTTCACTATGTCAGGAGGAGCTATTTCATGGAGAAGTGTGAAGCAAAATTGTATTGCTGACTCTACCATGGAGACCGAGTATGTAGCAGCATCTGAGGCTGCGAAAGAGGCAGTATGGCTAAGAAAGTTCCTGTTAGACCTAGAGGTTGTGCCGGCAGCTCACAGACCAATAACGTTGTATTGCGACAACAACGGTGCTGTTTCACAGTGCAAAGAGCCCAGGAATCACAAAAAGGGTAAACACATTGAACGAAAATATCATTTGATCCGTGAGTTTATCCAAAGGGGAGATGTAGTAGTTGACAAGATAGCTTCAGCGGAAAACCTGGCAGACCCATTTACTGAGACTCTTTTAGAGAAAGTGTTTGCCACACATTTAGAGTCTTTGGGTATTAGGCTTTGCAGAAGTAATCTTTATTGCAAGTGGGAGATTGTTAGGATTAGTATGCCCTAAAGCTCACTTGTACATGACATTTTGGATATGAAACAATGAATAATCATATTTTTGTTAAATGGCATTATGAGTTTCTTACATATAATCTCTATTATGTTTTATCGATGCATGTATGAAGGTTCTTTGACTTGCACTAATGACTTGGGTGTGCAGTGGACGACAAGAGGTCCAAGTCTAGATTTAGTCACGTCATAAATTGAATCCATAACTAAATAGTAGTGTTGGGCACTCTACTGGGATAAGGTTATATTGAGCAAGTCTCCTCTTTGAGGGTGATCTACCTAGGTCATTGGAGGACTTTCTGGATTTGTCTCAATAGTACGTGTGTCACGTATTGGATAGGACCATTGTGAGTATGTTTTCTAGAGACGTACTATCAAAGAAAGAAAACAAGACACTCACTGCTACTAAATGATCATTGCTCTTAATCTTGAGTATATGTGGATGAACTAATGAAGTTAGGGTTTAGTACTTTGATTCACGTGGGTGAGATCTTATTTTATTAGGATCAACAGCCTTGTGCATTGAATGCTAAGTTCTAATTAATTAGAACATGCATATGCAAAATGGAATCTATGTGCCCCCTTTGGGATTGTCCAAATTTATCATCCGAATCTAGATCTAGTGATACTACCTTTATAGGTGTGTCTGTCATATGGCTTGAGGGTCGCTCCCAAGATCAAGAGATTCCATGACCAAGGATGGTTGGCAATTGGACAAGAAACCTAACGGAAAAAGATACAGCTAAGGAGGTGATAGTACACAGGCCAAAGGACCGGTCTTAGCTGTGGGTATACATAGAGGGGCATTATGGTCGGTTATCTAGTAGGTCAAAGACAAAGTTCACATTCTTTTGTGATAAGCTTTTGGGTAATGACAATTATTCTTGGAGTGCAACTTTGATCTTATGGTGGAATAGATCGGAGTTAAAAATAATTATTATGTCGCCTAGATTGGGCAAGGATATTTTTAATTATTTTTGGAAGCCAATGATAATTGTGTCTTCTTGGTCCCTTCCCTAGTTGAAATGACTTTGAGAGAGTAATCTTGAAAGAGCAAATTCCATATTATGGTAGTAGCCTTATTGGGCCAAAGCTTGAAATTGGGTTTGGGCTTTCTTTAGAGTCCAAAATAACCTAATTAGGCTAGGATGGTTTCCTATTGGGCTTGGGCCTCCATATGGATTATGGACTATGTGTTGGACTTGGATAATGGGCTTGGCCTAAGTCTTCCAAGACAAGTGGACAACTTGCAAAATACTACAAATAACAAGTGGACAACTTGCACAAGTCTTCCAAGACAAGATTGACAAGTTACATAAAGGAAATACTACATGGAAATTTTCTCCCACATTGAAAGTTTAGCAACTTTGGGTGCCAAGGTTCTCTCTATAAATAGACAAGACCCTACACCTTTTATGTATTCCACTTTGTAGTTGATTTCTTCCTTTTTGGCAAGAAAATACTACAACACATAGTACACACTTATTGTGTGAATTTTGCTCTAGTTTTTCAAGAGCATATTACTTTGCTTCTTCCTAAACAAGAGGCTATTCTCTCAAGATAAGTCTCTTTAACCATAGGGAAGAAGACTAGGGAGTTGCTTATTGCGACACCCTTGTAGTAAATTTTTGGTGGCCTTGTTCGTGAACGGGAACAAAGCTTGTAACCGGTTTTAGCCTCATCAAAGGCCCCACGCTTCAAGAGGTTCGCTTTATATATTTTTGCAAGCACTAGTTATATTCTATATGTTCTTGAGCATGTTCTTGTGTGTGTAATGTGGTTATTTTATTTTCCTAGCATGTTTTCTTAGTTATAATTTAGAAAATATGGACTAGGATACCCCACACTTAATAATATCGATCCTACATATAGGTGTATAAGTCATATGGCTTAAGGGTCACTCCCGAGATCAAGAGATTCAATGACTAAGGATGGTTGGCAATAGGACAAGAGACCCAAAAGAAAAGATGGAGCTAAGGTGGTGATAGTACATAGGCCAAAGGACCAGCCTTAGTTGTGGGTATACCTAGAGGAGCATTATGATCGGTTGTTTAATAGGTCAAAGACAAAGTTTGCATTATTTTGTGATAAGCTTTTGGGTAATAGCAATTATTCTTGGAGTGCAACTTTGATCTTATGGTAGAATAGGTCGGAGTTAAAAATAATTATTATGTCGCCTAGATTGGGTAAGGACATTTTTTATTATTTTTGGAAGCCAAGGTTAATTGTGTCTTCTTGGTCCCTTTCCTAGTTGAAATGACTTTGAGAGAGTAATCTTGAAAGAACAAATTCCATGTTGTGGTAATAGCCTTATTGGGCCAAAGCTTGGAATTAGGTTTGGGCTTTCTTTAGAGTCCAAGATAACCTAATTGGACTTGGATGGTTTCTTATTGGACTTGGGCCTCCACGTGGATTATGGACTATGTGTTAGGCTTGGATTGTGGGCTTGGCCCAACCTTCCTAGACATGTGCTACAAAGTTACTACAAGAAGAATTTAAATTGTACAAGTAACTTCCATAACATTTGGCAAAACATTTACTACTAGGAAAAAGTTTCCTAAATGGAAAGTCTATAAGGTTTAGGTGCCAAACTTTTTCTACAAATAGGCAAGACCTTAAACCATTTCTAGTATCCAAAAATTTTGTAGTTGATCTCTTCCATTTTGGTAAGAGAATACTACAACACATAGTACACACTTATTGTGTGATTTTTGCTCTAGATTTTCAAGAGCATATTACTTTGCTTCTTCCTACATAAGAAGCTATTCTCTCAAGAAATGTCTCTTTAACTATAGGGAAGAAGACTAGGGAGTTGCATATTGCAACACCTTTATAGTAAAGTTTTTTTGGTGGCCTTGTTTGTGAGCAAGAACAAAGCTTGTGATGGTTTTAGCTTCATCAAAGGCCCCACGCTTCAGGAGGTTAGCTTTACATATTTTGCAAATACTAGTTATGTTCTATATGTTCTTAAGCATGGTCTTGTGTGTGTTATGTGGTTATTTTATTTTCTTAGCATGCTTTCTTGGTAGTATTTTCGAAAATATGGACTAGGATAGACCACATGTAATATTATCAATCCTACAATTGGTATTAGAGCTTAGGTTCACACACAACATACTTAGACTATACAAGAATATTGTATTTGTATAAATATGTTAGTCATCTTGTGAGTGGCAAGATTAGGAAATGTTGTGTTGCATATACTTGTGGTTTTATGCTTGTACATCCAGTTGATATAAAATCCCTTTGATGGTTCATATGTGTGCATGATAGAGTTTCGTGTAAGGTCAACAAAACTTGGCCATAGGTGATTTCATGTATAGATCTTTATGGTTATTGCTTATAGCTTCATTTAAAAGAAGTATAGAATGTTTTGATATCCTTGTAATGTTTCTTTTATGATTATAAGCTTGTATTAGCAATAGGAAAATACATTATTGTTGTAATCTTCAAGAGACCAAGGAGAGAAGCAAGGAAAAATAGCATACGATAGCAAATATTTCTCAGTCGGTCGATCGGCTCCTCCTTTGAGGTTCACCGGCTCTGGCAAAAATTGAAACAAAGATTGCTATTTTATGCCTTTTGAATTGAAGATTATAGGGCGCCATCAAAGAGGAATTCTAACATTTTTTGGTGGATATTTATAATGCAGTGATATATGTTTTAACATATTTGCATAAGCATAAACATGATTACTACCTAGAAATATGCCCACTCATTAGGTTTTTAAAATTGGCCAATCCTATCTGTTAATTTCTCAGAGATAGTTAAGTTCATTTAAATGAGATTGGCTTAGACAAGATAATTGTAAGCAATTATGTATAAAGATGCCATGCAATCTCATAAAAACTTAACTTGAGATTTACAATACGACAACCTAATGGTCCATGCACCCATATTTAGGTAAATAATCTATTATGCTATTGCAATGTTTTAGTAATACAAAGGGGATTAACAAAAACCAAAGTGTTTCACAAATCTAAAGTGTGTTTAGTCCAAAACATAAGGCAAGAATACCAAAAATAGAGAAAACCCTTATGTTAAAATATTGAGTGGGAGAGGGGACTGGAAATACCCCACAACTTTCTATATTTGATTCACGCTAATGGTAAATGTCATTAACTTCCCCATCGAAGGGTGACACTTTATCAAGATTTAGCAAGGTGAATTTATTATTCAAAAAGAGTGTTAGTGAGTTTGGCCATCCTATTGGTAGAATTCTTCACTAAAGATCACCTCACACAACATTGATTAAAGTCACTACCCTATCAGAGGGCTTAAATCAAGAATGTTATGGTGAATGAACATAAGGAATGGGTATACACTCAACTTAATGGTAGGTTCGGCTATCCCATCGATAAAGTTTACTACCAGATTTAAGAAGCCAAACAAATAGTGATTGAATTATTCAAGTGGATTATATCGAGATAATTGTCAATTCAAATAAGCAATGGTGCTTAACTTAACGGTCATAAGTTCGGCCATCCCATCGGTGGAGTTCTTGTGAGGACGTTGAGACACTGGTACATCGAGTAGTTTAAGGGTTAATCTACTCAAAGGCAAATGATGTAAAAGTACTTGTATGTTTTATTTCCAAAGATAGCATACATATTATACATGCGTCAATTCCTTACTCATAAAATAATTATGATTATATTCTTGTATATCCAGAAAAATGTCTATGTTCAGTCCACTAACTACAATTCTCAAAGAGCACAAGCTCACTGGACTGAATTTTGTGGACTGGGAACGAAACTTGGACATAGTACTCACCGAAGAACAGTACAAGTATGTTCTAACAACTCCTTGTCCTGTTGTGAGGGCAAACTCTTCTGAAGCCCAAAAGATGCTGAGGCAAAATGGCAGAAGGCCAATAGTATGGCCAAGTGCTATATGATGGCTTCTATGTCAGATATTTTGCAGAGCAAGCATCATCATATGGAAACTGCAAAAGAAATCATGACCTAACTGTCTCCTATGTTTGCCGATAAGAGCAGGCCCCTAAGGCAAGGTACTCTTAGAGAAATTATGAATCAAAGGATAGAAGAAGGACCATCTATCAGGGAGCATATGCTCAAAATGATGGATTACTTCAATACTACCGAGTTTCAACGGGCAAACATAGATGAACAGTCAAAGGTGGACATGATTTTGGAGACTCTACCACTATCTTACACCCAGTTCAAACTTAATTATAATATGGGTAAGATGAACATGGATATGATGGAATTAATGAAAGAGCTCCTAGTTGCGGAAGCCATAATGAAAAATAAGGGCCACGTAAACATAGTTCAAGCATCCACTTTTAGACTTAACCCAAAAGGGAAAAAGTTCAAAGGAAAGGGGAAGCAAAAACATGGTCGAGAGAAAAAAAAGAAAAATGGTGAACAGCCCAAACAATTAACAGGTAAAAGGCCCAAGGGCAAATGCTTTAAGTGTGGTCAGAAAAGGCACTGGAAAAGGGATTGCTTGAAGTACTTGGCAGAAGGCTAGATAGGTACACCTCTTTTGTTCTACATTGAAACCTATTTGGTGGTTGATTCTACTAATCCTTAGATTGTAGACTCTAGAGCCACAAACCATATTTGCAATTCTTTGCATTGGTTTTAGGAAATGAAGGAACTAGCTAAAAGGGAATTTGCTCTGATGATGGGTAACAGAGCAAAAGTATGGGCTGCTGCAGTGGGAGGACTAGGCTTAAATTTTCCATGTAATAGGAAATTATTTTTGAACAATGTTTATTATATTTCGGATGAACGTAAAAACCTTATCTCTATTTCGCAATTAATATTAGACGATTTTTGCATTAATTTCCATTTTGGTGTCGATATCAGTAGAGATGGAAATATGATCTGTTCCTGTAGCATGCATGATAACTTGTTCTATATGAAACCTATTACAATTCATTGCATAATATATAGAACGAAATAATTCCAAGAAAAGAAAGGTTTCTTCAACCAATGATACTTATCTTTGGTATCTATGCTTAGGACATATTAGTCTAAAACGAATTCAGAGATTACTCAAGGATGGGCATCTTAGCTCGTTAGATCTCGAAGATCTACCTTTGTATGAATCTTGCCTCAAAGGAAAGATAACCAAACAATCATTTTCTTCTAGAGGAGAAAGGGCCAAAGAAGTATTGGAATTGGTCCATACCGATGTGTGTGGTTCTATGAGCAAACCAACACGAGAAGGTTATGAGTATTTCATTACCTTTACTGATGATTACTCTAGGTATGGATATGTATAGCTGATGTGACCCAAGTCTGAATCCGTTGAGAAATTAAAAGAGTTCAAGGCTGAAGCAAAGTGGAAATTAAATAAACATATCAAAGCCCTTCGGTTTGATCGAGGTGGCGAATACCTCTTGGGTGAGTTTAGAGATTATCTTACATAAGAAGGGATTGTGTCTCAATTGACTGTACCAGGGACTCCCCAGCAAAATGGTGTAGCAGAGAGAAGAAATTGCACCCTATTAGATATGGTTAGGTTAAGGATGAGTCATGCATCATTACCTTTATCTTTTTAGAAGTATACCCTTGAGACAGCAGCATACATCTGGAACTTGGTACCATCTAAATTAGTACCTAAGACACCACAAGAAATGTGGACTGGGCATAAGCCTAATTTAAATCATCTGTACATTTGGGGTTGTCCAGCTTATGTACTTAATAGTAATGCTTCAAAGTTGGAACCAAGATCTAAGTTGTGCTATTTTATTAGGTATCCTAAGGGAACTAGAGATGGGATCTTTTATAATCCTAAGGAGCAAAAGGTGTTTATAAGCACCCATGCTAGATACTTAGAGAATGGTGAAATAATCCAGAAAACACCAGATTCTGAAGTTGTTCTAGAAGAGATTTCACAAGAATCTCTAGTAACACCTGTGGTAATTGTAAATGAAAAGGAACAACATATTACACCTAATATATTGAAGCTTTGTCGTAGTGGGAGGATATCCAAGCCTCCTGATAGATACTATGGAGAGTCCTTTCAGACTTCTTCAGAGGATCAGGTGATAGATCTCACAAGTTATGATGAAGCAGTTTCCGACATAGACGCCAACCAATGGCATAAGGCAATGGATTCAAAGTTAAAATCTATGTATTCTAACAAAGTTTGGGATCTTGTAATTGCACTTGAAGGGGTAAAACCTATAGGGTGCAAATAGGTCTACAAGAAGAAAAGAGGAGTTGATGAAAAAGTTGAAACCTTTAAAGCTAGGTTAGTGGCGAAAGGTTGTATTCAGAAAGAAGGGATCAAGTATGAGGAAACTATCTCACCAGTAGCCAAGCTTAAATACATCAAGATACTTCTTGCCATCGTATGTCGTTATGACTACGAGATATGGCAAATGGACGTCAAGATAGCTTTTCTTAATAGAGAGCTTGACGAGAACATTTGCATGACACAACCAGATGGATATGTTGCCAAAGGCTAGGAACATATGGCTTGTAAGTTAAAAAAGTCCATTTATGGATTAAAGAAGGAATTTAGAGCATGAACATCAAATTTGATCGTGTAATTAAATCGTATAGTTTTGATCAAAATATTGATGAACCTTGCGTGTATGAGAGGCGTAATGGAAATGCTGTAGCTTTTTTTTGGTTCTGTATATGGATGATATCCTACTTGTTGGAAATGATATGGGGATGTTATCATCTATCAAGGTTTGGCTTTCTACTCAATTTCAAATGAATGATTTAGGAGAAGCTAGTTATGTTCTAGGCATCAAACTTATGTGAGATCGTAAGAACAGAAGGCTAGCCCTATCTCAAGCTTCATTTATTGAGAAGATATTGGTCAGGTTTAACATGCAAAACTCTAAGAAGGCATCATTCCCTTCTAGACATGGAGTTTATCTATCTTGAGATTAATGTCCTAAAACACCTAAGGAGATAGAGAGCATGAAACGAGTTCCTTATGCCTTGGTGGTTGAAAGCCTCATATATGTCATGCTAGGCTGTGAAAAAGTGATCTTTAATGCAAGTGGGAGATTGTAAAGATTGGTATGCCCTAAAGGTCACTTGTATTGACATTTTGGATGTTAAACAATCTATAATCATTTTGTCAAATGGCATTATGAGTTTTTACATATTATCTCTGGTATGTTTTATTGATGTATGTATAAAGGTCTCTTGACTTAATGTCAGTGAGGCTAGACACATAGTAGGTCTAAGTCTAGATTTAGTCACGTCATAAATGGAGTTTGTAACCAAATGGTAGTGTTGGGCACTCTACCAGGATAAGGTTATATTGAGCAAGTCTCCTTGTAGAGGGTGATCTACATAGGTCATTGGAGGACTTTTCGGATTTGTCTCAATAGTACGTGTGTCACGTATTTGACAGGACCATTGTGAGTATGTTTCTAGAGACGTACTATCAAAGAAAGAAAACAAGATACTCACTGCTATTAATTGATCATTGCTCTTAATCTTGAGTATATGTGGATGAACTAATGAACTTAGGGTTTGGCACTTTGATTCACTTTGGGTGAGATCTTACTTTATTAAAATCAATAACCTTGTGCATTAAGTGCTAAGTTCTAATTACTTGGAACATGCATATGCAATGTGGAATCTATGTGCCCCCTTTGGGATTGTCCATATTTATCATCTGAATCTAGATCTAGTGACACTACCTTTATAGGTGTATCGGTCACATGGCTTGAGGGTCGCTCCCGAGATCAAGAGATTCAATGACCAAGGATGGTTGGCAATAGGGCAAGAGACCCAAAAGAAAAGATGCAGCTAAAGAGGTGATAGGTTACAGGCCAAATGACCAACCTTAGTTATGGGTATACATAGAGGAGCGTTATGATCAGTTATTTAGTAGGTCAAAGACAAAGTTGCATTCTTGGTCCCTTCCCTAGTTGAAATGACTTTGAGAGAGTAATCTTAAAAGAGCAAATTTCATATTGTGGTAATAGCCTTATTGGGCCAAAGCTTGGTGATGTGTTTGTTTTGTGTGTTTATGTATTACATGTATATACTTGTTTTGAGGTGTTTTGAGATTCATTTAATGTATTAGTATAGCATTTAGGTCATACTTGTGCATATTAGGGTCTACACGTTCATAGTTGAAGTTAGGACTTAAATGCTACACTAATGTACGTTTGTTGCTTGTTTAAGGTGTGATTTGGGAAGATAATTGGAGATTAATTGAGGGTTCTTGAAGTGTGGAACAAAGCCAAGGGTGTTTTGGATGCAAAGGAATGAAGAAAAGTGCTTTTGGAAGTGGTCGGGGGAAAGAAGGAGCGACCGAGGCGAAACCAAGCGCAACGTGAGCCAAATTCGGATCTTGTAACCTAAAAAGGATATGGAAAAATTTTGGATATGTTTTAGGTTGCAAAAGATGACTTGGGAGATCCCCCACGACGATACGAAGCCATAGAAAAAAACAGTGCACGAATCGAAGCTAAAACGGGCAAGATATAACCATTTTACTATCAAGACTGGTTAGCCTCTGTCTAGGCCGGACGACCAATACGGCCGACCGGCCGGATCAGAATCTGGGCCAATTTTGGCCGGACGACTTAGGCCCAAAGCCGGTCGACCAGCCGGGCCCCCGGCTGGGCGCGTTAACAGCTCTATTTAAGCCACTTTTCAGCCTTTTTGAAGGGGAACAACACCCAAATCAAACACCCATTTCCCTAAACCTAAAATCCACCAAAAATCACCTCACACACTCACTTCTAAACACATTTAACACTTGGAATCAAGGATCTAAGAGGATCAAACACTTGGATTTGGGGCATAGCTCATGGTTTGTCAAGCTTGGCTATGGATAGAAGGGTATCTCTCTTTTATCCTAAGTCTAATTATGTTTAATTAGAGC
Organism: Cordia subcordata; assembly: GCA_028554755.1. NCBI lineage: Eukaryota > Viridiplantae > Streptophyta > Magnoliopsida > Boraginales > Cordiaceae > Cordia > Cordia subcordata. Next base: position 15,184,360 of record JAPTOF010000013.1, read on the forward strand.
TATGTAGGGTGATTATATCTTGTATTTATGGATTGATTACTACTTTATATTAATGGAAACTTGATGGATTTATGTATATATGCCTTATGCTTATGGCTTCAAAGGCTATTTTACATACATGTCTATGTGTTTTTTGAAATGCCTCAATGATGTAGCATATATATATTGAAGTCTATTGTGCTATTAACCATTTCTAAATCATTATGCTAGCATGTCTATGTGTTTGTATGGTGACTACATGAAGTGGGTATGACTACGTACATGTCTATGTGTGTGTTAGCATACTTAATAGCATAACTAGCTTCTATTGCATGCATGTCGGGTGCTATTGCTTAAATTGGTGTAATCTAAACATGTCTATGTGTTTAGTAGTAGAATATACCGGTGTATTCTCAAATGCCATGCCCTAGATGTGTTTGCCATGCACTTTAATGTCAATTTCTGCTAATTGTGATGCGATCGATGGTGCACAACTAGTATCTAGCCTAGGTCGAGTCCCCTTTGGCTTTAAATCTAGCCAATAGGAGTCCGAATAGGTTTAGTTGACCTTAGTTCACTTAGGAAGGCTAGTTAGTCCACCCTAACACCCTAGGTTCATAAGGACCACGCCGTAGCTCTGAGTGAGGCGAAGTTAGGGACGGACTCGCACCGAGTCCTAGGGCCAGATTGGGGAACTAATTAGAGGACTAAGTGCTAAGGTTAGATCGATCTACACTCACCTAGAATCTTATTGGCTAGCCCTAATTCCTAAGTCATAAAGACCAAGCTGTACTACTAGGCATCACCACCTAGGGACGGACCCGCACTGAGGCTTAGGGTACCAATTAGGAGGCTAATTATAGGTCTAGATTAGAGCACTTAGTATAATCCATCAAGTAACCCTAGAAAGACGTAGTTATCACCATAAACAAGATGTAATCACCTTAGTCTCCTATTTTCGACGTTTGAATCCCCGTAGATCGCTTGATTCCCCCATCACACACATACGCACTATCTTTTTATTTCCTTGTTCTTAGATTAGGTTTACTTTTCCCGAGCTCCCCTCAAACCAAAAACACCAAAAAAATTGCAGTTAGGACCCCAACAAGTAGCTCTTTAGGGCGCACTTAGCTTAGAACAGCATACACATTAGGCCTCCCTATGGATTCAACCCCGTACTCGCACACACCATATTGCACACGACCCGTGCGCTTGCAGGCTATTTAGGCTTGTGCTCAATTAGCGGTAACAAGTTCTTGGCGCCGTTGCTGGGGAGGCAACGTTTGTTTGGTTTCTTAGTTTTTGTGTGTCTTAGCTTGTTACGTGTTGTTTATCTTTTCTTTCATGTTTTTATTATTTTGATTAATAAAAAAAAATTCAAAAAAAATTGTTGAGCATTGTGAAGAGGGTTACTTGTGTCAATTAATCATGACTGATCCTAATGCATCATGGTGGTCACTTGTATCCTCTTCTGTACCACCCGAACGTGTTCCCACTGCATGTTGCATTTGTGGAAGTTTTATACATCCAATGGCTTTCTGTCCCTATGAAAATTCCCCACCTAGGGCTACTACTAACTATGACCCCTATTGTCATGCATCATCTCATGTATCTTCATTTAGAAATCATGACTATAGGGATGCGTATTCTTGTTATTGCAATCTATGTGGAAGTCGTGCTCATGATTCCAATACTCTCCCTACCTTCCATCCTTATCCCCGATCGCATGCTATACCGTATGCCCCTAGCAATCATATGCCCATGCATGCATCTTCATCCAATTATCATGATTCTAGGGAGCAACATCATGCATTTTCATATTAGGGTCAAGATGACTCTTCATTCGGTACACCTCCTTGCATTGAGAGTTCATCCTTCCCATCATCTTTTCTCACCCACCCTTCCTCTGAGTTTTATAATGGTTGTGCTTATAGTGACCCCAATCAAGATATTTACCATTTTCACTCGATTGAACCCTCTTTCGTAATGTCTTCACTCTCGGAGCAATTAGATCAAATGCTTGAGCAATCCCAATCTCTCCTCCAATCTAATCAAGAGGAACTAGAGAGTTTTAAGCGAGAATCCAAATCTCTAGGAGAGCGCTTGAAGAGAATGGCTGAGAGTATGCAACTCATTAGTGAGACTTTTGAGATACCCTTAGAGCGAGTTAAAGGGATGGAGATGAGACCTAACAATGAGGTGACTAGGGGTGAAAAAGATGATGCGATGAAGAGACAATTAGAAAGAGAGATTGATGGAGAGTTCACATCATGTAGTGAGGATGAGAATGAGCTTGATGATAATTTGGTTCTTGATGATTCCTATGGATATGTTTTAGAGGAAATAGTACCTTGTCCTTCTAAGCTTTCAACATCGTCCATTGAGTCACGTGAGCCTTTTCTACCTCCTCATCCCACACATTCTGCACACGTGGAGATTGAGTGTCATGATCATAGCACTCATTTGCAGTTCGAGTCTACATTTAGGGAGTCTAGGGTATACACCTCCCTTGAGCATTCATGCATGCATGACCCGAAATTCGTTGAGTCCCCATTGTCCCCTCTATACGTGTATACCCCTTATAAAGAGCATGATGATGAGATGACACCCACTAGCAATGAATATATTGATGAATTTGGTGAGATGTTAGCTAGTGAAGGCTTAGAGTCATCCATTGGGGAAAACAAGACATCAATTTTAGAGTCTTTAGATGATGAGTCTCTTAGAGTTAGGAATCATTATGTTGAGGCAATTAGCAACTCTAAGAAGACACATAAGAAAGAAATTGATGTGCTTGGAAGATTGATCTATAGGTCTTTTCGGATATTTTATGAATTATTATTGGAGAAAGAACCGATTAGGATCGAATCCACCCTTCAGGAGGAGTTAGAGCGACCTAGGCTTAAACATGTTATATCTTGTGGAGAGGAAGAGTGTAGTACTTCATCATCCTTTACCCTTGCCCTTTCTTCTCCGAGTGTCTCTCCTACTCCTCTTTCCCATTCCAATAAATCTCTCTCTTTGAAGCTCACATTTATGCCTTCTAGTTTAGAACATTTTGATCTAGGGCTAAATAGCACTTCTCTCATGTTGCATGCATTAGACCTATCTTTGACCCATGGAGAGGGTGTGTTCCTAGCTCTTGATTATGAAAAGAAGGCCATGGGGTGGTTAGTTAGAGAGCAAACGGGGCATGATCTTTCCCGTTTATGCATGCCACCTTCCACACTTGCGCACACATTCTCATTTGATATTTTGGGGTGGGATCCAAGAAAGGGATGCATTGAACATCTATTGCCCCATCATTTATTGCATGACCCTTTTCCTTCTACTATCTGTGCATGGTTGAATATCCGGCAATTTGTGCCTCGTAATTTTAAACATGTTTTGCTCTAACACTAGCGCCCAGCTGAGGTGTTAAATCCAGCGCTGCTAGGAGGCACCCTAGACATGTTTATATTCCATTTTCTTTCCTTGTTTTTCCTTTTCTTTTATTTTCATTTAGTATTATCTTTCTTTCATTTTCAATTGCTTTTTGCTTTCTTTTTCACCCTCCCAAGTGTTGATCCTCACTTCTATCATTTCCCATTCTTCATACACCTTGTTTATCGTTTGATGATCCCAATGCAAGCTCGCATGGAAAATGCTACTAATCTTGTGTTTTGTGAGTGTTTGTCATTTGTTGAGAAACAGGGTTAGTAGACAAATTATTGATCATTGGCATTGAAAGAGCTTCAAAAAGAACAAAAGGTTGTATCTATCCTTTCTCCATTTGTTCCCTATTTATCTACCCCATCCCCACTACCCTTACTTGCTTTGTTTTGCCATTTTGCTTGTTGAATGGTATTGTTCTATTTGCTTGAGGACAAGCAAAGTTTAGGTTTGGGGGTGTGGGAGTTTGGTTTTCTTGTTATATGCTTTGTGTAGGGTAGATGTGCATTATGTGCTTAAAATGGTGAAAATTTTTCGATTTTGATGCATGTAAAGTCGTTTGTCTCTTAGTTGATTGGAGTGTTAGCTTTTGTGATTGATTTAATTGATTGGTGAATATGAGTTGCATTGTGGGGAAGTGAATGGAGTGGATTGAAAATCGGGTCTTGGAGGGGATGCCCTTGAAAGTTGTGGGGAGTGAGGACCTTTAAGAATAACCCTTGTAACCACCTCATAGCTTGGTAGGAAAGAGTGTTGAAAAAGGGTTGTTGATATGAGTGCCTTTTCTTGATTGGTTCTTTTGATATGCTAAGGCCTTTCTTTTTCTTTTCTTTTTGTGTGAATGCAATGCAAAGCATGAAAAGTCCCAAAAAAAAAATTTGAAAAAAAAAAAAGCAAAAAGGTGCAAAAACATAAAAAAAAAATGAAAAAGAGAAAAAGCCAAAGGCACCAAAGAGTTTTTGTGAATAAGTGCATAAGTGACACAATGTCAACTTAGCACAAACTATCCTCTATGTAGATATGTAAACAAGGCTTTTTATAAGTCATTTTGTATGTATATTCTCTCTCTTCTTGTCTTTGAGGCTTTGTGCATATTGGAGAGGCTACGTTAGTTGAGGGGGCACGAAATCTCAACATCCCGAGTGTATGCGTTGGAATCCTAGGCTTGTGGTGGTTCGGCTACTCGGGAACTTCCCACAAGGTTCGAGGCCCTTTATAAGTAGAGAGAGGATCCGAAGAGACTTGAGGATCTCTTCATAACAGAAATGCCCCCTTCATGCTTCTTGAGCTAACCGTGATAGCAAGTCAATTCCTTAGGCAACCCTTTGTATTGACTTTAGAGGTAAACTTAGGTTTGGGCTTGCTTGGGGACAAGCAAGGAAAAGGTTTCGGGGTGTTGATGTGTTTGTTTTATGTGTTTATGTATTGCATGTATATACTTGTTTTGAGGTGTTTTGAGCATCATTTAATGTATTAGTATAGCATTTAGGTCATATTTGTGCATATTAGGGTCTACACGTTCATAGTTGAAGTTAGGACTTAAATGCTACACTAATGTACGTTTGTTGCTTATTTAAGGTGTGATTTGGGAAGATAATTGGAGATTAATTGAGGGTTCTTGAAGTGTGGAACAAAGCCAAGGGTGTTTTGGACGCAAAGGAATGAAGAAAAGTGCTTTTGGAAGTGGTCGGGGCAAAGAAGGAGCGACCGAGGCGAAACAGAGCGCAACGTGAGCCAAATTCGGATCTTGTAACCTAAAAAGGATATGGAAAAAATTTTGGATATGTTTTAGGTTGCAAAAGATGGCTTGGGAGATCCCCCACGACGATACGAAGCCATAGAAAAAAATAGTGCGCGAATCGGAGCTAAAACGGGCAAGATATAACCATTTTACTATCAAGACTGGTTAGCCTCTGTCTAGGCCGGACGACCAATACGGCCGACCGGCCGGATCAGAATCTGGGCCAATTTTGGCCGGACGACTTAGGCCCAAAGCCGGTCGACCAGCCGGGGGCCCGGCTGGGCGCGTTAACAGCTCTATTTAAGCCACTTTTCAGCCCTTTTGAAGGGGAACAACACCCAAATCAAACACCCATTTCCCTAAACCTAAAATCCACCAAAAATCACCTCACACACTCACTTCTAAACACATTTAACACTTGGAATCAAGGATCTAAGAGGATCAAACACTAGGATTTGGGGCATAGCTCATGGTTTGTCAAGCTTGGCTATGGATAGAAGGGTATCTCTCTTTTATCCTAAGTCTAATTATGTTTAATTAGAGCTATGTAGGGTGATTATATCTTGTATTTATGGATTGATTACTACTTTATATTAATGGAAACTTGATGGATTTATGTATATATGCCTTATGCTTATGGCTTCAAAGGCTATTTTACATACATGTCTATGTGTTTTTTGAAATGCCTCAATGATGTAGCATATATATATTGAAGTCTATTGTGCTATTAACCATTTCTAATCATTATGCTAGCATGTCTATGTGTTTGTATGGTGACTACATGAAGTGGGTACGACTACATACATGTCTATGTGTGTGTTAGCATACTTAATAGCATAACTAGCTTCTATTGCATGCATGTCGGGTGCTATTGCTTAAATTGGTGTAATCTAAACATGTCGATGTGTTTAGTAGTAGAATATATCGGTGTATTCTCAAATGCCATGCCCTAGATGTGTTTGCCATGCGCTTTAATGTCAATTTCTACTAATTGTGATGCGATCGATGGTGCACAACTAGTATCTAGCCTAGGTCGAGTCCCCTTTGGCTTTAAATCTAGCTAATAGGAGTCCGAATAGGTTTAGTTGACCTTAGTTCACTTAGGAAGGCTAGTTAGTCCACCCTAACACCCTAGGTTCATAAGGACCACGCCGTAGCTCTGAGTGAGGCGAAGCTTAGGGACGGACTCGCACCGAGTCCTAGGGCCAGATTGGGGAACTAATTAGAGGACTAAGTGCTAAGGTTAGATCGATCTACACTCACCTAGAATCTTATTGGCTAGCCATAATTCCTAAGTCATAAAGACCAAGCCGTACTACTAGGCATCGCCACCTAGGGACGGACCCGCACTGAGGCTTAGGGTACCAATTAGGAGGCTAATTATAGGTCTAGATTAGAGCACTTAGTATAATCCATCAAGTAACCCTAGAAAGACGTAGTAATCACCATAAACAAGATGTAATCACCTTAGTCTCCCATTTTCGACGTTTGAATCCCCGTAGATCGCTTGATTCCCCCATCACACACATACGCACTACCTTTTTATTTCCTTGTTCTTAGATTAGGTTTACTTTTCTCGAGCTCCCCTCAAACTAAAAACACCAAAAAAATTGCAGTTAGGACCCCAACAAGTAGCTCTTTAGGGCGCACTTAGCTTAGAACACCATACACATTAGGCCTCCCTATGGATTTGACCCCGTACTCGCGCACACCATATTGCACACGACCTGTGCGCTTGCGGGCTATTTAGGCTTGTGCTCAATTAGCGATATCACTTGGAATTGGGTTTGGGATTTCTTTGGGGTCCAAGATAACCTAATTGGGGTTGGATGGTTTCTTATTGGGCTTGGTCCACCACATGGATTATGGACTATATGTTGGACTTGAATTGTGGGCTTGGCCCAATCTTCCAAGACATGTGCTAGAAAGTTACTACAAGAAGGATTCAAATTGTACAAGTAACTTCCATGACATGTGGCAAACATTTACTACTAGGAAAAAGTTTCCCACATGGAAAGTTTACAAGGTTTAGGTGCCAAACTTTTTCTATAAATAAGCAAGACCTTAAACCATTTCTAGTATCCAAAAATTTTGTAGTTGATCTCTTTCATTTTGGCAAGAGAATACTACAACACATAGTACACACTTATTGTATGGTTTTTTGCTCTAGATTTTCAAGAGCATATTACTTTGCTTCTTCCTATACAAGAGGCTATTCTCTCAAGAAACGTTCTATAACTATAGGGAAGAAGACTAGGGAGTTGCATATTATGATACCCTTATAATAAAATTTTTTTGGTGGCCTTATTCATGAACGGGAACAAAGCTTGTGATGGTTTTAGCTTCATCAAAGGCCCCACACTTCAAGAGGTTAGCTTTGCATATTTTGCAAATACTAGTTATGTTCTATATGTTCTTAAGCTTGTTCTTGCGTGTGTTATGTGGTTATTTTATTTTCCTAGCATGTTTTCTTGGTAGAATTTTTTAAAATATGGACTAGGATAGACCACATATAATATTATCAATCCTACATAATCATGTCTATGTGTTTATATGTGGATGCTATGAAATGGGTGAGGCTTATATTCATGTCTATATGTATGTTTGCATACCTAGTAGTGAATATGACTTCAATAATGCATACATGTTGGTTGTTAATTACTTCTAATGGTGTAATCCGAGCATAACGATATTTGATAGTTGAATAGATCCCATTATTCATGAACACCTTGGCCTAGAACATGTATGAATGTGCTAACGAAGTTGAATTTTGCTGTAGTGACCTTAGAATGATGGTAAGTAATTTAGTGCTAGCCTAGGTCGAGTCTCTTTTGGCTTTAAATCCTGCCAATAGGTTTTCGAATAGGTTTAGTTTGACCCTAGCGACAATAGGTCTTGGCTTTAAATCTAGCCAATGGTTTAGGTACTAGGGTAGGTTCATTCTAAGTCACCTAGGAAGCTGTTAGTCACTCTTGAGGCCCTAGGTCATAGAGACCTCGCTGTAGCTCTAGGAGGTACCGCCTAGGGGGGGACCCGTACTGAGTCCTAGGGGGAAATTAAGGCATTAATTAGCAACCTAGCTAAGAGCAATCACCATAGTAAGCCATCATCCTTTAATCCTATAGCATCTGAGTATAGAATGACCCGTTCATATGTCGAAGTCACCTTAGCACCTTTGCATTTGTTAGTTTTCTCTTGATTAGCTTGTTTCCCCATTTTTCTTTCTCATAGTGTAGTTTTATTTTCTTACTCTTGAGCTTTCGTTAATCCAAAATCCAAAAATATGCTTAGTATAGGCTTTCTTTTCGGCACCTTTAGGACACACAAGCACATAATCCACTCTACCAACTAGCCTCCCTATGGTTCGACACTCGTTCTCTCACGCACTCTACTATACTGATCCGTGTGCTTATGGGTCTTTAGAGCTTGCACTCGAGAGACGACATCAAGTTCTTGGCACCGTTGTCGGGGAGGCATGGTGGTTTGCATTCTTTGTTTGTTTGTTTTGTTAGTTTCTTTATATGTTTTACTTGCTTTTTCTTTATAGTTTGTTTAGTTTTTGCTTATCTCACTTCTTGCTAATATTATCTTGCTTTAGTTCTTGTTTACCTATCTTTGCTTTTATTTTTATTTTTAATAGACCTTCTAGGATTGTGATTTATTTGTTGTGATGTAGGATTGTTGAAGTTTTCAGGGATTGAAGTGGCCGGAGTTAGGATAGTTTGTGTATGCTTGGTAGGAGATCCCTTAGAAATCCCCTAGTTCCTTTTAATCCCGAACCCAATAGAATTGCTAGACATTTTAAGAATTTAGGAGATCTTCTTTAGGAGATCTTCTTGAAGAGATGGCCGATCCCAATCATCCTTCTAATCCTCCCATTCCTCCAATGAATCCCATTCCACTTCATGATCACCATAGGCATCAAGCCCAAGATCATTTTAGACAAGTGCCCCGTAGACTAGATCCATCTATAGATCAGGAACCCACTCTTAGGCAATTCTTTCTCCTCAAAGCCTTTAAGCCTAATTTGGCAATTCAAATTCTGTGTTTGGGAGAGACAAACTTTGAGATTAAGCCTAATATGTTGGCCATGCTTCCTTCTTTCTACGGGTGTAGGAATGAGAGTCCTGTAAAGCACATTACTGATTTTGTTTAGATAAGTTGCATTCTCTATGTCCCCAATGTCCTCGAGAAGTCATACGTTTAAAATTGTTTCCTTTCTCTCTTAAGGATAAGGCTAGGGCTTGGTTGTATTCCTTACCTAATCCTTGCATTCTATATGGGATAAGCTTTAATCTAAGTTTTTTAAAAAATTCTATCCTATGGCCAAGATAGCTGGCCTTAGGACCGTTATTGTGACTTTCTCTCATCATGATCTAAAATCTTTTCATGAGGCTTGGGAGAGGTTTAAAGACCTTCTTAGACAATGTCCACATCATGGGTACGACAATCATGACCTATTGCAATACTTTTTTTTAGGCTTAAATGAACAAAATAGGATGATGGATAATGCCTCCTCCGGTGGTGGCTTCTATCTTTTGAGACTGACTGAGGCATGGGAGAAAATGTAGTTGATGGCCGAAAATTCTTTTCAAAACTTTGCTATGGAAAGGTCTAGTCGGGGAGGTAATAGGAAAAGTGTTAGTGAGGTTGAAATTTCTTTAGATTTACCAGCTAAGGGAGAGGCTTTAACGAATAAGTTAGATCAATTCATTTCTTTATCTCTTTCATCTCATGATCATAAGACTAGTTCCATAGGTTTTTCCTCTACCCCTTTAGTTGTTGAGGTTTGTGTATTGTGTTCCAAATCGTCTCATAAAGACTATAGCTTGCCTTTTAGCATCCCAGTTTCTCGAGTTTATGAAGGAGCAAGTGTGTGCCACACAAGGTTATTCTCATGAGTATTATCCATACTCGAACACACACAATCTAGGTTGGAGGGACAACCCAAAATTTTCTTAAAAGCAAGGTCAGCACGAGTCTAGTTGACATACCCAAGCTCTACCCTAGCAGTGCCCCCATCCTCGATATCCCCCAGGTCTTTATCATCTTAATTAGCCCCGTCTTACTAGTGCTCCTCAACCTCAGGCTTTACCTGCTCCTTCTAGTAGCTAGTCTCCTAGCAATGATGTGATAAAGTTAATGCAGTTTATTCAGAATCTGCAACAACCATTAGCTAGTTAGTAGTAGAAGTTAGTCAATAATAGGTAAGAGATGGCTAGCTATAGGCAATAGATGGCTAGTTTTGAGACATAGTTAGGGTAAATTGCCATGCAATTGAGCGCTAGAGACCCTGAGAAATTGCCTTCTCAACTGGAGGTGAACCCTAAAGTCCAGTCTTGTTTTTCTACCTATAACACTTATTCCCCTCAAGCCTAGGCTAAGGCAGTCACCACTCTTAGGAGTGGTAAGATAGTGGATAATAAGGTAGGAGTTGACTTTGCAGTACCTGCAGTTAGTGGTCCTTCCGAATCTAGAAAGCCACATAGTAGCCTTGTTAAGAGGGATTTTAGAGAGGATCCTACTGAGAGAGTTGAGCCTATTTGAGACCATGAAGAGAGTAGTACTTCCTATTCCCATCGGGAGGGAAAGGAGCCTATTAATGATTCCCTTGTGTCTAGAGATGTTGCATCTAGAGTTCCTTTCTCATCTGCTTTGGAAAGGCCCACACCTAGTAAGAATTCTAGGTCTTTCAAGAATTTAGAGCATCTTAAGAACCTTAAGGTCAATCTTACTTTGATAGATGCGATCCTTTCCATTCACCTATATCTAAGTTCTTTAAAGATCTTTGTATAAGGAAACGTAGGCCATCGAACATTCCTAAGAAGGTGAGGCTTATGGAGAAAGTGAGTAGTATTTGTACTTCAGGCCTCCCACCAAGATAAGTGACCCCGAGGCTTTCGCCATTCCTTAGAGGATCCGTGAGACCCAGATTGATCACGCCTTGTTAGATTTAAGATCTAGTGTGAATCTTATTCCCTACTCCATCTATCAACAACTAGGTTTAGGTAAGTTGTCCCCTATACATGTTACTTTTCAGCTAGCTGATAGGTCCGTGCATAGACCTAGGGGTGTGATAGAGGATGCTATGGTCCAGGTAGGTAGGTCATGTACCCTGTTGACCTCACAGTGTTAGACATAGATTCAGGACATGACTCTAGACATTCTACATTCGTTCTTCTAGGTCACCTCTTCTTTGCCACCGCAAATACCATTATTCATTGTAGGTCGGGGTTATTAGAGATGAAATTTAGGAATTTGAGGTCCACTATGAAGGTTGTCGAGGTGGTGAATAGGGTTAGTATAGAAGGAGAGGATGGAGAAGAGTGCTTTAAGGTTGACGTGATTGATTCTTGTGTCGAGGACTTTCTAGAGAGAACGATGACTGATGGAGAAAAAATTTGAGGAAATTTGAAGGAATTATTATCTAGCTTTGATTTACACACCTTAGAGTGAAAGTGTATAGCCTTTACCTCCATAGTTGAGAGTTCCTTAATTGATAAGTCACTTGAGGTTATTACTTTTAGTCTTGATTCTAGTGATACCCTCATTGATGATCTTAAGGTTGAGTCCTCTTTGGTTGAGTCTAGTCTTTTTTTAGAGCTCAAACCCCTTCCTGATCATTTGAAGTATGCATTCGTAGGCCCTAGTGAAACCCTTTCGGTTATAATAGCTTCTGATCTTTCTAATGAGCATGAGGAGCGTCTCTTAGAGGTTCTTAAGAAACATAAGAAGGCTATAGGGTGGAAAATTGATGATTTGAGAGTTATAGACCCTTCAGTTTACATGCATTGTATTCACCTTGAGGATGGAGCCCTTCCTTCTTGGGAGATGTAAAGGAGGCTAAACCCACACATGAGCGAAGTAGTTAAGGAAGAGATCATTAAGCTTTTAGATGTGGGCATTATTTACCCAATCTCTGATAGTGAATGGGTTAGCCTATTTCCAGTTGTCCATAAGAAATCCAGGATCACGACTGTGAAGAATGAGATAAGAAAGCTTATCCCTGCATGTACTCCCATGGGTTGACGTATTGATTATAGAAAGTTCAACTCCAGAACTAGGAAGGATCATTTCCCATTGCCTTTTCAAGATCAAATTTTAGATAGAGTAGCTGAGTATACTATTGCTTTCTAGATGGCCATTATGGGTATAATCAAATCCCCATGTTTCCTGAGGACCAGGAGAAGATTACCTTTACTTACGCCCTATGGCACTTTCACCTATAGGAGGATGCCCTTTGGTCTATGTAATGCACCAGCAACTTTTCAGAGGTGTATGACGGCCATTTTTAGTGATATGATTGAGAGGCATTTACAGATATTTACGGATGATTTCTCAATCTTCGGAGATAGCTTTGATAAGTGCTTGAGTTACCTCTCTTTAATCTTAGACTGATGTGTGGAGAAGAATTTAGTGTTGAGTTGAGAGAAATCCCACTTCATGGTGCAACAAGGGAAAGAGTTGGATTATGTTGTCTCATCTAGTAGAATTCAAGTTGACCCAGCTAACATAGAACTAATTGAAAAATTGCCTGTCCCTAAGTATGTCAAGGATGTTGGATCTTTTTTAGGCCATGTAGGATTCTACCGTAGGTTTATTAAGGATTTTAGCCATGTGGCGAGTCCCTTGTCAAGGCTATTAGCATAAGATGTCTCCTTTGAGTTTGATGATGGGTGTGTTAGAGCTTTTGATAGGCTTAGATCCTTATTGTCTACGTCCCCGATCATTCAGCCACCTGACTATAGTCTTCTATTTGAGGTTATGTGTGATGCATTTGATTATGCAGTAGGAGTTGTTTTAGGTCAATGGCGAGATAAGTTTGCCCTATGTGGTGTACTATGTTAGCAAGACTTTTGACGAAGCCCAAAATAACTATACAACCACAGAAAAAGAGCTTCTAGTAGTTGTTTCTCCCTTGACAAGTTTGGGTCATACATCCTAGGGTCCAAAGTGATTGTCTACACCAATCATGCGGCATTGAGGTATTTGTTAGCTAAGAAAGAATTTAGGCCCCATTTGATTAGGTGGTTACTCCTTCAAGAATTCGATGTTAAGATCTGAGATAAGAAGGGTAGAGAAAATTTAGTTGTGGATCACCTTTCCCGTCTTGTTAGTAAGTCCTCTAGTGATCCATCCCCTTTTTGTGATTCATTTCTTGATGAGCAATTGTTTGTCGTCTCTCATCACACCCCATGGTTTGTTTATATTGTCAATTATCTTGCCACAAGGCGCTTTTCTTCCCATTGGGAAAGGAGAGAAAAGGACAGGTACCTAGCATAAGTTAGGCATTTCTTTTGGAAGGATCCCTATCTTTTTAAAGTGCGTGTGGATCAAATGATTCACCAGTGTGTGCTCGAGAATGAGTTTGAGAACGTGTTGTGTATGTGTCATGATAAGAGATCTGGAGATCACTTTAGTGGGAAGAAGACTACCACGAAGGTCTTGTAATGTGGATTATTTTGGCCCACTCTCTTTAGGGATGCCCAAGAATTTTGCAAAAAAGTACTTTAGATATCAACAGTCTGGGTCTATCTCTAGGAGAAACATGATGCCTTTATCCCCTGTTCTTCGATGTTGAGGCTATAGATTTCATAGGTCCATTTCCACCTTCCTTTGGGTACCAATACATTTTAGTGGCCAATGATTATGTGTCTAAATAGGTTGAGGCTATTCCCACACGCACTAATGACCATAGGGTAGTGGTGAAGTTCAATAAGGAGAACATTTCCTCCAGATTTGGTGTCCCTAGGTTCTTGATTAGTGATAAGGGATTGCATTTTCGCCATAGGACTTTAGAGGCCTTGTTGAGAAAATATTCGGTCACCCATAAGGTAGCTACTCCTTATCATCCATAAACTAGTGGACAAGTAGAGGTGTCCAATAGGGAGATCAAGCACATTTTGGAGAAAATGGTTAGGCCTGATAGGAGAGATTAGTATATTAGGCTAAATGATGTTTTGTGGGCCTATCGTACCGTCTTTAAGACTCCCATTGGTATGTCTCTGTATAGATTGGCTTATGGGAAAGCTTGTCTCTTGTCGATAGAACTTGAGCATAAGGCTTGTTGGGCAATTAAAGCCCTAAACTTTGATTTGGCAAGAGCAAGTGAGAAGAGAAAGCTTGACCTAGCAGAGTTAGAGGAGATTAGGCTTGAGGCATATGAGAACGCCAAGCTTTATAAGGATAGGATGAAAAGAATTCATGATAAACATATTCTTAAGAAATCATTCTCTTTCTCCGATAAAGTTTGGTAATTTAACTCACATTTGAAGCTCTTTCTAGGTAAGCTCAAGTCAAGATGGGATGGTCCGTACGAAGTATTGAAAGCCTACCCTTTCACAGCGGTCAAGATCAAGGACTTGAAGGATGGCCGAGAGTTGACTGTGAACGGGCAACGCCTGAAGCATGTATATGATCCGAGCATGGCTCGTGTGAAAATTTTAATGCTTCAGGACCCCATCTATGGAGGTTGAAGAAGAGTTGGTATTCGCCAGGCTGATGGCATGGTAGGTTTTGTTTTGCAATTTTGCGCTTGTTTCATTTTCCTTTTTTTTTGTTTTTCTTTCTTTTTCTTTCACCTACCCCAAAAGTATTGAATCATGATCCTTAGTCCCATAAGATACACCATTGCTTATTATTACACGTGCCAATAAGAGTTTGCATAGGTAATGCTACTAACCTTGTTTTTTTTGAGTGCTTATGAATTGTGAGTCATAGGGTTACTAGTATGGTGATCTATCATTGGCATAGAGAACTTTGAAGAAACTGCAAGGTTGTATCTATCCTTTCTCCACTTGTCCCCATATTTTTACCCCATCCCCACTATCCTTACTTGCTTCGTAATGGCAATTTACTTGTTTATCTACTTGGCTTTATTTGCTTGAGTTTAAGCAAAGTTCAGGTTTGGGGGTGTAAGGGTTTGGTCTTATTGTTTTTATGTTTTCTTGGGGTAGATTGCATTATGTGCCTAAAATGGTGAAAATTTTTTGATTTTGTTGCATGTAGAGTGTTTATTTCTTGGTTGATTGTTGTATTGGCTATTGTGATTAACTTTATTGATTGGTAAATATGAGTGGCATTGTGGGGAAGTGAATGGAGTGTAGAGAAAACTGAGACTTGGAGAAAATGCCCTCAAAAGTTGTGGGGGAGTGAGGACCTTTAAGAACATCCCTTGTAGACATCCCATAGCTTGGTCGGAAAGAGTAAAGAAAGAAAGGGTTGTTGATGCGAGTGCCTTCCCCTTGATTAGTCTTTTTTCTTGTGCCTAAGCCTTTCTTTTTCTTTGTTTTTGTGTAAATGCAATGCAAAGTATGAAAAATCAAAAAAAAATTGGAAAAGGCAAAAAGGTAGAAAAGTAAAAAATTGAAAAGGAGAAAAAGCCAAAGACACCAAAAAGTTTTGTTAATAAGTGCATAAGTGACACAATGTCAACTTGGCACATGTTATCATCTTTGTAGATATGTGAATAAGGCTTTTTATAAGCCAATGTGTTTGTATATTCTCTTTCTTCTTGTCTTTGAGCCTTTGTGCATGTTGGGGTGGCCATGTTAGTCGAGGGGGCATGAAATATCAATACCACGAGTGTGTGAGTTAGAATCCTAGACTTGTGGTGGATTGGCTATTTGGAAATTCCCATGAGAAACGAGACCCCTTATGAGTAGAGGAAGGATCCAAAGAGATTTGGGGATCTCTCCACAATAGGAACACCCCCTTCATGCTTCTTAGACTAACTTTGATAGCGAGTCAATTCTTTAGACAATCCATTACATCGGCTTTAGAAATAAACTTGAGCTTGGGCTTGCTTAGGGACAAGCAAAGAAAAGGTTTGGGGGTCTTGATGTGTTGTGTTTTTGCGTGCGTTTATGTTGTTAATTGCCTACATTTAATAGGTATCTTGAGCTTTAAAAGATGCATTAGTATAGCACATATACTAGAGTTAGGCTTAAGCATAAGCAAATGTACATAGTTGAGTTTCTAAGTCAAATGCTATACTAGATGCTTAATTTCGTGCCTTAGGTGAGCTATAGGGCTGAAACGGAGCTTGAACCAGAATGAACATGGAAGATAGAAGAGGTACGGGTCGTGTGATGAAGGCCAAGAACAAGAAAGAGACAATAGAAGGCCAACTGGAGGAGCCGGTTG
Source organism: Cordia subcordata (assembly GCA_028554755.1). NCBI lineage: Eukaryota > Viridiplantae > Streptophyta > Magnoliopsida > Boraginales > Cordiaceae > Cordia > Cordia subcordata. The sequence goes on from JAPTOF010000013.1 coordinate 15,200,657, forward strand.
ACCTAGAAAAATTGTCGGCTAGTCCAGAGAGCATCACTTTGAAAGCTTGACGAGTTAAGAAGAGAAGCCGATTAACTGGCTAGGTCAACCAACTGTGCGCAACAGATGCTAAACTCGACTTTTCAACTTTTATTAGGAGAAGACTTTTGGACCATTCACAAACTACACACCTATATCTCACACACTTAACCCTAATTCTTACCTACCTCACACACACTTTCTCACACATCTCTTACCTTGAGTCAAGCTCAATTTGAAGGGTTTCAACATTTGGATTAGAGTTTGCTCAAAGGATTTGTACAAGATTAGCTAGGATAAAAAGGAAGCTTCATAATCTCTCTTTCATTCTCAAAGGATTTGTACAAGATTAGCTAGGATAAAAAGGAAGCTTCATAATCTCTCTTTCATTCTATTTTGTATCATGATTGAGTAGACTTGTATACGGTGATTTAGCTTATGTAATGGGTTAACTATATGCTCTTATGATATGGGATTTGATTGCGGAATATATACATGCTTTGATTTTCTTGTTCAAATGGTAATTTTCTCATTCATGTCTAAGTGTTTGATAAAATGCCTAAATGAGTAGTATGTATATAAATAGAAGTCTATTTGTTACTAAACACATATAATCCATACTATAATCATGTCTATGTGTTTATATATAGATGCTATGAAATGGGTAATGCTTATATTCATGTCTATATGTATGTTTGCATACCTAGTAGTGAATATGACTTCAATAATGCATACATGTTGGTTGTTAATCACTTCTATTGGTGTAATCTGAGCATGATGATGCTTGGTAGTTGAATAGATCTCATTATTCAGGAACATCTTGGCCTAGAACATCTATGTATGTGCTAACAAAGTTGAATACCATTGTAGTGACCTTAGAATGATAGTAAGTAATTTTGGGCTAGTCTAGGTCGAGTCTCCTTTGGCTTTAAATCCAGCCAATAGGTTTCCGGATAAGTTTAGTTGACCTTAGCGACACTAGGTCTTGGCTTTAAATCAACCAATGGTTTACGTACTATGATAGGTTCATTCTAAGTCACCTAGGGAGCTAGTTAGTCACTCTTTAGGCCCTAGGTCATAAGGACCAAGTCGTAGCTCTAGGAGGCGCCGCCTAGGGACTGACCCGCACCGAGTCCTAGGGGGAAATCAGGACATTAATTAGCAACCTGGCTAAGAGCAATCACCATAGTAAGCCATCATCCTTTAATCCCATAGCATTTGAGTATAGAATCACCCATTCATAAGTCAAAGTCACCCTAACACCTTTGCATTTGTTAGTTTCCTCTAGATTAGCTTGTTTCCCCATTTTTCTTTCTCATAGTACAGTTTTATTTTTCTTACGCTTGAGCTCTCGTTAATCCAAAATCCTAAAAATATGCTTAGAGCTTTCTTTTTAGCACCTTTAGGACACACGAGCACAGAATCCACTCTACCAACTAGCCTCCCTGTGGTTCGACATCCGTCCTTGCACGCACTCTGCTACATCGATCTGTGCACTTGCAGGTCTTTAGAGCTTGCACTTAAGATATGACATTACCAATCTTCTTTATCTATAAAAAATATAAAATGTTATTTTAACTTGAATCCTCAACGAAACAATAATGTGTTACTCAAAATATGAGATTACTTTGCATGTTTCTAGTTGATTGCATATATTTGTCAATTGAAAATGAAAATAACTATTTTACTTCATTTTTGTGTGTATATGTGTTGTTCTTTGCTTATGTTTTAGAGGTGTTATGAGCTTATATGGTTGCATTAGTGTAGTACATATGATGGAATTAGGCTTAAAAGTATACAATTGTACATAGTTGAGTTTAAAGACAAAAGCTACAATAATTGCATGTTTTTGATGATTTAGATGAGCTGCAGGTCAATGCCGAGCTTGGATGATGATGGGTGATAAAGAGAGAACGTACAAGGGCTGTGGGAAGAAGACCAGAGGCCAAAATAATAAAGAATGGAGAAGAAAAGGTACAGTTAGATGACCTAGGGCAAGGTCCAGAGAGCAGCCATAATTTTCCGGTCGCAATTGCTAGATGACTACCCTCCTTTGTCGGTCAACCGTGAAGTCCAGGAAGCAGCCATAATTTGCTGGTCACCTACACCCCAGAGCCTGTTGTTGATTGGCAGCGCATTGAAGACTATAAATAGGACCCAACTTTGAGCATTTAGAATCATCCATACCCACACATTTCACACCCACTTTACACATTCACTAAACCCTACTTCACCCATCAGAAACATACACACCCATTTAGATCTAAGCTCTTTTGGAGGATTTTAACAACATTTGGTGAGGGATTTGCTCAAGATTGTAAAAGAACAAACTTAGATGGAATAGAAGGTTCCTCAACACTCTTTCATCCTATTTCCTCTAATGTTTGAGTAGATTAGATTAGGGTGACTAAGCTTGTGTAATAGGTTAATTCTATACTCTATGTTATGGGAAATTTCATGGCATATATATATATATATAGTTTGTTATTCATGTAAATGGTTTTTTTCTTAATACATGTCTATATGTTTGATTAATTGCTTAGATGAGTAGTATGTGTATAAATTGAAGTTTATTTCGTATTAAACACCTCTAATCCATCTAATATACATGTCTATGTGTTTATTTATAGATTGTATAAAGTGGCTTTGCTATGTTCATGTCTATGTGAGTATAAGCATGCTTTATGGTGAATATAACCCTAATCTTGCTTACATGTTGGTATTCAGTTGCTTATAATGGTGTAAATCAAACATGGTAATGTTTTGGTAGTGAATAGGTCAACATATTCGCAACACCTTGGTCTAGAACATGTAGGATTATGCTTATTAGTCATCAACCCGCTATAATGTCCCTAGAATGACAGTGCACATGTTAGGACTAGCCTAGTATGAGATCATTTAGCTTTAAATCCAACTAATAAGAGTTTGGGTGGGGTTTAGTTAGCCTTAGTGACTTTAGGTCTTGGTTTTAAATCCAACCAATGGTCTAGGAGCTAGGGTAGGATCATTTTAGGACACTTAGATAGCTTTCTAGTTCCTTCTACAACTTTGGGTACATAAAGACCACATCGCAGCTTTAAGTGTGCACATTTAAGGATGGACTCGCACTGAGTCCTAGGGATTAATTAGGATACTAGCTAGTGACGTATTAGAGCATCACATAGATAAGCCAATTCCCTTGATCTCATAGTATGCGAGTTGAGAATCACCTACTAATAAGCGTAAGTCACCTTAACAACTTTCATTGGTTGAATCCCTTCAGATTAGCTTGATTCTCATTTTTCCATTCCCGTTCTCATAACGTTGTTCCTTGTTCCTTCGTTTAGCTCTCTATAATCCAAAAAGTATAAAAAAAGGATTAGTCTAGGTTTCTTTTTAGGCATCTTCTAGAGCACACACACATAGGATTCCTTTCACATATTAGCCTTCCTATCGTTCAACAACTATACTTGTACACAATTTATTGTATGATCCGTATGCTTCTAGGTCTTTTAGGGCTTGCACCTTAGAGGCACATTAAGTTCTTAGAGCCATTGTCAGGGAAGCACGGTGGTTTATGTTCTTTGCTTGTGTGTTTTAGTAGTTGCTTTTTGTTTGTGTTGCTTTATTTTGTTAGCTTGCTTTAGTAGCTGTTTATCTTACTTTGCATTTAGTTTCTTCAATCCTTTTGTGTTTACTTTCATGCTTAGCATAGCTTATTTGTTTGGGCTTTTTATTTTGCTTTTGCTTTTTTTTTTTTAGTAGACCCCATAAGCTTGTGGCTTTTTTGTTGTAGATTTAGGTTATTGTTAAAGTTTTGGGGGTTGAAGTAGCCAAAGTTCAGATATTGTTGCATGTTTGATAGGAGATCTCTTAGGAATTCCTTAATTCCCTTCAATCACGAACCCGATAGGATTGCATGATACTTTAGGAATTTAGGAGATCTTCTTTAGGAGATGGCCGATCCAAATAATCGCCTTATCCCTCCCGTTCCCCTTATGACTCCCATTCCACCACATGATCACCATAGGCATCAAGCCCAAGATCATTTTAGACAAGAGCCCTTTAGACTGGATCCATCCATAGATGATGAGTTGACACTTAAGGAATTCTTCCTCTCTACTGCCTTTGAGCCTAATTTGGCTATTAATGTTCTAGAGTGGGGGGAGGCAAATTTCAAGATTACGCCTAACATGTTGGCTATGCTTCTTTCCTTGTATGGGAGGAGTAATAAAAGTCTGTTGGGCCATCTTACTGATTTTGTAGAGATAAGTTCCACCCTCCATGTCCCCAATGTGTCTTAAGAGGTCATTCATCTTAGGTTATTTTTGTTTACCCTTAAGGATAAGGCTAGGTTTTAGTTTCATTCTCTACGCAGTGGTTGTATCATATCATGGTCGAGCTTCGATCTAGGTTCTACCAAAAATTTATTCCCATGGGCAAGACAGCTGACCTTAAGGCTTCCATTATGACTTTCTCCCAACATGATTTAGAGTCCTTTCATAAGGCTTGGAAGAGGTTGAATGACCTTCTTAGACAAAGTCCGTACTATAGTAATGGTAATCATGACTTACTCCAGTATTTCTTTCAAGGTTTGAATGATCAAAATAGAATGATGGTTAATGTTGCCTTTAGTAATGGATTCTATAATTTGAAGGCAACTAAAGTGTGGTAAAAAATGGATATTTTGGCTGAGAACTCTTTCCAAAATTTGGCTATGTATAGGTCTAGTGGTACAGTGAATAAAAGAGATATTCATGAGGTTGATGTTTCTTTAGATTTGCCCACTAAGGTAGAGGCCTTCATGAATAAGTTAGATCAATTCATTTCTTTGTCCCTTTTCTCTCACGATCATAAGACTAGTTCCGTAGGTTCGTCCCCTACCTCTTCAGTAGTGAAAGTGTATGCTTTATGTTTCAAGTCCACTCACGAGACCGTAGCTTGTCTCTTAACACCCCAGTTTCCCAAGTTCATGTAGAAGCAAGGATGTACTGCCCAAGGTTATTCTTGTGAGTACAATCCGTACTTGATCACTTACAATTTCGAGTTGGAGAGACAACCTAAAATTCTCTTGAAGACAGGTTAACATAAGTCTTCCCATGCCCAGCCATAGGTCCCACTCCAACAGAGACCATGTCTTGCTATTCCCCCAGGGTTCTATAATGTTAATCAACCTAGGCTTACTAATGCTCCTCAGCCCCAAGCACTTCTTGCTCCCTTTCAGGGCCAGTCCCCTAGCAATGATGTGATGAATGTTAGGATTAGTATGCCCTAAAGCTCACTTGTATATAACATTTTGGATGTTAAACAATGTATAATCATTTTTTTAAATGGCGTTATTAGTTCCTTACATATTGTCTCTGGTATGTTTTATTGATGTATGTATAAAGGTCCCTTGACTTGAACTAATGACTTAGGTGCGTAGCGAGGCTGGATGCACAGTAGGTCCAAGTCTAAATTTAGTCACGTTATAAATTGAGTCTGTAAGTGAATGGTAGTGTTGGGCACTCTACCAGGATAAGGTTATATTGAGCAAGTCTCTTCGTTGAGGGTGATCTACCTAGGTCATTGGAGGACTTTCCAGATTTGTCTCAATAGTACGTGTGTCACGTATTTGACAGGACCATTGTGATTATGTTTTCTAGAGATGTACTACCAAAAAAAGAAAACAAGATACTCACTACTACTAAATGATCATTGCTCTTAATCTTGAGCATATGTGGATAAACTAATGAATTTAGGATTTGGTACTTTGATCCACTGTGGGTGAGATCTTACTTTATTAGGATCAACAGCCTTGTGCATTGAGTGCTAAGTTCTAATTAATTGGAATATGCATATGCAATATGGAATCTATGTGCCCTCTTTCGGATTGTCCACATTTATCATCCGAATCTAGATCTAGTGATCTACCTTTATGGGTATATCGGTCATATGGCTTGAGGGTCGCTCCCGAGATCAAGAGATTCCATGACCAAGGATGGTTGGCAGTAGGACAAGAAACCCAACGGAAAAAGATACAGCTAAGGAGTTGATAGTACACAGGCCAAAAGACCGGTCTTAGCAGTGGGTATATATAGAGGGGCATTATGGTTAGTTATTTAGTAGGTCAAAGACAAAGTGCACATTCTTTTGTGACAAGCTTTTGGGTAATAGTAATTATTCTTGGGGTGCAACTTTGATCTTATAGTGGAATAGATCGGAGTTAAAAATAATTATTATTATGTTGCCTAGATTGGGCAAGGACATTTTTTATTATTTTTGGAAGCCAAGGTTAATTGTGTCTTCTTGGTCCCTTCCTTAGTTGAAATGACTTTGAGAGAGTAATCTTGAAAGAGAAAATTCCATATTGTGGTAGTAGCCTTATTGGGCCAAAGCTTGGAATTAGGTTTGGGCTTTCTCTAGAGTCCAAGATAACCTAATTAGGTTTGGATGGTTTCTTATTGGGCTTGGGCCTCTACATGGATTATAGTCTATGTGTTGGGCTTGGATTGTGGGCTTGGCCCAATCTTCTAAGACTTGTGCTAGAAAGTTACTACAAGAAAAATTCAAATTGTACAAGTAACTTCCATGACATATGGCAAACATTTACTACTAGGAAAATGTTTCCCACATGGAAAGTTTACAAGGTTTAGGTGCCAAACTTTTTCTATAAATAGGCAAGACCTTAAACCATTTCTAGCATCCAAAAATTTTGTAGTTGATCTCTTCCATTTTGGCAAAAGAATACTACAACACATAGTACACACTTATTGTGTGATTTTTTTTTTTACTCTAGATTTTCAAGAGCATATTACTTTGCTTCTTCCAACATAAGAGGCTATTCTCTCAAGAAAAGTCTCTTTAACCATAGGGAAGAAGACTAGGGAGTTACATATTGCGACACCCTTATAGTAAATTTTTTTTTGGTGGCCTTGTTCGTGAGCAAGAACAAAGCTCGTGATGGTTTTAGCTTCGTCAAAGGCCCCACGCTTCAAGAGGTTAGCTTTACGTATTTTGCAAATACTAGTTATGCTCTATATGTTCTTAAGCATGTTCTTGTGTGTGTTATGTGGTTATTTTATTCTTCTAGCATGTTTTATTGGTAGTATTTTTGAAAATATGGACTAGGATAGACCACATGTAATATTATCGATCCCACAATTGGTATCAGAGCTTAGGCTCACACATAACATGCTTAGACTATGCAATAATATTGTCATTGCATAAATATGTTAGTCATCTTATGAGTGGTAAGATTAGGAAATCTGTGTTGCATATACTTGTGGTTTTATGCTTGTATGTGCAATTAATATAAAATCCCCTTGATGGGTCGTATGTAAGCACGATAGATTTTCGTGTACGATCAACAAAGCTTGGCCATAGGCGATTTCATGTATAAATATTTCTGGTCATTGCTTGTAGTTTCATTTAAAAGAAGCATAGGATATTTTGATATCCTTGTAATGTTTTTTTATGAAGCTTGTATTAGCAATAGCAAAGTGTATTATTATAATCTTTAAAGACCAAGGAAAAGAAAAAAGAAAACAGCATGCAGTAATCTTTAAAGACCAAGGAAAAGAAAAAAGAAAACAGCATGCAGGAACACTTTGCTGGGTGAGCTTGCTGGTCGACCGGCTCAGTCGACTGGCTTCTACTGACGGATGACCGGCTATGGTAGAAAAAGCTATTAAGTGTACTATTTTGTTGAAGATTGCAGGGAGCCATCAAAGAGGGAATTTTAACGTATTTTTGTGGATGTTTATAATGCATTGACATATGTTCTAACATATTTGCATAAGTATAAACATGATTACCACCTAGAAATATGCCCACTCATTAGGTTTTTAAAATTGGCCAATCCTATGTGTTAATTTCTCAAAGATAGTTAAGTTCATTTAAAAGAGATTGGCTTGGACAAGATAATTGTAAGCAATTATGTCTAAAGATGCCACGCAATCTCATGACAAAAATGAAAAACTTAACTTGAGACTTAAAATATGACAACCTAAGGGTCCATACACCCAGATTTAGATAAGTAATCTATTATGGTATTGCAATGTTTTAGTAATACAAATAGGATTCGTAAAAACCAAAGTGTTTTACAAATCCAAAGTGTGATTAGATCTAAAACAAAAAGCGAGAATACCAAAAATAGAGAAAACCCTTATGTTAAAATATTGAGTGGGAGAGGGGACTGGAAATACCCCACAACTTTCCATATCTGATTCACACTAATGGTAAATGTCATTAACATCCCCATCGGAAAGTGACACTTTATCAAGATTTAGCAAGGTGAATTTAAAATATTTATTCAAAAAGGATGTTAGTGAGTTTGGCCATCCTATCGATGGAATTCTTCAGTAAACATCACCTCACACAACATTGATTAAAGTCCCTACCCCAACAGAGGGCTTAAATCAAGAATGTTATGGCAAATGAACATAAGGAATGGGTATACACTAGATTCGGCTATCCCATCAATAGAGTTTGCTATCAGATTTAAGAAGTTAAACGAAACAGTGATTGAATTATTCAAATTGGAACATGTCTAGATAATTGTCAATTCAACTAAATGGTGGTGCTTAACTTAACGTTCATAAGTTCGGCCATCCCATCGGTGGAGTTCTTGTGAGGACGTTGAGGCACTGTTACATCGAGTAGTTTAAGGATTAATCTACTCAAAGGCAAATGATGTAAAAGTACTGGTATGTTTTATTTCCAAAAATAGCATACATATTATACACGCATCAATTTCATACTCATAAAATAATTATGATTATATTGTTGTGTATCCAAAAAAATGTCTTTGTTTAGTCCACTAGCTACAATTCTCAAAGAGCACAAGCTCACCGGACCAAATTTTGTGAACTGGGAATGAAACTTGGACATAGTACTCACCGTAGAAGAGTACAAGTACGTCCTAACCGCTCCTTGTCCTGTTGTGAGGGCAAACTCTTCTGAAGCCCAAAAAGATGCTAAGGAAAAATGGCAGAAGGCCAATAGTATGGCCACGTGCTATATGATGGCTTCTATGTCAGATATTTTGCAGAGCAAGCATCATCATATGGAAACTACAAAAGAAATCATGACCTCATTGTCTCGTATGTTTGCTGATAAGAGGAGGCCCACAAGGCAAGGTGCTCTTAGAGAAATTATGAATCAAAGGATGGCAGAAGGATCATCTGTCAGAGAGCATATGCTCAAAATAATGGATTACTTCAATACCGCCGAGATCCTAGGGGCAAACATAGATGAACAGTCAAAAGTAGACATGATTTTGGAGACTCTACCACCGTCTTACACCCAGTTCAAGCTTAATTATAATATGGGCAAAATGAACATAGATATGACGAATTAATGAAGGAGCTCCAAGCTACAGAAGCCATAATGAAAAATAAGGGCCATATAAGCATAATTCAAGCATCCACTTCTGGACTTAACCCGAAGAAGTTCAAAGGAAAAGGGAAGCAAAAACGTGGTCAAAAGAAAAAGAAGAAAAATGGCGAACATGTTAGGATTAGTATGCCCTAAAGCTCACTTGTACATGACATTTTGGATATGAAACAATGTATAATCATATTTTTGTTAAATGGCATTATGAGTTTCTTACATATAATCTCTGTTATGTTTTATCGATGCATGTATGAAGGTCCTTTGACTTGCACTAATGACTTGGGTGCGCAGTGAGGCTGGACGCACAGTAGGTTCAAGTCTAGATTTAGTCACGTCATAAATTGAATCCATAACCAAATAGTAGTGTTGGGCACTCTACTTTGATAAGGTTATATTGAGCAAGTCTCCTCTTTGAGGGTGATCTACCTAGGTCATTGGAGGACTTTCTGGATTTGTCTCAATAGTACGTGTGTCACGTATTGGATAGGACCATTGTGAGTATGTTTTCTAGCGACGTACTATCAAAGAAAGAAAACAAGACACTCACTGCTACTAAATGATCATTGCTCTTAATCTTGAGTATATGTGGATGAACTAATGAAGTTAGGGTTTAGTACTTTGATTCACTGTGGGTGAGATCTTATTTTATTAGGATCAACAATCTTGTGCATTGAGTGCTAAGTTCTAATTAATTAGAACATGCATATGCAAAATGGAATCTATGTGCCCCTTTGGGATTGTCCAAATTTATCATCCGAATCTAGATCTAGTGATACTACCTTTATAGGTGTGTCGGTCATATGGCTTGAGGGTCGCTCCCGAGATCAAGAGATTCCATGACCAAGGATGGTTGGCAATAGGACAAGAAACCCAACGGAAAAAGATACAGCTAAGGAGGTGATAGTACACAGGCCAAAAGACCGATCTTAGCTGTGGGTATACATAGAGGGGCATTATGGTCAGTTATTTAGTAGGTCAAAGACAAAGTTCACATTCTTTTGTGATAAGCTTTTGGGTAATGACAATTATTCTTGGAGTGCAACTTTGATCTTATGGTGGAATAGATCGAAGTTAAAAATAATTATTATGTTGCCTAGATCGGGCAAGGATATTTTTAATTATTTTTGGAAGCCAATGATAATTTTGTCTTCTTGGTCCCTTCCCTAGTTGAAATGACTTTGAGAGAGTATTTTTGAAAGAGCAAATTCCATATTGTGGTAGTAGCCTTATTGGGCCAAAGCTTGAAATTGGGTTTGGGCTTTCTTTAGAGTCCAAGATAACCTAATTGGGCTAGGATGGTTTCCTATTGGGCTTGGGCCTCCACATGGATTATGGACTATGTGTTGGACTTGGATAATGGGCTTGGCCTAAGTCTTCCAAGACAAGTGGACAACTTGCAAAATACTACAAAAACAAGTGGACAACTTGCACAAGTCTTCCAAGACAAGATTGACAAGTTTCAAAAAGGAAATACTACATGGAAATTTTCTCCCACATTGAAAGTTTAGCAACTTTAGATGCCAAGGTTCTCTCTATAAATAGACAAGACTACACCTTTTATGCATTCCACTTTGTAGTTGATTTCTTCCTTTTTGGCAAGAAAATAGTACAACACATAGTACACACTTATTGTGTGATTTTTGCTCTAGTTTTTCAAGAGTATATTACTTTGCTCCTTCCCACACAAGAGGCTATTCTCTCAAGATAAGTCTCTTTAATCATAGGGAAGAAGACTAGGGAGTTGCTTATTGTGACACTCTTATAGCAAATTTTGGTGGCCTTGTTCGTGAACGGGAACAAAGGTTGTAACCGGTTTTAGCTTCATCAAAGGCCCCACGCTTCAAGAGGTTAGCTTTATATATTTTTGGAAGCATTAGTTATATTCTATATGTTCTTGAGCATGTTCTTGTGTGTGTAATGTGGTTATTTTATTTTCCTAGCATGTTTTCTTAGTTATAATTTAGAAAATATGGACTAGGATACCCCACACTTAATAATATCGATCCTACAATTGGTATCAGAGCTTAGGCTCACACACAACATGCTTAGACTATGCAAGAATATTGTATTTGCATAAATATATATTAGTCATCTTGTGAGTGGCAAGATTAGGAAATCTTGTGTTGCATATACTTGTGGTTTTATGCTTGAATGTGCAGGTAATATAAAATCCCTTGATGGTTCGTATGTATGCATGATAGATTTTCGTGCAGTCAACAAAGCTTGGCCATAGGCAATTTCATGTATAAAATATTTCTGGTTATTGCTTTTAGTTTCATTTAAAAGAAGCATAGGATGTTTTGATATCCTTGTAATGTTTCTTTATGAAGCTTGTATTAGCAATAGCAAAGTGTATTATTGTAATCTTTGAAGACCAAGGAGAAAAACAAGAAAAACAGCATATAGGAATACTCTACCTGGTAAGCAAGCCGGACGACCGGGTGGACTTAGCCGGTCGACCGGCTCTTATTGACGGTCGACCGGCTGAGGCAGAAAAAACTACTATGTGTGTTGTTTTTGTTGAAGATTATAGGGAGCCATCAAAGAGGGATTCTAACATATTTTTTGTGGATGTTTATAATGCATTGATATATGTTTTAACATATTTGCATTAGCATGATTGCCACCTAGAAATATGTCCACTCATTAGGGTTTATAAAAATTAGTCATACATATGAGTTGATTCTCAAAGATAGTTAAGTTTATGAGAATGGCTTAGACAAGAGAATTACAAGCGGCTATGTCTAAAGATGCCATGAGATTTCCTGACAACATTAAAAGAACTTAACTTGAGATTTACATGTATATATATCAACCTAAGGGTCTATGCACCCAGATTTAGGTAAGAGATCTATTGTGATATTGCAATGTTTTAGTAACACAAAGGGGATTTACATATATCCAAAAATGTGTTTAGATCTAAAACAAAGCAAGAATATCAAAGGAAACCCTTAAGTTAAAATATTGAGTGGGAGAGGGGACTGGAAATACCCCACAGCTTTCCATATCCAATTCACGTTAATGATAAATGTCATTAACTTCCCCAACGGAAGGTGACATTTTGTCTAGATTTAACAAGGTGAAACATAAAATGTTTATTCAAAAGGGTGTTAGTAAGTTCGGCCATCCCATCGATGGAGTTCTTCACAAAATATAGCCTAACGTAACAATAATTAAAGTCACAACCATATCGGAGGGCTTAAATCAAGAATGTTTTGGGAATAAACATTAGGAATGGGTGTACACTCAACTTAAATGGTAGGTTCGGCTATCCTATCGATAGAGTTAAGCTACGAATTTAAGAAGCCAAACAAAGCGATGATTGAATTATTCAATTGGATCATATCCAGACAATTGTTAATTCAAATAAGTGGTGGCACTTAACTTAACATTCATAAGTTCGGCCATCCCATCGATGGAGTTCTTATGAGGATGTTGAGACACTGTTACATCGAGTAGTTTAAAGGGTTGATCTGCTCAAAGGCAAATGATGTAAAAAGTACTCGTATGTTTTATTTCCAAAGATAGCATACATATTATACATGCATCAATTTTGTACTCATAAATTAATTATGATTATATTGTTGTATCCAGAAAAATGTCTTCGTTCAGTCCACTAGCTACAATTCTCAAAGAGCACAAGCTCACTGGACCAAATTTTGTGGATTGGGAACGAAACTTAGACATAGTACTCACTGCAGAAGAGTACAAGTATGTCCTAACAACTCCTTGTCCTGTTGTGAGGGCTAACTCTTCTGAAACCCAGAAAGATGCTGAGACAAAATGGCAGAAAGCCAATAGTATGGCCAAGTGCTCTATGATGGCTTCTATATCAGATATTTTGCAGAGCAAGCATCATCATATGGAAACTGCAAAAGAAATCATGACCTCACTGTCTCGTATGTTTGCTGATAAGAGCAGGCCCGCAAGGCAAGGTGCTCTTAGAGAAATTATGAATCAAAGGATGGTAGAAGGAGCATCTATCAGGGTGCATATGCTCAAAATGATGAATTGCTTCAATACTACTAAGATCCTAGGAGCAAACATAGATGAACAATCAAAGGTAGACATGATTTTGGAGACTCTACCGTCATCTTATACTCAGTTCAAGCTTAATTATAATATGAGTAAGATGAACAGGATATGACGGAATTAATGAAAGAGCTCCCAGTGCGAAGCCATAATGAAAAATAAAGGCTACATAAATATGGTTCAAGCATCCACTGGACTTAACCCGAAAGGGAGAAAGTTCAAAGGAAAGGGAAGCAAAAACGTGGTCAAGGGAAAAAGAAGAAAAGTGGTGAACAGCCCAGCATAACGGTGAAAAGCCCAAGGGCAAATGGTTTAAATGTGGCCTAAAAGGACACCGGAAAAGGATTGCCCAAGTACTTGGCTCGAGGCCGTAAAGGTACACCTCTTTTGTTCTACATTGAAACTCGCTTAGTGGTTGATTCTACTGATTCTTGGATTGTAGACTCTGGAGCCACTAACCATATTTGCAATTCTTTGCATTGGTTTCAGAAATAAAGGAACTAGCTAAAGGAATTTGCTCGAGGTTGGGTAATGGAGCAAAAGTATGGGTCACGCGATGGGAGGAATGTGCTTAAATTTTCCCTGTAATAGGAAGATATTTTTGAACAATGTTTATTATGTTCCGGATGTACGTAAAAACTTTATCTCTATTTCGCAATTAATATTAGAGGGTTTTTGCATTAATTTCCATTCTGGTGTTGATATCAGTAGAGAAGGAAATATTATTTGTTCCGGTAGCATGCATGATAATTTGTTCTATATAAAACCTATTACAAACTCACTGCATAATATAGAACAAACTAATTCCTGGAAAAGGAAGGTTTCTTCGACCAATGATACATATCTTTGGCACCTACGCTTAGGACATATCAGTCTAAAGCGAATTCGGAGATTAGTCGAGGATGGGCATCTTAGCTCATTAGATCTCGAAGATCTACCTCCGTGTGAATCTTGTCTCAAAGGGAAGATGACTAAACGGTCATTTTCTTCTAAAGGAGAAAGGGCCAAAGAAGTATTGGAATTGGTTCACACTGATGTGTGTGGTCCTATGAGCAAACCAGCACGAGGAGGTTATGAGTATTTCATTACTTTTACTGATGATTACTCTAGGTATGGATACGTATATCTAATGCGACGCAAGTCTGAATCTTTTGAGAAATTCAAAGAGTTCAAAGCTGAGGCAGAGCGGAAATTAGATAAACATATCAAAGCCCTTGATCGATCAAGGTGGCGAATACCTCTCGGTGAGTTTAGAGACTATCTTACACAAGAAGGGATAGTGTCTCGATTGGATCGCACTGAGGACTCCTCAAAGAAAATGGTGTAGCAGAGAGAATAAATCGTACCCTATTGGATATGGTTAAGTCAATGATGAGTCATGCATCATTACCTTTATCTTTTGGGGTATGCCATTGAAACAATGCATACATCTTGAACTTGGTACCATCCAAATCAGTACCTAGGACACCTCAAGAAATGTGGACTGGGCGTAAGCGTAGTATAAATCATCTCCACATTTGGGGCTGTCCAGCTTATGTACTTAATAGTAATGCTTCAAAATTGGAACCAAGATCTGAGTTATGCTATTTCATTGGATATCCTAAGGGAACCAGAGATGGGATCTTTTATAATCCTAAGGAGCAAAAGGTGTTTATAAGCACCCATGCTAGATACTTAGAGAATGATGAAATGGTCCAGAAAACACCAGATTCTGAAGTTGTTCTAGATGAGATTTCACAAGAATCTCGGTAACACTGTGGTAACTGTGAATGAAAAAGAACAACATATTACACCTAATATATCAGAGCATCGTCGTAGTGGGAGAATATCCAAGCCTCCTGATAGATACTATGGAGAGTCCTTTCAGACTTCTTCAGAGAATTAGGTGGTGGATCCCGTAAGTTATGATGAAGCAGTTTCCGACATAGATGCCGACAAATGGCATAAGGCAATGGATTCAGAGTTAGAATCTATGTATTCTAACAAAGTCTGGGATCTTGTAGTTGCACCTGAAGGGGTAAAACCTATAGGGTGCAAATGGGTCTACAAGAGAAAAAGAGGAGTTGATGGAAAAGTTGAAACCTTTAAAGCAAGGTTGGTGGCGAAAGGTTATACTCAGAAAGAAGGATCGATTATGAGGAAACTTTCTCACCGAGCCATGCTTAAATCCATCAGATACTTCTTGCCATCGCTTGTCATTATGACTACGAGATATGGCAAATGGACGTCAAGACGACCTTTCTTAATGGGGAACTTGGCGAGACCATTTACATGACACAACCAGATGGATACATTGCTAAAGGCCAGAACATATGGTTTGTAAATTAAAGAAGTCCATTTATGGATTAAAACAGCATCTAGAGCATGGAACATCAAATTTGATCGTAATTAAATCTTATGGTTTTGATCAAAATATTGATGAACCTTGCGTGTATAAAAGCGTAATAGAAATCTGTAGCTTTTTGGTTACGTATGTAGATGATATCCTACTAATTGGAAATGATGTGGGATGTTATCATCCATCAAGGTTTGGCTTTCTACTCAATTTCAAATGAAGGATTTAGGAGAAGCTAGTTATGTTCTAGGCATCAAGCTTATGCGAGATCGTAAGAACAGAAGGCTAGCCCTATCTCAAGCTTCATTTATTAAGAAGTTATTAGTCAGGTTTAACATGCAAAACTCTAAGAAGGCCTTGTTACCTTCTAGACATGGAGTTTATCTATCTCGAGATCAATGTCCTAAAACACCTGAGGAGATAGAGAGCATGAAGGAGTTCCTTATGCTTCAGCAGTTGGAAGTCTCATGTATGCCATGTTATGTACTAGACCAGATATCTGCTTTGCTGTTGGCATGGTTAGTAGATATCAGTCAAACCCTGGACCGGCACATTGGGTCGCGGTTAAGCATATATTCAAATTCCTGCAAGGAACAAAGGATTATGTGCTAGAATACCATGCAGATGATCTAACACCATTAGCCTATACAGACTCGGATTTCCATCGACAGAGATTCCAGGAAGTCTACTTCTGGATATGTTTTCACTCTGTCAGGAGGAGCTATTTCGTGGAGAAGTGTGAAGCAAAATTGTATTGCTGACTCTACCATGGAGGTCGAGTATGTAGCAGCATCTGAGGCTGCGAAAGAGGCAGTATGGCTAAGAAAGTTCCTGTTAGACCTAGAGATTGTGCCGGCTCACGGACCAATAACGTTGTATTGCGACAACAACGGTGCTATTTCACGATGCAAAGAGCCCGGGAATCACAAAAGGGTAAACACATTGAACGAAAATATCATTTGATTCGTGAGTTTATCCAAAGAGGAGATGTAGTAGTTGACAAGATAGCTTGATGAAAACACAGAGACCCATTTACTAAGACTCTTTTAGAGAAAGTGTTTGCCACACATTTAGAGTCTTTGGGTATTAGGCTTTGCAGAAGTAATCTTTAGTGCAGGTGGGAGATTGTTAGGATTAGTATGCCCTAAAGCTCACTTGTACATGACATTTTGGATATGAAACAATGTATAATCATATTTTTGTTAAATGGCATTATGAGTTTCTTACATATAATCTCTGTTATATTTTATCGATGCATGTATGAAGGTCCTTTGACTTGCACTAATGACTTGGGTGCGTGAAAGTGAGGCCGCACGATGAGGTTCAAGTCTAGATTTAGTCACGTCATAAATTGAATCCATAACCAAATAGTAGTGTTGGGCACTCTACTGGGATAAGGTTATATTGAGCAAGTCTCCTCTTTGAGGGTGATCTACCTAGGTCATTGGAGGACTTTCTGGATTTGTCTCAATAGTACGTGTGTCACGTATTGGATAGCACCATTGTGAGTATGTTTTCTAGCGACGTACTATCAAAGAAAGAAAACAAGACACTCACTGCAACTAAATGATCATTGCTCTTAATCTTGAGTATATGTGGATGAACTAATGAAGTTAGGGTTTAGTACTTTGATTCACTGTGGGTAAGATCTTATTTTATTAGGATCAACAGCCTTGTGCATTGAGTGCTAAGTTCAAATTAATTAGAACATACATATGCTAAATGGAATCTATGTGCCCCTTTGGGATTGTCCAAATTTATCATCCGAATCTAGATCTAGTGATACTACCTTTATAGGTGTGTCGGTCATATGGCTGTTAGGATTAGTATGCCCTAAAGCTCACTTGTACATGACATTTTGGATATGAAACAATGTATAATCATATTTTTGTTAAATGGCATTATGAGTTTCTTACATATAATCTCTGTTATGTTTTATCGATGCATGTATGAAGGTCTTTGACTTGCACTAATGACTTGGGTGCGCAGTGAGGCTGGACGCATAGTAGGTTCAAGTCTAGATTTAGTCACATCATAAATTGAATCCATAACCAAATAGTAGTGTTGGGCACTCTACTGGGATAAAGTTATATTGAGCAAGTCTCCTCTTTGAGGGTGATCTACCTAGGTCATTGGAGGACTTTCTGGATTTGTCTCAATAGTACGTGTGTCACGTATTGGATAGCACCATTGTGAGTATGTCTTCTAGCGACGTACTATCAAAGAAAGAAAACAAGACACTCACTGCTACTAAATGATCATTGCTCTTAATCTTGAGTATATGTGGATGAACTAATGAAGTTAGGGTTTAGTACTTTGATTCACTGTGGGTGAGATCTTATTTTATTATGATCAACAGCCTTGTGCATTGAGTGCTAAGTTCTAATTAATTAGAACATGCATATGCTAAATGGAATCTATGTGCCTCATTTGGGATTGTCCAAAATTTATCATCCGAATCTAGATCTAGTGATACTACCTTTATAGGTGTGTCGGTCATATGGCTTGAGGGTCGCTCCCGAGGTCAAGAGATTCCATGACCAAGGATGGTTGGCAATAGGACAAGAAGCCCAACGGAAAAAGATACAGCTAAGGAGGTGATAGTACACAGGCCAAAGTACCGATCTTAGCTGTGGGTACACATAGAGGGGCATTATGGTTAGTTATTTAGTAGGTCAAAGACAAAGTTCACATTCTTTTGTGATAAGCTTTTGGGTAATGACAATAATTCTTGGAGTGCAACTTTGATCTTATGGTGGAATAGATCGAAGTTAAAAATAATTATTATGTCGCCTAGATCGGGCAAAGATATTTTTAATTATTTTTGGAAGCCAATGATAATTGTGTCTTCTTAGTCCCTTCCCTAGTTGAAATGACTTTGAGAGAGTATTCTTGAAAGAGCAAATTCCATATTGTGGTAGTAGCCTTATTGGGCCAAAGCTTGAAACTGGGTTTGGGCATTCTTTAGAGTCCAAGATAACCTAATTGGGCTAGGATGGTTTCCTATTGGGCTTGGGCCTCCACATGGATTATGGACTATGTGTTGGACTTGGATAATGGGCTTGGCCTAAGTCTTCCAAGACAAGTGGACAACTTGCAAAATACTACAAAAACAAGTGGACAACTTGCACAAGTCTTCCAAGACAAGATTGACAAGTTTCAAAAAGGAAATACTACATGGAAATTTTCTCCCACATTGAAAGTTTAGCAACTTTAGATGCCAAGGTTCTCTCTATAAATAGACAAGACCCTACACCTTTTATGTATTCCACTGTGTAGTTGATTTCTTCCTTTTTGGCAAGAAAATACTACAACACATAGTACACACTTATTGTGTGATTTTTGCTCTAGTTTTTCAAGAGCATATTACTTTGCTTCTTCCCACACAAGAGGCTATTCTCTCAAGATAAGTCTCTTTAATCATAGGGAAGAAGACTAGGGAGTTGCTTATTGTGACACTCTTATAGCAAATTTTGGTGGCCTTGTTCGTGAACGGGAATAAAGCTCATGACCGGTTTTAGCTTCATCAAAGGCCCCACGCTTCAAGAGGTTAGCTTTATATATTTTGCAAGTACTAGTCATATTCTATATGTTCTTAAGCATATTCTTGTGTGTGTAATGTGGATATTTTATTTTCCTAGCATGTTTTCTTAGTTATAATTTAGAAAATATGGACTAGGATACCCCACACTTAATAATATCGATCCTACAATGGCTTGAGGGTCGCTCCCGAGATCAAGAGATTCCATGACCAAGGATGGTTGGCAATAGGACAAGAAACCCAACGGAAAAAGATACAGCTAAGGAGGTGATAGTACACAGGCCAAAGTACCGATCTTAGCTATGGGTATACATAGAGAGGCATTATGGTCAGTTATTTAGTAGGTCAAAGACAAAGTTCACACTCTTTTGTAATAAGCTTTTGGGTAATGACAATTATTCTTGGAGTGCAACTTTGATCTTATGGTGGAATAGATCGAAGTTAAAAATAATTATTATGTCGCCTAGATCGGGCAAGGATATTTTTAATTATTTTTGGAAGCCAATGATAATTGTGTCTTCTTGGTCCCTTCCCTAGTTGAAATGACTTTGAGAGAGTAATCTTGAAAGAGCAAATTCCATATTGTGGTAGTAGCCTTATTAGGCCAAAGCTTGAAATTGGGTTTGGGCTTTCTTTAGAGTCCAAGATAACCTAATTGGGCTAGGATGGTTTCCTATTGGGCTTGGGCCTCCACATGGATTATGGACTATGTGTTGGACTTGGATAATGGGCTTGGCCTAAGTCTTCCAAGACAAGTGGACAACTTGCAAAATACTACAAAAACAAGTGGACAACTTGCACAAGTCTTCCAAGGCAAGATTGACAAGTTTCAAAAAGGAAATACTACATGGAAATTTTTCTCCCACATTGAAAGTTTAGCAACTTTAGATGCCAAGGTTCTCTCTATAAATAGACAAGACCCTACACCTTTTATGCATTCCACTTTGTAGTTGATTTCTTCCTTTTTGGCAAGAAAATACTACAACACATAGTACACACTTATTGTGTGATTTTTGCTCTAGTTTTTCAAGAGCATATTACTTTGCTTCTTCCCACACAAGAGGCTATTCTCTCAAGATAAGTCTCTTTAATCATAGGGAAGAAGACTAGGGAGTTGCTGATTGTGACATTCTTATAGCAAATTTTGGTGGCCTTGTTCGTGAACGGGAACAAAGCTTGTAACCGGTTTTAGCTTCATCAAAGGCCCCACGCTTCAAGAGGTTAGCTTTATATATTTTTGCAAGCATTAGTTATATTCTATATGTTCTTGAGCATGTTCTTGTGTGTGTAATGTGGTTATTTTATTTTCCTAGCATGTTTTCTTAGTTATAATTTAGAAAATATGGACTAGGATACCCCCACACTTAATAATATCGATCCTACAAAACAACCCAAACAATTAACAGGTGAAAAGCCTAAGGGCAAATACTTTAAGTGTGGCCAGAAAGGGCATTGAAAAAGGGATTCCCCGAAGTCCCTGGCACGAGGCCGGATAGGTACACCTCTTTTGTTCTATATTAAAACCTGTTTAGTGGTTAATTCTACTAATTCTTGGATTGTAGACTCTAGAGCCACTAACCATATTTTCAATTCTTTGCATTGGTTTCAGGAAATCAAGGACCTAGCTAAAGAGGAATTTGCTCTGAGGATGGGTAACAGAGCAAAAGTATGGGCTGCATAAAAACCTTATTTTTATTTTACAATTAATATTAGAAGGTTTTTGCATTAATTTCCATTTTGGTGTTGATATCAGTAGAGATGGAAATATTATTTGTTCCGGTAGCATGCATGATAAATTGTGCTATATAAAACCTATTACAAACTCACTGCATAATATAGAACAAACTAATTCTTGAAAAAGGAAGGTTTCTTTGACCAATGATACTTATCTTCAGCATATTACTTTGCTTCTTCCTACATAACAGGCTATTCTCTCAAGAAAAGTCTCTTTAACTATAGGGAAGAAGACTAGGGAGTTGTATACTGTGACACCCTTATAGTAAATTTTTTTTGTGGTGTTGTTCATGAGCGGGAGCAAAGCTCGTGACTGTTTTAGCTTCCTCAAAGGCCCTACACTTCAAAAGGGTAGCTTTACATATTTTGCAAATACTAGTTATGATCTATATGTTCTTAAGCATGGTCTTTTGTGTTATGTGGTTATTTTATTTTCCTAGCATTTTTTTCTTGGTAGTATTTTTGAAAATATGGACTAGGATTAGCTACAGGCTTTAACTAGTCGGTAGCAAAAGATAGCAGATAATAGGCAAGAGCTAGTAGTTAGAGCAGTTAGCCACCTAGATGAGTGCTAGAGATCCTGAGAAATTGCCTTCTTAACTAGAGGTAAACCCTAGAGTTCAGTCCTATTTCTCCACTGATACCACTTATCTTCTTCAGGTCCAGGCTAAGGCCGTCATCACTCTTAGAAGTGGTAGGATAGGGGAAAATAGGGTAGGAGTTGACTATGCAGTGCTTGTACCTAGTGGTCCCCTTGAGTCTAGAGATCCTGGTAGTAACCTTATGGAGAAAATCATAGAGAGAGACCTGTAGAAATTGAGCCTACAAGAGACCATGGTAAGTATAGTACTTCTTTCCCACATTGGGAAAGAAATGAGCCTATTGATGATTCCTATGATTCTAGAGGTGTTGAGCCTAAAGTTCCTTACCCATCCACCTTAGAGAGGCCATCACCTAGTAAGGATACTAGGTTTCTCAAAGTCGTAGAGCATTTTAAGGTCCTTAAGGTTAAACATTCTTTGATAGATGCCATCCGTTCTATTCCTTCCTACTATAAGTTCTTTAAAGATCTTTGCACAATAAAGTGTAGAGCATCGATCATGCTTAAGAAGGTGTAGCTCATAGAGAAAGAGAGTAGTATTTGTATCTCAGCCTTTTTGGCCAAGATAAGTGACCTCGGAGCCTTTACCATTCCTTATAGGATCCAAGAGACCCATATTGATCATGCCTTACCAGACTTAGGATCTAGTGTGAACTTTATTCCCTACTCAGTCTACCAGCAAGTAGATCTAGGAGACTTGTCACCCATGCAGGTTACCCTTCAGCTAGCTGATAGGTTTAAAAAGAGACCTAGGGGTATGATGAAAGATGTGCTAGTCCAAGTAGGTGAATTTGTGTACCTTGTAGATTTCATAGTGCTTGATATGGATTCGGGTCACAATTCTAGATATTTTGCACCTGTCCTTTTAGGTCGCCTTTTCTTTGCTACCGTGGATACCATTATTCATTGTAGGTCGGGCTTGTTAGAAATAAAGTTTGGGAATTTGAGGCCCACTATAAAAGTTACTGAGATGGTGAACAGGGCTAGTGTAAGAGGAGAAGAGTGCTTTGCAATTGATGTGATCGATTCTTGTGTTGAGGACTTTTAGAAAGGACCATGATTGATAGCGAGGATTTGAGGAAATTTGAAGAGTTGTTGACTAGCTTTCATTTTGGAGACCTTAGAGCAAAAATGTATAGCTTCTACCTTCTTAGTTGCGGATTCCATGATTAATAAGTTGCTTAACATTATTTCTTCTAGTCTTGATTCTAGTGATGTTTATGTTAATGATGCTAAGGTTGAGTCCCCCTTGGTTGAGCTTAGCCATTGTTGAAGCTCAAAGCCCTTCCCGAGCATTTGAGGTATACATTACTAGGCCCTAATGAGACCCTTTCAGTGATCATAGCTTTCGATCTTTCTAGTGAGCATGAGGAACGTTTCTTAGAGGTTCTTAGGAAACATAAAAAGGCAATACAGCGGAAGATTGATAATTTGAGAAGTATAGATCCTTTAGTGTGGATGCACCGTATTCACCTTGAAGATAGAGTCGTTCCTTCTAGGGAGATGCAAAGATAGCTAAACCCACACATGAGTGAAGTGGTTAAGAAGGAGATCATTAAGTTGTTAGATGGAGGCATTATCTATTCGATCTCTGATAATGAATGGGTTAGTCTAGTTCAAGTTGTCTCTAAAAGACGTAGGATCATAGTTGTAGAGAGTGAGAAAGGAGAGCTTATCCCTACACGCATTCCCATGGGTTGGAGAGTTCGTATTTATTATAGAAAGCTCAACTCAAAAACTAGGAAGGATTATTTCCCGTTGCCTTCTCTAGACCAGATCTTAGATAGAGTAACTGGGCATAGCTATCACTAATTTCTACATGGCTATTCTGAGTACAATCAGATCCCCGTGTTTCCTAAAGACCAGGAAAAGGCCACCTTTACTTGTCACTATGGCACTTTTGCATGTAAGAGAATGTCCTTTGGTCTTTGTGATGCGCTAACGACATTTTAGAGGTGTATAATGGCCATTTTTAATGATATGATTCAGAAGTAATTAGAGATCTTTATGGATGACTTCTTGGTCTTCGACAATAGCTTTGATGAATGCCTTAGTCACTCTCATTATTCTTAGACTATTGTGTGGAGAAGAATTTAGTGTTGAGTTGGGAGAAGTCCCACTTCATGGTGCAAAGAGGAATAGTCTTGGGTCACATAGTTTCATCTAGTGGCATTCAAGTTGACCTGGCTAAGATAGAGTTGATTGAGAAGTTGCTTGTCTTAAGTGTGTTAAGGATGTTAAATCTTTCTTAGGGCATGCAGGTTTCTACTGTAGGTTCTTTAAGGATTTTAACCAAATGGCACGTCCCTTATCTAGGCTCTTAGGACAAGATGTTCCCTTTAAGTTTGATTATGAGTGTGTTAGAGCTTTCAATAGGCTTAAATCCTTATTGTCCTCCTTCCCGATCATCTAGTCACTTGATTATAGTCTCCCATTTAAAGTTATGTGTAATGTATCTAACGATGCGATAGGAGCTATTTTAGGCTAGAGGAGAGATAAGTTACCCCATATAGTGTACTATGCTAGTGAGACTCTTAATGTTGCCCAGAAGAACTATACCACCACAGAAAAAAAGCTTCTAGTGGTAATCATCTCTCTTGATAAGTTTAGGTTGTACATTTAGGGTCTAAGGTGATTGTCTACATCGATCATATGGCGTTGAGGTATTTGTTAGCTAAGAAAGAGTCTAAGCCCCGTGTGATTAGGTGGATGCTTCTTCTTTAGGAGTTTGACAAAGAAATTTGTGATAAGAAAAGGTAATGAAAATCTAGTTGCGGATCATCTTTCCTTTCTTGTTTGTAAGTCTTCTAGTGACCTTTCCACTTTTCGTGATTCCTTTCCAGATGAGCAATTGTTTACCTTCTCTCATCACACACCATGGTTTGTTTACATTGTCAGTTATCTTGCAACAAAGCGTTTTCCCTTCTATTGGGATAAGAAAGAGAGATATGTAGGTTCCTAGCGCAAGTGAGATATTTCTTTTAAGAGAATCCCTATCTTTTTAAGGTGTGTGCGGATCAAGTGATTAACTGGTGTATGCCCGAGGACGAGTTTGGGAGCATATTGAGTATGTGTCACAATGAGGGTTGTGGAGGGCATTTTAGTGGAAAGAAGACTATCACAAAGGTCTTTGCAAAGTGGATTCTTTTGGCTCACTCTTTTTAGGGATGCCCAAGAGTATTGTAAGAAGTGTCTTAGATGTCAACAATCTGGGTCCATCTCTAGGAGAAACATGATGCCTTTATCCCCGATTCTTCTATGTGAGCTACTTGATTTTTGGTGTATTGATTTCATGGGACTGTTTCCACCTTCCATTGGGTACTAATACATTTTAGTGGTCATAGACTGTGTCCAAAATGGGTTAAGGCTATTCCCACATGTACTAATGATTATAGGGTAGTGGTGAAGTTCATGAAGAAGAATATTTTCTGTAGATTTAAAGTCCCTAGGGTCTTGATTAGTGATGTTGATTTACATTTTCACCATAGGATACTTGATGCCTTGTTGAAAAGATACTCGTCACCTATAAGGTTGCTACCCCTTATTACCCGCAAACTAGTGGACAAGTAGAGGTGTCTCATAGAGAGATCAAGCACATTTTAGAGAAAACGGTTATAACTGATAGGAAAGATTGGTTCATTAGGTTGGATGATGCTTTGTGGGCCTACCATACCACTTTTGAGACTCCTATTCGTATGTCCCCGTATAAGTTAGTTTATGGAAAGGCTTGTCACTTGTCAGCAAAGCTTGAGCATGGGCCTTATTTGGCAAGCAAGGCCTTAAACTTTGATTTGGCAAGAGCATGTGAGAAAAGAAAGCTTGACCTAGTAGAATTGGAGGAACTTAGATATGAGGTGTATGAAACTGCCAAACTTTATAAGGATAGGATGAAAAGAATTCATGATAGACATATTTTTAAGAAGTCATTCTCTTCCTCGAATAAAGTTTTGCTATTTAACTCACATTTGAATCTGTTTCCACAAAAGCTCAAGAAATGATGGGATTGTCCATATGAAGTGTTGGTTGCCTGCCCTTCCAAAGTGATCAAGATCAAGAATTTGAAGGATGATCATGAGTTGCCAGTGAACGGGTAGCGCTTGAAGACTATAGCACTTTAGGACCCCATCTATGGAGGTTGATGATGAGTTGGTGATAACCTGGCTAACAGCGTAGTGGTTAGTGCTACTAGGAGGCAACCTAGGTTAAATTTTGAACTAGATTTATGTTCCTTTCATTTGTTTTCTTTTCTTTCTTTTCACCTACACCAAATTGTTGAATCCCAATCCCTTTTCCTATAGGATACACCATTGCTTATTATTTGCACAAACCAATGCAAGCTTGTTTGGCAATGCTACTAATCTTGTTTTTTGTGAGTGTTTGTGGTTTGTAAGTCACAGGGTTAGTTGTGAGATGATTGATCATTGGCATGAAGAGCTTCATGAACACAAGGTTCTATCAATTCTTTCTCCACTTATCCCCCATCTATCTACACCATCCCCACTATTCTTTCTTGCTTTGAGATGATTATTTGTTTATCGTGTGGTTATATTTTATTTGCTTGAGGACAAGCAAAGTTTATATTTGAGGGTATGGGGGCTTGGTTCCTTTTGATTTTATGCTTCATTAGGGAAGATTGCATTATGTTTGTAAAAATGGTGAAAATTTTTCTATTTTTTATGCACATAGAGTTGTTTATTTATTGGTTGATAGTTGGGTTGACTATTGTGATTGACTCAATTGATTGGTCAAAATAAGTTTGCATTATAAGGAGTGAATGGAGTGGGGGAAAACTAAATCTTAGAGGGAGTGCCCTTGAAAGATATAGGACGTGAGTGCCTTTAAGAATGCCCGTTGTAGCCATCCCATAGCTTGGTAAAATAGAGTGTTAAAAAAGGGGTTGTTGATATGAGTGCCCCTTTCTTGATTGGTTTTTTTTATGTGCCTAAGCCTTTCTTTTTCTTTTCTTTTTGTGTAAATGAAATGCAAAATGCAAAAAATCCAAAAAATTTCAAAAAGGCAAAAAAGTGCAAAAAGATGAAAAAGAGTGAAAATTCAAAAGAAAAAGTGAAAAAAAGAAAGAGCCAATGATACCAAAAAGTTCTATAAATTAAGTGTATAAGTGATACAATGTCAACTTAGCACAAGCTATTCCCTTTGTTGATATGTGAATAAGGCTTTTATAAGCCATGCGTTTATATATTCTTTCTCTCTTTATTTTCAAGGCTTTGTAAATGTTGGGGAGGCCATATTAGTCGGGGGGCATGAAACATTAACATCCCATGTGCGTGAGTTAGAATCCTACGCTTACGGTGGATTGGTTACTCAGGAAGTTCCCCATGAGGTGCGAGGCCTTTTATAAGTAAAGGGAGGATCCAAAGAGGCTAGAGGATCTTTCTATAATATGAATGACCCCTACATGCTCCTTAGGTTCACCTTGATAGTGAGTCAATCCCTTAGGCAATCCTTTGTATCGACTTTGGAGATAAACTTAGGTTTGGGCTTGTTTGGGAACAAGCAAAGAGAAGGTTTGGGGATATTGATGTGCTTCATTTTTGTCTGTGTTTGCATTGTTATTTGCTTACGTTTTAGAGGTGTTATGAGCTTATACGTTTGCATTAATGTAGTACATATGATAGAATAGGCTCAAGCGTATACAATTGTACATAGTTGAGTTTCAAGATAAAAGCTACACTAATTGCGCATTTTTGATGATTTAGGTGAGCTGTAGGTCAATGCCAAGCTTGGACGATGATGGGTGATGAAGCTAGAAGGTGTACGGGTCATCAAGAGAAAACCGGAGGCCAAAACAATGAAGAATAGAGGAGAAAAGATACAGCCTGATAACCTATGGCAAAGATCGCCGGTCGACTAGTCACTCTAGAGAGCATTGCAGAATTGTTGAATGACCATTCTTCTTTGCTGGTTAATCAGTAGGTCTAGAGAGTAGCCTTAATTTACCGGTCGCCTATTCCCCAAAGTTGATTGTCGACCGACAACATGCTAAAGACTATAAATAGGACCCGATTTTCAACATTTAGAATCATTCACACCTACACATTTCACACCCACCTTACACACACACTAAACCCTACTTCACCCACTTCAACCACTTCAAATACACACACTTACACATATACCTACTAAGATCTAAGCTTTTTTGGAGGATTTTAACAATAATTAGTGAGGGATTTGCTCAAGATTGTACAAGAACAAGCCAGGATGGAAGAGAGATTCCTCAACACTCTTTCATCCTATTTCCATTAATGTTTGAGTAGATTAGATTAGGGTGACTAAGCTTGTGTAATGGGTTGATTTTATACTCTATGTTATGGGATTTTTCATGGCTTATATATACATACTTTGTTCTTCATGTGAATGGTTTTTTTTTATCAATACATATCTATATGTTTGATTAATTGCCTAAAAGAGTACTATGCATATAAATTGGAGTTTATTTGCTATAGAACACCTCTAATCCATCTAATATGCATGTCTATGTGTTTATTTATGGATTGTATGAAGTAGGTTTGCTATTTTCATGCCTACATGAGTATAAGCATGCTTTATGGTAAGTATAACTCCAATCTTGCTTACATGTTAGTACCCATTAGCTTATAATGGTTTAAACTAAACATATTAATGTTTGGTAGTAAATAGGTCGACATATTCATAGCACCTTGGTCGTAACATGTAGCTTATTAGTCATCAACCCGTTATAGTGTCCCTAGAATGACAGTGCACAAGTTAGGACTAGCCTTATTTTGAGATTCTTTAGCTTTAAATCCAGCTAATATGAGTTTGGATAGACTATTTTACCCCTGATAAGTGTTAAAATAAAATTAAAATAAAAGATATTTATCAAAAAAATAAAAAGATGAAAACATCATCTTCTTCCTCTCTTCCCCATACCCTACGCTGCACCCTCTCCCCACGCAGTACCCTTTATCCTCTCAACCTAGTTGCCGTGCCCCCTACCCCTGTAAGTACCCCATCCTCCTACCCTAGTCAACCCCATCCCCCTTTCCTCCCCAACCCCCAACCCCTTCCCCCATCGGCACCCCCAACTCCCTCCCTGTCAGCACATTCTTCCCCCATCCCTATCATAGCCCCCTTCTCCTTTTCCAATTGAGGTGTGTTCAGTATGTGTGTTCGACATGTTCCTATATGAAAAGATTGCGTTATTGGTGGTAGCATCACAGTGGCAGCCATCGCGTGGTAGTGGTGTGAATTATTGGAGGGGAGATGGTGGATAAGGAAGAATGGATCTTTGGGTGCATTCACTTTGGATCTTTTGCCTATTGTTGTTGTTGTTATGGTACATACTGCTCCTGGTGATGGTGAAAGGGATTGGGGTGGTGGTGGTGGAAAGGAGGGAATGGTAGAGGTAACGGGGAGGTGTTGGTCTTTACGAAAGAGGGTGCTAGGGTGGGGTGGTGGGCTGGTTTGTGTTGATTTTTTTTAATTTTTATTTTAATTTTTTTAAAAATAAAATAAGGGTAAAGTAGTCTTTTTATGGAATAAGATAAGATTAAAATGGACAATTTTTTAGAATTCGTCTAAAAAATAGCAGTAGTTAGCTCTTAGGGACGTATACACCTTCTCAGAAAACATAAGGAAGCAATCCACTAATTCCTAATCACTGGGGTGTGTTATGCACATTTGTTAGACCACAAGGGAGTGTTGTGCAATTCACCCTACCCTAAAAAACTTTTTCTGCTATATGGTTGTTTGAAAAATTCTTTTAATTAAAAATTTTTATGTAATAATAAATCTAAATATTTTAAAATATATCAAATAAAATAATTAGAAATACCCTGATAACTTAGTATAATGATCCAAGTTCACACTTAGTTACTGTTTAAATCATTGAGTCCACATATATATATTAATGAAAGGATAGCACAAGGTGCGATCTCTTTTCATGCTCGGTGTTTCATCTTTTATATAACTTTGTAAGATTTATATGGGTTAGCGATATACACTTATGTGTAAATTTAAGTTTCTAATATGAAATAAAAATAATTACTATCTGTATATAATAATTAATTTTGCCTAAGGTACGTTTTTGTGTAAATTATTAGATGTATAAAAAACAACAATAGTTTTTTTTCTATGGAAAAACCAAGGGGGTCCTCTACATGTTCTTATACATATTTGCCTTCGTTAATGGATAGAAATTTTGATAATTTATATTAGTTGTGTTTTATAGACAATTGATTGATGAAAATGTTCCTGTAAGTACTTTAGAAAGAACTATGATACGATGATATGAAAATTGTAATGCATACATATTATGTAAGAAAGAAAATTGAAGAATTTAATACATCAAGGAGTCAAATTTGCATAAGAATAAAAATACAATGCGTTAAATTCCTTTTCTTTTTAACTAAAAGGTTATAAGCCTTAGAATTTTATTAAAAGAGCAAGATGTACAATGATAGATTATAACCGTGTAAATAAGATCAAAAGAAAATCTATCTTCTGATGCTAGAACAAAATGTGTTAAATTCCTTCGCATCTTTTTGTTCTTATGAAGTAAGACGATAGGGAGAGTTTCTAACTAAATCAAAATTTTCATCCCTTACACGTATAACTGCGCCACTGTCTTTATCAATAAAGTTAATAGCTACGGCTCCATGGTAAAGGTTGAAGCTAGATCTCAGAGGAAGCAAAAGACTATGGCTAAAAAGTGCCAGGTAGTGGAGAAGGTGAGAACGAATCAACCAGCATAGTAGTCTCCTTTTGGTCCAACTTAGACCAGAATAGTCTATATTTGAAGGAATCTATTAACTACTCTAATAATTAATTGGTAGATTCCTCCATATATAGACTATTTTTGTTTGAGCTGGACCAAAAGCAGGCTCCTATATTTGATTGATTCGTCTTTTGCGCCGCCTGGCACTTTTGCCATGGCCTTTTGCTTGTTGTGAGATCTAGCTTCGACCTTTATGATGGAACCGTTGCTATTACTTTTTTGCTAATAGCAGTGTCTCAATAATATGTGCAAAACATAATCTTTTTGGTCTTATTCTTATAATCTCCTGCTTTCAGCCATAAATCTATAAAAAATATGTTAGATAATATAATTTATTTTTATCAAACTTTATAGACAATTCTAGCAATGAAAGCTATAAAAGATGGTTAAAGATGAATTTTAAAGTTTTTATTTTTGTAACTCGTAATCGAAGTAGACATATTGATAAAAGATAAGATATGTGATGAATTTTTATGAAACTTATGTATGGCAAATGTTTAACAAAATTTCATGTTCTATTCATCCTAAGATTTATTAAGAAAAGTGTTGAGATGGATATTTTATGATGGTTATAATTTACCTTCATTGTATTGGAGTTGGGATGACAATATTGTGAAGTATGGCATTGTGAACAACTACGAATGTATAAGAAAACAACATAAAAGCAAAGACATAGCTTGTTCTTTTTGTTGATGACTGACCAGAGGACAAGAAATAGGGGTGGACATAAAATCGTTAAAACCAAAAAATCATTTAGGCCGAATTGAATTGACCATAAATCGGTGATTTTTAGAATGATTTGATCGATCGTGGTTTTAATTTTTAAAACCGAAATAAACAGTTTGGTTTTTGATTTTAGTAATAAAAAATCGTAACGAAACTGAACCGCACATATACACACACACATATGCGTACATACATAACATAAAATATATAGTTACTTAAAGTTAATATATAGTTAACATATATAGTTAATGATGTACACTTAAAGTTTTTACTTTTAACGCATATTTGCATAGTTACTTTTTTAGTCTTTATTCTTCATTGTTATGATTTTCTCTTCATACTTGAGTCGATCTTTAGATTTGTGTACCAAATAAAATAATAAATAAAACAAGAAAGAGCTTTTGATGGTTAAGAAAATTGTTGTTGGGATTTAGAAAATTGTTCCTTGATTAACATGATTATGTTACATATTTGAGTATGCAATAACCAAATTTTAAAACTGCCCAAACTGCCCTAGACCGTTCAAAAATCACTTTAACTGAAATTGTCGACTTTTCTATTATTTTGGTGGGTTTGGTTTTATAAATTTACAAACCACCATGATTGGTTTGGTTAAAAAAATTACTAATAAAACCACCCAAACCGCTTATTTGCACCCCTAACAAGAAGAATATGCAAAAATTCTTTACCATTGAGGTAAATATAAAGCAAAGCATTGAGAAATTTGAACCTTTTGAGTAGAGATAGACCTTTTCTTTCTTTTTTTCTCTTTTTTGGTGGCTTTTTTATTTCCTACATTGGCTTATTCTTCTTTATCTATATATATATATATATATATATATATATCAAATAGACTTGGGTTGCAAAAATGTGAGATGGCAATGGTACTGTCTTGTAGAAATCATGAAGCAGAAGAGTTAAAATCATAAGGTGGTGAATAATGAAGGACATATGGCATTGGAAATAGGATGTATAGTATATTGTATGAAGCTAGAGGTGGTAGACGTCAAGGAATGGTATGAGAGAGTGGAAAGGGTGAGAAAATGTGAAAAGTGGCTATGCTTGCTGGTTCACAAAGAAGACAAAAGACTATCCAAAAGTGCTATAACGTTGTTCGCAATTGTTATCATTATAAGACTTCTGTCTCATTGCATCTTCTTCATTGATGTAGAGAAAAAAGATGGTGATTCCTTGCATTAATACATATTATATGTCTCAAGACTATCACTCTCAATTTGAAAACCATATTATATTGGTTCTTTTATGGCTAGCCATCTTTTGTTTGCCAATGTGGTGCTGTGCGACATGCATTTATGCCCTCTGGTAGACAAGTAAATAGACTTATAGACCATGATGCATGAGAAAAGAAAAAAGGGAATGTAGACCCTTGAGAAATTTGTTATGGCTCCTAAAGGATGTGCAAGTAAAGTTGTCATAGCTCTTGCGAATGTGGGTGGTAAGGTCACCTTTATTGGGAAAAGTTAGGAGTGATGATTTTGGTCAATCTTTAATATACTATTTCAATCTCAACAAAGTTCAAACATAATCAGTTTAGATAGATAATAAATGAGTAATGGCTATATCACAGATGAAATTAGGTAAAAAAGGTGGCTTAAAGATCAGCAATGTGAAGCCATGTGTGGAGGATTGTTTGTCAAAGTTTGACATCAATGTTGACATATTGAAAGAGGTAAAAGGGTTCTTGGATTATCTAGAACTCAAACCTTAATTTTATCTAAAAGAAAAAACCTGAAAAGTTAAAATTTGTTTTCTTGCTTATGCGGATCTTTGCGTTATTGGATTACACTTCCATTTATGGTTTTCCTTTGCTTTCTCACAACTAACACTGATTGAGACAAGAGATATATTTTTACAAGGCAAGCTCACTTATCCTGTTATGTGGCACATAATAACTATTAAGTAGTTTCTGTTGAAACTTGATGAGTATGGCATATCTAGTGAGAAAGTTAATATGTGAAGTCCTATATACAAGCATATTTATTGGGGTGATTGTTTGGAGCTTCTTATGGTTGCTTGAGAGTACTTATATCTGAGGATGCCTAGTTGAAAAAGGAACAGCTCTTTCGATTGCAATATGTTTGTAGACATCCAGTTCATTTTTGCATATTACTAATATTTTGGAAGTTAACAAGCCAATCTAAATTCTAAAACTATTGAATCTTCATAATTGAAATCTTTTCTTGGATAAGTTATGGCTGTCTCATGACCTGTGTAACAACCTGTCATGCAGGGAAAGATGTTCTACTTCATTCTTATTCATTCTATCTATTTGATCAAAACATGAGATCAACAACATTACATGTTAATAGGGTCTCTAAAAAGTTGGGAAGGACTATCTTGATAATCTCAACCATGCATTCCCACTATGGCAATCCAGTGAAGAAACCAAGGCTTCATATAGAAAGCATGAAATCTTGTTGAAATGATTGAAATCACTAAGCAAGAACTTGAATTTCTCTTTAGGGTCAAGTCCTTTGAAAAATTTAACATGAAAGACAATGATATGTCTAAATTCACTGGAAGTTATTTCTCAGCTTTAGGATGAACATCTCAAAATATTGTGACCACATCATTGTATGATCACTATAAAAGCATAGGTCCTACCACTTTAGAAAAAAGTTATTTTTTTTCAATTCTCCCGCATGATTTTCAAATGCAAATTACTCCATCTTCATATCAAAATTAACAAAAACCAAGTTTTAGCTCTCGATGTAGGCTATCTGTCGAATCTTGAATCACCTAATCCTGAGTCCCAGAACTCTAGTTATGAATTTTTTCGTGAACCGCTGCTTTAGTCCCATATATTTTCCAGATTTTAAACTTCATTTTTCAGTCTAATTTTTTTGTTTTAGTTCCAAACTCTTTTATGTTTCTTTCAAACCTACATTATATCAAAAATTAAATTAAATAACTCAATTTAGCACCAATTAGAGATGTAATACAATTAAATTAAAGGAGTTTTATTATAAAATTAGTGAAGTTATCACACTGCTAAACCTACTCAAGCAAAGAAACAAATAAACTCAAGAAAAGAAATATTCAGTTAAGCACAAGGAGAAGAACCTCACAAACATCAGTGAATCAACAGTGAGACAGAAACCACACAATCAAGCATGCACATCGGCGCATCACTTACTAAGCATGTACTACTCAATTACTTAACTTTAACCATATCACCTCTCCCAATCAGTTTAAGCACATCATGTAGGTGCAAATATTTTAAAGGGGAGGGTGAATTAAGATATTCAATAATTTTCGTACTTAAAAATTCACCAAAAATCAACAATTTTCTTTCAAGAAAAAATATCAAACACAAGATAATCAATATAAGTAAATGAAATAAATAAAGAGTAGAGAATAGGGAGACAAATGATTTTTAGGTGGTTCGGCCAAGCCTACGTCTATCGTCCAAGGATGCTCCCCTCAGGACTTCAACAAACTTCACTAAAATACTTCTTCAAATCTTGGTGAAGCAAAACTAAGTGCTACAACTCTTTGAAGCCAAAACTTCAAAGAACCCAAGAGTCCCACTCTTTAGGATTTTCCCACACTTTTACAAGCTCTTGTAGATATATCACTCAAGATTTCTCAGCTTACAAGTATGTATACAATCAAGAAGAGTAAAATTGATGAAGAATAGGTATGTTCTTTTCACAAGTTGATTTAGCAAGAAAAGCTCTTGAAAGCTCAAAGATATTGCAAGAATGGCTCAAGATCTCAGCAATTGAAAGATGATATAGATTTTGCAAGCTTTTATTCATGATCTTTTTGAGTTTTGAAGGTGTATTTAAAGAGTTGTAAATATTAAGGTTTTGGTAGGTGGAAGAAAAGAAGAAAAATGGCTAGACCGGTAATAAACGACTAATGCTTTTATTAGAGCATGTCGCTCAGCTGGCCACCTGACTCCCTCTTGGCCTTCTCTGATTAGGCTAGACACCTTAGCCAGTCAACTGACTAAAGAGTCCGGCTTTTCCTTCCCTTCTCTGTTTTGGCCGAGCGACCTCCTTGGTCAGTCGGTCGACCGGCTAAGGGGTCCGAGAGAGCTGAAGTAGCGCCAAAATCCTTTAAAACACATTTGTAAGCTAATTTATTCAAACTTTCATAAGTCTAAACAAACTCAAGTTACTTTGTAAATAATTTTGAAGGCCTAAAAACATTTCAAAACATGTGTTTATAAAATGCATGCATCCAAAATCATTTTTTCTTTCATGAAAGATAAATTTCATGAGATTAAAATTGTTTGAATTATGAAATGTACAAGTTGAGCTTAACCCTTGCAATTCTAAGCGTTTCACAAGAAGAGCAACAAATTCGATACCCCTTATGATGGCTCTTCTCCTCCTTATGCCTTCTAATCATCTTCTTTTTCAATTTTTGACAAATAATGCTCTTCATTGCTCATCTTCTTCGATCTTCCAAGCATCTATCTATTCAACTCATATTTGATACTCACAATATGCTTTTTAGTAGAAGGGATAATACATTTTCAATAATGCATATCAAATTTTTCATCATCAAAATTAATAACTAGTATTTAGCCAACAATCTCTCCCTTTTTGATGATGACAAATTACTTAAAGATGAGAACAATTTAGTCCCCCTTAATGAGAATTATTCTCAAGTGAAAACATGTTGTACGAAATGCTCCGCCTGATAATTTTAACTTATGCACTTTTTAAACCAAAGGTTCAACCAACTTCATAAACATATTCATGCAATTATCAATAAGTCAAATTAAAGCCAAACTAATGCTCTTTAAGTGTTGCTTTCTTCTCCCTTTTTGGCATCATCAAAATCAGCAAGTAAGAGAATGCAAGCTGTTCATGATAAGCAAGATTGATAGGCACTAACGTAAAAAAAAAACTAATCCATAAAAGAGAATAATTTTAATGCAAAAATAGTATCTCTGATCAGAAATAAAAAAAGCAAAAAGGTTTAACCAGAATGATAAATCAAAAGCAATGCTTCTAGAATTTAGAAGAAATTGTAATGAAATTGATAATGGGAATTAGGGTGCATGATCATGGTGATCCTTGAAGTACATCAGCATGTTAGAGCACATGCTTGTTATTTTCGAATCAACATGCTCCCTTCAATGAGTAAGTTCAATCCATTGATTATTTATAGTTGTCCTCATCTCGCCCATCCTAGTATTTAAAGCTTGTAGTTGGGTGAGAATTTGTGCCAACATTGAGGGATTTTCTTGCTGACCCATGGAGCTAGACCCTGTTTCTCTCTTCATTTCAGCCCTTCTTTGCTCATTAGCATGGCTTTGTGCCCTGGATTCTATCATGAGTCTCCTAGGTGTAACAGCTTTAGGATCCATATCTTCATCCTCAGATGAGCTAACAACCATGGGAATTATTTCGAGTATACTTGTGTCATCCCCTCCTTCTTGCTGTTCCTCCTTTCTAAAAATGGCATCTAGGGCTTCTTGAATCTCATCTATGTGTTGTGCCTCAGGCCCATATACAGGCTCAGTAAAGGTTGTTCCATCCCTTGGCCATTGCTTGATCATTTCTTTCACATCATTTGGTAAACTTGCATATGTAGCTCTATTTATTGGATTTCCATTGTACCAATAAATACCCATGAAGTTAATGTATTGCATATTGCAGTTCAAGCAAAAGTCTTAGCGGGTTCTCTTGATGTGATATTGAAGTGTTCAAATATATGCATGAATGCCATATCATAGCCAGGAGAGGTTGTTTTTCCACCATCTTTTCCACTAATATGTAGCATATGATGCAAGATGAGGAAAGGCAAATCAATTTTAACTCTGTTTGATAGATGATATAGAATGTATACATCCATGATCAGAATTTTCCCATCATTGATAACCCTAGGGAGCAATATCTCACTAATCACCTTCAAAGCAATTCTTTTGTTAATATCTACATCTTTCAACAAAGGCAAAATTAAATATGTGGATTTTGGCCTTTTGTTCTTCCACATATATGCAATCACTTCACCCGGTATACCTGCAACTTTTATTCCATTAGGCCATCCTTGATTATTATAATGTCCTTCTCCTTCAATGAGTAGTCCAAAATTTTCTTTCAATTTTTCCTCAGTCAATATGAAGCTCTTATTGCATACAATTGATTTTAGTTCAAGCCTAGGACTTCTACGATGAACTTCGAGATTTTCATAGAATTTCCTAATCATATTGACTTTCACATCACAATGTAGGTGTAGAAAAGCATACCAATCTTGACCATCAAACAACTGCAATGCATTTGTTCCTACAAGGTCAGAGTCAACAAGAAATTTACCAAATAATATAGTTTGTTTTCCTTGCGTCTTTGAGGTGGATTGAGGTGGTGATTGTGTTCTTACTTTCTTTCCTCTTCTACCACATCCATGATCTCTACCTCTTAGAGTCACCATGATTTTGAGTTGATTTTTGAAGATTAAATCAGTAAAAGCTTATTTTTTTATGCGGGTAATGAGGATATGAAAAGAATTTTTGGAGAAATTGGTTGAATGTTGAAGAATTAAAGATGGGGTTGAGAGAAAATTTGGGTTAGGGTTTGAGAAATTGAGAGAGTTTGTGAGATTTTAGGGTTAAAAACCCCAATTTAAGCCTCGTCCGCGTTCAACCAGCCGATCAACTGGTCGTGGCTAGATCAGAGAGTACCTAAAAATTTCTCATTAAGTCGGGCGCCGTATAACTTTAGTCGGTCGATCGGTTGGGTAGACCGGTTGGGTCAAAATATGCCTATGTGCATATTTTCTCACACCCAGGCCATATAAACACATATACATGCAATTTAACCACTTTTTATCATTCCAATTTCCCTTCTAATCTTATAAAATTAATTCTCATTCAATGGTTTAGTGAAAATATCAACAACTTGATGTAGAGTATCAAAAAATTCAAGTATAATATCATCTTTTTGTATATGATCTCTAATGAAATGGTGCCTAATCTCAATATGCTTAGTTCTTGAATGTTGAATTGAGTTCTTAGTGAGATTAGTTGTACTATTATTATCACAATATATGGTAACATAATCATATTGCAAGCCATAATCAAGAAAATTTTGTTTCATCCACAAAATTTGAGCTACACATCTACCAATTACAATATATTCAGGTTCGGTGGTAGAGATTGCAACACTATTTTGTTTCCTACATGACCAAGATACTATAGAGTGTCCTAAGAATTGACAAGTTCTACTAGTGCTTTTGCGATCTACCTTACATCCAGCATAATCAGCATTAGAAAATCCACATAGGTCAAATGAAGTTCCTTTAGCGTGCCAAAGCCCTGGATTAGTAATTCCTTTAAGATATCTACTTATTGGATTGAAATCTAGCACATAAGTATACTGCAAACATGATATATGGTCTAGCACATAAGTATACTACAAACATGATATATGGTCTAGAGGCAATTAAATAGAGTAAGCTACCAATCATACCTCTATGTTTCTTCTCATCTACTGGTTTATCTTTTTCATCTTTGTCCAATTTTGTTGAGGGACTCATGGGAGTCCCATTCTATTTTGCATCTTCAAGCCCAAATTTTTTGATGATTTCCTTGGTGTATTTGGGTTGATTGATGAAGATGTCTTCCTTTGTTTACTTAATTTGGAGTCCAAGGAAGAAAGTTCTCCCATCATGCTCATCTCGAACTCCTTGTGTATACACTTAGAAAAACTCTCGCACAATGATACATTGTAGCACCAAAGATTATATTATTAACATAAATTTGTACAAGTAAAATATCATTTCCTTCTCTTTTAATAAATGAAATGGAGTCAAGTTTTCCTCTTTCAAAGTTATATTCCACAAGAAATCCACTAAGTCTTTCATACCAAGCTCTAGGAGCTTGCTTTAAACCATATAATGCCTTTTCTAGTTTAAAAACATTACTTGGAAAGCAAAAATTTTCAAAGAGAAGAAGTTGTTCAACATATACCTCTTCTTCAATAAAACCATTTAGAAAAGCACTCTTGACATCCATTTGATAAAGTTTAAAATCCATATAACACGCAAATGCAAGTAACATGCGAATGAATTCAAGTCTAGCTATAGAGGCATAGGTCTCATCATAAT
The DNA here is from genome assembly GCA_028554755.1 of Cordia subcordata. Classification (NCBI taxonomy): domain Eukaryota; kingdom Viridiplantae; phylum Streptophyta; class Magnoliopsida; order Boraginales; family Cordiaceae; genus Cordia; species Cordia subcordata. The sequence continues at coordinate 15,239,838 of JAPTOF010000013.1, forward strand.
CAATCCCTTCTTTTTGATTATATCCTTAAGCTACAAGTCTAGCCTTGTTTCTAGTTACTATACCGACCTCATCTAGTTTGTTTCTAAACACTCATTTGGTTTCAATTACCGGTCTATCTCTAGGTCTTTCAATTAACTTCTAAACTTTATTTCTATCAAATTGATTTAGTGCGTCATGCATGACCATTATCCAATTTTCATCAAGTAAAGATTTTTTAACATTTTTAGGTTCAATATGAGAAATAAATACATGATGTTCACAAAAGGCATTAATATTACGTCTAGTTCTTAGTCTTTGAGATGGATCACCAAGGATTTGATCTTGAGGATGATTCTGTACAAACTTCCAACTTTTCATGAGTCTCTTTTGTCTCAATGTTTCCTTTGTTTAAGCATTTTCCACTTTCCATATTGGCTTGAGACTCTTTTCTTGATGTTCTTCTACTTGCTTTGTATCTTCTTGTTTTGTTGGAATCTCTTTGTCTTTTGGAGATGAATCTTCAAGTGTAGTCTTTTCCAAGAGGTAACCTACATCATCAACCTCCTTTCTCGGCTCAAATGGGTTAGTTTTATCAAAACGTAACATGCATTTATTCTTCCATAGTTCTTTTATTATAAACTCTATAAGCTTTACTCTTTGTGGAATAACCCAAAAATATATGTTCATTCTATTTAGCATCAAATTTCCTTAAGTGGTCTTTAGTATTTAGGATAAAACATTTACAGCCAAACACCTTAAAGTATGAAATTTTAGGTGTTTTCCATGCCATAGTTTATATGGAGTTTTATTCAAGATAGGTTTAATTAAAACTCTATTTTTCACTCTAAAACTATGTCGGCAAGTTGTGTTCTTTTATCATGGTTCTTGCCATTTCTTGTAATGTATGATTCTTTCTCTCTACTACCCTATTTTATTGAGGAGTCCGAGGAGCCGAAAAGTTGTGCTCTATGCCATGTTCATGACAAAAATTCATAAAAGGAGTGTTCACATATTCCGCGCCATTATTAGTACAAAAGCAAGTTAAAAAATAGCCTTTCTCATTTGCACTTTTCTACACAACTTGGCAAATTCATTGAAGGCATCATTTTTATGTGAAAGAAACATTACCCATGTAAATTTAGTGTAGTCATCTACAATAACTAAAGTATATCTAGATCCACCTAGGCTAGCCACATCAATTGGTCCAAACAGGTCCATATGTAATAATTGCAATGCTCTATTAGTTAAAACTTTGTTCAAGGGTTTGAAAGATGTCTTGTGTTATTACCTTAATTGACAAGCATCACAAATTTTGTTTTTTTTCCAAATTTTAGTTAGGTAAGTCTCTAACTAGATCATGTTTTGATAAATCATTTATAAACTTATGCTAGCATGTCCTAATCTTCTGAATGCCATAACCAACCATTATCATGCACAATGGATAAACATTTAACATGTTGACACACAAGTTAATCAATTTCAATGGTGTAGACATTTTCATTTTTTTAGCTGCGAATAAGACAGTGGTAGAGTCGTCAAAATCATGTCTACCTTTGACTATTCATCTATGTTTACTCCTAGGATCATGACAATATTGAAGTAATTCATCATTTTGAGCATATTTTCCCTGACAGATGCTCCTTCTACTATCCTTTGGTTCATAATTTCTCTAAGAGCACCTTCCTTGCGGGCCTACTCTTATCGGCAAACGTACGAGATAGTGAGGTCATGATTTCTTTTGTAATTTCCATATAATGATGCTTGCTTTGCAGAATATTTGATATAGAAGCCATCATAAGCACTTGGCCATACTATTGGCCTTCTGCCATTTTGCCTCAGCATCTTTCTGGGCTTCAAAAGAGTTTGCCCACGCTACAAGACAAGGAGTTGTTAAGGTATACTTGTACTCTTCTGTAGTGAATACTACGTATAAGTTTCATCCCCTGTCCCAAAAATTTGGTCCAGTGAGCTGTGCTCTTTGAGAATTGTAGCTAGTAGACTAAACGAAGACATTTTTCTAGATATACAATAATATAATCATAATTATTTTATGAGTATGGAATTGATGCATGTATAATATGTACGCTACCTTTGGAAATAAAACATACAAGTACTTTTACATCATTTGCCTTTAATAGAGTAACCTTTAAAGTACTAGATGTAACAGTGTCTTAACGTCCTCCTAAGAACTCCACCGATAGGATGGCTGAACTTCTAAATGGTAAGTTAAGTGCCACTGCGTATCTAAATTGATAATTATCTGGATGTGATCTAATTGAATAATTCAATCACTATTTCGTTTGGCTTCTTAAATATGGTAACGAACTCTATCAATGTGATAGTTGAACCCACCATTTAAGTTTAATGTATACCCATTCCTTATGTTCATTCCCCGCAACATTCTTGGTTTAAGCCCTCCGATAGGGTAGTGACTTCAATCAATGTTACGTGAGGCGATCTTTAGTGAAGAATTTCATCGATAGAATGGCTAAACTCAATAACACCTTTTTGAATAAACATTTTTAATTCACCTTACTAAATCTTGATAAAGTGTCACCCTCCGATGGCGAAGTTAATGACATTTACCATTAGCGTGAATCGGATATGAAAAGCCGTTGGGTATTTTCAGTCCGCTCTCCCACTCAATATTTTAACATAAGGGTTTTCTTTATTTTTGGTATTCTTGCCTTTTGTTTTAGATCTAAACACGCTTTAGATTTATGAAACACTTTGGTTTTTGTGAATCCCCTTTGTGTTACTAAAGCATTGCAATACTATAATAGTTTATTTACCTAAATCTGGGTGTATTGATCGTGGGTGTATTTTTGTCATGAGATTGCAAGGAATCTATAGACATAAGTAATTACAAGTATCTTGTCTACGTCAATCTTATATAAATGAACTTTCTTTGAGAATTAACACATAGGATTGGCCAATTTTTAAATCTGAATGAGTGGACATATTTCTAGGTGGTAATCATGTTTATGGTTATGCAAATATGTTAAAACATATATCAATGCATTATAAACATCCACCAAAATATGTTAGAATCCCTCTTTGATGATTCCCTGCAATCTTCAATCCAAAAGCACAAAATAGCAATCTTTGTTGCAATTTTAAGTAGAGTTGGTCAACCGCAAATGAGGAGCCAGTCAACCGGCAAGCTTGACTGGCTGAGACAGATTTACCCCTGTATGCTATTTTCCCTTGCTTCTCTTCTTGGTCCTTAAAGATTACAACAATAATACATATTGCTATTGCCAATACAAGCTTACAATCACAAAAGAAACATTACAAAGATATCAAAACATCCTATGCTTCTTTTAAATGAAGCTACAAACAATAACCATAAAGATCTATACATGAAATCGCCTATGACCAAGCTTTGCTGACCGTACAATAAACTCTATCATGCATACATACAAACCATCAAGGGATTTTATATCAGTTGCATATACAAGAATAAAACTACAAGTACATGGAACACAAGATTTCCTAATCTTGCCACTCACAAGATGACTAAAATCTCATCACGAGCTTTGTTCCCGCTCATGGACAAGGCCGCCAAAAGATTTTACTATAAGGGTGTCACAATAGGCAACTCCCTAGTCTTCCCTATGATTAAAGAGACTTATCTTAAGAGAATAGCCTTTTGTGTAGGAAGAAGCAAAGTAATGTGCTCTTGAAATCCTAGAGCAAAAACCACACAATAAATGTGTACTATGTGTTGTAATATTCTCTTGCCAAAATGGAAGAGATCAGCTGCAAAATTTTTGGATGCTAGAAATGGTTTAAGGTCTTGCGTATTTATAGGAAAAGTTTGGCACCTAAACTTTGTAAACTTTTCATGTGAGAAACTTTTTCCTAGTAGTAAATGTTTGCCACATGTCATCGAAGTTACCTGTACAATTTGAATTCTTCAAGTAGTAACTTTATAGCACACATCGTAGAAGATTGGACCAAGCCCACAATCCAAGCCCAACACATAGTCAATAATCCATGTGGAGGCCCAAGCCTAATAAGAAACCAACCAAGCCCAATTAGGTTATCTCGGACTCTAAAGAAAGCCCAAAACTAATTCCAACCTTTGGCCCAATAAGGCTACTACCACAATATGGAATTTGCTTTTTCAAGATTACTCTCTCAAAGTCATTTCAACTAAGAAAGGGACCAAGAAGACACAATTAACCTTGGCTTCCAAAACTAATCAAAAATGCCCATGCCCGATACAGGTGACATAATAATTATTTTTTAACTTCAATCGATTCCACCATAAGATCAAAGCCTCTAAGAATAATTGCTATGTCCCAAAGGCTTATCACAAAGGAATGTGAAATTTGACTTTGACCTACTAAATAATTGACCATAATGTCCCTCTATGTATACCCACAGCTAAGACCGGTCCTTTGGCTTGCATACTATCATCTCTTTAACTACATCTTTTTCCATTGGGTTTCTAGTCCTATTGCCAACCATCCTTGGTCATGGATTCTCTTAATCTAGGGAGCAATCCTCAAGCCATATGATCGATACACCTATAAAGGTAGTATCACTAGATCTAGATTCAAATGATAAATTTGGACAATCCTAAAAAGGGCACATAGATTCCATATTGCATATACATGTTCCAATTAAGTAGAATGTAGCACTCAATGCACAAGGCTGTTGATCCTAATCAAGTAAGATCTCACCCATAGTGAATCAAAGTACCAATCCCTAACTTCATTAGTTCATCCACAAATAGAGCAATGATCATTTAGTAGCAATGAGTATCTTGTTTTCTTTTTCTGATAGTACGTCTCTAGAAAATATACTCACAATGGTCCTGTTCAATACGTGACACACATACTATCAAGACAAATCCAAAAAGTCCTCCAATAACATAGGTAAATCACCCTCAACAAGGAGACTTGCTCTACATAACTTTATCCCGGTAGAGTGCCCAACACTACAATTTGGTTACGAACTAAATTAATGATATAACTAAATCTAGACTTGGACCTACTATGCGTCCAACCTCAATGCACACCCAAGTCATTAGTTCAAGTCTAGGGACCTTTATACATACATCAGTAAAACATACCAGAGATAATATGTAAGAAACTCATAATGCCATTTAACAAAATGATTATACATTGTTTAACATCCAAAATATCATATATAAGTGAGCTTTGGGGCATACTAATCCTAACAACAAGAGAGGTTGAGGATCTTCCAAGGGAGATTTATGATAAGGGAAATAATCTTTGGACTCATTGCTTGGTGGGGTAATTCTTAGGCCCTTCACCTCCTCTTTTCTTTATTAGAAACATGGTGAAATATGCATGCTGAAGGTTTGGCCAGGTGGAAATCATAAATACAAGAAGATGGCTTTTCCTTTTTAAATGTTAAAAAGAAGAATTTTGCCAAAGAGTCATCCAACAACTTTGGCATGTGAATCATAGACCTTTGCTTTTTCAGAAATGGAGACCTAACATTGAATATGTTGAATTGCAACAAAGTTCCAATATGGGTTAAGCTTAGGGATGTTTTATTAAGTCTTTGGTCCAAGAGGGGATTAGGCTATGTTGCCTCATTCATTGGCATTTCTATTCAAATGGATGCTCTTACGAAATAAAAAAGGAACTTGGAGTTTGCAAGGCTATGCATTGAGGTTAATCTTGAGGAAAAGCTCCCTGATGTGATCTTTTCCAAGCCTAAGAATGGCTCTCGAGCTAAAGTGGCGGTTTGAATACGTTCAAAAACCAAGGAAATGTACACAATGGAAGATGGTTGGACATGTGGAAAACAATTGCCCATTGAAGCCAAAACCCCAACCTCATATCCAACAATCAAGAAATGTTAAAAGCAAAATGTTCCCATTGCATATAGACTAAGATATCACTATGAATGGGAATCGGTTGGAAGAAGGAACACCACAACGAGAAAGGAGGAAACTAAGGCTAGGAATGTTTCTCTCTAGGAAATTTGCTCTCACCTCTCACTAGAATTTTTTCGCTCATCTACCATACTTTTCCTCCTCTCAATCATGCCCAAGAAAAGGAATCACACATCTTCTAGAAAAGTGCTAGAATTAAAGCCATTAATGTCAAGCTGAAAGAGACTTATGAAGAAATTCCAAAATATGTTGCTGGTAACAAAGACAAAGAAAACAAACACTCTAGCTTTCTTGAAGAATTTGATGAAGATGCCTCTATTTCTAGCAAAGAACACCATATTTTATATAGGGTGGATGTAAGCTCATGCTTGGCTAGTGGTGCTTCTTCCTCAGCCTAGTTGGTCAATAATGAAGCTATTTCTTTGCTAAAAAATATTGAGACACCAAATGCTTCTTGCTCGACTGAATTTTTGGAAAAAGAAAAAAAGAAAACTTTTGAAGATATTGAAGTTGACTATTTGTATGCTAAGGCTAAAATGTAGCATATGGATGGTGTTTCATGCGCATTCAAGGCTAGTATGGCTAATCTCTCTCCTTTCATGGATCAAAGCTTGAGCTCTCCTATGGCTACCATGTCTCCTTCTCCTCTAAAGCAAATCAAGTCCCATACAAATAAACACTACAAATATGGTACTCTTTCTAACCTTTGTGGCACGAAGAACATTTTTCTTGCTTCAAATAATGCATTACTGATTCAAAATCCAAGCAAAAGTACAAACAAAATTTCACTCAGAAGTGTTCTCTACTAGAAAATAAGAATAAGGTATTACCTGCTGGACAAAAAATTGATTTTGCTTTATCCATTGATGAGTCAACCTTTTTTACCAACAATTGTAGCAACTTTTTAGGTCATTCCACTCCCATTTCAACAACTAATGTACCTCTATCTCAAGTTGGCAGCCAACTTGGCAAAAAATAACCTTATTTTGCCTCTTGACCAAATAGATCTCCCTTCCCAGCCAAACTTTTGCTGGAAATATTCCCCATGCTGATTCACATGCTCAACTAGATACTGATAAGTTCATTTTGTGTGTGGTCTTGCATTATATTTCTATATCTATTTAGAGGTTTTTTTTAGCTTATTAGATGGCTTTAGTATGGTATTTATATTATAATTGTGCATACAAGGATACAAGTGTTCGTACTTGAGTTTATAGGAAAAATGCTACACAAAGTGCTTATTTCTCGTGCTTTTAGGTGAGATTTGGAACAATGGTTGGAGCTTACAATGATGAACATGTGATGATGAATCCAAACCAAAGGTGTTTTGGGTGAGAAAAAAGCAAGAAGATTGCATTTGAAAGCTCCCAGACGGAGAACGAAGTAACCGGGCAAAACTGAGCGCAACGAGAGCCAAATTTGGAGCTTGCAACCAAAGAAGACATGGAACAAGTTTGGATATGTTTATAGCGTGCAAAATATGAATAAAAATGACTTGAGAGATCCTCAAAAATAATACAAAGCCATAGAAAAAAATCATACACGAATCAAAGCCAAAATGAGCAAGTTATGAGCAAAAATGCTGAAAGCCAACCATCCCTGCTTCCGTCCTAGGTTAGAATGTTCAACAAATTTGGCTAGACTCACTTGATTTTAGGATAGGAGACCAACCCAACGACCAACGTTTTCAGCATAATGGCCTATTTAAGCCCATTTTGAGCCTGTTTTGGATATCTTTCATCCCCATCATCCATACCCATAACACCAAACCCTAATTTCATCACTCACACACACAATTCGCATCTATTCCATCCATAAACAAGCTTGGATTTGAAGATCAAATAAAGATTTATAAGGTTTAGAGCAAGATTTTGTAAAGAACAAGCAAGGATAATGAGGGAGCTCTACATTCTTATCTTTATTCTTGTCTATACTATGCTAGATTAGCTCTAGATTAAGGATGATTGTTGTTTTTTTAATGGGTTAAGGATCTAAATACTTGTTTTGAGATATTGATGGTTATATATACACACTTGGTTTTTACATTTCTATGGTTTGAAATTGAACATGTCAAGGTGTTTGATAAAATGCCTCTATGAGTTTGCATGTGTAATTTGTGCTTAAATGCTAATAATAGTGGCCTTACCTTAGCCTTAATCTATGCTAATGGCATGAGCCCTGCTTGCATCTACATTTGTGTTGATTAATTGTGTTTTTCATGCCTTTAATATGATAGGCAATCACCTCTAGCATGAAACATGGCTAAAAGGCTACCAATATCACTTGATTGGCCTAGAGGACTTAATCTCTAGTTTGAAGCATAACTAAAAGGTTAGACTCCATATTAAAACATTAATCAACACCCAAGGGATTTTGAACTAGATCCAAAAGCCATAGGACAAACCTATACTTCTAATTGGGCCCGGCTAGGGATAAGGTTGCACCAATAGTTAGACGTGGTAAGTCTAGTAAACAAAGCCCCCCCCCCCATTAGAGTAATAGAACCATCAATAGGCTCAAAACAAGGTTAGGAACCCAAATCCATTCTAAAGAAGCAATCACCTCTAAGTTCTCCCAAACCCTTGTAGATCCTCATTTTCACAACTTGTTTATACCACCATTCCCATTGGTTAGGTTTATTTCCCTTAGTTTAGGTTTAAATGGACACACTTTCACTTAAAGCCATATACATAGATAGCCTCTCTGTGGACACGACCCTGCACTCGCACGCGCTATACTGCCGTGACCTGTGCGCTTACGAGTAACACTCTTAAAAGTTTACGATCAAGTTTTTGGTGCCGTTGCCGGAGAGGCACGGTCGTTGGTTTCCTTTTTATGTGTTTTTCTTTAGTTACGTGTTGTATTTATGTTCTTTTGTTTGTTTATCATGCACATATCTATTTTTATTATTTGTTGCTTTTACTTATTTTGATTTTGCTACTTTAGCTTACTTCTTGTGTTTTTGTTTCTTTTTGTGCATTTCTTAAGATTTAGGTATTTGTGGTAGGTAGTTGTTTGTTGAATTGAAGTTTCAAGGGTTGAAGTGTGGAAGAAGAATTAGGTATTTGTGGTAGGTTGATATCGCTATTTGAGCACAAGCCTAAATAGCCCGCAAGTGCACGGGACGTGTGTAATACAGTGTGTGCAAGTGCGGGGTCAAATCCACAAGGAGGCTACCTTGGTTTAGTCTTTATGTGCTCGAATGCCTTAAACTAGCTACGTGCGTGTGTGTACTTACTTTGGATGGAAGGGAGCTTGGAAAAAGGAAAATAAAAACTAATCTATCGAGGAACTTAAAGGAGCCAAACTAAGGAAGGAAACACTAATAGAGAAGAAGGGGACCTAGGGCGATTGCATTGCAACAAGACTTGGGCTATGATAACATATGATGTCTATCTAAGGCTCGGGACTTCTATTGCCGTTGTGTTGATCAGGGGCTCTCTTAACCAATACTAGTGGTTCAACCCGTTAGCTGGATTTAAAGCTAAGGGCCAATCTCTCCTAGCCTACGCAATCCGTGCTTAGAACTTATCCTCTTGGCTGGATTTAAAGCCAAGGACTAGCACCTAAACACTACGTGACATTAAGGCTCAATTAAGCAACACTAACATGGGTGAGGGATACTCTAGTTTAGGTTAACTTATCCGCTTGGCTGGATTTAAAGCCAAGGACTAGCACTTAAACTCGACTAAGCATAGCATGTAACCTATTAGCTGGATTTAAAGCTAAAGCCCACTCTACTAAGCAAAGCCATGAGATTAAGCACAATCACATCACCCAAATAAGTAGATAAGAGCGTTTGAAGCACAAATAACACATGCATATTCGCTTAGGCATTTTAACAAACACATAGACATGTTTGATTTCCAATACATAGACATATTGAATCCTGCCATAAATTTATGTAAATAAACATGTATTAAGAGCCAAAGATCTACATAAATCTATTATTGAAAGCCCTAATCTAATATACAACAACAATCAACCCTAAATCTAGCCTAATCTAGCAACATATTTACAAGAAATAGAAAAAGAACAAGAAGAACTTCCCTAAATTCTTACTTCCAAATCCGTACAAATCCTTCAAATCTTTGTTTAATGCTTCAATCCTAGCTTGATGTGGGGTTTAGATGGTGGTTTAGGGTGTTTTGTGAAGTGGGTAAAGGGTTAGGGTTTATTAGGATTTAAGAAATAAAAGTTCCTCTCCCGAAAATGAGCTGAAACGAGCTTTTTATGGATTTCTTCAGCGCACAGCCGGTCGACCGCTCCTCTTTCTTGCTCGACCGGCTTCAATCATGATGCTCTTTGGACTGGCCGGTCGACCGGTTCTTCTTCTAAGTTGACCGGCTGGATCAGAATGATCTCTTCTTTATTCCTTTTCTTTCGGTCTTCATCCGTTAGCTCATTTCTTCCTCGTGTAAGCTTGAACCCTTCCAAAAGACTTCTAAAACATGGAATATAACACTTAGTATAGTATTTATGCACCTAAATACATTATGTACAAATATTAACAAATATGCATAAACTTTATACTAAGCACACTCAATTATACTCTAAACACCCTTAAATATGCATGCAAAAACTACATGCAAACATGCACAAATGACATACATCATAGGTTATTTTGCATTCTTGAATAGATGGCTAATACTAATCCTGATCCTCCACCTAGAGCCAAGACCTTAAGGCAATATCTTAAGCTCGATACTTATCAACCTTGCATGGAGATGTGACCTTTAAGATTGCCCGAGACCTTGTAAATGCTTCCATCATTCTATGGCCGTAATAATGAGAATCGTCATGTGCATATATGTGCATGTTCTTGAGATATGCTATACCATTCGTTTTAGGGATGTCTCTTCCGAGAATGTTAGGCTTAGATTGTTCCTTTTCTCTTTAAAAGACTAGCTTGGATGGGCTTCAAGTTAAGTTCTATCATAGATTTTTCCCAATAGCTAGGATAGCCACTCTTAGGGCAGAGATCATGACGTTTGCACAATAAGAATTAGAGCCCCTTCACAATACTTGGGAGAGATTCAATCGCCAATGCCCACATCATGGTTATGATTTACATGAATTACTCCAATTTTTCTACTTAGGCTTGACTTCACCTTGTAAGCCAATGGTCAATGCTTCGAGTGATGGGGAGTTCTTAGGTTTGACACCCGAGAAGCCATGGTCAAAACTACAGGTTATGGTAGAGAACTCGTTCCAAAGTGCTAATTTTGAGAGAGTAGGGAAGGGAACTAGGAATGCCACTCTTAGTAGTGTGTTCGAGGTTGACTCAAATTATCATTTAGCTACTGAGGTAAGAGCTCTCATTAGGAAGTTTGACCAATTTATGTCTTTAGGAGCTACATCTACTCATTACTCCTAGTGCATTTTTTCCTCATCCTTCTAGTCTTGCAGAAGTGTGTGCTTTGTGGTCTAAGTCTAGCCATACCACTATAGCATGCCCTCTCACCCCACGGTTTCCTCAGTTTATACAAGAACATGTTCTTGCCAATCAAAGTCATTTATCTACTACTTCGAACCCACTTAGACTCGGATGGCATGATCATTCCAAGAGAGTGCAGTCTCACAACAACACAAGTTCTTCTTATTCATTCCAAAATCATCCTAGTCCATCACTTCTTAGTCCTCTAAGGTTTTATAAGACAGTTTCTGAGCCTAGGTATTCTAGTTTGTCACAACATTCATTCCAGTATACTCCTATCAGCCCTACTTCACCTGTCTAGCCTGTAGTTGACCATAGGATATACTTACTTACTGAGATGATACAAACCTAACAGCAGATGTTTTAGAGTACAATAGGAGATATAAACAATCAAATAGGACATTGATCGCTATCTCGTGGCATAAGCCTTAATAACCCGCAAGCACACGAGACGTGTGTAGTACAGTGTGTACTAGTGCGGGATCGAATCCACGGGATGGCCTAACGTGTATGGTGTCCTAAGCTATGTATGTCCTAAAAGCTATGTGTTGTGAGGTCCTAACGACAATGTTTTTAGGGGGTTTTTTTGGTTTAAAGGGAGCTCAGGAAAAGTAAACCTAATCTAAGAACAAGGAAATAAAAAGGCAGTGTGTGTATATGTGAGATAGGGGAATCAAGTGATCTAAGGAGATGCTAACATATGGAAATGAGGAATAGGGTGATTACGACTTGCAAATGAGTGATTTACTTCTTGTTAGGGTTGCTTGATGGATTAAACTCAGTTGCTCTAATCTGGTCTCCTAATTAACCTCCTAATTACACCCTAAGGCTCGGTGTGAATCCGTCCCTAGGTGTCGACCCTAGAGTCACGGCGTATGGTCTTTATGACATAGGGCCATAGGGCTAGTTAGTTAGGATTCTAGGAGACTTAAATTGATCTAACCTTAGCGTCTAAACCATTGGATGGATTTAAAGCCAAGACATAGTCCATCTAAGGTCGACTAACCTACCCTGAAACCCATTAGCTGGATTTAAAGCTAAGGGAGACTCGCCTAGGCTAGCCATTAGTTATGCACCACCGATCATCATCACAATAGCAGGTATTAACGTTTGAGCGCAAAGCAAACACATCTAGACCATGGCATTCGAGAATATTCCAGGGTATTCTACTACTAAGTACATAGACATACTTAGATTACACCAATTTAAGCAATAGCACCCCACATGTATGCAATAAAAGCTATTTATGCTATGAAGTATGCTAACACACACATAGACATGTATATAATCATACCTACTTCATGTAATCACCACACAAACACATAGACATGCTAACATAATGATTGAGAAATGGTTAATAGCACAATAGACTTTAATATACATATGCTACATCATTGAGTCATTTCAAAAAATACATAGACATGTATGTAAAATAGCCTTTAAAGCCCTAAGCATAAAGCATATATACATAAATCCAACAAATTTCCATTAATAAAAAGTAGTAATCAATCCATAAATACAAGATATAATCACTCTACATAGCTCTAATCATACATAATTAGACTTAGAATAAAAGAGAGATACCCTTCTATCCATAGCCAAGCTTTACAATCCATGAGCTATGTCCTAAATCCTAGTGTTTGGTCCTCTTGGATTCTTGATTCCAAGTGTTAAAATGTGTTTAGAAGTGCACTTGTAAGGTGATTTTTGGTGGATTTTGGGTTTAGGGAAATAGGTGTTTGATTTGGGTGTTGTCCCCTTAAGAAATGGTTAAAAAGTGGCTTAAATAGAGCTGTTAACGCGTCCAATTAAGGGCCCAGCTGGTCGACCGGCTTTGGGGCTAAGTCGTCTGGCCAAAATTGGCCCAGATTTTGATTCGACTGGTCGACGGGTCGACTAGTCTTCACAGTAAAATGACAGAAGGTCGACCAGTTTTCACAATAAAATGTCCCTATCTTGCTCATTTTGGCTTCGATTCGTGCACCATTTTTTCTACGGCTTCATATCACCGTGGGGGATCTCCAAAGCCATCTTTTGCACCCTAAAACATGTCAAAAATTTGTCCATGTCCTTTTTAGGTTGCAAGCTCCGAATTTGGTAAACGTTGCGTTTGGTTTCACCACAGTCGCTCCTTCCTTCGCCCAGCCACTTCTAAATGCACTTTTCTTCATTCCTTTACGTCCAAAACACCCTTGGCTTTGTTCCACACTCCAAGAGCCCTAAATTAAGCTCCAATTATCTTCCCAAATCACACCTAAAATAAGCAATAAACGCGCATTAGTGTAGCATCTAAGTCTTAACTTCAACTATGAACATGTAGACCTTAATATGCAGAATTATGACCTAAATGCTATACTAGTACATTAAATGAAGCTCAAAACACCTCAAAACACATTTATACATGTAATAGATAAACACACAAAACAAACACATCAAAACCCCAAACCTTCTCCTTGTTTGTCCCCAAGCAAGCCCAATCCTAATTTTACCTTTCAAGTCGATACAAATGGTTGCTAAGGAATTGACTCGCTATCACGGTTAGCCTAAGAAGCATAAAGAGGGCATTCCTATTGTGGAAAAATCCTCAAGTCTCTTCGGATCCTTCCTCCACTCATAAAGGGCCTCGAACCTTGTGGAAAGTACCCAAGTAGCCAAACCACCACAAGCTAAGATTCCAACGCACGCACTCAGGATTTTGAGATTTCGTGCCCCTTCAACTAACATGGCCTCCCCAACATACACAAAGCCTCAAAGTCAAGAAGAGAGAGAATATACAAACACAATGACTTAAAACAATCCTTATTCACATATCTATATAGAGGATAACTTGTGTTAAGTTGACATTGTGTCATTTATGCACTTATTCACAAAATTTTTTGGTGCCTTTAACTTTTTCTCTTTTTCATTTTTTTTCTTTTTTTGATATTTTTGCACCTTTTGGCCTTTTTCAATTTTTTTGGATTTTTCATGCTTTTTATTGTATTCACACAAAAAGAAAAGAAAAAGAAAGGCTTTAGCACATCAAAAAGAACCAATCAAGGAAAGGCACTCATATCAACAACCCTTTTTCAACACTCTTTCCTACGAAACTATAGGGTGGCTACAAGGGTCATTCTTGAAGGTCCTCACTTCCCACAACTTTCAAGGGCATCCCCTTCAAGACTAGTTTTTAATCCACTCCATTCATTTCCCCACAATGCACCTCATATTCACCAATTAATTAAATCAATCACAAAAGCTACCACTCCAATCAACCAAGAGACAAACGACTCTACATGCATAAAAAAAAAAAATTTTCACCATTTTAAGCACATAATGTAATCTACCCTAAGTAAGATATGTAACTGTAAAACCAAACTCCCATACCCCTAAACCTAAACTTTGTTTGTCCTCAAGCAAATAGAATAATACTACTCAACAACTAAATCAGCAACACAAAACAAGTAAGGGTAGTGGGGACCGGGTAGATACAAGGGGTCAAGTGGAGAAAGGATAGATACAACCTTGTGTTCCTATTAAAGCTTTCCAATGCCAATGATCAATAATTTGTCTACTAACCCCATTTCTCAACTAATGACAGATACTCATAAAGCACAAGATTAGTAGTATTTGCAATGTGAGCTTGCATTGACATCATACAAATGATAAACAAGGTGTATAAAGAATGAAAAATGATAGAAGTAAGGATCAACAATTGGAAGGGTGAAAAAGAAAGCAAACAAAAATAAAAATGGAAATCAAAGAACAAATACTAAAAGCAAATAAAAGAAAAGGAAAAGCAAGGAAAGCAAATGAAATATAAACATGTCCAGGGTGCCTCCTAGCAATGCTGGATTTAATGCCGCTAGCCGGGCACTAGTATTAGAGCAATACATGTTTAAAATTAAAAGGCACAAGCTATCAGATATTTAACCATGCACAAACAATAGAGGGAAAAGGGTCATGCAACAAATGATGGGGCAATGAATGTACAATACACCCCTTTTCAAGATCCCACCCCAAAACATCAAATGAAAATGTGTGCACAAGTGCGGAAGGTGTCATGCATAAGTGTGAAAGATCATGCCTCATGTATTCTCTAACTAGCCACCCCATCACCTTCTTCTCATAATCAAGGGCTAGGAACACACTTTCCCCATGGGTCAAAGATAGGTCTAATGCATGCAACATGAGAGAAGTGTTATCTAGCCCTAGATGAAAAGGTTCTAAACTAGAAGGCATAAACGTGAGCTCCAAAGAGGGAGACTCATCAGATGGGAAAGGGGAGTGTGACGACATTTCGAGAAGGAAGGGCAAGGATGAAGGACAATGAAGTACCACACTCTTCTTCTCCACAAGGTATAACATGTTCAAGCCTAGGTCGTCTTAAATCCTCACAAGGGGTGTATTCGATCTTAATGGGCTCTATTTCCATCAATGATTCATCAAACATCCAAAGAGACCCATAGATCATTCTTTCAAGCACACCAATTTCTTTTTTATGTGTTTTCTTAGAGTTGCTATTTTCCTCAACAGCTTGATTTTTAACTCTAAAAGGCTTATCACCTAAAACCTCCGAAATTGATGTCTTGTTTTCCCAATGGATGACTCTAGACCTTCACTGGCTAAAGTCTCTTTAAATTCAACAATACATTCATCACTAGTGGATGTCATCTCACCATCATGCTTTTCATACAGGGTAGACACACATGGAGGGGACAATAGGGACTCAAAGAATTTTGACTCATGGATGTGTGAATGCTCAAGGGTGGTGTGTACCCTATACTCCTCAAATGAGGACTCAAAATATAGATGAGTGCTATGATCATGAGACTCAACCTCCAAGTGTGTGGAATGTGTGGGATGAGGAGAAAGAAAAGGCTTACATGAATCAATTAAAGGAGAGGATAAGGTACTATTTCCTCTAAAATATATCCATAGGAATCATTAAGAACCATATTTTCTTCAAGCTCATCCGCATCCTCACTACATGATGTTATATCTTCATCAACCTCTTTCTCTAGTTGTCTCTCCAATATATCATCTTTTTCACCCCTAGTCACCTTATTGTTAGGTCTCATTTCTATCCCGTCAACTCACTCTAAAGGTATCTCAAAATTCTCGCTAATGAGTTGCATATTTTCAACCATTCTCTTCAAGCACTCACCTAAAGGTTTGGTGTCTCATTTCAAACTCTTTAATTCCTCTTGATTAGACAGGAGGAGAGACTGGAATTGCTCAAGCATTTGATCTAATTGCTCTGAGAGTAAAGACATAACAGAAGAGGGTTCAACCGAGTGAAAATGGTAAATATCCTGATTAGGGTCACTTAAGCACAACCATTGTATAACTCAGAGAACGAGTGGATGGGAAAAGATGATGGGAAGGATGAACTCTCAATGCAAGGAGGTGTACCAAATGAAGAGTCATCTTGACCCCAATATGAAAATGCATGATGTTGCTTGATGTGTCTTCGTAATTTGCAATAAATTCCACTATTTTGCATGAAATTACATATATCAAAATGGTTAAAGTGATTTATTTTGTAAATTATTTGATCTAGTGTCGTTCGAGAGAAGAAGATATTTTGTGGAGGCCTACAAGAGCAATTTGCAGAAGATTCTAGGCAATTGAAGTTGAAGATCAATCATAATTTGAGTTGGGCTAATTTAATGGAGAAGTATTGGGCTCAAATATATGGATCAAGGATAAATTTCTCATACCAAACAAGGAGCTTTGGCCTTTCTTGCAAATAAAGTCATTGGTGAATGAATATGGCAAGTGACCTTGGTGTTAATTTTTGGAAAGTTTTTTCCTGTCAGACCAGTTTTGATAATTTGCTCATAACTCCAACCCTAGAGGTCAAAATCACATGATTATTAGGCCATTTGACTCCTATGAGGCAGGGCTACAATTGTTAAGAAGACCATCTTTCCAAATTCAAGAGGGATCAAGGTGAAAAATAAGTCACAACACGTTTAAAAAATTCCAGTCACCTGCTGCACACATTTCAGTATTTTGGGTATAATTTGGGCTACTGACTCCCAAATTAGGTGATTCTTGGGGATATGGAAAGCTAATTCATATAGCTACAACTTTCCTTCTTTTGATCTCAGCCCATATCTGCCTTTAAGATGGTCAAAAATGTCGGTCAAACGAGGGCATTAAAACTGGTAGCAATTTCCTAATCCAAGTAGGATTTGAAAAGGAATTTGATACCATTATAAATACTCACAATACACAATAGAAAAAGGGGACTTAACCTAAGAATTTGCAGAGGATTAAATTGAAGGAAAAGTTGGGGAGCAGCAGTTGAAGAGAATTGAACACAAGAACTTCATCAACTTTTTTGTCTAGGAATAATACGATGAGTTTTTCTATTCTCAATTCTTTTTCAGTTTTTGCTTTGAACTTAATTATGAACTAAATTCCCCATGATTCGGGGTGATATTTAGTGATTATTTTTATTCATGTTTCGGATTCTTTTGGGATTTATTTGATTATTCGTATTTGTGCTTTATTGCTATTAAATTCTTGGTTAATCATTATTATGCTTGTAGCTAATTTTCGTTAGTCAAGAATTTATACCTTTGCCATATAGGAATCCTATAAGTTCTTGTGGGTACGAATATAGATCAATTAACAGGACTAGATTTAATTAATTGTTTCAAGATTGAGATAAGTTATGCCACTGAGATAGCTTATGCCTTTGTAGTCTCAATTAATTTTCTAGGATCTGAGATTAATTAATTAAAGAAGAGTGAGAGATAATTTATGCCATTGAGATAGATTATGCCTCAACAACTTTAGTTAATTAATTTAGGTGAATTAGAGCTTGTAGCCTGATCCCTTGGTCTTAATTGGAAATCTTGAAGTTGACGAACATGAATAGGATAATTTCTTGGCTATCACCCTGAATCGCATTTCTCCTGAACTTAAGTCTCGCAATTTTCTTTGGTTGATTTTTGCAATTATTTTTCTTTTAGTTAATTTTATTTCTTTTCTTTTTTTGATTTTGTTTAATCTAAAAATTGTTTCACTCGTAGTATTTAGCTTAGTTATTTTTAGTTATTTTCTTTTCAATTCCTGACAGTAATCTCGATTCCCCGTGGTTCGACCCTCGAGTTGCTTTCATGTGATAAAGAGGATAAATTTTGTGATTTTCTCGTTGTTTGATTTAATTATTATTATTTGGCCATAGAACGACGTGGTCAAATTTTTGCGCCGTTGCCGGGCAATTGGCGTCTAGTTGTTAGGAATAATTTTTCTTTTAGTTTAGTCTAGGCATTTTTTTCTTTTTTTTTAAAAAAAGAAAATTTAAAAAATAAAAAAAATATATTTTAGTTTCTTTTATTTATTTATTTTTTTAAAAAAAAGTTGTTTATTTTATTTTATTTTTTTCTCTGTTTGTTTTATTATTATATTGTTATTTTGCTCTAGTTTGTTACTTGTAGACCTTAGTTGTCTTGTGTGGTGCATGCACGGGCAATGTTCTTTAAATCAAGAGTTAGCCTCTTTTAATCCAGAAATTGAAAGAACTTTTGCATATAGAAAAGCACAAGCAAGGGAATTGAAATTTGAGAAATCTCTAAAAATGGCTGAAAATCAAAATCAAGAAATTGTTCCTCGTGATGTTGTTAATAATGAAAATGCCCAAGACCCACCTAGGCCAGTCCCACCTCCTAGGCAAGAGCCTATTTGCCCTCGAGTCATTAGAGACTTTTTCACTCCTAATGCATACACTCCACCCATGGCCATTGCATTACCTGACATAGGGGAAGTTGATTTCGAGATTAAACCGCAGTTGTTGCAGAGTCTCCCTACCTTTTGTGGCCTTAGTAATGAGAATCCATATCATCACATTAATGCATTTTTAGAAGTCTGTTCCACATTTAAGATTAGAGGTGTTAATGATGAGGCAGTTCGAATGAGAGTGTTTCCCTTTTCTCTTAAGGACAGTAGGGTCTATCACATCTTGGGCAGGTCTTCAAAGAGAGTTCTTAGATAAGTTTTACCCTATAGCAAAGACCACTTCCATGAGAAGGGAAATCAGTAATTTTCAGCAGTTCGATAATGAATTGTTTCATGAGAGTTAGGAGAGATTTTTAGAGATGTTACGAAATTGCCCGCACCATGATATTGCAGACTGGCAGCTAGTTCAATCTTTTTATCAGGGTTTGTCTGAGCGTCATAAACAAATGGTAGATGCAGCTTGTGGGGGTATGTTCTTGTACAAGAGTCCTGCAGAGGCTTGGCAATTATTTGGGCATCTTAGTGAGAATTCTCAGCAACATGCGGCCTCTTCGCGTGTTGATAATAGAGGGTCTAGAAAAGGTATGTATGAGGTGTCAACACAACATGATCTTGCATTGAAAGTTGACATGATAGCTAAAAAGATGGATCAATTGTTGTCAATTAACAAAGAATCTGTGAAAGTAGTGGGTTCTAATGTTGTGGATGAATGTTCTCTATGTTATAGCACTTCTCATTCTGTTGTGAATTGTCCATTAGCTAATCAATCTTCTAGTGTTGATGAAGCATGTGCAGCACAGGAATATCCACCAAACAATAACCCCTACTCTAACACATACAACCCTGGATGGCGAAATCACCCAAATTTTTGGAGACAATAGTCACAAGATGGTGTGCCCCAGTTCAGAGCTCCTCATGCAAATTCTTCTGGTATGTCTCCACCTTTTGGTTTTCAACTTGGGTATGTTTCACCTACTTTTCCTCCTGCACCTGTTAGTCAATATAGCTTCGTCTTTGGGAATAAGGTTTTGAAAGCATTGCAAAAATTTGATAAAAGCACACAATTGTTGCACGCACATTCACAATCTATAGCTAAATTACAACAACAAGTGGTTCAACTTGCGAATGCTTTAACTAGAAGGGATGAGGGTAAATTGCCTGCACAGCCAGTTCCTAATCCTAGGGGTCAAGTTCACATGTCATCTATAAAGAATGGACATGAACACCTTAAGGCTGTGACTGTACTTAGAAATGGAAGAGTCATAGATAATCATGTCACTGTTAAGCAACATGAGTCATTAAAAGTAGGTAAACAAAAACAGGTTGTTGACACTGAACATGAGAATTTAGAAAAGTCCATTGTGCATGATAACTCATTTCCTAGCACTTCAAAAATTGTGAAAGCCCCATTTCCTCAGGCTTTAGGACAGAAAGGAGAAAGTGAGTCAAAAAGAGAAGCTATTTTAGACATCTTTAAGCAGGTAAAAATTAGTCTTCCACTCTTAGAAGTCATTAAAGATATTCCTCCTTATGCTAAATTTCTCAAGGACTTGTGCACTCACAAGCGCAGACATCAAGCTAATGTTCCCTAAAAGGTGAGATTGACTGAAAAGGTAAGTAGCATTTTGACTTCTCCTACTCCTCTTAAATTGAAAGATCCTAGAGCTTTTACAATTCCTTATATCATTGGTGAACATTGTGTAGGTCATGCTTTGCTTGACTTAGGTGCCAGTGTAAATCTTCTTCCATACTCTGTGTTTGAGCAATTAGATACTGGGGAGTTAAAAGAGACACCAATGACCTTACAGTTAGCAGATAGATCTATTAAGGTTCCTAGGGGAATGGTAGAGGATGTCTTAATTCAGGTAGACAAGTGTCTCTTCCTTGTAGACTTTATTGTGTTAGAAATGGAAGCAGGTGAGCCCTTTCGGTCTCAAACTCCTGTCATCTTGGGAAAATCGTTTCTAGCAACGGCTAATACTAAAATCAACTGTAGAACTGGGGAGATGGAAGTAACTTTTGGGAATAGGAAGGTGAAATTACATATGGCCAATGCGGCTAAGTGTCTTGTCTTAGATGAGGGTCCTGAGTGCTTTATGATAGATGTCATTGACCCATGCATAGAACAGACAATCCCTTCATTGTTACAAGAGGACCCCTAAGAGATTGCACTCACTTATTTTGGGATGGGAGAGTTTGACATTGATAAGTCAGTTAGGGAGGTTAATGCATTATTAGATATAGTGCCTTGGATGGATGTCGAGTCACATGCTTGTCTTGTAGAGCCTCTTCCCACTATTGCGAGGGAACCCATGTTACCCTGCATTCAATCTCCACCTATTCTAGAATTGAAGCCACTGTCTTCGCATCTTAAGTACAACTTCCTAGGTCCTGATAGGACTCTTCCATGCATCATAGCGTCTGATCTCACTAGTGAATAAGAGTCTAAGTTATTAGAGGTTTTATTTGAGAATAAAGAGGCCTTAGAATGGACTGTTGCAGATTTGAAAGGTTTAGATCCTTCTTTGTGCATGCATAGAATACATTTAGAGGAATGTGCAAAACCATCTAGGGAGATGCAACGTAGGTTGAATCCGAACATGAGAGAGGTAGTGAAGAAAGAGGTGGTTAAGCTTCTCGATGCTGGTATTATTTACCCTATTTCTAATAGTGAATGGGTGAGTCCTGTGCAGGTTGTGCCTAAAAAGTCTGGGGTAACAGTTGTTCCTAATGCTGAAGGAGAGATGGTTCCTATGCAAACTACCACAAGATGGCGAGTATGTATTAATTATAGAAAGCTTAATGCTGTGACCCGTAAGGACCATTTTCCTCTTCCATTCATTGATCAAATTTTAGATAGGTTAGCGGGACAAAAGTATTACTATTTTCTAGATGGTTACTCTGGTTATAATCAGATTCCCATTTTTCTTGAGGATCAAGAAAAGACTACATTCATATGTCCCTTTGGCACATTTACATATAGGAGAATGCCTTTTGCTCTTTGTAATGCACCTGCTATATTTCAACGATGCATGATGGCAATGTTTTCTGATATGATTGATGAATTTTTGGAAATTTTTATGGATGATTTTTCTGTATTTGGAGATTCATTTGATACCTGTTTGACGAATTTAACTCTTGTGCTTAAACGATGTCATGAATCTAATTTGGTGTTAAGTTGGGAAAAGAGTTATTTCATGGTTCGTGAAGGTATAGTCTTGGAGCATGTTGTTTCTAATGAAGGGGTGTGTGTTGATAAAGCAAAAGTTGATATCATAACAAATTTACCACCTCCCACTACAGTGAAGCAGGTTAGATCATTCTTGGGACATGTAGGGTTCTATAGGCGTTTTATTAAGGATTTTAGTAAAATTGCTAGGCCATTGTCTGCACTTTTAGCTCATGATATACCTTTCGAATTTGACAATGATTGTTTGCATGCATTTGAGACTTTAAAATTTGCCTTGACCTCTGCTCCCATCATTCAGCCTCCTGACTATGCCCTTCCATTTAAAATCATGTGTAATGCTTCTGATTTTGCCATAGGTGCTGTCTTAGGTCAAAGGAAGGATAAAGTGCCACATGTGATCTACTATGCTAGTAGGACTTTAGATGAGACTCAAAAGAACTATACCACAACTGAGAAAGAGTTGCTAGCAGTAGTCTTTGCCTTAGAAAAATTTAGGTCTTATATTCTTGGGTCTAAGGTAATCATTTTTTCATATCACTTAGCCCTTAGGTATTTGTTTGCTAAAAAGAAGGCCAAACCTCATTTGATAAGATGGCTTTTATTGTTGCAAGAGTTTGACCTCACCATAAAAGATAAGAAGGGTACTGAGAATGTAGTTGCCGATCATCTTTCCTGTGTCCTTGTTGAATGTCCCTTATGTCCTATCCCCTTAGATGATTCTTTTCCTGATGAGCAATTGTTCGTTGTTGCACAATCTAGACCACCTTGGTATGCATATCTTGTGAACTACTTGGCTGTAGGTGAGTTGCCTAAAGGATGGAACAAAGCAAAAAAGGATTGTTTCTTGTCACAGGTAAAGTTTTATGTTTGGAATGACCCTGATCTTTTTCATATTTGTTCTGATCAAATTGTATGTAGATGTGTTCCTGAGCATGAGTATCAAAGTATTTTATCTTTTTGTCATGCATACGAATGTGGGGGTCATTTTGGAGGTCGTCGTACAGCGGCCAAAGTGTTACAATGTGGATTTTATTGGCCTTCACTTTTTATGGATGCACATGATTTTTGTAAGGCTTGTGAAAGATGTCAACGCATAGGTGACTTGTCAAAAAGAGATATGATGCCCCTTAATCCTATTCTTGTTTGTGAAGTATTTGATGTGTGGGGTATTGATTTTTTGGGCCCTTTTCCACCTTCTTATGGCTTTATGTATATTTTGATTGCTGTTGATTATGTGTCAAAATGGGTTGGGGCGATAGCAACTAGAACTAATGATCATAGGGTTGTCATGAATTTTCTTAAAGATAACATCTTTTGTAGGTTTGGCACCCCTAGAGCAATTATTAGTGATGGAGGAAAGCACTTTGCACATAGAGCTTTTGAGGCTTTACTTAGGAAATACTCAATCACACATAAAGTAGCTACTCCACACCATCCGCAACCTAGTGGCCAAGTAGAGGTGTCTAATCGGGAAATCAAGTCCATTCTAGAGAAAACAGTTAGACCGGATAGGAAGGATTGGTCTATACGCCTTAACGATGCACTTTGGCCATATAGGATAGAATACAAGACTCCAATAGGCATGTCACCATTTCGGTTAGTTTGTGGGAAAGCTTGTCACTTGCCAGTTGAGTTAGAGCATAGGGCTTATTGGGCGATTAAGAGTTTGAACTTTGATTTGGCTAAGGCTGGGGAAGAGAGAAAGCTTCAACTTAGTGAGTTGGATGAGATGCGATTTGATGCTTATGAGAATGCTAAACTCTATAAAGAACGGATGAAAAGAGTGCATGATCGAATGATTTTGAGGAAAACTTTTGAACCACATCAAAAAGTTTGGCTATTTAATTCTAAATTGCGTCTTTTTCCAGGAAAGCTAAGATCTAGGTGGGATGGCCCATATGAGGTAATGCAAGTATTCCCTTCTGGTGCAGTCAAATTAGAGATTTTAAAGATGGGAGAAAATTCATTGTTAATGGGCAAAGGTTGAAGCATGCAGTTAGACCACCATTACCTTGTGAGGAGATCGAATTAATGGATCTTATAGATCCTATCTATACAGGTTGAGAAGTGGGGTATTTCGTCTGGCTGAAGACAATAAACTTAGCGCTCCCTAGGAGGCAACCTAGGATATTTGAGTAGAATTTTTTTTTTCATTTGTTTGATTGATTTTTCCATTTTGAATTTATTTTGTTCCTTTCATTTTTGTGTGTTGGCTTAAGTGCCTCCCAAAGTTCGGAGCCTTTGTATGGGGATGTAGATAGGGTCGGCCAGAAAAAAATATAAATATATATATATTTATATATATATATATATATATATATATATATAGTTTCTTTAAAAAAACTCATCGATCTTTTGTGCTTTAATTGAAGATGCTCTCACTTGTGAGGAAGGAATGTGTTTTGTAGGATTATCAACTAAGTGCAGAAACTATCAGCCATTGCTTAGCGCATAGTCTTATTGACGTCATCCATCAGGTTGTTTCATTCTAACCCTTTCCTTTTAATGTTTAATGTTTCTTGCAATAGGGACATTGCAAGACTTGGGTTTGGGGGTGAGGGTGAGAATGAATAACAATGTGCTTCTATGATTATGTGTCAATAAGGTAGGAAAAAAACAGGGTAAATTTGAAAATTTTTGGCATATATGAGCTTGAATTGCACATGTGACTTTGACTTGATAGTGAGACTTGCATGATTGGTGAGTGAATTTGTTGGTGCAGTTGTTCTGTCTTTGCTATAAATCCCTCATTGCTTGCTTTGATTATGTCATTTTCTGTAAGCATCATAAGGGTGATTAATAAGGAGAAGAAAGCGATTTCGTAAGCTTGCGTTAGACTTAGTAGGAAGTTTATTGAAGTGTTACTCTATTGTAATAATATTATTATTTTTTGTTTTATTTCCCCATTTAAAAAAAAAGAGTGAAAGAAGCCAAAAGGCGAAAAGATGAAAGTGGAAAAAAAGTCAAAAGGAAAAAAAGTGTGAACAAGTGTCAAAATGACACAATTGTTATTCTTGTGTATTCAATTATTATTCTGTTATATTCTGAAAAGCGAAAAGTGTGAAAAACAGAAAAAAAGTGAAAAAAAGAGTTGAAAAAAAATAAAAAATGAGTGAAAAAAATTGTGGGGACAACGCATTGTTCTTGTTATGAAATGAAGACTCTGAGTCTAGCAAAGTTTTGTGGAGTCAATTTCCTATTCTTGTTAATCACTTAATATGCTTAAACTGGCTAAAAGGGGTGACATGATTAAAGTTCAGTAATTGAGGGGTACATGCCTAGTAAGTGCTACGCCATGTGCATGCTTGACGGTGTGATTTTTGTCTCACTATTGATTCATTGTTGTTTGTGTGGTTCTTCTCATTGTGCTTAACTAAATATCTCATTCTATGAGTTTATTTGTTCCTTTGCTTGAGGACACGCAAAGAGTGGGTTTGGGGGTGTGATGTGTCTTCGTATTTTGCAATAAATTCCACTATTTTGCATGCAATTACATATATCAAAGTGGTTAAAGTGATTTATTTTGTAAATTATTTGATCTAGTGTCGTTCGAGAGAAGAAGATATTTTGTGGAGGCCTACAAGAGCAATTTGCAGAAGATTCTAGGCAATTGAAGTTGAAGATCAATCATAATTTGAGTTGGGATAATTTAATGGAGAAGTATTGGGCTCAATATATGGATCAAGGATAAATTTCTCATACCAAACAAGGAGCTTTGGCCTTTCTTGCAAATAAAGTCGTTGGTGAATGAATATGGCAAGTGACCTTGGTGTTAATTTTTGGAAAGTTTTTTCCTGTCAGACCAGTTTTGATAATTTGCTCATAACTCCAACCCTAGAGGTCAAAATCACATGATTCTTGGGCCATTTGACTCCTATGAGGCAGGGCTACAATTGTTAAGAAGACCATCTTTCCAAATTCAAGGGGGATCAAGGTGAAAAATCAGTCACAACACGTTTAAAAAATTCCAGTCACCTGCTGCACACATTTCAGTATTTTGGGTATAATTTGGGCTACAGACTCCCAAATTAGGTGATTCTTGGGGATATGGAAAGCTAATTCATATAGCTACAACTTTCCTTCTTTTGATCTCAGCCCATATCTGCCTTTAAGATGGTCAAAATTGTCGGTCAAACGAGGGCATTAAAACTGGTAGCAATTTCCTAATCCAAGTAGGATTTGAAAAGGAATTTGATACCATTATAAATACTCACAATACACAATAGAAAAAGGGGACTTAACCTAAGAATTTGCAGAGGATTAAATTGAAGGAAAAGTTGGGAGCAGCACTTGAAGAGAATTGAACACAAGAACTTCATCAAATTTTTTGTCTAGGAATAATACGATGAGTTTTTCTATTCTTAATTCTTTTTCAGTTTTTGCTTTGAACTTAATTATGAACTAAATTCCCCATGATTCGGGATGATATTTAGTGATTATTTTTATTCATGTTTCAGATTCTTTTGGGATTTATTTGATTATTCGTATTTGTGCTTTATTGCTATTAAATTCTTGGTTAATCATTATTATGCTTGTAGCTAATTTTCGTTAGTCAAGAATTTATACCTTTGCCATATAGGAATCCTATAGGTTCTTGTGGGTACGAATATAGATCAATTAACAGGACTAGATTTAATTAATTGTTTCAAGATTGAGATAAGTTATGCCACTGAGATAGCTTATGCCTTTGTTGTCTCAATTAATTTTCTAGGATTTGAGATTAATTAATTAAAGAAGAGTGAGAGATAATTTATGCCATTGAGAGAGATTATGCCTCAACAAATTTAGTTAATTAATCTAGGTGAATTAGAGCTTGTAGCCTGATCCCTTGGTCTTAATTGGAAATCCTGAAGTTGACGAACATGAATAGGATAATTTCCTGTCTATCACCCTGAATCGCGTTTCTCTTGAACTTAAGTCTCGCAATTTTCTTTGGTTGATTTTTGCAATTATTTTTCTTTTAGTTAATTTAATTTCTTTTCTTTTTTTTTTATTTTGTTTAATCTAAAAATTGTTTCACTCGTAGTATTTAGCTTAGTTATTTTTAGTTATTTTCTTTTCAATTCCTGACAGTAATCCCGATTCCCCGTGGTTCGACCCTCGAGTTGCTTTCATGTGATAAAAAGGATAAATTTTGTGTTTTTCTCGTTGCTTGATTTAATTGTTATTATTTGGCCATACAACAACGTGGTCATTGCTCCCTATAATCATGATAATAGGATGAAGATGCATGCATGGGTATATGATTCCTAGGGTTACTGGGCATTACATATAATCGAGGATAAGGGTAGAAGGTGGGACAAGCATTGGAATCATGAGCATGGCTTCCACATAGATTGCAATAACAAGAATATGCATCCCTATAGTCATGATTTCTAAATGAAGATACATGAGATGATGCATGACTATAGGGGTCACAGCTAGCACTAGCCCTAGATGGGGAATTTTCATAGGGACAGAAAATAGTTGGATGCATAAAACTTCCACAAATGTGACATTTAAGAGAAACACCTTCGTGTAGTGAGGAAGAGGATACCAAGGACCACCAAGAAGCATTTGGGTCATTCATATTCAATCAACCACAAGTATTCCTCTTCGCAATGCTCAAAATTTTTTTTAGATTTTTTTCTTTTATTATTCAAAATAATGAAAACATGAAAAGAAAAGATAAAACAACACGTAACAAGTTAAGACACACAAAAACTTAGAAACCAAACAACCGTTACCGCCAAGAACTTCATCGCTATTTCGCAACACAAGCCTACATAGCCCGTAAGTGCACGAAACATATGTAGTACAGTGTGTATAAGTACGAGGTTGAATCCATGAGGAGACCTAACGTGTATGATGTCCTAAGCTAAGTGCATCCTAAAAGCTACGTGTTGAGGTCCTCACCACAATGTTTTTGCAGGTTTTGGTTTAAAGGGAGCTCAAGAAAGTAAACCTAATCTAAGAACAAGGAAATTAAAAGGAGGTGTGTGTATGTGTGTGTGTGTGTGATGGGGGAATCAAGCGGTCTAAGGGGACGCTAACACGTGGAGATGAGGAATAGGGTGATTACGTCTTGCAAATGGGTGATTACTACTTCTTGTTAGGGTTGCTTGATGGATTAAACTCAGTTGCACTCATCTAGTCTCCTAATTAACCTCCTAATTACACCCTAAGACTCAGTGCCAATTTGTCCCTAGGTGTCGACCCCTAGAGCCACGGCATATGGTTTTTATGACTTAGGGCCATAGGGCTAGTTAGTTAGGACTCTAGGTGACTTAGATTGATCTAACCCTTGCGTCTAAATCGTTGGCTAGATTTAAAGCCAAGAGCTAATCTATCTAAGTGACTAACCCACCCTGAAACCCATTAGCTGGATTTAAACTAAAAGGAGACTCGAGATAGGCTAGCCATTAGTTATGCACCACCGATCATCATCACAATAGCGGGTATTAGCGTTTGAGCACAAAGCAAACACATCTAGGGCATGGCGTTCGAGAATATTTTGGGGTATTCTACTACTAAGTACATAGACCAATTTAAGGAATAGCACCCAACATATATGCAATAGAAAGCTATTTATGCTATTAAGGATACTAACACACACATAGACATGTATATAGTTATACCCACTTCATGTAATCACCACACAAACACATAGACATGCTAGCATAATGATTGAGAAATGGTTAATATCATAATAGACTTCAATACATGTGCTACATCATTGAAGCATTTCAACAAACACATAGACATGTATGTAAAATAGCCTTTGAAGCCCTAAGCATAAAGCATGTATACATAAATCCATCAAGTTTCCATTAATAAAAAGTAGTAATCAATCCATAAATATAGGATATAATCATGCTACATACCTGTAATCATACATAATTAGATTGAGGATAAAAGAGAGATACCCTTCTATCCATAGCCAAGCTTTACAATCCATGAGCTATGCCCTAAATCCTAGTGTTTGATCCTCTTGGATCCTTGATTCCAAGTACTAAAATGTGTTTAGAAGTGAGTGTGTGAGGTGATTTTTGGTGGATTTTGGGTTTAGGGAAATGGGGTTGTTCTCCTTAAGAAATGGTTAAAAAGTGGCTCAAATAGAGCTGTTAACGTGTCTAGCCGAGGGCCCAGCCAGTTGATCAGCTTTGGAGCTAAGTTGCCTAAACAAAATGGCCCAGATTCTAACCCAGCCGGTCGACTGACTAAGTTCGACCAACCTTGAGAGAAGGTCGACCAGTCTTCACAGTAAAATATCCATATCTTCCTCATTTTGGCTCCGATTCGCGCACCATTTTGTTCTATGGCTTTTTATCACCATGGGGGATCTCCTAAGCCATATTTTGCACCCTAAAACATGTCAAAAATTTGTCCTTTTCAGGTTGCAGGCTCTGAATTTGGCTCATGTGGCGTTCGGTTATGCCTCGGTCGCTCCTTCCTTCACCCGACCACTTCTAAATGCACTTTTCTTCATTCTTTTGCATCCAATACACCATTTTATTTGTTCCACACTCCGAGCACCCTCAATTAAGCTCCAATTATCTTCCCAAATCACACCTAAAACAAGCAATAAATGCGCATTAATGTAGCATTTAAGTCTTAACTTCAACTATGAACATGTAAACCTTAGTATGCAGAATTATGACCTAAATGCTATACTAATACATTAAGTGAAGCTTAAAACACCTCAAAAAAAGTATATACATGTAACAGATAAACACACAAAGCAAACACATTAGACATCTTGCTAAACAAGTTTGCTATAGAAACCCAAGAAGCTGCCAATTTATCATGAGCTGAGTCCTTCAGATCTGTGTAGCACTTCTAGTCCTTTTCTGAGTGATTATACATAGACTAAGGCTATTACAACCTTGAAAAGTAGTAGGGTTATAGATAATCAGATGGGAGAGTCCAGGAGTAGAGCTAGGTCGAAAATTACGTGTGTTGATAAAGCAACTACTATGCTTAAGGAAAAGACTAGAGAGTTTGAAGAGAAAGAAAGAATCACATTAAGATGAGTATTGATCCACCGCGTAAAGCAGTGAAACATGTTATTGAATCTCATGATGTTACTTCTAGAGTTCCTTTTCCCTTAGCATTAGAGATGTCCAAGAAAGTTGAGGACGACAAAGAATCGAGGATTTTAGAGCCTTTTAAGGATATTAATGTCACTTTACCTTTAGTTGAGGCCATTAAGAAGATACCAGCTTATGCCAAATTCTTTAAACATCTATGCATTAAGAAAAGGCGGATCACCCACTTACCTAAGAAGGTGAAGATTATGGAGAGGGTTAGTTGCATTTGCACCACAGGTGTTCCACCTAAGCTTAGCGATCCTGGAGCCTTTACAATCTCTTGTGCTATTAATGATAACCTAGTAGCCTATGCCTTACTTGATTTAGGTTCTAGTGTCAACATTATTCCTATTTCGATGTATAAACATTTAGGTTTGGGGGAATTGAAGCCTACTAATGTGGTTTTACAGTTGGCTGATAGGAGTGAGAGAAGACCTCGAGAGATAGTTGAAGATGTCATGGTTAAAGTTGGAGAATTTTACTATCTTGTGGATTTCATTGTAATAGACATGCATCTAGGTCATAACACTAGGAATATGACACCTATCCTTTTAGGGAGACCATTTTTAGTTACTGCCGATGTAGTGATTTATTGTAGGACAGGGATCATTGAGTTCACATTTAGGAAATTAAAGGCAAAGATTAGGGTAGCCGAGTCTATCATTAAGGATAGAACAGGTGATGAGGATAATTGCTTCTTCATAGAGTCTGTAGCTTCTAATGATAATGATTCCTATAATTCTTTCTTGTCCTTGGAAGATAGAGTTGTGCTTGACATAATCATTAAGCAGTTGAATTTGAAGGCTTTTAATGAGACTCACTTAGAGAGTGATATGCTTTCCTTAGTAGATATTCTTGAGTCCCATGTTAAGAGTCCTCTAGTACACTTTTAGCCCCGACTAATATTGGTGAGCTTGATGAGATTATTGCTCTAATTAACACTGGCATCTCTCTTTTTGAATTGAATACATCTTGCATTCTCTCATCTACTCTTAGATCTAGTGAGACCATTGCCATAGATCCTTCTCTAGTTGAGAGTAGTCCCGAGCCTCTACTGAGTGTGCTTCTTACTCATTCAGTGTCCTCATCTGTGCCCATTGTTTTCGATCATATGAAGGTTAATGCTTCATTTTCTCCCTAGATTCTGCTAGAGTTTAAGTTAGCTACTAATGAGTCGAATTTAACAGAAAAGATTTGAGTGTTTGACCCAAGCATAGAAAAGTGTATTGTTGTGTCATTTGTTATACCCTACCCCATGAGATGCACAATTTTTGATCGATTTCTTTTATCTAAGGATGCCTAGCATGATCTTGTGTACACATTCTTAGGGCGTGAGTTCAGATCTTCAAGGCGTCGAATGCGTGGTGTTGATTGCATTTTTCATTTGTTGCATCCATTTGCTACTTTTCTCTATGCTAATTTGCTTACTTGGTAGTGTGGGCCCAAAGATTTTAAGCACTACTGGCCTTAACATTATCGCTGGCTAAGGGCGTAAAATCCAGTGCTACTAGGAGGCGCCCTAGAAATTTTGATGGTTAGAGTTTGATTAAATAGTTCTTTACTTTTGTTTTTTTAGCATATTTTTTTTCATTTCTTTTCTTTTCACTTTTATTTCCCTTGTGACCGTTACTTTCCATACGTAAAGCCTTGTTATTTACACTTTCCATTGTGAGCTTTTAATGTTGTGTTTGTTGATTTCTTTTGTAAGTCTTTTAAGTTGAGTGAAAATTTGGTGCAAAGGAAGCTAATGGACAAAATCATCAAAACATGGCATGAGTAGCTTAATGCTACACAAGGTTTTATCTATCCACCATCTACTTATCCCCTCTTATTTACCCCATTCCCACTACCCTTACGTGCTTTGTGATGCCTAATTGCTTGTTGTATGGTCTTATTTTTTTTTCCTTGAGGACAAGCAAATTTTAGGTTGTGGGAGTTTTCTTTATTGTTTTATGCTTTGATTAGGGTAGATGTGCATTATATTCTTAAAAATGGTGAAAATTTTAAATTTTGATGCATATAGAGTTGTTTGTCTCTAGGGTGATTGGACTGTTGGCTCTTGTGATTGATTTAATTGTGTGGTAAAGCTAAGTTTGTATTGTGGGGAATAAATAGAGTAGAGAGAGATTCGAGACTTCAAGGAAATGCCTTTTGAATGCTGTGGGGAATGAGCACCTTTAAGAATGCACCTTATAGCTATCCCATATCTTAGTTGGAAAAAGTGGTTTGAAAGAGGTTTTGATATGAATGCCCTTCCTTGATTGGTTCTTTTTTTTTATGTGCCTTAGCCTTTCTTTTCTTTCTTTTGTTATGCAATTCAAAGTGCAAAAAATCCAAAAAAAAATTAAAAAAGGAAAAAACGTGCAAAAAGATAAAAAATATTAAAAGAAAATTAGGAAAAAAGATTGAAAAAGCCACAGGCACCAAAAGCTCATTGAATAAGTGCTTAATTGACACAATGTCAACTTAGCACAAGTTTGTTTTATTGTTCTTTGATGTTGCATGAATAAGGCTCTTTACATCATTTTATGAGTCATTGTGTTTGTACATTCCTTTTCTCCATATCTTTGAGGCTATGTGTATGTTGAGGAGGCCATGTAAGTTGTAGGGGCACGAAGTATCAACATCCTTTGTGTGTGCATTAGACTCCTGAGCTTGTGCTATTTAAAGCTACTTAGAAATCTCTGGCAAGGTGTATGACCCCTTGTGAGTAAAGGGAGGATTCAAAGAGGCTTAGAGATCCCTTTATGAAAAGAACGACCCCTTCATACTCCTTCAGTTCACCAAGATAGCAAGTTAATGCTTGTAGGCAACTCCCTTAAGCTTTTTAGAGATAAACTTAGGTTTGGGCTTGCTTGGGGACAAGCAAGGAGAAAGTTTGGGGCTGTTGATGTATTGGTTTTGTGTATGGTCTTGCATTTATTTTTATATCTATTTAGAGGTGTTTTTGAGCTTATTAGATGGCCTTAGTATGTTATTTATACTATAATTGTGCATACAAGGATACAAGTGTTAATACTTGAGTTTATAGGAAAAATGATACAGAAAGTGCTAATTTCTTGTGCTTTTAGGCAGGATTTGGAACAATTCTTGGAGCTTGCAATGATGAAAATGTGATGATGATGCCAAGCCAAAGGTGTTTTAGGTGAGAAGAAAGCAAAAAGATTGCTTTAGAAGCTCTCGGACGGAGAACGAAGTAACCGGGCAAAACCCAGCGAAACTGGAGCCAAATTCAGAGCTTGTAACCAAAGAGGACATGGAACAAGTTTGGATATGTTTATAGGGTGAAAAATATGAAAAAAAATGGCTTGAGAGTTCCTCGAAAACAATACGAAGCCATTGAAAAAATTGTGCACGAATTGGAGCCAAAATGAGCAAGTTATCAGCAAAAATGCTGAAAGCCTGTTACACCCTTGCCCAGGGTTGGCCGACTGGCCCTATTTCTAACCTAGGTCAGAATTTTCAACAAATTTGGTCGGACTCACTTGATTTTAGGCCGGGAGACCGACTCGATGACCAACTTTTGCAACAAAATGGCCTATTTAAGCCCATTTTGAGCCTATTTTGGATATCTGTCATCCCTATCTTCTGTACCCATTACACCAAACCCTAATTCCATCACTCACCTACCTCACACATACAATCCGCATTAATTTCATCCATAAACAAGCTTGGATTTGAAGATCAAACAAGGATTTGTATGGTTTAGAGTAAGATTTATAAACAGCAAGCCAGAATAATGAGGGAGCTCTACATTCTTATCTTTATTCTTGTCTATACTGTGCTAGATTAGCTCTAGATTAGGGATGATTGATATTTCTGTAATGGGTTAAGGATCTAAATACATGTTTTGAGATATTGATGGTCGTATATACATGCTTTGTTCTTACATTTCTATGGTTTATAATTGAACATGTCAAGGTGTTTGATAAAATGCCTTTATGAGTTTACATGTGTAATTTGTGCTTAGATGCTAATAGTAGTGGCCTCATCTTAGCCTTAATCCATGATAATGGCATGAGCCCTACTTGCAACTATATTTGTGTTGATTAATTGTGTTTTTCATGCCTTTAATATGATAGGTAATCACCTCTAGCAGGAAACATGGCTAAAAGGGTACCACTATCACTTGATTGGCCTAAGGGACTTAATCTCTAGTTTGAAGCATAACTAAAAGGTTAGAATCCATATTAGAACATTAATCAACACCCAAGGGATTTTGAACTAGGTCTAAAAGCCATAGATAGCTAGGACAAACCTATACTTCTAATTGGGCCTAGTTAGGGATAGGATTGCACCAATAGTTAGATGTGGTAAGTCTAGCAAACCCCCCATTAGAGTAATCGAACCATCAATAGCCTCGAAACAAGGTTAAAAACCCAAATCCATTCCAAAGAAGTAATCACCCCTAAGTTCTCTTAAACCCTTGTCGATCCTCATTTTCATAGCTTGTTTATACAACCATTACCATTAGTTAGGTTTATTTCCCTTAGTTTAGGTTTAAATTAGAGCTCTAATCAATCCAAAAACCCTAGAAAGAGTAGGAAAGACCACACGTAGCTAGTGTAGGGCACACTTTCACTTAGAGCCATATACATAAATACCCTCCCTATGGACACGATCTCGCACTCGTACATGCTATTCTACCGTGACCAATGCACTTATGGGTAACACTTTTAAAGGTTTATGACCAGAAACCAAATCATCAAAAAATGCTTAAGCAAATGCCAACTCTTCAAGTATTTTTCAACTCATTTGTTCACACAAAAACCACACTCTTCTTGAAACTTGGGTAGTAACAGAAATGGAGCTCACCCTAACTCCTACCTTGTTCAAGCGAATGGAAATAAAGGTGTTAATACCCTTCCTTCAAATGGTTTCCATAGCCACTAATTTGCAGTAGCAAATAATGCTTGTAGGAATGATGAAACTCATGCCTTGGCTCATCTAACAACATGGGTAGAAATGCAAGTTATAGGATTAATGCTTGGTAAAGCTACAATGGTGGTCATAACTGTTATGGCGATTTCCAGCAACATAATCAAATTGATGATTTGTAAAATGTTTGGAGAAGAAATGGCCCCCCTCCTAATGCTTAGAGATGACTACTTAAGGCAAGGTATGTGCCTAATCTAAACACTCTAACTCCCAGTTGAGTAGTATATTTGCTGAATTTTGTATTAATGACAAGCAACTTGATAAGCACAATGCCATTTATCTGGATGGGAAAAGAGATATTAAGGATCCACCTTTGGACCTCTATGATAAAGGAGAAGCATATTGGAAGCATTGTCTTGTTGGATAATTCTTGGGTGCCCCGCCACCCTTTTTTCTAATTAGAAATATGGTTGATTTTGCATGGAGGCAATTTGGTAGAGTTGAAATCAAAACTAAAGGCCAAGGGCTTTTTATTTTCAAATTTGAGAATGAAGAATATTGCCAAAAAGTTATTGAGCAATTGTGGCATGTCAACCATAGGCCACTCTTGCTTAGGAAGTGGGAACCAAATCTCCAATTTGTTAACTTGAAATGTGACAAAGTTCCTATCTGGGTCAAACTTAGAGATGTGCCTCTTAGTCTTTGGTCTGGGAGAGGACTTGGATATGTTACTTTATTCATTGGAACACCAATGCAAATGGACTCCCTTACAGAGTCAAGAAGCAACCTTGAGTTTGCTCATGTATGTGTTGAAGTGAACCTAGATGAGGAGTTACTGGAAGTTATTTTTCCTAAACTTAGAGATGGAACATGAGCCAAAGTGGAAGTTGAATATGTGTGGCGCCCATCCAAATGCTCCAAATGTAAGATGGTTGGACACCTTGTTGATAAATGCCCTTTAAATGAAGCAACTCAAGACACTCTCCCTAGAAATGTACAAGCGGTACCATTGCCAATGAAGCAAGATGAATGGACCATTGTTTGGAAGAAGTAATCAACAAATAAGGTCAACCTTGGCCAAGTGAAGGAAGGTAGAAGCCAGCGTAGCTTTTTTAACTCTCCTAGGAAATATTGGAATACACACTCTCATGCTCATAATGCCACTTGGCCTCACTCCTTGAGAGAAACTCCACTCCCTTAAAGTTACGCAATCCTACAATGCAAACAAGCAATTATTTTGAAACACTTCATGTTGAAGAGCCTGAAGGTGACATGTTGTCACCCTAAAGATCCTCGACTAGAAATATGACAAAGGCAAATGATGATCCTAGCATGCGAACCCTCACTTATCCCCAAAATGATGAATAATCTTGGCATTGTTTGTGCTTTCCTTGTATCTTTTTTTCATTGGTTCCGTAGTTTGCATTTGCTGGTTGTTAATTTTGGTTGTTTTTTCCTTTTCTGTTTGTCTTTGCCCTTAGCCCTTGGTTAGTTTTAATATTTATTGTGGGATTTAGGGCATTAGATTGCTCTTGTTCTTTCACTTCTTCTGGCTACCCTTTATTCCTTGACTCATTGGCCTTTTTTTAGTAGGGTGAGGGGTTTGCTCTTGTTTGTACTTTTTTTGCATTTTAATAAATTCTCACTTAATCAGTAAAAATGAAGGGAGGAAACTATGTATAATGAAGCATCTACTTCAAAGCTTATGAACTTGGCTCCCAAGATTTGCTTGAAGACTTGGAGCAACACAAGACAGATTAACATCCAAAACCAATTGGGAATAGCTCTCGGCCTCATTCCTCAAAGCAAGGTGCACCCTCTAACCATTCTTGTTCTATATCCCATAAGAATCATTTTGTCATTCTCGGTGACAATGTTATTTTAGAGGATGAAGAAGTCCACTTTAGGTCTCAACAAACTCATGACAAGAATCCCTTAGAGCTCAAAGCTCTACCCCCTTCCCTCTCTCCCTCCCTCCCTCCCTCACCATTATCTCTATGATCTTTTACGCATGGAATATTAAGTGCTTTAATTCCCCAAGCTAGCACAAGGATGTTAAGCTTTTGATTAACAAATACCACTTGCATATTTTTTGCATCTTGAAATCTAAAGTGGTGAATAAAGATAGCATTCATGCTATTGGCTTGACTTTTGGCAATATGGGTTTTGTTAACTGATGTGTTGTGTTTTGGGGTGTGTTTGCATTGATAATTGCCTATGTTTTAGAGGCATCTTGAGCTTTAAAAGATGCATTAATATAGTACATATACAAGAGTTATGCTTAAGCACAAGTAGATGTACATAGTTGAGTTTCTAAGTCAAATGTAATACTAAATGCTTAACTTTATGCCTTAGGTGAGCTATAGGGTTAAAATAGAGCTTGAACGAGGATAAATGATGAAGATAAAAGAGGTACGAGTCGTGCGATGGAGGCTAAGAATAAGAAATAGAAAATAGAAGGTCAACTGGAGGAGTCGGTCAACCTAGAAAATTGCTGGTCCACTAGCTAGGTCAACCGGCCACTCCAGAGAGGAACCTATTTTCAGCCAGTCAACTACCCTAAGGAGCCAGTCGATCGGCCAATCCGCAGTACACAGTAGATGTTATAAAAGCTCGATTTCACAGCTTTTAAAGGGAGATTAGACTTAGACCCATTACACAGACACAAAACCCTAGCTATACCACCTCTAATACACACACAATCACACACTTTTCACCTAGATTCAAGCTTACTTGGAGGATTCAAACACTTAGATTGAAAGCTACTCAAAGACTTTGCACAAGAATTACGAGGATGGAAGGGAAGTCTTTTATTCTCTTTTTCATCCTCTTTTATATTATGTTTGAATAGATTTGTTTAGGGTGATGATACTTGTGTAATGGGTTCATTCTATTCTTCAATATTATGGGATTTAAAAGCTTAATATATATATATATATATATATATATGCTATGTTCTTCTTGTTTCATTGGCTAGTGTTGAATACAAGTCTAGGTGTTTGAGAATATGCCTATGAGAGTTGCATATGTATAAATTGAAGTCTATTTGCTACTAAACACCTCTAATCCATTCTATAATCATGTCTATGTGTTTATGTATGGATCTTACAAAGTGGGTAATGCTTATATTTATGTCTATGTGTGTTTTTGCATGTCTAGTAGTAAATATAACCTCAACATTGCATACATGTTCGCTTAGAAGTGCTTTTAATGGTGTAACTCGACCATCACGATGTTTCATAGTCGAATAGGCCCTTTTATTTGCGAATATCTTGGTCTAAAACATGTATGATTGCTCTAATAGGTCAAATCCCACTACAGTGACCCTACAGTCACGAGGTATAATTTAAGGCTAGTCTAAATCGAGTCTCCTTTGGCTTTAAATTCGGCCAATAGATTTCTGGGTAGTTTTTTTTTTTTTTGCGAGGTAAGTGAGTAGTTTTGTAGTCATGTGTGAATTTGTACAAGGGTCAAAACATTTACAAAAAGAGGGCTATCCTAAATGAGAATTTCTTCAATCCCCCACAATTGACAAATTTTCCCATTAATGCAAGAGGAAGTGAAATGTTTTCCAACAATATGTTGAAGTCTAACATGGTTATAGATGGATGAGAACACTTGTTCTTCTGTCTTGAAACTTTTATGAAGTTCACAGTTGTTCCTTTCATTCCAAACATAATAAATTGTAGCTTCAAGAAGGTGCTTTAAGATGGTAGCTTTAAGGTTCCTTTCAAGAGCTTAAGGTGTGATATAAGCAAAGATCTTCTCCCAATCAATCAATGAGTCTTGAATCATGGTAAGATGAAGACCTTTGCATCAAACTCTTCTAGTGAAACAACAATTGAAGAAAAGATGATCTCTAGTTTCATACCCAATGTTACAAAAGATACAAGTGGGATTGATCTCCTTGCCCGAATATAACAATCTGAATTTTGTTCTAAGATGATCTTGGATAGCAAGCCAAATTATGAATGCGTGCCATGGATTGTGCCCTTTGAACCATACAATGCTATGCCAATCCACTTTATTCTTCCTCATTCAAACATTTTCCCAAGTGTGAAAGAATGTGAAATCACCATTTGGAGGTCCCAAGTGAATGAATCCAGATGATGAATCCTTTGAAGCTTGATGCCCAAAGTATGGGAGAAGATCATGAAGAACGTAATTTGAGAAATAAGATTCCCCCAGGCACTCCTTCCACTCTTTCAACTTGATTCTTTTCCTTTCCTTATCTCTCTTTCACTTGATGTACTAGGAACTTTTCTTTATTTTGTTTTTTTCTAGCCCTCCAAGTTTTGTTTTTGCTGTCTCATGATTTATCTCTAGCTTGAGGGCTTTGGGATCGTACTTTGTACTTATTTGCATTTTAATGAAATCTTACTTAATCCACAAAAAAAGGACGCTATCAAAGAATTCTCCAACAACTTTGGCATGTTAACAATCGGCCACTTCTCCTAAGGAAATGGAGGTTGAACCTTGAATTTGTAAATTTGAGTTATAAGAAAGTTCCTAAATGGGTAAAACTTAGAGATGTTTCAATGTCACTTTGGTCAAAGAGGGGTCTCGAGTATGTTGCCTCTATTTTTGGAACACCACTCAAAATGGATGCCATGATTGAAACAAGAAGGAATCTTGAATATGCAAGGCTTTTCATTGAAGTGGACCTTGATGAGAAGCTCCCAAATGTAATATATCCCAAGCTAAGAGATGGCTCAAAAACAAAGGTTGAGATAGAATATGCTTGGAAGCCATTGAAATACTCCCATTGAATATGGTTGGGCATATTGAGGATAATTTCCCTTTGATACCAAGGCCTCAATCTCAAGTCGAAGCATAAAATCAACAACCAAGATGACCTCAAGAAGTAATGCACAAAACTCCTACAAGCCTCGGGTTCACCAAGAATGGAAGCCAATTGGAAAGAGAAACATTGCAAGAAGAAAAGAGAAGACAAATGCTAATACTCAAGTAACATCAACCTTATTGCCCACATGCTCTCGACCACCCATTCCAAGGCAAGGTAATTCCTCAAAACCTTCTACTCCCATGGCATAAAAAAGTAACTCTAATATTCTTGATGGGACTATTGAGTTAGAAGAAGGAAAATTGGTTGCTATTGAGAAGATTAACGCTCAAAACAATGAGGCTTCTTTGCAAAATCATCATCGTACAATTGATTTGGAGCTTTTAGCTCCAAAACTCCATTTTTCTCAATGAATTTTCACTCTTGAAACATTTGGGGATTCAATTCCCCAAACAATCATAAAGAAGTTAAACTTTTGATGAATAAACATCATTTGGACATTTTGTGCCTTTTGGAAACAAAAGTGGTAAACATGGAAAGTATCATTGCTATTGGCTCTTCTTTCAACAAATGGGTTTTAAGAATTATGTGGATGATAATACAAAGGGTAGACTTTGGCTCTTTTGGAAGAAAGATATTGATGTCAAAGTGATTGACTTTTTTGATCAAGGCATGCTTTGTTACTTCAAACACTTCAATCACTCTTTCTTTGTGACCTTTATCTATGGGAGAAATAATGCAAATAAAAGGAGCAAGCTTTGGAACAAGCTTCATCTTTGGAGTAATTGGTGTGATGATGGATGTTTTTGCTTAATTGGTGATTTCAATGAGGTACTTCATGAGGGGGATAAATCAAACACTTCTTCCATTCCTAGAAGTGCTTGGAATTTCAAAAGGTGTATGGCAAAATCAAATCTTCATGACATTAAAGCATTGGGGCTGTATTACACTTGGTCTAACCATAGTTCTAGCTCTCATTGGATTGCAAGTAAGCTTGATAGAGTCTTGGGGAATGGATGTTGGATGAATAATATGAATGATGCTCTCTTATTGCTTGGCACACTGGGGATTTTCGACCATTACCCACTCATCTTGTTCTCTAAAATGGTATGGAATTCCTCTCCCAAGACTTTTAAATTCTATAATATTTGGTCTACTCCCCATGATTTTTTGATTGTTGTTCAAAATCATTGGAGTACATGAGTCTTCGCCACTTCAATGTATGTTCTCTTCCAAAAGGAAAGAATCCTCAATAGGGCACTTAAGGACCTTGAGATGAAGTATTTTGGCAATTTTCCACACAACATTGGGGAGCTTAGGAAAAATCTTGAGGATGTCCAAATTGCTATTCTCAATGGAGATCATGGAACAAATTTGATTGAGGATGAGAATGCTCTCATTGTACATATTGAAGAGCTTGAGGCCACACACAAAATTCAAT
Source organism: Cordia subcordata (assembly GCA_028554755.1). Classification (NCBI taxonomy): domain Eukaryota; kingdom Viridiplantae; phylum Streptophyta; class Magnoliopsida; order Boraginales; family Cordiaceae; genus Cordia; species Cordia subcordata. Next base: position 15,281,246 of record JAPTOF010000013.1, read on the forward strand.
GGCTTAAAGAAGGTGATTCAAACACAAAATTCTTTCATAATGTAATCAAGGGGAGAAAAGTAAAAATTTCTATCTGGGCTCTTACAAACAATGAAGTGGTTATTCTTACAAAAGATTTTGAGGTGAAGAATGAATTCGTTGATCATTTTAAAAGGCTGCTTGGTACTCCTTCAAATACTTGTGCAAGTGTCGACTTGATTAAAGGCATTACGTAAAAGAAAATTGAAAATGACTCCATTCATGCACTCATGGCCCCAATCACTCATGAGGAAATAAAAAAAACTCTTTTCTTTCTCAACCACAATAAAAGCTCAGGCCCAAATGGCTATACTTCGTATTTCTACATGGCTGCTTAGGATATTATTGGGGATGATGTCACAAAAGCTATCAAGTCTTTTTTTTTATACTTGCAAGCTCCTTAAAGAGGTAAATGCAACGTACATTGCTCTTGTGCCTAAAATCCAAAATCCTTCTTGGGTTAAGAATTATAGACCTCTACAAATGCATCTATAAAATTCTTTCAAATAGAATGAAGAATTGTTTGGAGCAAATAATATCTTAGAATTAATCCGTTTTTGTGAAGAATAGCCTTATGAATGAGAATATCCTTATTACTTGTGAATTGATAAGGGGCTACACAAGGGCTCTTATCTCTTTAAGATGTGCCCTTAAAGTTGACATTATGAAAGCATTTGACATACTCAATTGGGATTTTATTGAATCAGCCCTCATTGCATTTGGTTTTCCCCAGAGATTTATGGATTGGATTATGGTGTGTATCTCTACTCCAAGATTTTCTATTTCTATCAATGGTGGTTTGGAAGGTTCCTTTAAAGGGGCAAATGGCATTAGACAAGGTGACCCCCTCTCATCTTATCTCTTTGTTATCTCCATGGAGGTTCTTTCTTGCATGTTTAACAAACTTTGCACCAACCTGAATTTTGGCATCCACTCTAAATGCAAATCTCTCAAGCTTAATCACCTTTGCTTTGTAGATGATCTCTTCATTTTGTGCAAAGGCAATCTCAAATCTATCAAATGCATTTTGGAAACCTTGGAAACTTTCCCCAACTACTCGGGTTTGAGGATTAGTAATTCAAAAAGTGATATTTTCTTTGGATGCATTACCCATGATGTGAAGACAAGCATCTTGGAAGAAGTGGAGTTTAATAAATGTAAGCTCTCTATCCATTATTTGGGTATTCCACTTGTTACTAGAAAGCTTAGAAAATATGATTTTCTCCCTCTTTTGGGGAAAATCAATGGGAAAATGGAGAATTGGGCAAATAATAGGCTTTCGTATGTGGGTAGACTTGTCCTCATTAAGTCCACCCTTATTCAAATTTGTGCATTTTGGGCTAGTGTTATACAATTTCCAAAAAGCATTGTCTCGACCATTAATCAAAGTTTAAATCTTTCCTTTGGAGAAACACAGGTCCTAAAGTTGCTTGGCAGGATATTTGCTTGCCTTTTTAGGAAGGGGGTCTTGGGGTTCGGAAGCTTGAGGAAATTAACTTCACTTTTCTTCTCAAAACCTTTTGGAGAATGTAGGCATGCAAGGACTCTCTTTGGAGCTGTTGGTTTCACAAAAATTACATTAAAAATGGTTCTATACAGACTATAAAATGCCCAAATGATGCTAGTTAGATACTTAAGGGCCTCTTGAACGTTGAGAAGAAGCTAGGAAGCACATTAAGCATATTTTGGGTCCAAAATTTTGGCTTTCACCCAAAATGTGCTAAGTTGAAGTTGAATCACTTTTGCTTTGCCGATGATCTCTTTATATTTTGTAAGGGAAATGTTTGTTCCATTGAATGCATCATGGAGGTTTTGAATACCTTTTACTCACTTTCGGGTCTTAAGGTGAATAATGCCAAGAGTGATATCTTTTCTGGAGGTATTTCTCATGAGAAAAAACTTGCTATTCTTAACAAAGTGGATTTCAAGAAGGTTAACCTTCCTATTAGATACTTGGGTGTTCCACTTGTGTCTAGGAAGCTTAGAAAGGCTGATTGCTTTCCACTTTTGGAGAAAATCACTAGAAGACATGAGAATTGGACCATACAATGGCTCTCCTATGCGGGTAGATTAATTCTTATAAAATTTACTCTTTTGCAAATTTGTTCTTGTTAGGCTGGTGCATTACTCCTACCTAAGGGTATCATTGCAACAATTGAATCCAAATTTTGTGCCTTTCTTTGGAGGAATATGAGGGCTAAAATTGCTTGGAAAGACATTTGTGTACCTCTTGATGAAGGTGGTTTAAGTATCCAGAAAATTGAAGACATTAATAGAACTTTCCTTCTCAAAACCTTTTGGAGAATATATGCTTCTAAAGACTCTCTTTGGAATAATTGGATGCATGGGAATTACATCAAGGATGGATCCATTTGGACATTAACTTTCTCAAAGGATGCTAGTTAGATCCTTAAAATCCTACTCAAATGTTGTGACATTGCAAGGCCTCACATAACCTATATTTTTGTCAATGGGAAGTAAACACTCTTTTGGCATGACAAATGGCACACGAAGGGTATTCTTGGCAACCAATGGAGTAATACTTTCAACAATCCTCCCTTATTTGCAAAGTTTGTGATATTTATTTACATGGCACTTGGTCTTGGCCTATCCACCTCTTGCATATTGATACCCCTAGTTGCCAACTTATGAAGGAAATTCTGAATTCTTTCGCTTGGGACCTTTCCCCAAATGGTGAATTCACTTTCTTGCATACTTGGAAGAATATTAGAATGAAGAAGAACAAAATTGATTGGCATAGCATTATGTGGTTCAAAAGGCACACCCCATGGGATGTATTCATAACTTGACTTGCTGTCCAGGACCATCTTAGCACAAAATTTAGATTGCTATGTTGGGGCAATAAGATCAATCCTACTTGTGTCTTTTGCAACATTGGGTGGGAAAATAAAGATCATATTTTCTTCAATTGTTGTTTCACTAGAAGAATTTGGCTCAAAGGTCTTCATCTTACCTTGATTCAAGACTCATTGATTGATTGGGAGGAGATTCTTGCTTATATCACATCTCAAGCTCTTGAAAGAAATCTTAAAGCTGGATGGAAAAAGTTTCTCTCTCTAGAAACTAAATGTTCTCACCACTCTCTACATTGACCACCAACTACCACCATTGACCACCAAAATTGCTAACAATAACCACCTTCTTCTTCATCTTTCATGGGCAAAAAGAAGAGATCTAGTGGATCCAAGACAAGAAAGAGTGCAATGTTAACTTCAAAGTATGTTCTTGACAACTATGAAGAAGATGAAGATTACACTTGGAGTCTTAAATGGAACTCAAGAATGCTAGCAACACCATCAAGAATACTTTTTCTAACTCGACTGAATGTTCTTCTTCTTCTTGCATGCAAAAACTTGAGGATAACTTAGTAATCGCCAAGAGAGAGTTGATTCAGAGCCTAGTAAAGAAGGGAGCCTCTTCTTCTAAGTCTAGGGAGAGTTCTTCTTGCTCTAATCATATGACCATTAGCCATCCTTGCTCAAGTGGAACTCGAGATAATGCTTCTAATGAGTATAAAATGTATCCCCTACTTCTTCTTGCTCTCTTGGCATTAAAGCTATGAATTTCGAAGCTGTGAAACTCATGGATACCGAAGGTCAAAGCTCTAAGATAATCATTTCCAACCTTAGGCAAAATGCTACTCATATTAATCCACTTTACATGGGGAACATCATTGCTAAAACTTCATTCGAATGTAACCTTTCTTGGAGCATGAAAAAGCTTCGAATTCTGATAATAGAGATGTAAATCTCCATTCCAGTGAACCGTTGGGTAATATAACGTGCAATATGCTAAAGAACTACTTTCGGTTGAAGCTTGTAGAAGTACTTTTGCTGGAAAAAATCCGTCACTTCATCAACAATTGCCAAATAAAGTCAACCCCATTACATTGACAAACCGCTAAATAATGGATCTTTACCCGAAATGCAAACGGCTGCCCTTGCTTTACTAGCCGTGCAAGATTTTGATTTTGGTTATACCTTTGCTGACAAGGTTACTCTAAATTTGACAACTCATAAGCTTTTTTCTACCCATGGCAGTGTAATTCAACAAAAACAAGTTAGCTCATTGGATTTTTTCCCCCATACCCGTAGAGAAGCAGCATGTGCGAGCCATCAAAATATTCCCTTGCAAAGTATCTCGGCCAACTCGCTAAAATATGCTGACAAGGCAGCCATGTCATCCTTTATTTCTATCCCGCCCTTATGCCACGTCAAATACATCACTTTTAGGCCACATTTTGAGCCAAAATCATTGGGAGTCTAGAAGCATTCATTCAAAAAATACTCCTTCAACATCCCTCAACCATGAAGTACTCACTAGTCCAAGTTACCAATGCACAAGTTTACAATGATGATTTTCCACCACTTTCAAATGCTTTTATAGGCCAAAAAATTGCACCAACGGCTTCTCCTCTTGAGGCCTTGAAGCTTGTTCCTCAAACTTCTTGTGAGCAAGATGCTTGTAATCTCCAACTATCAACAAATATAGCATGGAATTTGGACAAAAATTGGAAGCAAAAATGCCTTGGTAAGCTCCAAAACTCTTGAAAACTTGATTTTTATAATTCTTTTGTTGAAAATGGATTCATTGGTGCTACTCCACCAAATGATGTATTTGAGGATGGTGATGAGAATTGGAAGAATTGTTTGGTTGGACAATTTATTAGTAACCATTCTCCCTTCTTCCTCATTCACAAAATGGTTGATTTACATTGGTAGATGTTTGGTAAAGTTGACATTAAAATTGCTGAAAATGGGTTCTCTATCTTTAAGTTTAAGAATGAGGAAAGAACAAATGTGGCATGTTAATCATCACTATCTCTTGCTTAGAAGATGGGATGCTAACGCACAATTGATAAATTTTAGTTGGGATAAAGTCCTACTTTGGGTAATGTTGCGTAATGTTCCATGCTCACTTATCATACGGTGTGGGTTAAGCTATATAGCTAGCACTTTGGGCATACCGCTACAAATGGACAAACTTACAGAGTCACACACTATTGTGGGATTCATGAGAGTTTGCACGAAATAGACCTCTTGAAAGAACTTCTGGATCACATTGTGAAGCTAAGAAATAGGGAATGGGCAAGGATTGTAGTCGAGTATGCTTGGAAGCCCCTTGTTTGCTCATCATGTAAAATTGTTGGACACTCTCTTTCCACATGCCCTCATGCAATTAATCACAATGCACTAAAGCTTGTCTCACAATAGGAGAAGAGAAAGGATGGAGATTGGAAGAGTTGTAAAACCAAAGAAGTATGGAGGAAGTCCCAAAATGTTGACCAAAAGCCTTTTGCTAGTGTTGTCCTTCCCCTAATTAGTGTCAAAGAAGATAAAGTTAAGCATAGGCCCTTGGCCTTATCTATGCAAGAGCCATTAACTTGTAATAGGTCTGCATCTCTTCAACCAAATGAGCTAGAGCTAAATGAAGAAGATGGATGTACTCAAAAAAAAAAAAAAAATCATTGAGGAAGATGGTTTGGCATTACTTAAAGTGAAGAATGAAAGGCTGCACTTTGATAATGGTGGAATTGTTATGAGACCTCAAGATATTCCTGAAAAGGTGCAAGAGAATTGTGAAAGAGAAGATGTTGAAGTCGAAATAGAATCGAGGGTCGACCGTGTCCCCCTTCCTATCCCTTTAGTTAATTGTACTTTTTGACATTTTTTCTTGTTTTTTGCTTTAAGTTTACTTTTAGCTTGCTATTTTTCCTTAAGGTTTTCACCTTACTTTGTAATTTTTCCTTTTCCCTCAAGCCGAATCTTGATTTTTATTGTTGTATTTTATCTTGAAGGGATTAAGGTTAGTCTTTGTACTCATTTTGCGATTAATCAAAAACTTAATTAATCCACAAGAAAAAGGAAATCTTAAAGCTACCATTTTGAAGCATCTTTTGGAGGCTATAATTTATTTTGTTTGGAATGAAAGGAATTGTCATGAATTCCACAAGAATATCAAGATGGAAGAGCAATTGTCCTCATCCATCTATAGCCATGATTGACTTAAATGAATTGTTGGAAAATGTTTCACTTCCTCTTGTATTAAAGAGGAAAATTTGTAAATCGTGGGGGATAGAAGAAATTCTCATTTAAGACAGCGCTTTTTTTTGTAAATGGTTTGACCCTTGTACAAATTCACACATGAATACAAAGCTACTCAGTTATCACGCAAAAAAAAAAAAAAGCCTTTCTTCAATAAAAGGCCGTTGGTTCCAAGAGAAAATAGATGGCAAACAATTCTTGAGTCTATTTGCAAGCAATTTGGAACTACACTTGTAGATGGTATTGTAACAAGAAATGTGCCTAAAGTCCTTAACCCAAGAAGGGTTTTGAACCTTAGGGACAAGTGCAATGTAAGTTGCATTCTGGGCCTAGACTTTTGTTGGGATTTATGGAGAAGAGAGTGTGTTTGATCGCCTCCGAGGTGATAAGGGCAACAAGCTTGTTCAAGCAATCATCATCAATAGTTTTGCCAATGATTTCCTTGATGACATCCATACTAGCATTAAAATGAGTTGGTGTGCCAATGAGATTTTTGAAAAAGGTGAGGAATTCAACCTTGATTCCCTTCTTTGTGGTGATAAGATTTCCTTCCGCATTATTGATTCCACAGATGGTATTCTTATTCTTCCTTTCCCAAATTAAGTTATGGAATAAGCTAGTGTTTGTATCACCATCCTTGATCCAATTAACTCTAGCTTTTTGATGGAGCATGTTCTTGTAAATTACTTCAAGACTTATCAAATTTGCACCATGAGTTCTTTTTCTTTGTTCAGAGCATCTTCATTAAGGTAAAGAGTATGGGTGTAAAGATATGAAAAACAGGCTCAAGATGGCCTTAAATGGCCCTTCTCTACTGCAAAAGTCTGTCGGTAAGTTGGGTTCCCGGCTTTTGAAACAAGTGAACCCAGCAACATTTTGGGAGCTCTCTAATTTAGGTTAGAAGCAAGGCCAGAAGGGGGGACGGAGGCAGGACCAATCGACCGGCCTTGATATCTTTATGATATCTTCGTTCTTCACCTAGTGACCTCCAAATACATTCTTCTTGATATCTTCATGCTCCAAACACCCTTGATTTTGCTTTAACATCAAATCACCATCCAATTAAGCTCTAAAAACTTGCCTATTTTTCACTTAAAATAAGAAATAAATGTATATTAATGTAGCATTTACTTTCTAAACTCAACTATGGACATTTGAAGCCTATTATGCATAAGTATGATGTACATACTATACTAAGGCCATCTAATAAGTGCAAAACAACTCAAAAGCATAAGAATAATGCAATGGAAACACATACAAAACCAAGACACTCCACATACAGTTAACCCTAGCTCACCTACCTCATACACACACTCTCACACACTCGCCCACTTAGATTCAAGCTACTTAGAAGAATTTTGACAACTTTGGAGTAAGGATTTGCTCAAGGATTGTACCAAATTTGCAAGGATGAAAGGGAAGCATCCTAATCTCCTTTTCATCCTCTTTTCTATTATGCTTGAGTAGACTTATTTTAGGGTGATTTAATTTGTGATATGGATTGATTGCATACTCTTATATTATGGGATTTGATGGCTTAATATATATATATATATATATATATATATATATATACATTGTTCAATGACTGTTATTCAATCCATGCCTAGGTGTTTAATAATATGCTATATGAGTAGCCTATGTATACATTGATGTCTATTTACTACTAAACATCTCTAATCCATTATATAATCATGTCTATATGTTTATGTGTGGATTACATGAAGTGAGTAATGATGATATTCATGTCTATGTGTATGTTCGCATGCCTAGTAGTGAAAATGACCTCAATAATGTATACATGTTAGATCCTCATACTTTAAATGATGTAACCTAATCATGATGATGTTTGGTTGTTGAGCATGTCTCTATATTCGCAAAAGCCATAGTATAGAACATGTATTAATGCGCTAATTAATCAAATCCCACTATAGTGATGCAAGAATGATGGTATGTAAGTTAAGGCTAGCCTAAATCAAGTCTCCTTTGGCTTTAAACCTAGCCAATAGGTTTTCGAATAGATTTAGTCAACCCTAATGGCATTAGGTCTTGACTTTAAACAGAGCCAATTGTTGAGTTACTAGGGTAGGTTCATTCTAGGTTACCTAAGAAGCTAGTTAGTCAATCCTATGGCCCTAGGTCATAAAGACCACGCTGCAACTCTAGGGAGACGTCACCTAGGAACGGACCTGCACCGAGTCCTAAGGATAAATTAGGGAACTAAGTAGTGACCTAGCTAAGGGCAATCCCCCGAGTTAAGCCATCCACCATAATCCCATATCATTTGAGTCTAGAATAACCCATAGGTGAGTGAAAGTCACCCTAGCCTATTCCAATTGTTAGTTCCCTCTAGGTTAGTTTGTTTCCTTCATCTTCCATTCCCTTTTTCCCTCTAGTATAGTTTTATTTCCCTTAGTTTGAGCTCCTATTATATCTAAAAACCCTAAAAAGATGGTTAGTTTAGGTCTTCTTTTAGGCACTTTCTGGGAAACACACATAGAATCCATTCCACGATTTGTCTCCCTGTGGTTTGACACCCATTCTTGCACACATTACACTACACCGATGCATGCGCTTACGAGCCTTTAGGCTTCTAATCACTTAGAGACGATCAACCAGGATAAGGCTATAGCGGGCAGGTCTCCTTAAGAGGGTATCTACCTAGGTCATTAGATGGTTTTTCGGACTACGCTCCTAGTACATGTGTCACGCATTAGATAGGGAATCACACTATCATATATAAAAGACAAGATACTCACAGCTTCCAAGTGACCATTGCTTTTAATCTTGAGAATGTGTGGGTGAACTGATAAGGCTAGGTTACAGCACCTTAATGTACCACAAGGAGAGGTCTTGTGTGATAAGATTATCTCATTCATACATTTGGTGTTGCATGTTGATTAGTTAGGACATACATAAGCAATAGCAGAGTCTATGTGCCCTCTTGGATTTGTCCATTTGATCACCAGAAATCTAGTACTAGTGATATTACCCTTCAAGGGTATATCAATCATTTGGCTTATGGGTCGTAGCCTAGATCAAGAGATCCATGACCAGTGGATGATCATGATATCTCTCTAGATTTGCAAGCTCTAAAGACCCGCAAGCACACGAACCACAAGGAGGCTATTTTGTGGAATGGATTCTATGTGTATGTGTCCTAGAAAGTGCCTAAAAGAAAACCTAAACTAACCATTTTTTTGGGTTTTTGGATTTACAGTAGCTCAAACTAAAGGAAATAAAATTACATTATAGGAATGGAAAGCAAGGAAACAAACTACCTAGAGGGAACTAACAAATGGAATGGGTTAAGTTGACTTTCGCTTGCTAATGGGTGATTCTAAACTCAAATGCTATGGGATTACGGGGGATAGTTTAATTATCGGTTGCTCTTAACTAGGTTGCTAACTAGTGTCCTAATTTCTTCCTAGAACTTATTACGAGTCCATCCCTAAGCGCCGCCTTCTAAAGCCACAACGTGGTTCTTATGACCTAGGGCCTTAGGAGTGACTAACTAGCTTCCTAAATGATCTAGGATGAACCTACCCTAGTACCTAAATCATTGGCTAGGTTTAAAGCCAAAACTTAGTTTCTCTAGGGTTGACTAAACCTATCTGGAAACCCACTGGCCGGGTTTAAAGCTAAGGGAGACTCGATCTAGGCTAGCCCTAAATTATAAGGCGTCATTCTAGGATCACTATAGCGAAATTTGGCCAATATGTGCAATCATACATGTTCTAAGCTAAGGTGTTCATGAATATAGAGACCTATTCAACTACCAAACATTGTCATGCCCATATTACACTAGTCAAAGCAATCAGGAACCAACATGTATGTAATATTGAGGTTATATTTACTACTAGGCATGTAAACTTACACATAGACATGGATGTAAGTATTACGTACTTTATTCAATCCATACACAAACACATAGACATGATTATAGAATGGATTAGAAGTGTTTAGTTGCAAATAAACATCAATTTATACACATGCTACTCACATAGGCATATTATCAAACACCTAGACATGTATTGAATAATAGCCATTGAAACAAGAAAAACATAGTGTGTATACATTAAGCCATCAATTCCCATAACATAAGAGTGCAAAATCAACCCATTACACAATTCAAATCACCCTAAACAAGTCTACTCAAACATAATATAAAATAGGAAAATAGGAAACTCTCCTTCCATCCTAGCTATTCTTGTACAAAATCCTTGAGCAAAACTCCAATCCAAGTGTTTGAAACCCACTAAATAGCTTGAATCCAAGTGGGAAAGTGTGTGAAAGAATGTATGTGAGGTGGGTGAGCTAAGGTTTTGTGTGTGCATGTAAAGTGGGTGTGAACGTGCGTGTGAATGGATGATAAATTACAGCAAAAATCGGGCCCTATTTATATCCATTTGTGTACTGCTGGTTGACTTAGCCGGTTGATCGGATCTAGGAGGTAGTCGATCGGTTCTACTGGGGTGCTCTCTACAGTTACCAATCAACCTAACCGGTCAACCAGTTCTGGGAGGCGGCAATCGGCAAAACTCATTTTTCTCTATGGTGACCGGTCGACCAAGCCGATTGACCACTATTGCCTCTAGGTTGACCGATTGCTCCCAAAGCCTTCAATCTTTTTCTTTCTTTGCTTTCGACCTCATCTCCATAACCCATTACACCTTTTATCTTCATCATATATCATCTTGCAAGCTTGGCATCATCCCAAGACTCACCTAAATCATCAAAAATGAGCAATTAGTGTAGTGTTTATCTATCAAACTCAATGATGTACAATTATCTTTGCTTAAGCATATGTTTAGCATAAGTACTACACCAATGCCGCTACATAAGTGCATATTGCCTCAAAAACATAGGAAAAATACAATGAAACACGCACAAAATCAAGACACATCAACACCCCCAAACCATCTTCTTGCTTGTCCCCAAGCAAGCCCCTAAACCTAAGTTTATTCCAAAGTTGATAAAAAAAGGGTTGTCTAAAGGGTTGACTTACTATCAAGGTAAACCTAAGGAGCATGAGGGGGTAATTGCTATTATGGATGGGTCCCCAAGCCTTTTTGGATCCTCCCCTTACTCATTAAGGTTCTCGCACCTCGTGGAAAATTTCCAAGTAGCTAAACTATCACAAGCTTAAGAGTCTAACGCTCGCACATGGGTTGTTGATATTTCGTGCCTCCTTAACTAATATGACCTCCCTAACATGTACACAGCCTTAAGATAAGAAGAGAAAGAATGTACAAACATAATGGCCTGCAAAATGGTGTAAGAGCCTTATTCACATTACATCAATACAAAATGAAATGACAAACTTGTGCTAAGTCAACATTGTGTCACTCAAGCTCATTGAACTTTTTGGTGCTTTTGGCTTTTTCTCTTCTTTCTGTTTTCCTTTTTTTTTTTTGATTTTTCAACTTTTTTCTCATCCTTTTGCATCCTTTTTGCCTTTTTCAATTTTATTTGGATTTTTCATGGTTTTGCATCACATAACAAAAAGAAAAGTAAAAGAAAGGCTAAGACACGTCAAAAAGAACCAATCAAGGAAGGGGCACTCATATCAATAACCCTTTTCAACCACTCTTTCCAACCAAGAAAAAGGGTAGCTACAAGGTGCATTCTTGAAGGCATTCACTCCCCATAACTTTCAAGGGCATCCCCACCAAGACTCGGATCTCCCTATACTCCATTCACTCCTCACAATGGAAGCTTATATCATCAATCAGTTGAGTCAATCACAAGAGCTAACACTCCCATCAACCAAGAGATAAATGACTACATGCATCAAAAATAAAATAAAATAAAATAAAATAAATTTATCATTTTTAAGCCAATAATGTAATATACCCTAATGAAGTGTAAAAACAATAAGAATTTTAACCATTTTTAAGCCAATAATGCAATCTACCCTAGTGAAGCATAAAAACAATAAGATCCAAACTCACACATCCCTAATCCTAAACTTTGCTTGTCTTCAAGCAAATAGAACAAAGGCATGCAACAGGCAAATAGGTAATATAAAGCAAGTATGCGTGGTGGGGAAGGAGTAGATAAATGGAGAACAAGTGGAGAAAGGATAGATACAACCTTGCATTCTTGAAGCTCTTCATGCCAATTATCGACATTTCAACTACTAACCCTGTAACTCAATCAAACCACAAACACTCACAAAAAACAAGGTTAATAGCATTGCCATGGAAGCTTGCATTGGCATGTGCAAATAATAAGACAAGATGTATCCTATCAAAAAAGAGATCGAGGATCAAAACTTGTGTAGGTGAAAAAAACAATTAAAAAGAAAAATGAAACAAGAAATGAAAGTACAAAAATTAACCAAGGTTGCCTCCTAGTAGTGCTAACCACGACACTGTCAGCAAGGTGATCATCAACTCATCACTAAATGTCTAAGGTGCCTTCTATTAGTGCTTGATTTAATACCTCCAATCGAGCATTAATATTAGGGCCAATGATACTTGTAGTCGTTGAGCACCGATCGGCATACAAACCTATCAAGGCACAACTCAGAAGAAAAAAGATTATGTGGTATAAGATAAATCAGATCATGCACATCACAATCCTTTTCAAACACACATGAAAAAGGGACAAATGGAAGACTCGACACATCAAATATAGAAGGAGAATTCTCTAAGTTGTTATAGGTCATGGAAAAATCTAAAGCTTTACGTCCCTTGTTCTTCTCCAATCCTAACCTAGCAAGCTCTGTCTCTGCTACTAACCATCCTATAATCTTCTTTTGATAATCAAGGGCTGCTACACCTTATGCCTATGGGGTTAATGAAGTTTCCAAAGCATAAAGAATGGGAAGAGTGTGAATAAACCCTGCATGAACATGCTCCAAGTGGGATGGCATAAAAATGTGCTCAATCAATTGACTCAATGAATGGAAGAAGAGGAGAATCATTTAATGGAACGGGATTGGAAGAGATGGAGTCAACAGGAGATCAAGTTGAAATGACCGTGAAAGAGGAAAAATTGGAAGTAAGGATTATAGGCTCACTCTCACTAAGGGACGGCTTGTGTTCTTCCAAGAAACAATTCACCTCATCAAGTAGTTCCTTAGCAGAGAGTTTAGAAAGAGGTTCTAATGATGATTCATCAAAGATGCCTAAGGACCCATATATCATAATTTCAAGTTCTTCAATCTCTTTCCTAAGAGTCATCACAGATTGGTCATTTACTTCAACACTAGAATCTACAACTTCAATAGACTCATTGGGCCTAGAATCAAAGATAGGCATGATGCTCTCTTCAAAGGGTATCTCCAAATCCACTCTAGCAAATATCTCGTCAAATACTTCAATTAATTTATCGTTAGGGGATATTTTCTCACATCCACATTCATCAATACAAGATTCCATCACATGCACCTAAAGACCTCTATTTTTATCTCCACTTTCATGATCGATCCCATGTGTGCAATCATAATGGTCCATGCCTTTCACATCAAGATTGAAAGAATTAACCTCAAAGGATTCGTCAAACTTATGATCATCACCTTTAGAAGTAAAGGCTATACATCCTCGCTCAAGGCCAGCTAGGGTGTTCCTAAACTTTCCTAATTCATCATTCTCGATCACGGTCTCCTCATCATGGCCCTCAACATATGGGTCTATCACCTTTATCATAAAGCATTCTTCCTCCTCATCATCACAATCATCACCACAACCTACACTAGCTTTATTTACCGCCTTTGCCATTTTCATGGTGGACCTCAAATTTCTGAACTTTATCTCTGGTAACCCCGATTTACAATGAATAATTGCATCCACTGTGGTAAAGAAGGGGCGACCTAGGAGGACGGGAGTGGAATGCTTAGAGTCGTGATCGAAATCCATATCAAGCACTATGAAATCTATAGGATACACAAACTCTCCTATTTGATCCATGATGTCTTCTAATACACCCCTAGGTTAATGCTCGGATCTATCAGCTCGGTAAAGAGTAACGTGTGTAAAAGTCAACTTACCTAGACCAAGCTGCTGATAGTCAGAATAAGGAATAAGGTTCACACTAGACCCTACAAGGAATGGTGAAAGCTCTAGGGTTACTCAACTTGGTTGGATGGCCTAATGTACAAATGCTACTCACCTTTTCCATGAACTTCACCTTCTTCGGCATCGTCGATGTTCTATGCTTTCTTGTGCAAAGGTCTTTGACGAACTTATAATAGAAAGGAATGGAAAAAAACTGCATCTATCAAGGGAAGATTAACTTTAAGATCTTTGAGATGCTCTAAGACCTTGAAAACCCTAGTATTCTCACTCGATGATGGATTCTCTAAAGCAGACTGGAATGGAACTCTAGAAGCAACATCTCTAGACTCATGAGACTTAACAATGGGCTATTTTCCCTCCCTATATGGGCAAGAACTATTCTCTCCATGGTCTCTAGTGTGCTTTACTCTTTCAGTAGGAATTTTTCTATGATCTCTCTTAATAGGGTGACGAATGGGCTTTCTAGACTCAGAGAGACCACTGGGTGTAGGCACTGCATATTCGATTCCTATCCTATTATCCATTATCCTACTGCTCCTAAGAGTGGTGATGGCCCTAGCCTAAACATATGGGGATAGGGCAAAGGAGGAATAGGATTGGACTCTAGGATTCACCTTTGGCAATGAAAGCAATTTCCTAGGGTTTCTAGTGTGCATCTAACTAGTAAGCTGCCCTAATTGTGCCTCTATCCTAGCCATTTACTACCTATGACTAGTTGGCTCTTGTCTATTATCCACTAACTCTTGCGGCTAGGTCTGAAACATCTGCATCAAAAGATCTAGCTTCTCATCACAATGAGGCTGAGAGATAAGTGCAAGGAATGCCTAAGGGTGAGGGACACTAGGGAGTCTAGCCTCGTTCATATTATGAAACCCTTGAGGATTAAAATGACGAGGTCTCTGCTAGAATAAGGCTTGTGGCTAGGGATGGGAAGACTCAAACTGACCTTGGCTCTAAGAAAACTTAAGATTGTCTCTCTAACCCAGATTGTATGTCTTCGAGTACGGGTTATACTCCCATGAGTAGCCCTGTGTGGCATACACTAGCTTCTGAATAAACTCAGGAAACTGCAGTACTAGAGGGCAAGTTACGGTCTTGTGAGTGGACAAAGAACACAATGCATATACTTCAACCACGAATGGGGCAAAGGACGAACCTACAGGACTAGTCCTATGACCTTGTGAAGAGAGGCTCAAAGTGATGAATTGGTCTAGCTTATGTGTTAATGCTCTAACCTTGGCAGGCAAATCGAAAGGAACTCCTACCTCATGAACACCTCTTCTATTAGCTCCCAAATAGACCTATCCATAGCGGTGTTTTGAAAAGAGTTCCTAGCCAACAAATCCATTTTAACCCATGTGTCACTCGGTCTCAAATTATAGAATCCACCATGAGTCCCTCAACCAAGCTAGATAAGGATGAAAAGGGTAAGCCGATAGATGAGAAGAAATATCAAGGTATGATTGGTAGCTCACTCCTTTTGACGGCCTCAAGGTTGGGTATCATATTTGCTATGTGCTTATGTGCTAGATTTCAATCAAATCCTAAGGAATCACGCCGAGTTGCCATTAAAAGAATTATTAGATATCTTAAAGGAACTTGTAACTTAGGTCTTTGGTATGCTAAAGGTACTTCATTTGACTTATGTGGATTTTCTAATGCAGATTTTGCTAATTATAAAGTTGATTATAAGAGTATTAGTGGGACATGTCAATTGTTTGGCCAATCTTTGATGTCTCGGTCTAGTAGGAAGCAAAATATTGTAACTATATCTATTACTGTGCCCCAATATATTGTTGCTGGAAGTTGTGTGGCCTAAATATTGTGGATGAAACAAAACTTACTTGATTATGGATTGCAATATGATCATGTGCCTATTTATTATGACAATACTAGTGCTATAAATCTTACAAAGAATCCAATTTAATACTCTAGGACTAAACGTATTGATATTAGGCATCATTTCATAAGGGATCATATGCAAAAAGGTAACGCTTGCTTAAATTCATTGATACATTGCATCAAATTGCCAACATTTTTCCAAAACCATTGGGTAAGGATTACTTTTGTAAAATTGGGAGGGAAATTGAGAAGCAAAACTGTGGCTAAATTGCATTTTTCTTTATGAATTTGCAAGACGTTAACAAAAATGATTCTTTTGAAAAGTCTTTGGATTGCAAAAATTGTGTTACAAACTTTTTTGGGTCAGCCAGTCAATATGCCGATCGCCTTACTTGGGCCTTTAGTCGATTGACCAGAAGGGGAGGCCTTTGGGTAGGCCGATCACACATGCCAGTCGACCAACCTTGTCAATCACCCAAAATAGTGACTTATTGGTTGTATGGCGAAATAATAACAATTAAAATAGTCAACGATAAAATAAAAAAATCTCCTCTTTATCACACTAATGGCGACTAGAATTAAAATAGTCAAACCACAGGGAATTAGGATTGTTATCAAGAATCAAAAGAAAAAAAGAAATAAAAATAAATTCTAAGCTAAAATTGAAAATTGAAAATAACTAAGCTAAAGACCACATGGGAGACAATTTTTGAATTAAATAAAATTAATAAGAAAATTTAACAAAATAAAATACCTAAAAGAAAATCAGAATAATCAACTGCAAAAATTGAGAGAATTAAATCTATGGAAAACACAATTCAGGGTGATAACTGGTTAAATTATCCTATTTATGTTTGTCAACTTATGGATTTTCAGTTAACCATAAGGTATTAGGCTACAAGCTTTAAATCACCTAGATTAATTAAATGAGGGTAAGATGCACCAAACCTCCCTGTGGTCTACTGTAAGTGCACAATACCCTTCTATGGATCCAAAAGTCCCACAACAACCCCTCTGGTGAGTGAAAATTCCACGAGACCCCCTTTATTGTCTATACTTTTTTAATGGTGTTAAAATAATAAAAAGACATTAAAAACCTTAAAAGATCATTTCAACCCCCAACCCAAAGAAAAAAAAAAATTAAAATGAAGTAAATTATAAAACTTTGGTTATACTCAAGGTTGAAAAACTGGGATCGTTAGTAAACCATTCTACATGGACTTCATCAATCTTTGCTCAAAATTATTATTTTAAAAAGAAAAATCTTTTTCAGGCCACTTGAAAAACTATATTAGATCATTTAAAAGGACGTTCAAATGTTGACACTCTATTTTAAGCATCTATGATGTGGGTCATTAAAAAATTAGAGCTAAAATTAATTTAGGGATTTGTATTTTGTGTAAGCTTCATGTTAGAGAGCCTGACAAAAAGAAAGAAGAAGAAGAAAAATTAAACAATGACTGGGGTAAGGTTATTGACGTCTTTTTACCATAAATTTTAACACCGTTAGAAGAACTTAGACGGCAGAAGGGGGTCCCATGGAACTTTTACTCATCGTAAGGGGTTGTTGTGGAACTTTTCCAACCATAAGGGGGTGTTGTGCACTTATGGTATAACATAGGAGGGTCTGGTGCATTTTACTCATTAAATAAAGCTGTTGAGGTATAATCTATCTCAATGGCATAAATTATCTCTCACTTAACTCTAATTAACTAATCTAACAGGTCCTAGAGAATTAATTGAGACTACAACAACATAAAATATTTCAGTGGCATAACCTATCTCAACCCTAAAACAATTAATTAAATCTAGTCCTGTTAATTAATCAATATTCGTACCCATAAGAATCTACAAAATCCCTACATGGCCAAAAGTATAAATTTTTTACTAACAAAAATTAGTTATAAGTATAATAATGATTAACTAGGAATCTAATAACAATAGAGCATAAATACAAATAATCAAATAAATCCCAAAGAATCTGTAACATGAATGAAAATAATTACTATCACCCCAAATCATGGGGATTTAGTTCATAATTAAATTCAAAGCAGAAATTGAAAAAGAACCAGGAAAAGAAAAGCCCATTGTTATTCGTATACAAATAAACTCTGAAATTCCTTGCCTTAAAATCTTTGCCAAGAGCTGCCATCAAAATCCTAAAATTAATCTCTACAATTTTACTTGGGTTGAACTCTCTGTTTGAAGAGAACGAAAAAAAAAAACTAAAAATAGGAGTGTTTTTTGAAAGAAACTTGCACATGTCCCCTCCACATGTGATGATTGTTATATATAGTAGGGTAAGCCGCTAAAAAGATGGAAAAAGAAGGTGAGTTGAGGCCCACATATGAAATGTTGATACACACTAACCACTGCAAATTATAAGGTGCATCCTCGCTAAGGTGTACCTTCACTAACATGCACCTTCACGCGCATGATAACACGCTCTTATATATATGTGAAAAAAAAAAACTGAAGAGTCGCACAAGCACCATTTTTCTTTTTTCTTTGCTTCTCTTTTTTTTTTCTCTCTGATATTGCACATCCCTGTTTTTTCTCTCTCTCTCTCGACATCTCTGTTATCTCTCTTTCAACATCTTTGTTCGCTTTCTCTCAATGATTTTACCACGATCAAGGTAGGGTTTATCATGTGTAATTTTGATTTGATATCTTTGTTGAGTCTATTATTACATGACTTTGCTGTTGAAGAAAAAATGAAAAAAAACACAAAAGAGTTGAAAAAGAAATATAGAAGAAAGCTAAGAAAATGAAACCCACGACTTTAAGAGAGCAAGGAAAAGGAAGAAAGGGTCCTGGAAGAGGTGGAGGAGATTGATGAAGATTTTTATTTTATGGGATGTTTTGAAAATTCTATAACTATTTATTTAGTAGCCTATTATTATTTGTTCAGTATTCCATAATTATTTATTCAGTAGACTATTATTGTTTATTCATTATTCTATATTTGTTTGTTCAATAGGCTATTATTGTTTGTTCAGTAGATATTATTGTTTGTTTAGTAGTCTACTAATTTTTATTGTTTGTTAAATAGGCTATTATTGTTTCTTTGATATTCTATTATTATTTGTTCAATACTCTATAATTATTTGTTCTATAATCTATTATTGTTTGTTCAGTATTCTATAACTATTTGTTCAGTAATCTATTTTTATTTGTTCAGTAGCAGTAACATATTATTATTTGTTGAGTGTTCTATAAGTGTTCGTTTTATAGACTATTATTGTTTGTTCAGTAACATATTATTCATCAAAATATCTGTTTATAATTGAAATTGATTAAAACTACCATAACTATTTATTCACTATCAATTTCTATTTGTTTGTGAAAAAATTCATCAGATTTATATATTTTTGTTTATAACTCACAATTCAAAATTACAGATGTTTTCTATTTCTTTGAACGTTGTTCTTTTAGTCAAATTAAGCTGCAATTTTGATTTGATTTTTTTTGTTGAGTTGTTGAACAAATCGAATTAAAGAATTGTATTAGGATTTTTTGAGATTTAGTTTTTGTCACGAAATAAAAGAGAGAGGAAAAGAATTGTAAAAACAAAAAAGACAAAAAAGCACATTAATAGCGCTTGATTTTACAGCACCTGCAGGTGCACATTCTAACGTGCACCTGCAGGCGTACAGTATAACGTCCCCACTAACCACATCCTCAGCTTGTTTTCAGCAAAATGCATGGCCCAGTTACGTTTCCTTGGGATTAATATCACACCAACGCCCTTCTGCCTTTACTCAATTGCATCTCAACATTTTGTCTCCATGTCCTTTTCTTTTCTTTTCTTCTTTTTCTTTTTTTTTTTTAAGAAAAAGAGAGAGAATTACCGATTAACCAGAAATAATGAGATCATTTCCAGATTCCATTCATTGCAACACTCTTTTTTCAACTAAAGCTGTCAAACTGTTAATCATCAAACCTCCTCTCGTTCTCCTCCCGAATCACTGCAATAGGTGATATGACTTCATATCTTAATACATGTATAGTCTTCCAACATCTTTAGTTACATGAGAGATAATCAGCCTAACTTTTCCCAGCTTGCTTTTTCTGTCTCCTTTTCTGTTTCCCTTTCCCTGTTCCTTTTTCTAATGGAAAATGATTAGGAAGTAATGCAAGTGGTAGGGACTATTTTCAGAAATGATAGCCTGAGGCTGGACTTAGATTGGGAGTGGGAGGTTAAAAAAGAATACCATTACCACTCATTTGATCCTCGGCTCAGACAATGTCACTTAGCATGCATGGATCACTATATAATTTGATACAACAGAAAGATACTTGGGGTTAAAAATTATATTTGGTTTAATATACAGTTTTTTGCTAAGTTGGGTTAATATATAGTTGTTACATATATCATTTCAGGACATACCGTAGGCTTCTCAAGGACAAAGCTAATAACAACTACTTTGAAAGTGTATCTGTGCCTTGCTAGTCGCTCTCCTGAAAACAGCTGACCGTCCAATACCTAGCTAGATGCTAATCAACTCTTAATTGCCAACCAAATTTATTGATTATTTGATTGATTCCAAACAGCCACCTTAGCTAGCTCTTTATATAGCGTGTAAAAATCACAACTTCCTGCCTCCACTCAAACAGCTCAGAAAGAAATTTGTTTTTGCTTCCTCTGGCCTTTCGTCTGTTTCACCATGAGCTATAATCTTAAACTTGTAGCTCTAAACATCTTTGTCATTGTCCTGCTTCAAGTGATTGTATTTGGTGAGAGCACATGTGACGTAGAACTAGTCCAAGCAGAAGGCAACAACAAAAGTGAACTTATCAAATACAAAGTGGCTTCAATAGCTTCCATACTCGTCGCTGGTGCCATTGGGGTGAGCCTCCCTCTGCTGGCAACAAGGATTGAATTTTTAAGGCCTGAGAACGACATTTTCTTCATGGTCAAGGCTTTAGCTGCTGGTGTTATCTTGGCAACTGGCTTTCTTCATATATTGCCCGATGCATTTCGCACTTTGACATCCCCATGCCTTGATCAAAATCCATGGAGTAAATTTCCCTTCACAGGTTTCATTGCAATGATGGCTTCTATCGGAACCTTGATGGTTGATACATTTGCTACTAATTTGTATAAGAAGATGCATTTTGACAACTCTAAGCAGGTGAATATTGTGGACGAGGAAGCTGTTGATGAGCATGCTGGTCATGTACATATGCATACTCATGCCACTCACGGCCACGCCCATGGGGCTGCTATCCCATGCCATGAAATGAGCCCATCAGAAATAGTGAGGCACCGAGTTATATCACAGGTAACTTTCGCTAAACATTTTCTTTTCTTTTAAGGAGTTCTCTCTCCCTTCTTTTTTTTTTTCTTTTTCTTTTTTCTTTTAGTATCAGCAGTCAGCAGAAAGAGCCTGAGTATATGAATGTGTTGGCTGATGTTAAGGTGTTGGAGTTGGGAATCGTGGTGCATTCGGTCATAATAGGGATATCTTTGGGTGCATGTGGAAGTCCAAGAACAATAAAGCCTTTGTTGGCTGCTTTGTGTTTTCACCAGTTCTTCGAGGGTATGGGTCTTGGTGGCTGTATTTCTCAGGTATGACTACTTTCCTTCAGCTTTTACGACTCTTAGCACATACAATTCAGCAACTTTTTATTAGAAGATGTCTGTATAAACACTTCCATGATATCTATATAAAATATAGCCTAAACAAACAATGAATACAAATGTCATTAATTAGTTATAAGTTGTTTGTTTCTTTCTCTTTGGCATGACCAGGCAAAATTCAAGTCTTTATCCACAACAATTATGGCTCTCTTTTTCTCCCTAACCACCCCAGTGGGGATTGCGATCGGTATTGGGATATCAAGTGTGTACACTGAAAACAGCTCCACTGCGCTCGTTGTTGAAGGGATATTCAACTCAGCCTCTGCAGGAGTCTTGATTTACATGTCCCTGGTTGATCTACTAGCAGCAGATTTCAGGAACCCAAGAATGCAGAGTAATGTTAGACTTCAGCTTGGAGCACATACATCACTTCTTCTAGGAGCAGGCTGCATGGCTTTTATGGCTAGATGGGCGTGATTACATTTCTTTCTTTTTTCCTTTCGTTTTCTAGTTTTTACTTTCTCAATGTTTTCAACATTTCATCTTCTGGGAATTTAAGTAACTGGTTAATTAGTTATAAATATAGACCTACTCATACTAAAGTTGACTAGTACATAAAGAATTGCTGGAGAAGTAAATTAATTAAAAATTTCCGGGTTGAGTTGAGAATTGTATACAATTAATTTAATTTACTGGAGAAGAAGGGTGCTCGAATCTGATGCTGATCGAAATTCACAAAGTTCCTAGCGTTGTGGCTCCATCACTCATGTAGGAATAAGAATAGGAATAGGAACAAACGATCCCTGACACAAATTCACAAAGGTAATTAAAAAATCATATCTATGATCTATCTTTTCTCATTCATTCACTCCTGATCACAACTAAAGAATCTCTTAATTCATATATGGACCTGCATGTAGGAGGCATTACTGTTAGAGATATTTTCAGCCATTAGAGATATCATTATTGTATTTTTGGTAGGATATGTTACATGATTCATACCTTGCTTCCTTGTAAACCAATTAAGACAAAATTGGCATGATTTTAGGCAATTTGTATTTGATGTAAATTAGTAGCACAACTCGTTCATGTTGTAGAGAAATATCATCATGATGAAATATACCATTCTTTTTGTAACTTATTTATGTATTCTACTCTTCTTCTTTTTTTTTCTCTTTTTTTCCTATGACAATTACCAACCATATATGACTATTACTAGAATATCATACTTTTTGATAGATGGCATCATATATAACTATAAAATATAATCAAGAAAAGCCAAGACATGCATAAGACAAGGTAGCTCTGTACATGAACTTTTAATTAGGTAGTCATATCCAACTTGGTGCTTTTTCTCCCAATATATATCCTTGATGCTCGTAGATAGTGGAGTATCAACTCAAACCGTACAAGAAGTGGAGAAAAGAAGAATCCACTGGTCAAGGTTTTTGGCTTTGATCGTGAGGACCTCAATTTATTCAGGATATTTTTAATAACCAACAATGCATTGTATTTTCCACGCTTTCTAGTTAGTTTCTAGCAAATGAAATGGGAGACATGATAGCAACTATATATATTAGACACCTTATCCTTATTCCAGCTCCTTTATCCATTGAGCTGGCCGTGAATAATCCTCCTTTGCTGGATTATTACTGATGTAATCATAAAAAGCTAATTTTTTAAAAATTTTAGGCCAAGCTTCTGATAAACTTTGATTTTCTATTAGCTCAACACTCACTCTTCGAAATATACATATATATACATGCATACATATACATATATATACATGCATACATATATATATACACATACATACATATATATACATATATATATATATGTATGTATGTATGTATTGACTAGTATTAGTATTTTACCATCATATGAAATTGAACGGTGGAAAAACATATGAATCATATTGATCATTGTTGGCATTATTCAGAGGCCACAAATTGACAGGCAAGGTAGGGTCTGTGGAGGAGGATAAGATGTTTACTTTTACTTTTTGTGCCTATGGATCTATTCAAGATCTATACATATTACTTCATTAGGATCTCTTTCATTTATATCCTAATTTTGAATTTTTTTTAAAATACCCTTGTTCAAAATGGTTTTTAAATCTATTATATTCGGTATTTGAATTATCGAAACGATGAATGAGTTACCCTTTTTTAGAGGTTTCAACTTCTCGTATTTGAATTTTAAGTGAGTTCCTTCATCAATGCGAGTTCGGTAATTTAATTACCGAAACAATAATTCATCTACCGCTTTGGTAACCATTTCGGTAATTCAATTATCGAAACAGTAGGTGGGTTATCGTTTCGGTAACTCAATTACTGAACTTGTATTAATTACGCAGCTCATTTAAATTTCAAATATGAGAATCTGAAACATGTTAATAACAGTAACTCATTCATCGTTTCGGTAATTCAACCACTGAAAAATGTAGATTTAAAAATGATTTCAAAATAAAAATATTTTTAAAATGAATTATCAAAATGAGAGTATAAATTAAAAAAGAAAAAGAAATCCTATCAATTATTTATGTAAGCAAGAAGCCGACCATTTATATTACATTATCACTGTCAGCTTTTACCCCCATAAGCAGTGGAGCTCAACATTCAACTTGTTACATTCATGTAACTTGTAAGAGCGAATTAGGAGAGATCTCAAATCAAAAGGACTAGAATTCCTTTGTTGGTATGACCCCACATTGGTTATACGAGATCTATATATATATATATATATATATATATACAAGTTGTCACATATATAATTGATTTGTTTAAATATATTAATTTCTTAATATGGCTAATTGTTTGCAAAAGGATATTTATTATTAGACTTATATCATGGGCAAAAGTGGGATCATCAACATAAATATGGGCACAATGGTCTTTACGCGTGGAATGGAAAGCTTGTAATTTAGAGTGCCACGTGGCAGCATTGTATGGCATCTTATTTTTACTTTTTTATATAGTATAGATATATAACCCCACATTGGTTATACGAGATATATATATATATATATATTTAAAGCGTGCTTGATAGTTTAGTTCATCTTTTATCAGATATTGATGATAGAACAGAACCAGTAGTCCCCCATAGTTAGGGAAATTCGCCTGTAATTTGTGCCTGCTAGGAAAGACTCAACATTTTAAGACAGCCATTCTTTTCCCATATGGATAACAAGCATTTAACAATAGCAACATCTGGCAAAAATGATTTTGCATCAATCAGCTTTACTTTAACAAGAAAAGAGAAAAAAAATGAAAAAGCAATTTTCCAGTTTACAATGACTTCCTACGGGCAAGAGGTTTAGGAGGAGACAAGGATCTAATTTCAAGCGCAGAACTGGCAAAAAGTGTGTTGAGTTTATGCATCAATATGTCAGCTCTTGATGGTATCTCATTGAACAAAAACTGTTGACAAATTAGTTTCTTGAACCACTCCAGCACAGAATCTCCAGTGGCCCTTAAAACAACTTTGCTAACCTCAAAAGGTGATTCCACAGAGCTCAACATCTTTGCAACCACAATTTTCAGAGTTGGTCCAGTCACTAGCTTAATTCGTCGTGGGACAACACCATAATACAGCATTCGCTGACTGAACCTATTAAGCGCGTGTACAACTACTATAAGAGCTGTTCCAATCGACAAATTCCTAACATCAAGGGACCAGGCAATATGTTGATCAAAGACTATTGCCTTTGGGAATAGTTTATTCTCGTAGGCAACCTTTCATACACACGTGCGCGATTTATATATCCCATCAGAACAAGGTAATTAAGGGGAACATTGACAAAGTACCTGGCAGCTCCTTCTTCTAACTCATGATCGATATCCTAGAAAAATTCCTGGACAAATGATAAAACTAGTTTTTTCCTCTGTTCTGGCCCAGTGAAGAGTCCACAGATGAACTAATGTGCCTTATGTTTCATAGCACTCAGGATTGACATCTTTGCAAACCACTTTGTTTTCCAAAAGACAAATAATGTCTAAGTGATGTTTATTGATCAGTTTCAACACTTCTTTTTGCTTATTAGGGGAATTAAATCCCCTAATATTCCAAGAGCAAATCCTCATTGGGTGATAGGGGGAGGAGCTGATTGCCCTGAAATTTGATAACCATTGGCATTTAGATTGCTAGAGCAATCCAACTTCTCATCCAAAGTTAAATTTTCATCGCGTTGCAATGCATCATCTTTAACATTCCTTCCTTGATCAAGAACCTCAAATTGATTAGTATGAACCATTGTAGAGCTTGAGGGGTCATTGATAATCTTGGGAGAAGAAGTAGAAGGCCGAGAAGTAATGTCCTTCTTATTAAGAGACAAATCAACAACCATGGGCTCCTTGGAGGGGTTTTCCATGGGGTCTTGTTTCTTGCCAACAATTTGCCATTCATAGTTGACTTTGGGTTGTTGCTTGGGAACTTATTATTGGGGTTGAGGCTTTGAAGGGCAAGAATCTTCAATATTACCAACCATTTTGCAAAAGGAGCACTTTTTTGGTTTCCATGCATACTCAACTCCAACCTTAGCTTTAGAACCATTTCTTAGTTTTGGGAAGATAGCATCTGGAAGGTTACTCTCCAAATCAACTTCAATGCACACTCTAGCAAACTCTAAGTTTCTTCTTGAATCCGTAAGTGCATCCATTTGTAGTGGTTTTCCAATGAAAGAAGCTATATAACTAAGTCCTCTTTTGGAGTAAAGGCACATCAGGACATCCTATAATTTAACCCAAATAGGGACTTTTTTGCATGAGAGATTAACAAATGCCAGATTCGGCTCCCACTTTCTCAAAAGTAGAGGCCTATGATTAACATGCCATAGTTGTTGGAGAACCTTTTGGCAAAATTCATCTTTTTCAAACTTAAAGATAAAAAGACCTTTTCCTTTAGTATGAATATCAACCTTGCCAAACTTCTTCCAAGAAAAATCAACCATGTTCTTGATGAGGAAGTAGGGTGGGGGGGGGCACCTAAAAATTGTCCAACTAAGCAATGGCTCCAAAATTTGCCCCCATCATCATATAAATCTTCAGGAGGATCAGCAACTTCTCTAATACCATCAACCACATCATAAACATGCTCTTCTTCAAATTTCAGATTGGTATACATATGCTCCGCGAAAGCCCCACCCCAATCAGATGAAGGTTCACTTGTAGAAGGCACATACCTTTGTTTAAGAGGCTTTTTCCAAGCGTTTGATTGGCTGGAAGCATGGTGCAAGACTCGGCCTTGATCATAGCTTGCCTTAGTGTTGTATTCTTGCTTTCCAAAGCTTGAAATTGTTTCTGCCTTGGGATTGCTCTTGAGAGAAGAATTTGCTGACATGGATGGCAGCCATGTCATTTGATGAGGAGGGCTGACTTGGCTTTAGTGGGTCAGCCGAGCACTTGAAATTTGAGTTTCAAGAGGAGGGAAATGTTCAATTGACTCATATGTTTCAAGCCTAATGTCACATGGATCAGATTTTGAGTGAGTTTGACTTGAGTGTGCTGTCAAGTTTTGTTTGGAGTGGGCTAAAAAGGTGCTGCCAATCTCCTTTTCTCCATGCATTACATCGGGAACAATGCTATTATCCTGAAGTTGTTGACCAATGGGTAAAGTGTGATCAGCCAAATCTTCTTCTTCCTTGTTCAAATCACCATGGCTGAGAGAGGAAGAATAACAAGGAGTTGGGGAATGAAATAGGTGCTATGCAAGCTCTATTTCCACTTTCTTTTTTTTGCGGTCTAACATCATTGTTAGATTTTGGAGAGCGAGAGTTACTTGAATGAGGAGTATAAGAAAGCTTATGAATCAAATCAACCTTAGCTTTGGATTTTGCATCAAGATGTTCTTTGTATGTGTAACCAGATTCAAGCGCTTTAAACACTTCCTGAAATTCTTTGCTAGAGGTGAATGAAGCATCTTCCCTCTCAAGCGGAGAAGAAGAAGAGGCTAAATCCACCTCATTGAAAGTATCTTTAGAAGAAGAAATAGCCTTTGGTGAGCTATCTAACGTATGCTTCTTTGCAAGAATTCTTGCACTTTGCCTAGAAGAAGTAGAAACTTTCTTCTTTTTTCCCATGAAAACAAGCAAATGGAAGTGGCAAGAGGATGGAAAAGTGTTTAAGGTTAAGTGTTTGGGTTATTAATGGAAGAAGGTTCTTTTTTGGTGGTGGCGTGTGGAGGAGAGGTGTTGGCGGTTGCAAAAGTTGAAGAGAGAATGAGGAGGATTTTCATGGTAGAGAGAGAAAGTTTTGCCATAATCTTCCTTCCATTCTTTATTAAGCTTGCTTGCCAAGTAGTTGTCTTCATGACTCTTATTTGTCCAAGTAAAGTGTGGCCCATGTGCATTTACTTCTTGCAACTTTGTTTTTGCCACAAAATTTTTGAAAGCACGAGCATTTTTTGGAATGGAAGGTGAGATAGATTTGTCACCACTATGCAAAACCTCAGTAAGGTCACCCAAAATACAAAAATCAATTTCTTCACACCATGCACACCAAAGCTCAAGTTTGCTCCAAAGTTCATTTCTTTTTGATGCATTATTGTGGCCATAGATAAAGGCAACAAAGAAAGATTTGTGAATTTGATCATCAAAATTAAATAGCAAGGCTTGATCACAAGAGTCAATCCAAGTTGCTTTGATACCTTTCTTCCAAAAAAGCCAAATCCGCCCCTTAACAATATCATCTAAGTAACTTGTAAATCCAATTTTGTCGAAATGAGCACTAATGTGTTTGATGCTATCATCACTAACCACTTTGTTTTCCAAAAGACATAGTATGTCCAAGTGATGTTTATTGATCAGCAACTTTGCTTCATTTTGCTCGTTTGGGGAATTGAGCCCCCTAATATTCCAAGAGCAAAAATTCATTGGGAAGGTAAAAGAGGAGCACTAGGCTCAATTTTATGGTTGCGATTTGCATTCGGAGAGCCCTCTTTATCCAATTCTTCATTCCTTCTATGCTGGCCATTTTGCTTTTGGGTATCATCTTCTATTTCTCCCACATGACCAACGATCTCAAAGTGATTTGAATGCATCATTTTAGAGCTTGAGGGGTCAAGAGGTACCTTTGCAATGGAATGTGTTGGGGAAGTATCCTTAGCCTTTGAAGAAGTACTTTCACCATAGGATTCATTGAGTGGATTGCTTGTCTTTAATGGAGCTTGCTTCTTGCTCACGGCTTGCCACTCATAATGAGTTTTTATGGGCTGCTTTGTAAATTGCCTTTGAGGTTAGGTTTTAGGCTTAAGTGGGCAACTATCATGCACATGGCCAACCATCTTACAATGTGAGCATTTTGTTGGATTCCAAGCATATTCCACCATAACCTTTGCCCTTGAGCCATTTCTAAGTTTTGGACAAACCACATCCGGAAGATTTTCTTCCAAGTCAACTTCAATACAAACTCTAGCAAACTCCAAATTTCTTCTTGAATCGGTGAGAGTATCCATTTGAATTGGCTTTCCAATGAAGGAGGCAATATAGCCAAGTCCTCTTTTAGAATATAGGCTCATTGGAACTTCCCAAAGTTTAACCCAAATGGGGACTTTTTTGCAAGATAAGTTCACAGACTCAAGATTAGAATCCTATTTCCTCAATAAAAGTGGCCTATGGTTGACATGCCATAGTTGTTGTAGAATCTTTTGGCAAAACTCTTCTTTTTCAAATTTGAAAATGAAGAGACCCTTTCCTTTAGTATGAATATCAACCTTGCCAAATTTCTTCCAAGCGAAATCCATCATGTTTTTGATAAGGAAGAAAGGTGGGGGAGCACCTAGAAATTGCCCAACAAGACAATGATTCCAAAATTTGTTCCCATCTTCATACAAGTCCTCCGGGGGGTCAACAACCTCTCTATTCCCATTAACAAAGTTGAAAACATGCTCCTCTTCAAATTTAAGATTTGTATCCATATGTTCAGCAAACACACCACCCCAATCGGGGGAAGGATCATTAGGACTAGGCTCAAATCTTAACCTAAGCGGCTTTTTCCAATCATTATAGTGGCTAGTTGTTTCAGTTTGATATTGCCTTACATTCTCTTGAGCTTTAGAGTGAACATTACTTAAAGGCTGATTTGCAATTCCAACATTAAGCTTCCTTGCTTCATCACTAAAGTCAGTTAAAATAGAGTTACCTTGAAAGAGCTCTTTGTCTTTGGAGAGAGGCTTTACCCGAAGCTCATCAAAATGAGGTGCTTTCTGATTTTCATCACTTGATTGCATGGCATTATTGACATAGGTGGCATCCATATCATCATTAGTAAGCAGCTGATTTGGCAAAGTTTGAACGCCTAAAGTACTTGCAAGTGGAGGGAAATCCTCTTGATAATCACGTGGGCCAGCAATTAAATTATTTGAATCTGATTACAAGATGACTTGGCCCTTTTGTGTTGTCAAAATATGCTTGGTTGGGTCTGAAAAGCTACTTACAAGTTCAGGTGGGATGTGCTTAAACCCGAGGTTAAAAGAATTAGCAAGCTTTTGTCCATCGGGCAAAAACCTTTCTTCTTCAATACCAACACCTTCTTCAATACCAATGAGTCTCTACTCCAAAAGAGGACTTGGTTATGTTGCATCATTCATTGGAAATCCAATTCAAATGGATGCCCTCACCGATTCAAGAAGGAACTTAGAATTTGCTAGAATTTGTATTGAAGTTGATTTGGAAGGAAATCTTCCAAATGTCATCTTTCCAAAGCTTCAAAATGGCTCAAGATCAAGGGTTGATGTGGAACATGCATGGAAGCCAAGCAAATGCACCCATTGCAAAATGGTTGGGCATGTTGAAAGGAATTGTCCTTCGAAGATTAAATCACACTCTAACAACCAGCCCCAAGTGCAACCCACTCGGCATAATCCCAAAGTCCAATATGAATGGCAAGTTGTGGGCAAGAGACAAGCTCCATTGAAGTATTCAAATCCAAGTAAAGAGCCCCTTGTCAATGACATAGCCACCAAAGTCGTGGAAGACTAGTTCCACGACTATTACAAATGAGGAAGTTAAAAGCACGCTTTTCTCTTTAAATCCCAATAAAAAGCCTGGGACCCGATGGGTATACCTCACATTTTTACATGTCTGCATGGAACATTGTGGGGGATGATGTCACTAGAGCAATTACCTCATTCTTTCATGATTGCAAACTTCTCAAGGAGGTAAACACCACTATCATTGCTCTTGTTCCTAAAGTTGTAAACCCCCTCATGGTTAAAGATTTTAGACCAATTTCTTGCTACACTATTTACAAAAGTATCTCCAAATTGCTTGCAAATAGACTCAAGAATTGCATGAAGAATATCATCTCTTGGAATCAATCTGCTTTCATGCAAAATAGACTCATAAATGAAAAAATTCTTATTGCACATGATATTTTGAGGGGCTATACAAGAAGACATATCTTTCCTAGATGCACACTCAAAATAGACATTATGAAGGCATTTGATTCTCTCAATTGGAACTTCATCAGAATGGCTCTTGTATTATGAAGTTCATTCGACATAACATTGGCAAAGGAGCAAATACTCTCTTTTGGATTGATAATTGGCACAAGGAAGGCTCCCTTTTGGAACATTGGAGCAATACTTTCCCAAACCGGCCCCTTCTCGCAAAGGTTAGTGAACTCTTCACCAATGGTAGATGGAATTGGCCATTTCACCTCTCACATAATGAAAACCCAAACTTTGTTACTAATGAAACTACTTTGGATAAGATTGTTTGGATTCTCTCCCCAAATGAGGATTTCACCTTCAAGCACACTTTTTTTGAGAACTAAGTAACTTTGAATTAATCACAAAATGTACAAAGGTGAAAGGGCATGAGCTAGCCCATTAAACCCTCAAGTTTCCAACTTTTACAAATGCTACTATTAGCTTTTGAATACTGAAAATTTTTACAAAGAGAAAGCTTACATCTAACAACATTAAAAATGGAAGTAAAAATAGATTCTTTAGTTCTTGCTTCATTGCAAAAGATCCTTCTAATTCTTTCAGCCCAAATATGATAAATAGAAGCTCCAAGAAGGTGTTTGAGGATGTTTGCTTTAATATTCTTCTCCAATGCCCAAGGGGTAATGTAAGCAATAATATCGTCCCATTCAATGATGTGCTTTGAAACATTTGTGAGGCAAAGGCCTTTCCTCCAAATTCTTCTTGTGAAAGAACAAGAGAAAAAGAGGTGATTCCTTGTTTCACAATTCAAATGACAAAAGTTGCAAAGGGGATCAATACCTAAAGCCTAATGAAGCATTCTGAATTTGGTATTAAGTTTATCCTTGAAAGTAAGCCAAGTGATGAATGCATACCTCGGATTATGTCCTTTGAACCAAATCATGTTTTTTCCATAGAAAATTTCTCCTTTGCTTTGAATATGCTCCCAAGTATGCTTGAATGAGAAATAACCATCCGGTGAAAGAGTCCAAATAATCCTATCCATTCTATCATTTTCAAGACGAAATTTTGGTGGGCTGATGTG
Organism: Cordia subcordata; assembly: GCA_028554755.1. Classification (NCBI taxonomy): domain Eukaryota; kingdom Viridiplantae; phylum Streptophyta; class Magnoliopsida; order Boraginales; family Cordiaceae; genus Cordia; species Cordia subcordata. The sequence continues at coordinate 15,313,250 of JAPTOF010000013.1, forward strand.
AGACAAGTGAGGAGGCCTGATGTATGTCATTTGTGCATGTTTGCATCTAGTTTTTGCATGCACATTTAAGGGTGTTTAGAGTATAATTGAATGCACCTAGTACAAAGTTTATGCAAATTTGTTAATATTTGTACATAATGTATTTAGGTGCATAAATATTATACTAAGTGTTATATTCCATGTTTTAGGAGTGTTTTGGAAGGGTTCAAGCTTACGTGAGGAAGAAATGAGCTAACGGATGAAGACCGAAAGAAAAGGAATAAAGAAGAGATCACTCTGATCCAGCCGGTCAACTTAGAAAGAAGAGCCGGTTGACCTAGACGGTCGACCGGCCGCTCCAGAGAATAAAAGATTTGAAGCCAGTCGAGTTCCTCAAGAAGCCGGTCGACCGGCCAGTCCAGAGAGCATCATGATTGAAGCCGGTCGAGCAAGAAAGAGGAGCCGGTCGACCGGCTATGTCGACCGGCTGTACGCTGAAGAAATCCATAAAAAGCTCGTTTCAGCTCATTTTCGAGAGGGGAACTTTTATTTATCAAATTCTAATAAACCCTAACCCTTTACCCACTTCACAAAACACCCTAAACCACCATCTAAACCCCACACCAAGCTAGGATTGAAGCATTAAACAAAGATTTGAAGGATTTGTACGGATTTGGAAGCAAGAATTTAGGAAGCTCTTCTTGTTCTTTCTCTATTTCTTGTAAATATGTTGCTAGATTAGGCTAGATTTAGGGTTGATTGTTGTTGTATATTAGATTAGGGCTTTGAATAATGGATTTGTGTAGATCTTTGGCTCTTAATACATGTTTATTTACATAAATTTATGGCATAATTCAATATGTCGATGTTTTGGAAATCAAACATGTCTATGTGTTTGTTAAAATGCCTAAGTGAATATGCATGTGTTATTTGTGCTTAAAATGCTCTTATCTACTTATTTGGGTGATGTGATTGTGCTTAATCTCATGGCTTTGCTTAGTAGAGTAGGCTTTAGCTTTAAATCCAACTAATAGGTTACATGCTTTACTTAGTCGAGTTTAAGTGCTAGTCCTTGGCTTTAAATCCAGCCAAGCGGATAAGTTAACCTAGACTAGAGTATCCCTCACTCACGTTAGTGTTGGTTAATTGAGGTTTAATGTCACGTAGTGTTTAGGTGCTAGTCCTTGGCTTTAAATCCAGCCAAGAGGATAAGTTCTAAGCACGGATTGCGTAGGCTAGGAGGGATTGGCCCTTAGCTTTAAATCTAGCTAACAGGTTGAACCACTAGTATTGGTTAAGAAAGCCCCCGATCAACACAACGGCAATAGAAGTCCGGAGCCTTAGATAGACATCATCGGTTATCATTGCCCAAGTCTTGTTGCAATGCAATCGCCCTAGGTCCCCTTCTTCTTTATTAGTGTTTCCTTCCTTAGTTTGGCTCCTTTAAGTTCCTCCATAGATTAGTTTTTATTTTCCTTTTTCCGAGCTCCCTTCCATCCCAAAGTAAGTACACACACACACGTAGCTAGTTTAAGGCACCTGAGCACATAAAGACTAAACCAAGGTAGCCTCCCTGTGGATTCGACCCCGCACTTGCACACACTGTACTACACACGTCCCGTGCACTTGCGGGCTGTTTAGGCTTGTGCTCAAATAGCGATATCAAGTTTTTGGCGCCGTTGCCGGGGAGGCACGGTATTGGTTCTTCGTGTGCTTTTGTGTTTGCGATTGGTTGCTTGCATGTGCACTATCTTTACTTGCTTTCCATTTTTTTGAAAAAAAAAATTAGAAAACAATTTTTCTCGAAAAAAAAATATTTTCAAAAAAAAATAAAAAAAAAATTGACTGTGAAGGGGTTTTACTTGTGATTCATTGAATATGACCGATCCTAATGCTTCTTGGTGGTCACTTGTATCCTCTTCCCCACCACCCGAACGTGTCCCTTATGCATGTTGCTTGTGTGGAAGTTTCATGCATCCTACCGTTTTCTGTCCCCACGAGAATTCCCCACCTAGGGCTAGTGCTACTAATGACCCCTATAGTCATGCAACATCTCATGCATTTTCATTTAGTAATCATGACTATAGAGATGCATATTCTTGTTATTGCAATCATTGTGGAAGCCGTGCTCACTTTTCTAGTGCTTGTCCCACCTTCCACTCTTATCCCCGATTGCATGCAATGCCCTATGCCCCTAGCAATCATATGCCCATGCATGCATCTACATCTGGCTATCGTGATTCTAGGGAGCAACATCATGCATTTTCACAATGGGGTCAAGATGACTCTTTATTCCATTCACCTTCTAGTTTCGATTGTCCACCTCCAACACCTTCTTTTTCCACCCATTCCTCTCCCGAGTTTTTTGATGGTTATGTGCAAAATGATTTTCAACATGACTACCCTTTTCACTCGATTGAACCCTCTTCTGTTATGTCTACACTCTCGGAGCAACTAGATCAAATGCTTGAGCAATCCCAATATCTTCTCTAATCTAATCAAGAGGAACTAGAGAGTTTTAAGCGAGAATCCAAATCTCTAGGAGAGCGCTTGAAGAGAATGACTGAGAGTATGCAACTCATTAGTGAGACTTTTGAGATACCTTTAGAACGAGTTGATGGGATAGAGATGAGACCTAACGATGAGGTGATTAGGGGTGGAAATGATGATGTATTGGAGAGACAACTAGAAAGAGAGGTTGATGGAGAGATAACATCTTGTAGTGAGGATGAAGATGAGCTTAATGATAACTTGGTTCTTGATGACTCTTGTGATTATGTTTTAGAGGAAGTAGTACCCTATCCTCTTAAGCTTTCAACGTCTCCTATTGAGTGACATGAGCTTTTTCTTTCTCCTCATCCCACACATTCTGTACACATGGAGGTTGAGTTTTGTGTCGATAGTACTCAATTGCATTCCGAGTCGGCATTTAGGGAGTTTAGCGCGCATTCTCCCCTTGAGCATTCATGCATACATGATGAGGAATTCGTTGAGTCCCCATTGCCCCCTCCATTAGTGTCTACCCCATATGAAAAGCATAATGGCGAGATGACACCTACTAGTGATGAATGTATTGATGAATTTAAAGAGACTGTAGCTAGTGAAGGTTTAAAGTCGTCCACTGGGGAAAACAAGACATCAATTTCAGAGATTTTAGATGATAAGTTTCTTGGAGTTAAGAATCATGATGTTGAAGAGAATAGCAACTCTAAGAAGACACATAAGAAAGGAGTTGATGTGCTTGGAGAGCAAGCGGGACATGATTCTTCACGTTTGAGCATGCTTCATTCCACACTTGCACATTCATTTGATATTTTAGGGTGGGATCTTGAAAAGATGTGCACCATGCATTCATCGGCCCAACCCTTAGTGTATGACCCTTTTCCCTCTACGTTCTGTGCTTTGATGATTATCCGGCAATTTGTGCCATGCAACTTTAAACATATTTTACTCTAACATTGGCGCCCGGCTGGAGGCGTTAAATCCAGCACTACTAGGAGGCACCCTAGGCTTGTTCATATTTTTCTTGTTTTTCTTGTATTTATTTGCCTTAGCCTTTGTATATAGTAGATTAGTTTTCTTGTACTTATTCTTGCTTTGTACATAATAGATTAGATTCTTTTGTTTATTTTCATTCTTAGTAGGTTAGATTTTTACTCCCTTACTTGTTCTTGCTCCTTTCCTTCATTTGTGCATCAATCCCTTACCCCGTGTTTACATCCTTGTTTATCATTTCAAATGTCAATGTGAGCTTGCATAGCATATCTTCTAATCTCTTCTTTGTTTTTTGAGCATTAGTGCTTTCCACAAAAGATAGAGGCTAGTAGATCATTGGATTGTCTTTGGCATTTGCGGACTACATGGAAACAAGGTTGTATCTATCCATCTTTTACTTGTCCTTATCTATCCCTCTCTGCATTCCCCATATGTGTTTCATGTTGATTGCTTGTCGTATGACTTTGTGATTTTTGTTTGAGGACAAGCAAAGTTTAGGTTTGGGGGTGTGGTTGCTCATTTATTGTTTATATCATATATGGGATAGATTTGTTTGCCATATCTTATTTTTGCTTAAAATGTGTTCAAATTTTTCAATTTTTTGCATATTTTGAGTTAGTTTATCTCCACGTTGGTTGAAGAGTTGGCTTTTGTTATTGACTTAATTGATTGGAGAAGATAAGGGTGTATTGTGGGGAGTAAATGGAGTGTAGGATATGACCTAGACTTTGAAGAGAATCCTTTTGAAAATTGTGGGGAGTGAGTATTTCTAAGAATGCACCTTGTAGTTTCCCCACAACTTGGTTAGAAAAAGTGTTTTTAAAGGGTTGTTGATATGAGTGCCCATTCCTTGATTGGTTTTTTTAGTGTGTCTTAGCCTCTTCTTTTTCCTTTCTTTTTGTTCTATTTATGTATTGAAAAAAAAAAAGAAAAAAAATGCAAAAATGAAAAAAAAAGAGAAAAAAAGCCAAAAGGCAACAAAAAAATTGAAAAGTGAAGTATGTTGAATAAATGTCAAGTGACATAATGTCAAGTTGACACAAGTATCTCTTTTGTTCTTTCATGTGTTATGAATAAGGCTCTTACATCAATGTGAGCCATTGTGATGTATCTTCTCTTTCTTGTATCTTTGGGGCTAAGTGCATGTTGGGAGGCCATGTTAGTTGATAGAGCACGAAGTATCAACATCCCGAGTGCATGAGTTAGAATCCTAAGTTTGTGGCGGTTCTAGCTACTTGGTGACATTCCCAAGAGGTGTGAGACCCCGTGTGATTGAGGGGAGGATCCGAAAAAGACTAGGGAAGCCCTTACATGAAAAGAATGACCCTTTGTACCCCTTGGATACGAAAAGATAGCAAGTCAATGCAATTGGCAACCCTTTGAAAAGCATGATGATAGACTTCATTTAGGCTTGCTTGAGGACAAGCAAGGGGCAAGTTTGGGGGTGTTGATGTATGTCATTTGTGCATGTTTGCATCTATTTTTTGCATGCACATTTAAGGGTGTTTAGAGTATAATTGAGTGCACCTAGTACAAAGTTTATGCAAATTTGTTAATATTTGTACATAATATATTTAGGTGCATAAATATTATACTAAGTGTTATATTCCATGTTTTAGGAGTGTTTTGGAAGGGTTCAAGCTTACGTGAGGAAGAAATGAGCTAACGGATGAAGACCGAAAGAAAAGGAATAAAGAAGAGATCACTCTGATCCAGCCGGTGAACTTAGAAAGAAGAGCCGGCAGACCTAGACGGTCGACCGACCGCTCCAGAGAATAAAAGATTTGAAGCCGGTCGAGTTCCTCAAGAAGCCGGTCGACCTGTGGCCAGTCCAGAGAGCATCATGATTGAAGCCGGTCGAGCAAGAAAGAGGAGCCGGTCGACCGGCTATGTCGACCGGCTGTGCGCTAAAGAAATCCGTAAAAAGCTCGTTTTAGCTCATTTTCGAGAGGGGAACTTTTATTTCTTAAATTCTAATAAACCCTAACCCTTTACCCACTTCACAAAACACCCTAAACCACCATCTAAACCCCACGCCAAGCTGGGATTGAAGCATTAAACAAAGATTTGAAGGATTTGTACGGATTTGGAAGCAAGAATTTAGGGAAGTTCTTCTTGTTCTTTCTCTATTTCTTGTAAATATGTTGCCAGATTAGGCTAGATTTAGGGTTGATTGTTGTTGTATATTAGATTAGGGCTTTGAATAATGGATTTGTGTAGATCTTTGGCTCTTAATACATGTTTATTTACATAAATTTATGGCATAATTCAATATGTCGATGTTTTGGAAATCAAACATGTCTATGTGTTTGTTAAAATGCCAAAGTGAATATTCATGTGTTATTTGTGCTTAAAATGCTCTTATCTACTTATTTGGGTGATGTGATTGTGCTTAATCTCATGGCTTTGCTTAGTAGAGTAGGCTTTAGCTTTAAATCCAGCTAATAGGTTACATGCTTTGCTTAGTCGAGTTTAGGTGCTAGTCCTTGGCTTTAAATCCTGCCAAGCGGATAAGTTAACCGAGACTAGAGTATCCCTCACTTACGTTAGTGTTGGTTAATCGAGCTTTAATGTCACATAGTGTTTAGGTGCTAGTCCTTGACTTTAAATCCAGCCAAGAGGATAAGTTCTAAGCACGGATTGCGTAAGCTAGGAGGGATTGACCCTTAGCTTTAAATCCAGCTAACGGGTTGAACCACTAGTATTGGTTAAGAGAGCCCCCGATCAACACAACGGCAATAGAAGTCCCGAGCCTTAGATAGACATCATCTGTTATCATAGCCCATGTCTTGTTGCAATGCAATCGCCCTAGGTCCCCTTCTTCTTTATTAGTGTTTTCTTCCTTAGTTTGGCTCCTTTAAGTTCCTCCATAGATTAGTTTTTATTTTCCTTTTTCCGAGCTCCCTTCTATCCCAAAGTAAGTACACACACGCACATAGCTAGTTTAAGGCACCTGAGCACATAAAGACTAAACCAAGGTAGCCTCCCTATGGATTCGACCCCGCACTTGCACACACTGTACTACACACGTCCTGTGCACTTGCGGGCTATTTAGGCTTGTGCTCAAATAGCGATATCAAGGCCAAATCCAAGAATCATGGTGGAATAAAGATCTAACCTTTGCAAAGAAAGGGGGGTTGGAAGAATGTTGCTCCAATGTTGTGTTAGATACCCATCATAATGCCAACAATCATGCCAAAAGAAAGTATCACAACCATTGCCAAGAATATGTTTGACATGATTTTTTGCCTTCATCCGAATAGAAAAAAGAGTTTTGAGAATCCAACTTGCATCTTTAGGGCAAGTAATGCTCCAAATTGATTCCCCTTTGAGATAGTTCAAGTACACCCAACGGCTCCAAAGAGAGTCCTTGTAAGAATACATTCTCCAAAAGATTTTAAGCTTGTAGACCTTGTTGATATTAATAAGCTTCCTAACTCCAAGACCACCTTCATTTAAGGGGAAGCAAATGTCTTTCCAAGCAACTTTTGGCCCCGTATTTCTCCACAGGAAAGCCTTGAATTTTGATTCAATGGCAACAAAATGTTTTTGGGGATGGGAACAACACTTGCCCAAAAAGAAAAGATTTTCATGAGTGTAGATTTGATGAGGAGAAGTCTACCCGCATATGAAAGCCAAGTGTTTGCCCAATGATCAATTCTTCCTTTAACTTTGTCCAAAAGAGGTTGAAAATCAGATTTCCTCAATCTCCTTGTAACAAGAGGAATACCCAAATATCTTAAAGGCAAAGATCCTTCGTTAAAATCCAATTTTTCCAAAATTGCAATCTTCTCACTATTTGTGACTCCACCAAAGAAAATATCACTTTTTGAAGTGTTGATTTTAAGCCTAGAGAAAGAGGAGAAAGCTTGTAAGGTATCCCAGATGCAGCAAATGGACTTAATGTTACCTTTGCAAAAAATAAAGAGATCATTCGCAAAACAAAGATGGTTGACCTTGAGTGATGAACATTTCAGATGAAAGCTGAAATCTTCATTGAAGCCAAGTTTATTTAGCATACAAGTGAGGATTTCCATGCAAATGATGAAGAGATAAGGAGATAACGGGTCACCTTGCCTGATTCCATTTTTTCCTTTGAAGATACCCTCAAGACTACCATTGACGGAGATGGAGAAGCTCGGGGTGGTGATACAAGCCATGATCCAGTCAACAAATCTTTTGGGAAAGCCAAAAGCAAGGAGAGTCGACTTAATGAAATTCCAATTTAGACTATCAAAAGCCTTCAAAATATCAATCTTGAGTGCACATCTTGGAGAGATATGTCTTCTTGTATAGCCCCTCAAAATATCGTGTGCAATAAGAATATTTTCATTAATGAGCCTATCTTACATGAAAGCAGATTGATTCTATGAGATAATATCCTTCATGCAATTTTTGAGCCTATTTGCAAGTAATTTGGAAATGCATTTGTAGACAGTGTTGCAACATGATATTGGCCTAAAATCCTTGACCATGAGTGGATTTGTAACTTTAGGCACAAGAGCAATGATAGTTGAGTTTACCTCCTTGAGAAGTTTGCAATCATTGAAAAAAGAGGTAATAGCTCTAGTGACATCTTCCTCAACAATGCTCCAAGCAACCATATAAAAATGTGATGTATACCCATCAGGTCCTGGGCTTTTGTTTGGATTTAATGAGAAAAGAGTGTTTTTAACTTCCTTATTAGAAATAGGAGCAACAAGAGTATCAATGTTATTCTCATGGACTTGTTTTTCAATAATGCTCTTAAGCAAATCAACATTTGCTAAAGTACAAGTAGGTGTGCCGAGAAGGTTTTTGAAGTAGCAAACAATTTCCTCTTTGACATCTCCTTGACAAGAAGCTCACCATTTTCTTTCTTGATAAAACGAATATTGTTTTTTGCAAGTCTCCCCTTGATGGCATTGTGAAAAAACTTAGTATTAGCATCCCCTTCCTTAAGCCAAGACAACCTAGACTTTTGGAGGAGAATTCCTTTCTGAGTAGCTTCAAGATTCTCCAATTGGACAAGTGTGACTTTTTCCTCCTCAATAAGACTCTCTCCAAAATTCCCATTAAGAATGGCTTGTTGAATCATCTCAAGCTTCCCTTTAAGAATCATAATGGCATTTGGGATTCCAGCAAAATGATCATCATTTAACCTCTTAAGCGCAACCGTAAGCTTTTTTTGCTTTTGAAAGAGAATATACATTGGAGTGCTAAAGACCTGTGCACCCCAATTATTATGAACAACTTGCAAGAAATGATCATGCTTAGTCCAAACATTGAAGAATTTGAAAGGCTTTGGAGAAGGAGACCAAACGTTACAAGTGTGAAGGATAAGTGGACAGTAGTCAGAAATGCCCGGAGTATCCACCAAGAGAAAGGAGTCCTCCAAAAGATGCATCCAACTCTGATTACCAAAAGCTCTATCCAATTTGCTGGCCATAAAATGGTCACAATGATTTCTGTTACTCCATGTATACTTTGGCCCAAAAACATGGATTTCATGAAGATTTCGTTTGTCAATGCAATTCTTGAAATCCTTAGCACTCCTAGGAATAGAGAAGGAATTTGACCTATCCCCACATTCAAGAACCTCATTAAAATCCCCCAAAACACAAAATAAACCTTCTTTGCTCCAATTGCTCCAAGTGTATAATTTTTCCCAAAGTATTTTCCTCTTTGAAGCCTCATTCCTCCCATAAACAAAAGCAACAATAATTGCAAATCAAACATCTTCAAAAAAACAAGGATTCCTTGATCAAAGGAGTCAATGATCTTGAACTTGATGTTCTTTTTCCAAAAAAGCCAAAGCCTTCCCCAAGTGGTTCCATCAACAAAATTCTCAAAACCCATTCTACAAAAGGACGAGCCAATTTTATGAGTGCTCTCTATATTCACCACTTTGGTTTCCAAAATACAGATGATGTCCAAGTGATGCTTATTAAGAAGAAGCTAAACATTAGAGGAAAGGGAAAAAACTTTGAGGGTCATAACATTATATGGCACAAGAGGCATAACCCAAGACATAGTTTCATTATATGGCTTGCATTTCTTGATCATCTAAAAACAAATTCAGAATCTTACATTGGGGATTCGACATCAATCCTACTTGCCTTGGAGAATCTAATTTGTTGGACAGAAATAATTGATTACATCACTCCTTTTGCATATAAAAAGCACTTGAAGGCTACCTTCATCAAGCATCTTTTTGGGGCTGCCATTTACCACATTTGGAAGGAAAGAAATCTGTGTATCTTCTGAAATGAAGCAAAAATCGAGGAGTACATTTTCAATGATGTTAGAGTAAAACTCTCTTGTTGTGGAAATTTTACTCCCTCTCCCTTGAACAAATTGCTTTGTAAATCATGGAGACTAGATGATATCATTGTATAGTGCTTTCCACTACATTCTCCATTCTTTTGTATTTGAACTTGTACATATTTTTGATACGTGAAATGCAATCACTTTCTTGCCTCGCAAAAAACACCTTAAACTGAAGCATCATGAGCAAGACTAGAAGCATTGTTTCCTTGTTTTTCATACCTATTTGGACTACTAAGGCCCGAACAAGAAGAGCTATGGCAAGGAGAATGGAAGAGAAACTTAGAAAGCACCATTTCCAATGGCTTTGTGCAAGGGCCAATGTCCATTTTTGATGTTGGAAAAGGAGGAGAGCGAGCTCGAGAATGGCTAGTAAGGCTTCGGACCAAGTCAGCTTTGGATTTGCTTTGCTTATCAACATGCTCTTTGTAAGAAGTACCTGCTTCAAGACCTTCATAAACTTCTTTAAGAACCAAACTTGAGGTTTAGTAAGCATCTCTACTAGCCAGAGGTGAAGAGGCTTAATCAACCTCATTTTGAGATGAAGATGAACCAGCTTTTGCAGTTGAAATACAATCCATGGCTTGCTTTCTTGCAATTAATCTAGCACTAGATCTAGTCAGAGAAGAGACCTTCTTCTTCTTTCCCATGAACGCAAGTATGAAAGAGATAAGGGACAGAGCTAAGGAACGGGTTTAGAAGAGTGTTTAAGTGTCAAAGTGTTGGGGCTTCAAAAAATGGGGGTTTGTGAAAGTGGAAAGATGGAAGAGGGGATGATTTGGTGGTGGTGAAAGGTGGCGGTTTAGGTTGGGTTAGAGAGAAGGTAGAGAGAGAAAGTCAGTTATGAGTGTAGATTTGATTCCCCAGGCAAAGGTTCAAGTTGAATATGCTTGGAAGCCACTAAAGTGTGAACATTGGACATGTTGAAGAGAAGTGCCCCATCAAGCCACAACAACCTTCCTCTCAACATTACCAATCAAAGCAACAAAACATAATTGTTAAACAAAATGCTTCAAAGCCTAAGTGTTATAGTGAATGGCGAATTGTTGATAAGAAGAAGGCCCCAAATGGTAGGAGGATGGATATTCAAAATTCTTCTATTCCCAAAGATGAAGTCTCTCGGCCTATTACTCCAAGTGTGGACAAGCCACCACACGACCCTTCAAGCTCAAAGAACCCATTTGGGATTCTTGAAGAGATGGAAGAATTTGAAGAAGGAGAAATTGATACACAACTCCATCCTCCTTTGAATGCTCAAGATAAAGATAGAATACAACATGAAGCAAAGAACAACTTGTTAATGGAAATTATGGCCCCACATCTACTCCCCCCTCCATGATAATTTGCTCATGGAATGTTAGGGGCTTTAATTCCCCTAACAAGTACAAGGAAATGAAGATTTTGATCAATAAGCACCATCTTGATATTTTTTGCATTTTGGAATCTAAGGTGGTAAATAAGGATTGCATTCTTGCAATTAGCTCCTCTTTTGAAAAATTGGGTTATGCTAATCATATTGATGAACAAGTTTGTGGGAGACTTTGGCTTTTTTTGGAAAAAAGACATCAAAGCAACTTACGTTGATTCTTTTGATCAAGCCATCCTTTACAATTTTAAAGATGCCAAGGAATCTATTTTTGTGAGATTTGTTTATGGCCGAAATGATCATGTTATGAGAAGAAATCTTTGGAAAAAGCTCATCAAATGGAGTTATTGGTGTAAAGATAGGCATCTTTGCATTCTTGGAGATTTCAATGAAATCCTAAATTGTGGAGACAGGTCTTCATCAGCAACTATTCCAAATAGTGTAAAAGAATTCAAAAGTTGCATCTCCTCATCAAATCTACAAGAAATCAAAGGGGTTGGTCCTTACTTCACATGGACCAACAAGAGCTCATCACTTTCATTCATTGCAAGTAAACTTGATAGGGCCTTGGCTAATGCACATTGGACGGAGTACTTACTTGGAACCTTTTTTTCGTGAGGAAAGTAAGTAAATTTGTATTAAATGCACAACATGTACAAAAGATCAAAAATGGGGTTTCCTATACAAGAATTCCTTCAACCCCCCAAGCTTTACAAATAGATTTGTTGGTACAAGAAGAAGTGAGATGCTTTCCATCAATACATTTGAGCCGAACATGATTGAATATGGATGAGAAGATTTGTTCTTCCGTTTTGAGGATAGTTGCTTTAAGATTCTTGTCAAGAGCTTGTGGAGTGACGTAAGCAATGATATGTTTCCAATCAATCAAGATTTGGTTTACCCAAGTGAGATGAAGTCCCCTTTGCCAAATTCTTCTAGTGAACACACATTGGAAGAAGAGATGCTCTCTAGTTTCACATGCTAAATTGCAAGAGCAACAATTTGTGTTGATGGTTGTCCCCCGTGAGAGAATTCTAAACTTGGTGGAAAGATGATCATGAATTGCAAGCCATGTAAGAAAAGCGTGCCGTGGTGTGTGACCTTTGAACCAAACAAGATGGTGCCAATCGACTTTGCTGCTTTTTTTTTTTTTTTGCAAAACAAATGCTTAGAGCAAACGGCCTCTTTTAAGGTATGAGCCTTCTTCAAGAATTCCCACTAAGGATTGGAAGCATGATTTCGCTGAATTTCTTGAAACAAATCTTTATTTGAAAGATGAAGTCCAAGTTAAAACAAATGAAGGCATAAGAGAGGTTGTTGACCCACCGCAAGATTTTTATGATGAAGGTGAAAGCTTCTGGTCACATTGTTTAATTGGACAATTCCTTGGTGCCCCACCTCCTCTTTACCTCATCAAAAATATTATCTATAATACTTGGTGGAGATTTGGAAAAGTTGATTTATATCCAAAAGGAAAAGGTCTATTCATGTTCAAATTTGAGAAAGAAAAGTATTGTCAAAAAGTACTTCAACAACTTTGGCATGTGAATAATAGACCATTTCTTTTTAGAAAATGGCAGCCACAACTTGAATTCATTAACTTCTCTTGCAACAAAGTTCCAATTTAATTGCCTCGATTTAAGGCGAAACATGCTTTCTCTCTCTAGCTTATGTGCTCTCACCTCTCTCTAAATCCTCCACCATTGACCACCATCAACTACACCATTCATGGGTAAACAGAAAAGATCTAGTGCATCAAAAACGCGAAAAAGTGCAAGATTAGCTTCCAAATTTGATTCTAGAAATTATGAAGAAGAAGACTACACCCCTGAATCACTCTTGGAGCTCAAAAAGACGTGTGATATTGTTTGCAAAAACATGGACGAGCACTCTCATGCAAAATATGCAGCAAAATTAGCTAAGGAAATGTCCATGAATGCATCTCTTGAGCTTGAAAAATCAGCATATATTGAAGACTCAGATGGGGATTCCATTTCAAGCAAAGAACTCAACATGCTTTATGGATGTTCAAGCATGGACAAAGCTCCCTCAATTGCTGACTTAAATGCTCCAAATCTGCAAAACAATGATGGTAAGATTGCTTTTTCACCCTCATCTTCAACCACTACGAAGAAGCTCGAGGAAAACTTGGATGAAGCCAAAAAACAACTGGTTCAAAGTCTGATTCGTAAGGGTCATCAAGCAGCAAGATGCTTTGCTAAAGAATGAAGGTCAAGCTGATATGGTTGATTTTCATGAAGGAAAACCTGAAAATTCAGTTTCTAGTAAGCTTTGTTCGCATGAAGAAGACACACTAGCAGCTAGTTCCTCTCGGCATAGTAAGGATTTATATAACAAATATGATACTCAAATTGTTTCTCATGGTGTAGAGAACTATATTCTTGCTTCATCTTTCAAAGATCATATTGCAAATCCTCAAAAAGTTGCTTCAAATTTTAGTTCGAGAAGCTCTTTCTTGCAAGAAAATGCAATGTGCGTTTTATCCAATGGTCCAAAGGAAAAGCTTGCTGAATGGGCTGCAACTTCCCCTGCAAATTTCAGTACTTTCAGCCTTCCTTCAAGGAAAATTCGACAACTCACCATCGCTTTTCTAAGAATGGTAGCAAGCAAAGTTTGAAAAATCAGGTTGCAATTGAAAATTTTGCTAAGTTCCCTCCATTATGCTCTCAGTCGGGTGGGGAAAATCTAGACCCATGTGGCCACCAGCACAAGTTTAAAATAGCTGCCAACTCAATTAATGATGTCACATCATGTTCTCCATAGTCTCAGCAATCTCGAAACTAGAAAGCATCTTATAACATTTCAGCTCAAGGAAATGCAGCCAGAATGCAAAATGGACTTTCTTATTTAGCTCCAAACCAATTTAGGGACTTTACCCCACTTGCCAACAAGGAAAACATGCCAAATAACTCCGCTGACGTGTCCAACACACTTTTTATTTCGCCAAGTCAGCAAGCAAATTTGGAGATGGCTGGAAATGCTCACATGCGACCAGGTTGTTCTTCTAATGTTTTCAACCCTCAACACTTGCACGAGCATGGTTTTTCATGCAACTCCCAGTAGCAAAATTCAGCAAATTTGGCAAGGAATGCAAACTCCATCAATAATTCAATGAACTTCATGACGGAAGTGGAGGTTTTCCTCAAGACCAGATTCAAACAAATCAGCAAAGGATAGCTTGGAATAGAAACAAAAATTGGAAGCAAACATATGTTGGTAACATTGAAAACTCTCTCTTGCTTGATTTTCATTCACCTATTGTTGAGAATGGTTATGTTGGTGCTGCCCCCCCTATTGATGTCTTTGAAGAGGGTGATGGCCATTGGAGAAATTGTCTTATTGGGCAATTCCTTGACAAACCACCCCCTTTTTTCCTCATACGTAAGATGGTTGACTTGCATTGGAAAAACTTTGGGAGAGTTGAGATTAAATCTGCTAAAAACGATTTTTTTTGTATTCAAATTTGAAAGTGAAGTTGCTTGTAATCTTGTCATGGAAGAACTTTGGCATGTTAATCATCGTCCCCTCTTGCTTCGACGATGGGATCCAAATGCACAATTGCTGGAATTTAGTTGGGATAAGGTTCCACTTTGGATCAAGCTTAGAAATGTTCCTTGCTCACTTATCACAAGGAGGGGATTAAGTTATATTGCTTGTACTTTGGGCTACCCCTTGCAAATGGATAGGCTTACAGAATCAAGAACCTTTGTCGGTTTCGTAAGAGTTTGTGTAGAGATGGACCTTTCTAAGAAGTTGTTGGATTTCACGTATGTGAAACTTAGAAATGGTGATTGGGCAAAGATTGATATTGAATATGTGTGGAAACCTCTTATCTGTTCCACATGCAAAATTGTTGGCCACTCTCTCTCTACATGCCCAAAAGCTATCAATCTCAATGCTTCAAGAATTGTTCCACAAGTTGAAAGGAAAAGAGAAGGCGAATGGAGAAGCTTTAAGTCCAAAAAAGTGTGGAGGAAAGCTCAAAATGTTGATCCCAAACCATTCTTAAGTGTTGTTTTCTCGCAAAAAAATTCAAATCAGGAAGATAGAATGGAAAATAGGTGCTCACCCCTATCACCAAAATCTCCTTTGGCTTGTAATCGGTTTGCTTGCCTCCAAACAAATGATCAAGAATTAAATGATGAAGATGAGTCTTTTCTCAATGAAAAAAATGATGAAGTTCCGGCTAGCCACCACCTTGATGTAGAAAAAGTAAGGAAGAAAGGTGCTTGTTTTGATAGGGATGTAGTTATAGGAGATAGCATTGTTAGCCCGAGGGATGTGGGACCTTCGAGTAGTGTTGTCCCCCCACTTATTCCCACTTGAGTTTTTTTCTTCCTTTGTTTGATTCTTGTTACTTTTTCTGTCCGTGTTGTGGCTTTGGGATGTTCCCCTAGTTTATTTTACACACCCCTCAAACCTAGATTTGATTAGTATTGATGTATTTTGGTCTGAGGGGTTTGAATGGTTGTGTACCAATTTGCGATTAATTTAATCTTACTTGATCCACAAAGAAAAAAAGTTCCAATTTGGGTTAAAATGAAAGATGTCCCTCTTAGCTTGTGGTCAAAAAGAGGATTTAGCTACGTAGCATCATTCATTGGAAAGCCAATACAAATTGATGCACTTACGGAATCAAGAAGGAATCTTGAATTTGCAAGGGTTTGCATTGAAGTCAATCTTGAAGAAAACTTGCCAAATGAAATCTACCCGAAGCTTAGAGATGGATCAAGAACTCGAGTTAGTGTTGAGTATGCTTGGAAACCAAATATTTGCACCCATTGCAAAATGGTTGGGCACTTAGTGGATCAATGCCCATCAAAGCCTAAAACTAGTGCATCAAAAATCCATGAAGCAAACAATGCTAATCCATCCAAAAACCTTGATACTTGGAAAGTTATGGGAAAGAATAAGAGTTCTCAAGAAAGGGATGCCCCAAATTTTGAAAAGCAAAATGAGATTGACACTTCAGCAAACACAAGAGATGGAATAGATCGGTGCTCTCCAAAAACAACAAACAAATTTGAAAAAGTCAAAAGAAGGAAGGATGCTTTCTCTCTCTAGCTTATGTACTCTTACCTCTCTCTAAATCCTTCACCATTGACCACCATCAACTACACCATTCATGGGTAAAACAAAAAGATCTAGTTCATCAAAAACGCGGAAAGGTGCAAGATTAGCTTCAAATTTTGATTCCAGAAATTATGAAGAAGAAGACTACACCCCTGAATCACTCTTGGAGCTCAAAACGACATGATATTGTTTGCAAAAAACATGGATGAGCACTCTCATGCAAAATATGCAGCAAAATTAGCTAAGGAAACGTCCAAGAATGCATCTCTTGAGCTTGAAAAATCAGCATGCATTAAAGACTCAGATGGGGATTCCATTTCAAGCAAAGAACTCAACATGCGCTTCGCGAAAAAAAGAACTCAACATGCTTTATGAATGTTCAAGCAGGGAGAAAGCTCCTTCAGCCGCTTACTTAAATGCTCCAAATCTGCAAAACAATGATGGTAAGATTGCTTTTTCTCCCTCATCTTCAACCACTATGAAGAAGCACGAGGAAAACTTGGATGAAGCCAAAAAACAACTGGTTCAAAGTCTGATTCGTAAGGGTCATGAGCAGCAAGATGCTTTGCTAAAGAATGAAGGTCAAGCTGATATGGTCGATTTTCATGGAGGAAAACTTGAAAATTCAGTTTCTAGTAAGCTTTGTTCGCATGAAGAAGACACACTGGTAGCTAGTTCCTCTCGACAAAGTAAGGATTTATGTAGCAAATATGGTACTCAAATTGTTTCTCATGGTGTGGAGAACAATATTCTTGCTTCGTCTTTCAAAGATCAGATTGCAAATCCTCAAAAAGTTGATTCAAATTTCAGTTCGGGAAGCTTTTTCTTGCAAGATAATGCAATGTGTGTTTTATCCAATGGTCCAAAGGAAAAGCTTGCTGAATGGGCTGCAACTTCCCCTGCAAAATTCAGTACTTTTCAGCCTTCCTTCAAGGAAAATTCGACAACTCACCATCGCTTTTCTAAGAATGGTAGCAAGCAAAGTTTGAAAAATCAGGTTGCAATTGAAAATTTTGCTAAGTTCCCTCCATTATGATCTCAGCCGGGTTGGGAAAATCTAGACCCATGTGGCTACCAACACAAGTTTGACATAGCTGCCAACTCAATTAATGATGTCACATCATGTTCTCTAAAGTCTCAGTAAACTCAAAACCAGAAGGCATCTTCTAACGTTTGAGCTCAAGGAAATTCAGCCAGGATGCAAAATGGACTTTCTCATTCAGCTCCAAACCAATTTAGGGACTTTACCCCACTTGCCGACAAGGAAAACGTGCCAAATAACTCCGCTGATGTGTCCAACATACTTTTTATTTCACCAAGTCAGCAAGCAAATTTGGAGATGGTTGGAAATGCTCACATGTGACCAGGTTGTTCTTCTAATGTTTTCAACCCTCAACACTTGCACGAGCATGGTTTTTCATGCAAATCCCAGCAACAAAATTCAGCAAGGAATGCAAACTCCATTAATAATTCACATGAACTTCATGATGGAAGTGGGGGTTTTCCTCAACAGCAAATTCAAACAAACCAGCAAAGGATAGCTTGGAACGGAAACAAAAATTGGAAGCAAACATATGTTGGTAACATTGAAAATTCTCTCTTGCTTGATTTTCATTCATCTATTGTTGAGAATTGTTATATTGGTGCTGCCCTCCCTATTGATGTCTTTGAAGAGGGTGATGGCCATTGGAGAAATTGTCTTATTGGGCAATTCCTTGACAAACCACCCCCTTTTTTCCTCATACGTAAAATGGTTGACTTGCATTGGAAAAACTTTGGGAGAATTGAGATTTAATCCTCTGAAAATGGTTTTTTTTTTGTATTCAAATTTGAAAGTGAAGTTGGTTGTAATCTTGTCATAGAACAACTTTGGCATGTTAATCATCGTCCCTTCTTGCTTTGATGATAGGATCCAAATGCACAATTGCTTGAATTTAGTTGGGATAAGGTTCCACTTTGGATCAAACTTAGAAATGTTCCTTGCTCACTTATCACAAGGAGGGGATTAAGTTATATTGCTAGTACTTTAGGCCACCCTTTGCAAATGGATAGGCTTATAGAATCAAGAACCTTTGTCGGTTTCACAAGAGTTTGTGTGGAGATGAACCTTTCTAAGGATTTGCCGGATTTCACGTATGTGAAACTTAGAAATGGTGATTGGGAAAAGATTGATGTTGAATATGTGTGGAAACCTCTTATCTGTTCCACATGCAAAATTGTTGGCCATTCTCTCTCTACATGCCCAAAAGCTATCGATCTCAAAACCACCTTCATCCACCATTAAACCTCAAACACAAAACAAAACACTTCTTCCAAACCGTCCCTTTGCCCCTTCACTTGAATTTCATGGGAAAAAAGAAGAAAGGTTCTCTTGGGGTGAGGTCTATTGCTCGATTACATGCAAAGAAGCAATCTTTGGAAGCTATTTCAAGTGCTAAATCAGGTTCTTCATCCTCATGTAAAGAGGTTGATTCAGCCTCTTGACCTCTTGTTAGTGGAGATGCTCAATCAACATCTAGCAAAATCTTCAAGGAAGTTTATGATGCTTTAGAATCGAGTTCATCTTACAAATAACTTTTTGAAGTTCAAAGTAAAGCAAAAGCTGATTTGGTTAAGAGTTTAACTCTTAAATCAAGTTCCCGATCACCTTCACCACCTTTCTCAAGAGTCCATTCTTGCAATGAAGTTTTTTCAGCCACCCAGGGAGCTTTGGCCGAGGAAGAGAGAAGAATGGAGGTTAGTCGTTTATCCGATAGACAACAAATACCTCTTGGCCTAGACAAAGGTATTATCCCCATGGTCTTGCATGGAGAAAAACAAAGTGGCTGCTCCTTTTTAGCCCCAACAAATAGCATTTTGACAACACATTTCCCCCATGTGCACTCAAATGCTGATCCAAATGAAAATGCACAAGTTGCACGTGACTTTCTTGAGGATTTCCTTCCTCTAGAGGGACCAATTTCAAAATGCGTCTCGGCTGGACCCCTCAAGAATATTTCAGCCCTACTACTTAATGACGTGGATGCTAGAGTGGAAGCCAAGTTGGATAATAATGCACACAAGCTCAAACCACTAAGCAAGCTCATTAGGCAGAACCTACTCCACAAAGTGCTGATAAGCTTCGGGTTCAAAGGAAGAGCTCTTCTCATCTTGCACCTTATACAAATCAGCAAAATGCTTGGAAACGTCCACCAAGGCTAAGGTATAAACCCTTCTCAACCACTCCCTCTTCTGATTGGGGTGGTGTTTTTGCTGAACATATGGCCACTAGCTTAAAATTTGATGAAGTGCATGAAAGCAAGATTATTGATGGAATTAGAGAAGTTGTTGACCCCCCGGAAGACTTGCATGTGGATGATGATAACTTTTGGTCTCATTGCTTAGTGGGGCAATTCTCATTACGAACATGGCTGACCTTGCTTGGAAGAAATTTGGCAAAGTGGATATTCATACCAAAGGGAAGGGACTCTTTATCTTTAAGTTTGAAAGGGAAGAATTTTGCCAACAAGTCCTTCAACTACTTTGGCATGTCAATCATAGACCACTTTTGTTAAGAAAATGGGACCTAAACCTTGGATTTGTGAACTTGTCTTGTAAAAAAGTCCCCATTTGGGTTAAGCTTTGGGATGTTCCAATGAGCCTCTATTCCAAAAGAGGACTTGGCTACATTGCTTCTTTCATAGGAACCCCAATCCAAATGGATGCACTTACCGAATCTAGAAGGAATTTAGAATTCGCAAGAGTTTTTATAGAAGTGGACTTGGAAGAAAACCTCCCCAACATTATCTTTCCAAAACTTAGAAATGGCACAAAAGCAAAAGTTGAGGTTGAATATGCTTGGAAGCCAAGCAAATGCATTCATTGTAAACTAGTTGGGCATGTTGAGGAAAATTGCCCCTTGAAACCAAAAGCACAACAAATTCCTCAAACACTTCACCCAAGGCAGCAACCTAAAATACGCCATGAATGGCAAGTTGTGGGTAAAAAGCAAGCTCCATTGAAGAATTCCGAGAGTTTGAGCAAGGATGAAGTCATTCCAAATAAGGAAAAGAAGACTACTCAGCCAATCATCCTAAGACAGCACTTGACTCAAATATAAATAGTCCAAATTGCTTTGAAGTCCTTGATCGGGGGGATGAGCATAGAGAAGATACTTTAAACATTGAAGATGAGCTTGGGTCAAAAGATGAGAAGAATATTGAAGAAAACTCCATCACTTTTGGCTCCCAAGATTCGGGTATAAATGATCCTCCTTTAGCTTCGATATGATTTTTTGCTCTTGGAATATTAGGGGCCTCAATTCCCCTAAAAAGCAAAAAGAAGTTATTTTGCTGATCAACAAGCACAAATTGGATTTCTTTTGTCTTTTGGAGAATAAAGTGTATTGCAATGATAGCATTAGCTTCATTAGCACTAAATTTGAAAAGCTGGGTTTTGAGAATCATTTTGATGATTTGGTTAAGGGAAGGATTTGGTTGTTTTGGAGGAAAAATATAAAAGATGCATTTATTGACTCTTGTGATCAAGCTCTCCTCTTCAACTTTGATAATCTCTTCCACAAATCCATTTTTGTTGCCTTCATTTATGGACATAATATGGCAGCTAAAAGGAAGGAACTTTGGAGCTAGCTCAACCTTTGGTGCAATTGGTGTCTTGAGAGTGACCTTAGCATTTTGGGGGATTTCAATGAAGTCTTGCATGAAGGTGATAAATCTAGGACCTCTTCCATACCAAGAAGTGCTTTAGACTTCAAAACTTTTGTTGAGAATGCAAAAATGCAAGAAGTTAATGTTTATGGGCCTCACTTTACTTGGTCTAATAAAAGTGAGGAAGGTAACTTCTTGGCAAGTAAACTTGATCGAGCGTTGGTAAATGAAAATTGGTCTCCAAACTATCACCGCTCCTTTCTTTTGGTTGGAAGCCCTAGCATCTCTGATCATTGCCCTCTTATCTTACAAACTTGTAAGTCTTGGAAATCTTCACCAAAACCTTTCAAATTTTATAATGCTTGGTCAAATCATTTGGATTTCTTGAAGCTTGTGGAAGATCATTGGAGTACGCAGGTTTTTGGTACTCCAATGTTCACTCTTTTTCAAAAGCAAAAATTGATCAAGGAAGCCCTAAAAAGATTTGATAGGTTGCATTATGCTTACCTTCCCAACACTATCAACAATCTTCGTGAGGAGTTTGATGGCGTTCAGCAAGCAATCTACAATGGAGAGCTTAGTGCCAAGCTTATTGATAAGCAAAAGTGCATTCTTACTAAATTGGAAGAGATTGAAGCAACATACAAAGCCATGCTTATTCAAAAATCAAGACTGTCGTGGATCAAAGAAGGGGATTCAAATACGAAATTCTTCCACAATGCTGTAAGGAGTAGGAGGTTCAAGAACACAATACATGCAATCAAGAATGAGGAAGGACATCTCTTTTTGGAGGACTTTGATGTTAAAAAAGAGTTCATTGGTTTCTTCAAAGGTCTCCTTGGTAGTAAAAAGCCTTATGTCAATGTGAATGATTTAAAGGCTATTATTGAGAAATCAATTGATGAGTCTCGTGCTGCCACCATTATTGCTCCTATCACAAGAGATGAGATTAAGAATGCTCTTTTTCTCTAAATCCTAACAAAAGCCCGAGTCCGGATGGTTTTACATCTCATTTTTACATGGTTGCTTGGGAGATTGTTGGAGAGGATTTTTTTTTTGCGGGGCAAGTAAGATTAGTAATATTTCATCAAGTTGTACATGTACAAAAGGTGTAGAGAGAAAGACAAGAGAACCTAAACAATGATATCTTCTAATCTCCACAATTCACAAAAAGCTTTTGTTCAAATGAGAAGATTGAAATTTTCTACCATTTGAGAGTTTTACTCTAACATCATTAAAGATAGTATCAAAAATAAACTCCTTGGTTCTTGCTTGGTTTTTGAAGATACGTTGATTCCTTTCAATCCAAATATTGTAGATGGCTGCCCCAAAAAGATGCTTGATAACAGTGGCCTTCAAATTCTTCTCAAGGGTGAAGGGAGTGATGTAATCAATAATATCATGCCAACAAATCAAATTTTCTAGAACAAAAGTGAGTTGCAAACCCTTTCTCCAAATCCTCCTGGTGAAACAACATTCAAAGAAGAGATGCTCTCTTGTCTCACAACCCATGTGACAGAAAATACATGTTGGGTTGATATTAAGCCCCTAATGCAAAATTCTGAATTTGGTACTAAGGCGATCATGAAAAGCAAGCCAAACAATGAAGCTATGTTTTGGATTATGCCTCTTGTGTCAAATGAGATTATAGCCTTCAAAATGAGTTCCTTTCCTTCTAATACTTTCCTAAGTGTGATTGAATGTGAAGTCTCCACATGGGAAAAGATTCCATGAGATTTTATCCATAGTGCCTTCATTAAGGGCAAAATTTGGAACATCAACTTGGGAGAGATGCATTGGCCAATTCCAAGTACCATTAATGTAAATCTCACATACCTTTACATGAAGTGGAGGATGTGGAATGGTAATAGTCCAATGCTCAAAGAGAAAACCATCCTTGTGCCAATTATCAATCCAAAAGAAAGTGTTTGCTCCATTACTAACTTTGTGTTGGATATATCTTTTTGCAATAATACGGCAACCAAGAAGTGTTTTAAAAACCCAACTTGTATCCTTAGGAACTTGTAACATCCTAATAAAAGAGCCTTTGATATAGTTTGCTTGAACCCATTGACTCCAAAGTGTTTCTTTTGTTACATACATCCTCTAAAAGATTTTCAGCATGTATGTTAAATTGATCTCCTCAATGCTACGGATACCAAGTCCCCCCTCCTTTAAGGGGAGGTAAATTTCCTTCCATGCCACCTTAGGACCAGTCCCTCTCCACAAAAAAGCTTTGAATTTTGTCTCAATAGCAGCCAAAACACCTTTAGGTAAAAGAAAAGCATTTGCCCAATAAGCGCAAATCTGAGTGAGAACAGATTTGATGACCACAAGTCTTCCCGCAAAAGAGAGCCAATTGTTGCACCATGTATCAAGCTTAGCATTTATTTTTTCCAAGAGAGGATAGCAATCATTCTTCCTAAGCTTTCTAGAAACAAGTGGGATGCCCAAATAACGGATTGGAAGCTCACCTTCTTGAAACCCAATTCTATCAATGATTGCTCTTTTCTCTTCATTTGAAACTCCACCAAAAAAGATTACACTCTTAGCATTGTTAATAATCAGCCCTGAGTAAGTTGAAAAAGTCTTCATTGTATCCATGATGCAATTTATAGAATTCATTTCCCCTTTACAAAAGATAAGAAGATCATCCGTAAAACATAGATGATTCAGCTTTATGCTTCCACATTTTGGATGAAAATGAAATCTCGGGTTGTTTGCCAAATTGTTTAGCATACTTGTCAGCACCTCCATACAAAGGACAAAAAGATAAGGGGAGATTGGGTCTCCTTGTCTAATGCCATTTACACCATAGAAATAACCTTCCAATCCTCCATTAAGGGCAATGGTGAGTCTAGGAGTTTTGACACAAACCATAATCCAATCCACAAACTTTTTGGGAAAACCAAAAGCAAGAAGAGTGCATTTAATGAATCTCCAATTTAATGAGTCAAAAGCTTTCATAATGTCAACTTTAAATGCACATCTTGAAGAAATGTGACTCCTTTGATATCCTCTCATGATGTCATGTGCAATGAGAATATTTTCATGAATGAGTCTACCCTTAATGAAGCTGATTAGTTCATGAGATGATGTGGGATAAACAAACTTTTATCCTATTCGCAATGACCTTGGAAATGCACTTGTAGATGGTATTGCAATAAGAAATTGGCCTATAATCTTTAACCATGGAAAGGTTTGGAGTTTTAGGAACAAGAGCAATGATAGTGGCATTTACCTCTTTGAGGAGCTTGCTTGATTCAAAAAAAGACCTAATTACATTTAAGACATCCTTCCCCATGACCTCCCAAGCAACCTTGTAAAAATGAGAAGTGTAACCATTTGGACCCGGGCTTTTGTTTGGGTTGAGAGAAAAGAGTGCATCTTTGATTTCATCATTTGTGATAGGGGCAATGGTGGTGGCAACAACATCATGTTCAATTTGTGTGCCAATAATATTTTTCAAAAAATCAACACTTATGCTTGAGGAAGATTCAGCACCAAGAAGCTTCTTGAAGTAGCCAATGAATTCATCTTTCACTTCATCATCTTCAATAAGTACATGACCATTCTCATTCTTTATAGCATGGATTGTATTTTTGAGCTTCCTTCTTTAACAACATTGTGAAAGAATTTTGTATTTGAGTCTCCTTCCTTGATCCGAGAGAGTCTTGATTTTTGGTAGAGCATGGCTCTGTGTTTTGCAACAAGCTCTTCCAATTTGCTCAAAATGCATTTCTCCTTGTCAATAAGAGTGTTATTTTGCTGACCATTAAGAAGAAAATATTGAACATTATCAAGCTCCTCCCGAAGATTTTTGATGACAAATGGAATGGCAGCAAAATGCTCTTCGTCAAAAGATTTAAGAGCAAGTTTTAATGCTTTTCGCTTCTGATAGAGAATGAACATTGGTGTACCAGAGACCCGTGTACACCAATGGTCTCCAACAAGTTTCAAGAAATCCAAATGAGAGGTACATTGATGGAGAGAATGTTATTAATGCTATCAGCTCTTTCTTTGAATCAAGGAAGCTTCTTAAAGAGGTAAATTCTACTATTATTGCACTTATGCCAAAGGTCCCAAATCCTTCCATGGTCAAAGATTTTAGGCCTATTTCTTGTTGCAACACCATCTACAAATGCATTTCAAAGATTATTGCTATTAGGCTTAAAGTTTGTTTGCCTCACATCATTCTTGGAACCAAACAACATTCATCAAGAATAGGCTTATACAAGAAAATATTCTTATTGCACATGATGTTACGAGAGGATATTCTAGAAGTCATATCTCCCCAAGATGCTCCCTTAAAGTTGACATTATGAAGTCTTTTGAGTCTTTAAGTTGGGGCTTCATTGAATGCACTCTCCTTGCTTTTAGATTTCCACAATTATTTACTGAATGGATTATGGAGTGTGTCACTACTCCTAGCTTTTCTATTGCTCTCAATGCAGGCTTGGAAGGATACTTTTACGAAGCTAATGGAATAAGGCAAGGAGATCCCATTTCCCCCTATCTTTTTGCCATGTGCATAAAGATTCTCTCTTGTACGCTTAACAAATTAAATGAGCATCCGGGCTTTCATTTTCATCCAAAATGTACACATTTGAAGCTTAATCACCTTTGTTTCGCGGATGATCTTTTTATCTTTTGCAAAGGGAATTTAAGCGCTATTAAATGCATCATGGAGACCTTGAAGAAATTTTCCTCCTTCTCCGAGCTGAATATCAACAAATCAAAGAGTGCCATTTTCTTTGGTGGGGTTGCTATTCATGACAAAAGGATTATCTTGGATAGAATTGGTTTTCAAGAAGGTGAGCTTCCTATCCACTATCTGGGTATGCCACTTGTTTCTAGAAAGCTAAGAAAGGCTGATTGTTTGCCCCTCTTGGAAAGAATCAATGCTAAACTTGAAAATTGGTGCAATTCTTGGCTTTCTTTTGATGGTCGACTTGTTTTGCTAAAATCTACACTTTTCCAAATTTTTGCTTATTTTGCAAGTGCAATTCTTCTACCCAAAAGTGTGTTGGCAGCCATTGAGACAAAATTTAAAGCTTTTCTTTGGAGGGGGACCGGCACCAAGGTTGCTTGGAAGGATATTTGTCTTCCTTTTTGTAAAGGTGGGCTTGGTATTAGAAACATTGAGGAGATTAATAGGGGTTTTTTGCTCAAGCTTTTCTGGAGAATGTATGCAAAGAAGGACACTCTTTGGAGTCAATGGATTCACATGAACTATATCAAGGACTCTTCCATTTGGGTAATGCAAGCTCCTAAGGATGCAAGTTGGATACTTAAAGCACTTTTGAATTGCCGAGGAGTAGCAAAGCCCCTCATCAAACACAATCTTGGTAATGGATCACATACTTTCTTTTGGATTGATAATTGGTACAAGGAGACTTCCCTTTTGGAGCATTGGAGTAACACTTTCCCAAGTCCATCTCTCTTTGCTAAGGTTAGTGATGTTTTCATCAATGGTAACTGGATTTGGCCTATTCAGCTCCTCCATGTTGATTTTCCACTTTGTACTAAATGAAAACACAATGGATGAAATTGTTTGGAAAACATCCCCAAATGGAGATTTCTCTTTCAAACAAACTTGGGAATATATTAGGAGGAAAGGAAATCACTTTGCTAGTTTTAACATTCTTTGGCACAAGAATCACAATCCGAGACATAGCTTCATCGCATGGCTTGCTTTTCTTGACCGACTCAACACAAAATTCAGAATCTTACATTGGGGTCTCAACATTAATCCATCATGTATTTTTTGTTATTTGGTTGCGAAACAAGAGATCATCTTTTCTTTGAATGTAGCTTCACTAGAAGAATATGGCAAAAAGGTCTTCGTCTTACATCAATCTCGAAGAATATGATATGCTGGAAGGATGTTATTGATTTTATCACTCCTTTTGCACTTGAGAAGCACTTGAAGGCCACTAACATCAAGCATCTCCTTGGGGCTTCCATTTATCACATTTGGTTGGAAACGAATCAGCGCATATATCACAATGAAGCAAAAATTGAAGAAAACATTTTCTATTCTATTTTCAATGATGTAAGAGTTAAAATCTCTAATGGTAGAAAATTCTCTTCCTCTCCTTTGAACAAAAGCTTATGTAAATTGTGGAGGCTAGATGACATTCTTGTATAGGCCCCGCCCTCCATTTTACCACTTCTTTTGTACTTGTACTTTTGTCTTTTGACATTGAGAAATACACTCATACTTTCTTGCCCCGCAAAAAAAAGAATTGTTCCACAAGTTGAAAGGAAAAGAGAAGGCAAATGGAGAAGCTTTAAGTCCAAAAAAGTGTGGAGGAAAGCTCAAAATGTTGATCCCAAACCATTCTCAAGTGTTGTTCTTTCTCAAAATTCAAATCAAGAAGATAGAATGGAAAATAGGTGCTTGCCCCCATCACCAAAAACTCCTTTGGCTTGTAATTGGTTTGCTTCTCTTCAAACAAATGATCAAGAATTAAATGATGAAGATGAGTCTTTTCTCAATGAGAAAAATGATGAAGTTCCAGCTGGTCACCACCTTGATGTAGAAAATGTAAGGAAGAATGGTGCTTGTTTTGATAAGGATGTAGTTAGAGGAGATAGCATTGTTAGCCCGAGGGTTGTGGAACCTTCAGGTAGTATTGTCCCCTCACTTATTCCCACTTAAGTTTTTTTCTTCCTTTGTTTGATTCTTGTTACATTTTCTGTCCTTGTCGTGGCTTTGGGATGTTCCCCTATTTTATTTTACACACCCCTCAAACCTAGCTTTGATTAGTATTGATGTATTTTGGTCTGAGGGGTTTGAATGGTTGTGTACCAATTTGCGATTAATTTAATCTTACTTCATCCGCAAAAAAAACAAACAAATTGGAAACTAAGGTTGGCAATCGCTACAAAACAATTGAAGTTCTTGAGGATTGGGAAGAGGGAGACTTTGATCCATAATTGCATGATGAAGATCATGAGAAGAAACAACATATGCATGGTAATGATGCTTTGGGCCGAGAACCCACATCCTTACCAATTGAATGATTTGCACTTGGAACATTAGGGGATTCAACTCCCCAAGCAAACAAAAAGAAGTGAAAGCTTTGATCAACAAATACAATGTTAATTGTTTTTGCCTTCTGGAGACCAAAGTGAATAAGGAGAATTCCATTACCAATGATTTCAGCACATTGGGTTTTGCAAATCACATGGATAAGAAGATGGAAGGAAGATTATGGCTCTTTTGGCATAATCACATTAAAATCAGCATCATCGATAGCATGAAGCAAGGTATTCTTTGTCATATCTCTATCCCAAGGTGTCAACCTCTTTTTATTGGTTTTGTCCATGGAAAAAACTCCCCAACATGTAGGAAAATTCTTGGGAGCAAAATAAGCTTTTGGAGCAAGTGGTGCTTAAATGGGCCATTTTGCATTTTGGGTGATTTCAATGAAATCCTTCATTGTGGAGATAGATCTACTTCTTGGAGTGTTCCACCTAGTGCAAGACACTTTAAACATTGTGTTAGCCAAGCAGATTTGCACGAAATCAAAACTTTTGATCCACACTTTACATGGTCTAACAAAAGCTCTCAAGGAAACTTTATTGCAAGTTAAATTGACAGGGCTCTTATCAACTCATTTTGGGAGAAGAATATGGAGAACTCCTTTCTTTTGGTGGATAATCCAGGCATATTCGATCATTGTCCCCTTATCTTAAGCATAAGTCCGATCAAGCATGCTGCTCCAAAGCCCTTCAAGTTTTATAATGCTTGGACCACGCATGCACAATTTCCTCATTTGGTTGAAAAACATTGGAGTGAATAGGTTTTTGGCACTCCAATGTTTGTGCTTTACCAAAAACAAAAGCTCCTTAAAAAGGCTTTGAAGGAATTCGATAAAGAGCACTTCTCATGCATTATTCATCAAATTGGGCAACTTAAAGATGATCTCAAAGAGGTGCAAGTTGACATTCTTAATGGATTATCAACGAGGAAGTTCTCAACAAGGAGAAGGATATACTTGGCAAAATCATACTTGGGAAAGTATAAGAAGAAAAGGCACTCATTTTGAAGGATTTAATTTCATTTGGCACAGGAGGCATAATCCAAAACATAACTTCATTGTTTGGCTTGCTTTTTATGATCGCCTTAGCGCAAAATTTAGAATCTTGCATTGGGGGCTTAATATCAATCCAACATGTATCTTTTGTTACATGGGTTGTGAGACCAGAGAGCATCTCTTCTTTGAATGTTGTTTCACAAGGAGGATTTGAAGAAAAGGTTTGCAACTCACTCTTGTTCCGGAATATCTGATTTGTTGGCATGAAATTATTAATTACATCACTCCCTTTGCCCTTGAAAAGCGTTTGAAGGCCACAATTTTCAAGCATCTTTTTAGGACAGCCATCTACAACATTTGGATTGTAAGGAATCAGCGTATTTACAAAAATCAAGCTAGAACCGAGGAGTTTATTTTTGACACTATCTTTAACGATGTTAGAGTTAAACTTTCAAATGGTAGAAAATTTCAGCCTTCTCATTTGAACAAAGCTTTATGTAAATTGTGGAGATTAGAAGATATTATTGTATAGGTACTTGTCTCTCTCCGCATCTTCTCATTTGATGGAATATAACTAATCTTACTTGCCCCGCAAAAAAAAAAAAACAAGGAGAAGGATATACTTGGCAAAATTGAAGAACTTGACAGCAACCAAAGGCAAATGCTTCACCAAAAGTCTAGGCTTCAATGGATCAAGCATGGGGATACTAATTCAAATTTCTTTCACAATGTTGTCAAAGGGAGGAGAAGGAAACACACTATCAATTCCATAAAAGATATTGATGGAAACATCATTACCTCTTATGAGGGCATCACAGAAGAGTTCATCTCCTTTTTCAAGAGACTCATTGGAACACTGAAAAGCACTCAAGCAAGTGGGGACAACATTAAGAGCATTCTTGGTAAAACCATTGATGAGGAATACTTTGCTGAATTGGTTGCACCTATCACAAGGGAAGAGATAAAGAATACTTTATTTTCTCTCAATCCCAACAAAAGCCCTGGGCCGGATGGTTACACCTTTCTTTCTTACAAAAGTACATGGAACATTGTGGGAGAAGATGTACTCCAGGCCATTAGGTTAGTCTTTGATTCTGGGAATATGCTCAAAGAGGTAAATGCTACATATATTGCCCTTGTTCCTAAAGTTCAAAATCCCACCATGGTCAAGGACTTTAGACCCATTTCATGTTGCAACACAATATATAAATGCATATCGAAAATCCTTGCAAATAGGATGAAAGCATGCCTACCTTCCATTATCTCATGGAACCAATCTGCATTTATTGAAGGAAGACTTATCAATGAAAACATACTTGTTGCACATGATATTTTTAGAGGATACTCTAGAACCCATATTTCTCCTAGATGTGCCCTTAAAGTTGACATCATGAAGGCTTTTGATTCACTTAGTTGGGATTTCATTGAAGTCACTCTTTTTGCTTTTGGTTTCCCTAATATCTTTGTGAAGTGGATTATGGCTTGTATCACAACCCCTAGTTTCTCCATCTCCATTAATGGAAGTCTTGAGGGATACTTTAAAGCAGCAAGTGGCATTAGACAAGGTGACCCCCTCTCTCCTTATATTTTTGTCTTATGCATGGAAGTCCTCTCATCCTTACTTAATGGTTTGGAACATCACTCAAAATTTAGCTACCATCCTAAATGTGTTAAACTCAAGCTAAATCATATTTGCTTTGTGGATGATCTTTTCATTTTTTGCAAAGGCAATTTGGAGTCAATTACATGTATTATGGAGATATTGGAAAAGTTTTATGAATACTTGGGACTCAAAGTGAACAACAGCAAAAGTGATGTTTTCCTTGGGGGTATTTCACAAAAAAAGCTAATTCTTGAAAAGCTTGACTTCAAAGAGGGACTACTTCCAATTCGTTAACTTGGGGTTCCATTGGTCACTAGGAAACTTCGCAAAAGAGATTGTGGACCACTTTTGGAGAAAATCAATGGAAGGATTGAACATTGGACTATATAAAGTCTCTCATATGCTGGAAGACTTACACTCGTAAAGTTAACACTTTCACAAATTTGTGCATGTTGGGCAAGCTCACTTCTTCTACCAAAATGCATTATTAAGGAAATTGATTCAAAGTTTTGTGCCTTTTTTTAGAGAGATATGAGTGCAAAGACTGCATGGAGCAATATTTGTGTACCTTTGAATGAAGGAAGATTGGGTATTAGATCTTTGGAGGACATCAACAACACTTTCTTCATCAAAGTTTTTTGGAGAATGTAGGCATATCGGGACACACTTTGGAGGAAATGGGTGCATTCAAACTACATCAAGAATGAATCAATTTGGACTATTTCTTGCTCAAATGATTCAAGTTGGATCATAAAGAAACTACTCAAGTGTCGAGTCTCAATAAGAAGTCAAATTACGCATACTATTGGAGACAGAAGAAGCACACACTTTTGGCTTAATAAATGGCATAACAATGGAACTCTTCTTGAGCATTAGAGTGACACCTTTAATCATCCACCTCTCCATGCAAAGGTATGAGAGATTTATTCAAATGGTTCTTAGAATTGGCCTATTCAACTTGTTCATATCCCTATTCCAAATGCTGTCCTTATTGAGAGCAACCCGGATACTTTCTCTTGGGGTCTCTCAAATGATGGGAAATTCTCTTTCAAGCCCACT
This sequence comes from Cordia subcordata, assembly GCA_028554755.1. Classification (NCBI taxonomy): domain Eukaryota; kingdom Viridiplantae; phylum Streptophyta; class Magnoliopsida; order Boraginales; family Cordiaceae; genus Cordia; species Cordia subcordata. Next base: position 15,344,843 of record JAPTOF010000013.1, read on the forward strand.
TGGGAGCATTTGTGTAGGAGAAGAAAGAAAATTGAATGGCACAATATCATTTGGCACAAGAATCACACACCAAGGCATGCTTTTATCACATGGCTCACGATGCATGATCGCCTCACCACAAAATTCAGAATACTTACTTGGGGTATTGAAATCAATACAAATTGCATCTTTTGCAATTTTGCTTGCGAGACAAGGGATCATCTTTCTTCCATTGCAGCTTCACAAGAAGAATATGGCAAATAGAACTCAAGTTAACATGCATCAAGAATCCGCCAATTTCATGGGATGAGATTATTACATTCCTTACCCCGCACGTTCTTGAAGGCGATCTTAACGCAACAGTCACTAAACATCTCTTGGGAGCAACAATCTATTAATTTTGGATGGAAAGAAATGATTGACAATTCAACAAAGGAGCAAAAACAAAGGAGTGAATCTTCTCATCTATCTTCAACCATGTTCGAGTTAAATGTTCAGTTGGAAAGCATTTCAGTTCTTTTTGTATCAACAAAATTATTTGTAAAAATTAACCCCAAGGGGTTGGTCTAGTGGTGCGGACTTGGGAATAAGTTTAGCGAGGTCCTAGGTTCGATTCTCGTTGCTAGCCATTCCTTGGGGCCACCCACCTGGCTTTGCCAATCTTGCCCAGTGCATGGGTCTTGTGGGGTGGTTCATGTACTTGAAGGTTTTCCAACTAGTGGTCGAGCTCTGCCGGTTTTTGGTGTTTGGGCTCCGCTCAGTTGGGTTCCTCCGTCACCAAAAAAAAATATTTGTAAAAATTGCAGGATTGAGGCTATTTTGGATTAGAATTCCCCCTTCTTTTGTACAAATTTTGACTCTCATGTACATATTTAGTAATTAATATATCACTTTTCTCGCAAAAAAAAAAACCTTTGTTGCTTTTAATGCAGAAATGTTCCCATGTATGTTTGAAAGAGAATTGGCCATTGGGTGAGAGATCCCAAGAGAAGGAATCTAAATTGTGCTCTTCAAGATGGTAACGTGGCATCTCAATATGTATTAAATGGATGGGCCATGACCATGAACCAAAGGAGAAAATGTCACTAACCTTTGCAAGGTAAGGAGGTTGATTGAAAGTATTATTCCAATGCTCACAAAGAATACCATTATTATGCCATTTGTCATGCCAAAAATGAGTGCTTGGGCCATTTCCAAGAATGTGGGTAGTGGACTCCCTTGTAGACGCATGATTTTTAAGGATATTCTTGAATATCCAACTTGTATCCTTTATAGAAGTGATTGTCCAAATAGAGTTCTCCTTCACGTAGTTAGTGAAGATCCATTTTTTTCAAGTGGAAAGTGATGAGATTTGTATTAGTAAAATGAATGTTCAAAAAGAGAGTTAAAAGAGAAAGGGAGCAGCCTATACAAGAATATCTTTAATCCCCCAAAGTTTACAAATAGTTTTGTTGATACAAGAAGAAGTGAATTGCTTCCTGACCGAACATTTAAGCCTAACACAATTGAAAATGGATGAGAAGATTTGCTTCTCCATTTTGGCTCTGTTGTTGAATTCTTGATTGTTCCCTCTCCAGCCAAACATAATAAATTGTCGCACCCAAGAGATGTTTGATGATGGTTGCTTTGAGATTATTCTCAAGGGCATATGGAGTATTGAAAGCAATGATGTCCTCCAATGCAATAGGTGCATCCTTCATACAAATCAACTTATTCAAAAATTGCTGTAAAGTGCATGCCAAATCAAATGAAGCTAGTTGGAATGAAATCACAAAGAGTTGGACCTTTTTCGGACCAGCACCACTTTGTTCAAGGTTCAGTTCAAAATCAAGAAAATTTTGGTCAAACTTTGGTGCCAAATATTACACATGTGAGTACTCCACCAGACCTTGCACTTGCGGGCCACACTTCTTCCTTGCAAGAAACTCAACTTTGTGGCAATTTGCAATGGTCCTCTCCACCTCTTGCTGATGTGGATGCTTTTCCACCTCTCTCCTCCACCTTAGCAAAATTACCAAGTAAGCTTAGCTTTCCTTCCAGCCCTAATTTGGATAATAGTAACATGCATGTCGAGAATATTTCTCAAACTCACCAACCACGGAATGAGAAAAAATTTGAGAAGAAATGGGATGGTTGGGAAAATGCTCGGTCTAGAAAAGTTTGGAAAAGAGTTTCATCTACCAACCCCTTTCAAGACACCAAAGTTATGGTTAATGAAGCTTCAAATGTGATTCAAGATCCCCCAACGAAGAGTCCAATGGAGGAAAACCGATTTGTTGCCCTTTCTCCAAATGAAGTACCCATTGTTGAAGAAGGAAATACGCCATTGAGTAAAGATGATGGTGTCTCAAGTAAAGATTTTGAGCTTGCTGCCCATAATGAAGGAAAAATGGAGGTGGATTTGAAGGCCATGCAATTTGAGAATATTGGGGATGAAGTTGCTGATTCGGTTGAACATGTTGAGAAGGATGGACTTGAGGATCGGAATTTTGGTTTATTTGAAGACCTTAGGGATGGTGGTCCCTCGGGTGCTTTGGATTCACCACCTTCCCACCCGAGTACTTGATTGGTTCTTTCTTTTCCTTGTTTCTTCTTTGTTTCCTTGCTTGGTTTTATGTCACTTCTTTTATGCTAGGAAAATTCATTTGTAATGGGTTGTAACCCTCTTTTTCTTTTGCTTTACCCCTCAAACTTTGTTCTTTGCTTTGTATTGTTGTATTTGATTAGGTTTGAGGGGTAACGTTTGGATGTACCAAAATTGCGTTGAAATAAAAACTTTCTTAACCCGCAAAAAAAAAACTACAATGGAAGAAAAGATGATCCCTTGTCTCACAAGACAATTACAAAAAGTGCAATTTGTATTGATTTCAATTCCCCAAGAGAGCATTCTGAATTTTGTGGTTAGTCTATCATGGATTGCAAGCCAAGCGATGGAAGCATGTCGTGAAGTATGATTTTTATGCCAAATGATGTTGTGCCATTCAACTTTATCCTTCCTTTCCGGATATGATCCAATGTGTGCTTAAAATAGAAATGGCCATTTGTGGACAAGTCCCAAGAGAAAGAGTCCGGGATGTGTTCTCTAATGCCAAAATTTGGTATACCAATATGTATAAGTTGAATAGGCCAATTCCAAGTTCCATGAGAGAATATATTACAAACCTTTGCATAGAGTGGCGGATAGGTGAAAGCATTTCTCCAATGTTCAAAGTGAGGTCCTTTCTTATGCCATTTGTCAAGCCAAAAATGAGTGCTGCTTCCATATCCAATGGAGTGATAAATGTAATTCCTAACAGTAGCACAACAATTTCGGAGTTTCTTGATGATCCAACTTGAATCCTAACAAGAGCCCGGGACCGGATGGCTACACCTCCCATTTTTATATGGTGGCTTAGGAGATTGTGAAGGAAGATGTGACTAATGCCATCAAATCCTTCTTTGAGTCAAACATGCTTCTCAAGGAGGTAAATGCAACAATTATCACCCTTGTACCTAAAATCCCAAACCCTAGTTTGGTTAAAGATTTTAGGCCGATTTCATGTTGCAATACCATATACAAATGCATTTCCAAAATTATTGCAAATAGGCTCAAAGAATGCTTGCCTCACATCATTTCTTGGAGCCAATCAGCCTTTATCCATAATAGGCACATTACCGAGAATATTCTCATTGCTCATGATCTCTTGAGGGGTTATACTAGAAGACATATCTCACCTAGATGTGCTCTCAAGGTGGATATAATGAAAGCATTCGATTCTTTGAATTGGAATTTTCTTGAATGCACACTCTTTGCTTTTGGATTTCCTCATGGATTTGTGAAGTGGATTATGGCTTGTGTTACTTCTCCTAGTTTCACTATTGCAATTAATGGTGGTTTAGAAGATTATTTTTCTGGTGCTAATGGCATAAGGCAAGAAGATCCCATTTCACCTTACCTTTTTGTCATTTGGATGGAGGTGCTCTCATGTATGATGAATAAGCTGGGAGATAACCCAAGATTCCATTTTCATCCTAAATGCATAAGCTTAAAGCTTAACCACCTTTGTTTTGCGGATGATCTCTTCATTTTTTGCAAAGGTGATTTATCATCAATTGATTGCATTATGGACACTTTGAAGACCTTTGCTACTCTCTCCTGGCTGAACATTAATCCATCCAAGAGTGACATTTTCTTTGGGGGAATTTCTAATGATAACAAAGCTGCCATTATTCGAAGAGTGGGTTTCCATGAGGATGAACTTCCTATCCGGTATTTAGGCATTCCTCTTATTTCTAGGAAGCTTAGGAAGGTGGATTGCTACCCACTCTTGGAGAAGATTAATTTGAGACTTGATGCTTGGTGCAATAATTGGCTGTCCTTTGCGGGTAGACTTGTTCTTATCAAGTCCACTCTCATTCAAATTTGTGCATATTGGGCTAATGCTATCCTCCTTCCAAAAAGCCTCTTGGCAGCCATTGAATCAAAATTTAAAGCTTTCCTTTGGAGAGGAACGGGCCCCAAAGTTGCTTGGAAAGATCTTTGCTTACCTCTCAATGAAGGTGGTCTTGGCATTAGAAGAATTGAAGAAATCAACAAAGTTTTTATGCTCAAAATTTTTTTGAGAATGTATGCCGTTAAAGAATCCCTTTGGAGCCAATGGATTCATTGCAATTATATCAAGGATTCTTCCATTTGGATTTTGCAAGCATCTTATGATACTAGTTGGATTTTCAAGGCTATCCTTTCATGCCGTGACTATGCAAGAAATTTTATCAAGCACAACATTGGGAATGGTATGAACACTCACTTTTGGATTGAAAATTAGCATAATGATGGACCACTCTTGGAGCATTGGAGCAATATCTTTCCTACCCCTTCCATCTTTGCCGAGGTTAGTGATGTTTTTCTCAATGGCTCTTGGAGTTGGCCTTTACATCTTTCCTCTATTGAAGCACCAAGCTCTACACTTGATGAGAATTCACATGATTCTTTTGCTTGGACTCCTTCTCCTAATGGTGAATTTTCTTTCAAACATACATGGGAGCATATTAGAATCAAAGGTAACCAATTCAGCGGACATAATATCATTTGGCATAAGGGTCACAACCCAAGGAATAGTTTTATTGTTTGGCTTGCACATCATGACCGCCTTAATACAAGATTCAGAATTTCATTTTGGGGGCTTAAAAATAGCACCACTTGCATCTTTTGCTATATGGGATGTGAAACTAGAGATCATCTCTTTTTTGAATGTAGTTTTACTAGACGTATTTGGAGATTTGGCTTATCTTTAACTCTTGTTCCGGAAAGCCTTATTTGTTGGCAAGAAATCTTCAACTATATCACTCCATTTGCTCATGAGAAACATTTGAAAGCATCAATCCTCAAGCATCTCTTGGGCGCTACTGTCTATCACATTTGGATGGAAAGAAATAGAAGAATTGTCAAGAATGAAGCAAAGACGGAGGAATTTGTTTGTAACACAATTTTCAATGATGTTAGAGTCAAAATTTCTTGTAATAGGAATTTTCCTTCAACGCATTTGAACAAAACCCTTTGTAAATTGTGGAAACTTGATGATTTACTTGTGTAGGTTTGATGGTTTCACCATCATTGTACTTGTACAAATCTGATTTGCAGCAATGAAACTTTCTACTTGATCCGCAAAAAAAACTTGAATCCTTAGTGCAAGAGATGGTCCAAATGGAGTTATCCTTTTTTTTTTTTGCGAGAAAAGTAAGGAAATTCATTCATGAAAGAAACAACAAATTTACAAATACAAAACTGATCAAAAGAGGATTTCCTCCATCCTCCATAATTTACAAATTTTCCTATTCATACCAGAAGGAGTGAAATGTTTTCCAACAATGCATTTTAGTCTAACATGATTAAAGATGGATGAGAAGATTTGCTCCTCCGTTCTGAAGCTCTTGTGAAATTCACGATGATTCCTTTCAATCCAAATAAAGTAGATTGCTACCTCCAATAAGTGCTTCAAGATAGTAGCTTTGAGATTTTTCTCGAGTGCATAAGGTCTAATAAAAGCAATAATGTCTTCCCAATCGGTCAAAGCATCTTGGATCAAAGTAAGATGAAGTCCTTTCCTCCAAATCCTTCTAGTGAAACTACAGTTAAAGAAAAGATGGTCTCTAGTTTCACACCCAAAGTTGCAAAAAATTCAAGTGGGATTCAGCTCCCTTCCCCAAGTTAGCAATCTTAAAGAAGTCCATTTATGGATTAAAACAGGCATCTAGAGCATGGAACATCAAATTTGATCAGGTAATTAAATCTTATGGTTTTGATCAAAATATTGATGAACCTTGCGTGTATAAAAGGTGTAATGGAAATGCTGTAGCTTTTTTGGTTCTGTATGTGGATGATATCCTACTAATTGGAAATGATGTGGGGATGCTATCATCCATAAAGGTTTGGCTTTCTACTCAATTTCAAATGAAGGATTTAGGAGAAGCTAGTTATGTTCGAGGCATCAAGCTTATGCGAGATCGTAAGAACAGAAGGCTAGCCCTATCTCAAGCTTCATTTATTGAGAAGATATTAGTCAAGTTTAACATGCAAAACTCTAAGAAGGCCTTGTTACCTTCTAGACATGGAGTTTATCTATCTCGGGATCAATGTCTTAAAACATCTGAGGAGATAGAGAGCATGAAGCGAGTTCCTTATGCTTCAGCAGTTGGAAGTCTCATGTATGCCATGTTATGTACTAGACCAGATATCTGCTTTCTTTGTTGGCATGGTTAGTAGATATCAGTCAAACACTGGACCGGCAAATTGGGTCGCGGTTAAGCATATATTCAAATTACTGCAAGGAACAAAGGATTATGTGCTAGAATACCATGCAGATGATCTAACACCATTAGCCTATACAGACTCGGATTTCCATCAGAGATTCCGTGAAGTCTACTGGATATGTTTTGACTCTGTCAGGAGGAGTTATTTCATGGAAAAGTGTGAAGCAAAATTGTATTGCTGTCTCTACCATGGAGGCCGAGTATGTAGCGACATCTCGAGGTGCGAAAGAGGCGATGGCTAAGAAAGATCTGTCGGACCTAGAGATTGTGTCGGCACTCACGGACCAATAACGTTGTATTGCGACAACAACGGTCTTTGTTTCACGGCAAAGAGCCCAGAATCACAAAAAGGGTAAACACATTGAACGGAAATATCATTTGATTCGTGAGTTTATCCAAAGAGGAGATGTAGTAGTTGACAAGATAGCTTCAGAAAACTGTGAACCCATTTACTAAGACTCTTTCGGAGAAAGTGTTTGCCACACATTTAGAGTCTTTGGGTATTAGTCATTGCATAAGTAATCTTTAGTGCAAGTGGGAGATTGTTAGGATTAGTATGCCCTAAAGCTCACTTGTACATGACATTTTGGATATGAAACAATGTATAATCATATTTTTGTTAAATGGCATTATGAGTTTCTTACATATAATCTCTGTTATGTTTTATCGATGCATGTATGAAGGTCCTTTGACTTGCACTAATGACTTGGGTGCGCAGTGAGGCTGGACACACAGTAGGTCCAAGCCTAGATTTAGTCACATCATAAATTGAATCCATAACCAAATAAGTAGTGTTGGGCACTCTACTGGGATAAGGTTATATTGAGCAAGTCTCCTCTTTGAGGGTGATCTACCTAGGTCATTGGAGGACTTTCTGGATTTGTCTCAATAGTACGTGTGTCACGAATTGGATAGGACCATTGTGAGTATGTTTTCTAGCGACGTACTATCAAAGAAAGAAAACAAGACACCCACTGCTACTAAATGATCATTGCTCTTAATCTTGAGTATATGTGGATGAACTAATGAAGTTAGGGTTTAGTACTTTGATTCACTGTGGGTGAGATCTTATTTTATTAGGATCAACAACCTTGTGCATTGAGTGCTAAGTTCTAATTAATTAGAACATGCATATGCAAAATGGAATCTATGTGACCCCTTTGGGATTGTCCAAATTTATCATCCGAATCTAGATCTAGTGATACTACCTTTATAGGTGTGTCGGTCATATGGCTTGAGGGTTGCTCACGAGATCAAGAGATTCCATGACAAAGGATGGTTGGCAATAGTACAAGAAACCCAACGGAAAAGTTACACTAAGGAGGTGATAGTACAGGCCAAAGGACCGATCTTAGCCGTGGGTATACATAGAGGGGCATTATGGTCGGTTATTTAGTAGGTCAAAGACAAAGTTCACATTCTTTTGTGATAAGCTTTTGGGTAATGACAATTATTCTTGGAGTGCAACTTTGATCTTATGGTGGAATAGATCGAAGTTAAAAATAATTATTATGTCGCCTAGATCGGGCAAGGATAATTTTAATTATTTTTGGAAGCCAATGATAATTGTGTCTTCTTGGTCCTTTCCTAGTTGAAATGACTTTGAGAGAGTAATCTTGAAAGAGCAAATTCCATATTGTGGTAGTAGCCTTATTGGGCCAAAGCTTGAAATTGGGTTTGGGCTTTCTTTAGAGTCCAAGATAACCTAATTGGGCTAGGATGGTTTCCTATTGGGCTTGGGCCTCCACATGGATTATGGACTATGTGTTGGACTTGGATAATGGGCTTGGCCTAAGTCTTCCAAGACAAGTGGACAACTTGCAAAATACCACAAAAACAAGTGGACAACTTGCACAAGTCTTCCAAGACAAGATTGACAAGTTTCAAAAGGAAATACTACATGGAAATTTTCTCCCACATTGAAAGTTTAGCAACTTTAGATGCCAAGGTTCTCTCTATAAATAGACAAGACCCTACACCTTTTATGTATTCCACTTTGTAGTTGATTTCTTCCTTTTTGGCAAAAAATACTACAACACATAGTACACACTTATTGTGTGATTTTTGCTCTAGTTTTTCAAGAGCATATTACTTTGCTTCTTCCCACACAAGAGGCTATTCTCTCAAGATAAGTCTCTTTAATCATAGGGAAGAAGACTAGGGAGTTGCTTATTGTGACACCCTTATAGCAAATTTTGGTGGCCTTGTTCGTGAACGGGAATAAAGCTCGTGACCGGTTTTAGCTTCATCAAAGGCCCCACGCTTCAAGAGGTTAGCTTTATATATTTTGCAAGTACTAGTTATATTCTATATATGTTCTTAAGCATGTTCTTGTGTGTGTAATGAGGATATTTTATTTTCCTAGCATGTTTTCTTAGTTATAATTTAGAAAATATGGACTAGGATACCCCACACTTAATAATATCGATCCTACAGAAGGTTGAAATCAAAACCGCTGAAAATGGATTCTTTGTTTTCAAATTTGAGAATCAAACTTATTGTGATCAAGTGTTGGAGCAAATGTGGCATATTAACCGTAGGCCACTTCTTCTTAGAAGATGGGATCTAAATGAGCAAATTATGCATTTTAGTTGGGAAAGAGTTCTATTATGGGTCAAGCTTCATAATGTTCCTTGTTCTTTAATTACTCAACGTGGTTTGAGTTACAGAGCTAGCACCCTTGGTATGCCACTTTATATGGATAAACTAATGGAGTCCCATACTTTCGTTAGCTTTGCAAGAGTTTGCATTGAGATGGATCTTTCCAAAAATCTCCCGGATCACACTTTTGTGAAACTTAGAAATGGTGAATGGGCGAAAATTGATGTTGAATATGCTTGGAAGCCCTTGGTTTGCTCCTTTGGAAAAATTGTGGGACATAACCTTTCTAGTTGTTCTTTTGCTCCAAAGATGAATATCCCCAGGCAAGCTCCTAAGATCGAAAGAAAGGAAGGTGAATGGAAGAATGCTAAGCCTAAGAAAGTTTGGAGGAAAGTGGCTAACGTAAATCCTACTCCTTTTGCTAGTGTTTGCCTCAAATCAAAAGAGGATAGTGCTTCAAATGAAAGTAACGGCCCCCCGACCCCAATTCCCAAAAATACTATGGATTGCAATAGATTTGCCACCCTTGAGGAAGATGTTAGAAATGATGTTGCCTCAAATGATGCATGGGTTGAAATTGTTGGTAGGAAAGATAGATTTGGTAATTTTGTGACCCAAGCAAATGACATTGCTGCCCTTGTTAAACATGGAAGCATGGAGAAATCGGCTGAACTCTCTCTTGGAAGATCTCCTTGCTTACCTTGTACTTGAGTTGGTTTCATCTTTGTTTTTATTTTTACTTTGCTGGTTTATTCACCTTTTGATTGTAAATGTGGTGTTCTCCCACTTAATGTACTAACCCCTCAAACCTAGTCTTGTTTAGTATTGATATATTCATTAGTTTGAGGGGTTTAGATGGTATGTACCATTTTGCGCTTAATAAACACTTACTTAATCCGCAAAAAAAAAAAAAGAATGTGAGATTACCATCACCAACAATGTGCTTAATATGCTTTCTTGCTTCAGCTCGATACTTCAAAAGTCCTTTGAAGATCCAACAAGCATCTTGTGGGCAATTATTCCAAATTGATTTCCCTTTTATGTAATTTCCATGAATCCATCAGCTCCAAAGGGAATTCCTATTTGTGTACATCCTCCAAAATGTCTTGAGCACAAACGTAGTGTTGATATCCTCCAATCTTCTAACACCAAGGCCTCCCTCTTTAAGTGGAAGGCAAATCTCTTTCCAAGCAACTTTTGGACCTATATTCCTTCAAAGAAAAGCCTTAAATTTTGACTCAATAGTGACAATGACACCTTTTGGAATATGGACAGCACTTGTCCAAAAGGAACAAATTTAGGTAAGAGTGGACTTAATGAGTAAGATTCTAGCCACATATGAGAGCCATTGATTAACCCAATTTCCAATCTTGCAATCAATCTTCTCTAAAAGAGGAAGGAAATCGGATTTCCTGAGCTTTCTTGAGACAAGGGGAATACCGAAGTATCTCATTGGTAGAGCACCTTCTTTGAAATCAATTTCCTCCAAAATGGCTTGCCTTTTTTTTTTTTTTTGCGGATTAAGTAAGTTTTTATTTGATTGCAAAAATTTGGTACAAAACCATCCAAACCCCTCAAACCATATGATACAACAATACAAAGCAAGGGGTTTGAGAGGCAAGTAAATCAAGACAAAAGGGATTTATCCCATAAAGAAAGAAAGACATCAAAAGAAGGATCCAATCAGAAACTCAATTGGGATCGGAAGAGGGATCTTCAAATCTGGTCCGAGAGCCTTCAAGTGTGTTCCAAATGTTCCCTTCCCATTTATCTTGCTCAACACTCAAATTTTCTTCATCCAATTGCACTTCATTTTGATTTTCATGTTGGTGGGTGCCCAAATCAGCAACATTTGCTTCATTTGCTTGGATCATGGCGTTAACTTCATCACTCTATATCAATTCATTCTTTTCTTTTGATGTGCCTTCATTTGCATTTAGGACCGCAAAGTGATTATTTTTCGATGTTTCTTCAATAATAGTGGCTAAATTCTTTGCCAAATCTGAATCAACCACCACATTGGAGAGTGGGGGAGGATTAATATTCTCAACTTTCTTCCGCACTCTCCTATTCTTTGTCACTTTCCAATTATCATTCTTCTTTCCAGCCACATTAGGTGCTTGCCTTGGAGCAATTTTTGGAGGACCATTTGGACACGTAGCAAGGAAGTGTCCAACTATCTTGCAAGAAGAGCAATGTAGGTAGTATTTACCTCCCCAAGAAGCTTGCAAGAACCGAAGAAGTCCAAAATTGCTTTAATGAAATCCTCCCCAATAATGTCCCATGCAACCGTGTAGAAGAAAGAGGAAAATCCATCCGGGCCCGGGCTTTTATTTGGGTTAAGTGAGAAGAGAGTATTTTTAATCTCATCCTCGGTGAAAGGTGCCAAAAGTGCTCTTTTAGTTTCATCTCCAATTTGCTTCCCAATGATATCCCTAATTTCTTCAACATTTGCAAATGAAGATAATGGAGTGCCAAGAAGTTTCTTGAAGAAAAGAACAATCTCTTCCTTGATTTCAACATCATTTGTGAGAATTGAGTCGTCTTCCCTTGTAATGGCATGAATTGTGTTCTTGGCCTTTCTTCCCTTTATGGCATTATGAAAGAACTTTGTGTTTGAATCCCCGTCTTTGAGCCAATTAATTCTAGACTTTTGATAGAGCATAGCTCTATAAGTGGGCTCAAGCTCTTCGATTTTATCAAGAGATCTTTTTCATGATTGAGCAAATCGGCCTCATGAATTCCAATTAGGATGTCGTTTTGAACAATATCAAGTTTGCATCTAAGCTATTTGATTGTGTTGGGGATACTTCCAAAATGTTTCTTGTCTAACTCTTTGAGTGCCTTCTTAAGAAGTTTTTGTTTTTTTTTTTGCAGGGCAAGTAAGAGAAATTTTATTCCGCAAAGTCAAAAATATGTACAAGTACAAAGGTGGTGATAACACAAAACCTATACAAGGATATCATCAAGTCTCCACAATTTACTAAGAGTTTTGTTCAGACGTGTAGGAGGAAACTTCCTACTACGAGAAATTTTAACTCTAACATCATTGAAAATAGCATTACAAATGTACTCCTCCATTTTTGCTTCATTCTTGAAAATTCTTCTATTTCTTTTCATCCAAATGTGATAAATAGCGGCTCCAAAGAGGTGCTTGGGGATTAAGGCTTTCAAATGCTTCTCATGAGCAAATGGAGTAATGTAATCAATAATATCTTTCCAGCAAATGAGATTCTCCAGACAAGGGAAAGAGATAAACCAAATATCCAAACTCTTCTAGTAAAACTACATTCAAAGAAGAGATGATCTCTAGTCTCACATCCCATATAACAAAAAATGCATGAAGTATTGATGTTGAGCCCCCAATGAGAGATTCTGAATCTTGAACTAAGGCGATCAAGATATGCAAGCCAACCAATGAATCCATGCCTTGGGTTGTGCCCTTTATGCCAAATGATGTTATGACCTTCAAAGTGGTTTCCTTTAATTCTAATATGCTCCCAAGTATGCTTAAAAGAAAACCCACCATTAGGGGAAAGAGTCCAAACAATGGTATCATGAGAATTCCCCTCAAGAGTAAAGCTTGGAGCATCAATAAAGGGAAGGTGCACAGGCCAACTCCAAGAACCATTAAGACAAATATCACTAACCTTGGCATAGAGAGAGGGAGTAGGGAAGATATTGCTCCAATGCTCCAAGAGTGGTCCTTCCGTATGCCAATTGTCAATCCAAAAGTAGGTGTTCATACCATTTCCTATGTTGTGCTTGGTGAGACTTCTTGCATTACCACGGAAAGCTAAGAGAGCTTTGAAGATCCAACTAAAGTCTTGAGATGTTTGCATCATCCAAATGGAAGAATCCTTAATATAGTTGCTATGAATCCATTGGCTCCAGAGTGATTCTTTAATGGCATACATCCTCCAAAAAATTTTGAGCATAAAAACTTTGTTGGTTTCTTCAGTTCTTCTAATGCCAAGGCCACCATGATTGAGTGGGAAGCGTAAGTCCTTCCAAGCAACTTTGGGTCCCGTCCCTCTCCAAAGAAAAGCTTTAAATTTTTATTCAATGGCTGCCAAGAGTGCTTTTGGAAGAAGTATAGCATTAGCCCAATATGCACAAATTTGAATGAGAGTGCATTTGATAAGTACAAGTCTACCCGCAAAAGAGAGCCAATTATTGCACCAAGAGTCAAGTCTTGCATTTATCTTCTCCAAAAGTGGGTAGCAATCCGACTTTTCTAAGCTTTCTTGAGATAAGTGGGATGTCTAAATAATAAATAGGAAGCTCTCCCTCATGAAAGCCCACTTTCTCAATAATAGCAATTTTATCCTCATTTGAAATTCCCCCAAAGAAGATGTCACTCTTTGAATGATTAATGTTTAGCCTGAAGTACTCTTCAAAATTGGGAAATCAATTTGAAAATGCTCAAATCAGTCCCTTAGGTTTTTTAGGCTTGAAAGAGAAAGAAGAAGGAAAAAAGCTTTTAGCCGTTGGTTAAAACAAGCTTATCCCAAATATTAACCTTGGGGCGAAAAGAGGGAAGCACTTTTCCTGATTTTGGTAACCCCTTTTTAGCTCAAACTCCCCAAAAATCGACAGCTCATGCTCAAGATCCAAAGCAAACTTTTGAACCACAATTTCAACTCTAAAAGCCTGGTTGTCTTGATGGAAATTTGCCCGCACCCCAAAACTCGTTTTCAGCAAGAAAAAGGGGTACCACTACCGAAATGACATGGCAGCCATGTCATTAAGTAAAGACACATCAGCCACCATTCCAAATCAGCTCCCCTCTTCTCATGGTGAAGAAGAACGTGAACGCAGTACCAGCCCACTAAAATGCTTTTCAAAAAATCAGGAAGAGAAGATTGCAATTGAAAGCAAAAGCATTTCTCAACAAAATGCCCAGCAAAATGCTTGGAGGAAGCCTCCAAAACTCAGGTTTGGACCTACTTCAAAAACACCATCTCTTAATTGGGGAAAGGACTTTGCTGAATTTATTAGTATGAATTTACAATTTGATGATGAAATTGAGGTCAAAGTAGTTAATGGAGTTAGGGATGTTGTTGACCCCCCGGAGGATTTATATGATGAAGGGGATAAATTATGGACACATTGTTCGGTTGGCCAATTTATAGGCGCCCCACGACCTTTCTTCCTTATCAAAAACATGGTTGACCTTTCTTCCATTTGGGTGTTGCATACTCCTAAGGATGCTAGTTGGATTTTGAAGATTCTTCTTAAATGTCGAGGTCTTGCAAAGAATTACATTCAGCATAGAATTGGGAATGGTACAAACACATTCTTTTGGATTGATAATTGGTACAAAGATGGTTCACTCTTGGAACATTGGTCAAGTACATTTCCAGCCCCTCCTCTCCTCTCAAAGGTATGTGACATCTTCTCTAATGGAACATGGAATTGGCCAACTCACCTTCAACATATTGATGTTCCAAATTTTATTCTTCATGGTGACAACATTGATAAAATGGTTTGGACTCTTTGTCCAAATGGAGACTTCTCTTTCAAACACACTTGGGAGCATTTTCGAAGGAAGGGCAGCCACTTCAAGGGTTATAACCTCATTTGGCACAAGGGGCACAATCCAAGGCATAGCTTTATTGTTTGGCTTGCATTCCTTGACCGTTTGAGCACAAGGTTCAGAATTCTTCATTGGGGGCTCAATATTAACCCATGTTGCATCTTTTGTAGAATGGGTTGTGAAACGAGAGACCATCTTTTTTTCGAATGTAGTTTCACTCGAAGGATTTGGAGAAATGGTCTTCTTCTCGCCAAAATTTTGGAAAGCTTGATCTCTTGGGAAGACATTATCACTTATATCACTCCTTTTTCCCTTGAAAAGCATTTGAAAGCAACCATTATCAAACATTTCTTTTGTGCAGCCGTGTACCACATTTGGATTGAAAGGAATCAGCGCATCTTCAAAGACAAAGCTAAAACCGAGGAGTTCATCTTCCATGCTATTTTTAATGATGTTAGAGTTAAAATCTCAAATTGTAAAAAGTTTCCTTCCTCACCTTTGAACAAATCATTATGCAAAGATTGGAGATTAGAAAATATTTTTGTATAGGTTCGTTTTGTACCTTCTCCATCTTGTACTTGTATTTTTAACACACTTTTATGAAAATTCTCACTTATCCCGAAAAAAAAAAGGGGCTGTAAGTTTTTGAGTTTGATAAGGAAGAACATTGTCAAAAAGTTTTGCAACAACATTGGCATGTAAATCATAGGCCTTTGCTCCTAAGGAAATGGAAACCAAATCTTGAGTACATCAATCTGAATTACAATAAAGTCCCATTGTGGGTTAAACTTTGGAATGTCCCAATGAGTCTTTGGTCAAAAAGAGGGTTAAACTATGTTTGCTTCTTTCATTGGGAGGCCTATTCATTGACTGAATCAAGGAGAAATCTTGAATTTGCAAGGGTTTGTATTGAGGTTAATTTGGAGGAAAGTCTCCCGGATGTAATCTTTCCAAAGCATAGAGATGGCTTCCGGGGCCAAGTTGATGTTGAATATGCATGGAAGCCTTCTAAATGCTCAAATTGCAAAATGGTGGGACATATGGTTGATAAATGTCCCATGAAGCCGACTACTCAACAAGCTCAAGGTTACCCTTTGATTTCAAAACCTAAGCAAAAGAAGTAAGATGATTGGCAAGTCATTGGGAAGAAACTTTCAACAAATGATAGAAATGCACCCAATTTTGAGAAAACAAGTAATACAAGTTCTACGAGCAAGATGGTTGATCCCACTCGGCCAATCTCTCCAAGACAAATGAATAATGCTAGTGGGCTTAGCCATAAGATCCAACACCTAAACCACTTCCAAGCTCTTGAAGATAATGGAAAGGAGAACCAAACTCCTCTAAACAAACTTGAGGAAGGGGAATATGTTGCTGAACCAATCATTGCTCAAAGCATACATCAAGAGGATCTCACTCCTCTCCCACTATCATGATTTTTTGCTCTTTGAATGTTAGGGGTTTAAATTCCCCAAAAAAACACAAAGAAATAAAGTTGCTCATTGGGAAACACAATCTTGATTGTTTTTGCATTTTGGAGACCAAGACCACCCAAGAAGCTAATATTATAGCCACATATTTTTGTAGCTTGGGTTTCGACAACTATGTTGACGAGAACATTGCCGGTCGTCAACATGAGACTTTGATATATGGAGTTGTGTTTCTCTCTCTTGAAACTAAATGCTCTCACCACTCTCTACATTGACCACCACAAACCTGCTTTGACCACCACTCTTTGCAACTCAAATGGGCAAAAAGAAGAGATCAAGGGCAACAAAAACTAGGAAAAGTGCTAGATTGGCTTCAAAGCTTAAAGATTTCATTGCTGGTTCTTCATTGGATGTTAATAATTCTTTGGCCCTTGAGGATTCGGATGAGGAACTTCAAATGCACTATGAGAATCATCAAGAAGAATTTGATTTGTCAACTTCTTTTGCTAAGAAAGATGCTTTTTCACCTCCCTCAGCCACAAACTCAAATTCCTTTATGCATCTTCTTAAAGATAGCTATGCTAAAGCTAAGAGTGAGCTCGTCAAAAGCTTGACCAAGAAAGATCGTGACCAACAGCAAAAGCAAGATTATGAGGTGCTAAGGCTTGAAATGGATGCTCGAGCAAAAATGGTTGGATGCTGTAGGCAAATGCAAGCTAATTTATAAAAGCAAACCATGGAAGAACATGCTGATCATGAAAAGAGTACTTTTTCAACGTCCAGCCTTAAATCAGCTCGTGAAAATGCAAATTTGATTGGGCAATATGGTAGTCATAATGCTCATCTTGGCTTGGAGAATGAAGATCTTACTTCAAAATCTAATTCAAAGCAACCATTTTTGTTTGTGGAAGCTTTGAATTCTAGCTATGGCAAATCGTGTATGCATGGAGAAGAAAGAGAACAAAGCTGGTCTTTACCCAATGGTCCTTCGGCAGGGAAAGTACTAATCTCTTCAGAAAATGTTGCTGCCTTTTCTTGCCAAAAGGACATTTGTTTAGCACCTTCCAACCAAAATTTGACAACACATCTCTCTTTTCCCAACGTGGAAGGCTCCTCACATTTTTTGAATTTTAATTCAGCTTCTAACTTAGAAGATTTCCCTCCCTTAGAGGTTCAGTCGAGAAACAAGTTGGCCAACTCACATGACTTCCATCTTCAGGCGAAGTGGCTGCCACATCAATAAAGAATGCCACATCATCTCTCCATCCAAATCAACCTTGCTCTTTACAG
The DNA here is from genome assembly GCA_028554755.1 of Cordia subcordata. Taxonomy (NCBI): domain Eukaryota; kingdom Viridiplantae; phylum Streptophyta; class Magnoliopsida; order Boraginales; family Cordiaceae; genus Cordia; species Cordia subcordata. The sequence continues at coordinate 15,362,471 of JAPTOF010000013.1, forward strand.
AATGCTAATCAAAATGGCACCTTTCTTCCCAACTCGGCTGGAAGCTTTTCTCTTGCTGAATTTTCGCCCAAACCTCCTAACTCCTCAAATAAAATTCCTTTGCAACAACATGGGCCCTTGGGAGCAAGATTATCACACTTGGAACAAACTCAAACTCATGATGTTTTGAATTCAACAATTCAGCCACAAGAAATTCAAAATGCTTGGAACATGGACAAAGATTGGAAGCTCTCTTACTTAGGTAAACTCGAAAATTCTCGTAAGCTTGAATTTCATGCTCCCTTTGAAGATGATGGTTTTATAGGTGCCATTCCCCCTAATGATGTTTTTGAGGAAGGAGATGAACATTGGAGAAATTGTTTAATTGGCCAATTTGTGGGTAATCCTCCCCCCTTTTTCCTCATACGCAAAATGGTTGACACACATTGAAAATCTTTTGGGAAAGTTGACATCAAATCAGCGAAAAATGGGCTCTTTGTTTTTAAATTTGATAGCAATGAAGCTTGTGAACTTGTCATGGAGCAACTTTGGCATGTTAATCATACACCCTTATTGCTTAGGAAATGGGATGCAAGTGCTCAACTCCTAAATTTTAATTGGAAAGGAGTTCCTCTTTGGGTAAAGCTAAGGAATGTCCTTTGTTCCCTTATTACTAGAAGGGGTTTAAGCTACATTGGGAGTACTCTTAGGGTTCCATTACAAATGGACAAATTAACAGAAGCACGTACATTTGTAGGGTTCGCACGCATTTGCATTGAAATTGATCTTTCCATGAACCTCCAGGATCACACTTTTGTGAAACTTAGAAATGGTGATTGGGCAAAAATTGATGTTGAATATGCTTGGAAGCCCCCCGTATGCTTATATTGCAAGATGGTTGGTCATTCTCTTTCTTCTTGTCCTATTTCTCCTATTGCAAATGCTGCAAGACAAGCGCCAAGAGAGGAAAAGAATGAAAATGTTTGGAAGAATGCTAAACCAAAGAAGATTTGGAGAAAACCAAAGGTTGATCCTACTCCATTTGCAAATGTGGTTCTTGAACCTAAAGCTAGCAAAGATACCAAGGGTTCAACTCCAAAGAGCCTTATGGATAGAAATCGATTTTCAATCCTTGTTGAGGACGGAAGTAAACCTAATGCAAATGACAATGAAGTGACTGGTTTGGTCCAAGATAACAAAGAAGATGCTCCAGCAAATTTTGAGAACCAAAATGATGAGATTGTTGAGCAAATTCATGAAGTGGAAGAAGGGGAAATTGATAGGAAAAGGGCTGCCGATTTGTTTAAAAACCTTAGGATTCTTCTCCCTTGGGTATTGATGGTTCCACACCCATCTTTGATTACACTTGATCACTTTGCTGCTTTGGTTTCTTCTTGTTGATAAGTTTCTTACTTGTTGATGACCCATTGGCTGGACATTTAGACATTTAGCATGTTTTTCCCTTGTTTCTTTCTTTTTTTACATTTTCTTTTTGTGTTGGATTTTTCCTATTTTTGATTCACCCCCTCAAATCTTGGTTTGTTTTGGCTTGTTGTATCTTTTGATTTGAGGGGTGTTGCGTTGTACTTGGACAAATTTACAATGAAATGAACTTTTCTTACCCCATAAAAAAAAAACCATTGCCGGTCGTCTTTGGCTCTTTTGGAGGAATCATCTCAAGCCTACCATCATTGATACCTTTAACCAAGGTATACTTTGCATTTTGCATCCCCACCTCTTGATCCTTTCTTTGTGATTTTTGTTTATGGCCAAAATGCACCCCAAAGAAGGAAAACACTTTGGCAGCAAATTGAAAAATGGAGCTTATGGTGCAATGAAGATCCTCTGTGCATCCTCAAGGATTTCAATGAAGTCCTCCATAGTGGAGATAGATCCTCCTCTTTGTCTATCCCCTGTAGTGCTTGGGATTTCAAAAATTGTGTTAGTAAAGCAAGCCTTCAAGAATTCAAGTCTATTGGTCCACACTTTACTTAGACTCAAAACGGCAACCTTCTTGCAAGCAAGATTGATAGAGCGTTGATGAATCCTTGTTGGATTGAGAGCATGGTGGATCTTTCCTTTTGGTGGATAGTCCGAGAATTTCAGATCATTGCCCTCTTATCCTTCACACTTGTAAGCTCAAGCCTCCCTCTCCAAAGCCTTTCAAATTCTTTAATGCTTAGGCAACACATGCTCATTTCTTGCATATTATGGAGGATCATTGGATTGCACGGGTTTTTGGCACCTCAATGTTCATTTTGTGTCAAAAGCAAAAGCGCCTCAAGCTTGCGTTAATGAATTTTGATAAAGAGCATTTCTCATGCATTCCTCAAAAGATTCATGCACTAAATGAGAGGCTTTGTAGAGTGCAAGCTGATTTGACGAATGGTCTTCTCAATGATGAGATTTTTTTTTTTGCGACGTAAGTAGGGTGGTATTTCATTAATCAACGGACGAATGTACAACATTTAACATGGCTATACAAAAATATTTTCAATCTTCCACAGTTTCTCAATTTCAATATTTAACCTAGTGGAAGGGAATTTCCTTCCAAAAGTAACTTTACATCTAACATTGTTATAAATTTCCACAAAAATAGATTGTTCCATCTTGGCCTCCTTGTTGAAGAGTCTTCTATTCCATTCGAGCCAAAGGTGATAAATTAATGCTCCAAAAAAGTGCTTTAAAATGACGGCCTTCAAATTATTATCCTGGGCATATGGCAAAAGGAAGAAATTGATCTCATCCAAATCATAGATATTTGTTGGGCAGCAAGTGAGTTAGCGTCCTTTTCTCCAAATACGCCTCGTGAAACTACAAGAGAAAAAGAGATGATCTCTAGTTTCACAACCCATGTGACAAAAGGTGCAAAGAGGGTTAGTGTTCATTCCCCAATGGAGTATATTGAATTTTGTGTTAAGCTTATCCTTCAAAGCCAGCCAAGTGAAGAAAGCATGCCTTGGGTTATGTCTCTTAAACCAAGCAAGGTAATGACCCGTTAAAAGATCTCCTTTTTCCTCACGCATTCCCAAGTGTTTTTGAAGGCAAAATTTCCATTTGGACTAAGTGTCCAAGAGAAGGTATCCATGTTTCCATCCACAAGAACAAAAGAAGGGGGCGAATATGGACCAAATGGATTGGCCAAATCCAAGTTGTATTTCTAAAAATTTGGTACAAAACCATCCAAAAGCCCTCAAACCATATAATACAACAAGACAAAGCAAGGGGTTTAAGGGGCAAGTTAATCAAGGCAAAAGGGAAAAACCCAAAAAGAAAGACATCAAAAGAAAATAACAAGACACATCAAATGGGATCGGAAGAGGGATCTTCAAATCTGGTCCGAGAGTCTTCAAGTGTGTTCCCAATGTTCCCTTTCCATTTTTCTTTCTCATCCCTCAAATTCTCTTCATCCAATTGCACTTCATTTTGATTTCATGTTCGTGGGTGCCCAAATCAGCAACATTTGGGCTGGATATTTAATTAAGTGACTGATTCTCTCTCTACCATGAAACTCCTTTTCCTTCTCTCTAAAACTTTCAGCCACCCCCCACCACCACCCGCCACCTTCTCCTTCTCCTTTGAAATCTTTCTTCTTTTTCTTCTTTTCCTCCTTCTTCTTTTCTTCTCCCCCTTGCTGTTTTCTCTTGCCTTTTCTCCCTTTTCTTTTTCATGGGTAAAAAGAAGAAAACTTCTTCTCCTTCACGTCATAGTGCAAGGATTTTAGAAAGTAAAAAATCTAAAGTTATGGCAAAGCCTAGCCATGCTCCTTCCTTAGAGGTTGATTCGGCCTCTTTTCTTGAGAGTAAAGATGTCTCCTCAACCTCTAGCAAAGTTTTTAGAGAAGTCTATGATGCCCTTGAATCAGGTAAATCATTCCAGCAACTTCATAAGCCAAATATCTTGGAGAAAAAGGAGATGGTTCAAGATTTCTTGCAAAAATCTAGTTCTCCACAAAACTCTTGCTTGCAATATGACAAAAACTTACTTGAGAAAGATCTTGCTCAGCACCTTTTTGTCTCTCCCCAAAAGAGCTCAAGTCCAATCAGCCCGAGTATGCAAGCTAAACACTCAGAATTTTCACATAGCTCCTCTAATGGAGAATCGACTTTGAGGGATAGAGAAGAAGAAGTTCAAGCTTTACCCGATGGTCAACACCTTTTTTGTTTATACGGTAATAGCTTGGCTGAAATGACAGAATCTTTTCAGCAAAAAGGTGTGTCAGCTTTGGAAAAATCAAATCAAAACTTGTCACCAAAAAAGTCAAATATGGACCCAAAGTCTGAACCACTTTTTTCAAAAACCATTGGGCATAAAAATTTTGAGCTTTTCCCTCCACTTCCATCTCAGCCGAAACAAGTATATCTAGTTGGGAACATACTGCAAACAAATCAACAAAACGAAAATGCCACCTCAAATGTTTTCGCCAACTCACCAACTAATGTCAGCAAAGTTCATCTCAGTCAGCATGTTTCACAAACAAAATCCAATGAACTTCAAGCTCAAGGAGAGAATATCCAAGCTCAACATTCTCTCGGCCAAAGTTATGGAGAAAATGGAGCTCACCAAAATCAGCATAATGCTTGGAAAAGACCTCCCAAGCTAAGCTACGAACCTTCTCCACACGAGCCTTCACTTGATTGGGAAAAAGATTTTGCTGGTCATTGTGGTTCTAAATTGCAACTTATTGAGCATGAAACTAAAATTATTGATGGAGTTAGGAAGTTATTGACCCCGATCGACATTTATGATAAAGGAGAGGAATTCTGGACCCATTGTTTAGTTGGACAATTCCTTGGGCCCCCCCCTCCTTTCTTTCTCATTAAAAATATGGTGGATTTTGCATGGAAGAAATATGGATGGGTGGACATTTTTTTGAAAGGAAAAGGCTTATTTGTTTTCAAGTTTGAAAAGGAAGAGTATTGCCAAAAAGTCTTGGAACAACTTTGGCATGTCAATCATAGGCCTCTTTTGCTAAGGAAATGGGAACCAAACTTGCAATTTGTCAACTTAAAATGCAATAAGATTCCATTATGGGTGAAACTTCGGGAAGTGCCTTTAACCTTATGGTCGAGAGAGGGGCTGAGTTACATTGCTTCCTTTATAGGGAGGCCTCTACAAATGGATGCCTTAACTGAATCAAGGAGGAACTTAGAGTTTGCTAGAGTTTGTATAGAAGTTGATCTTGATGGTCATCTTCCAATTGAAATCTACCCCAAGTTAAGAGATGGTACTAAAACCAAAGTTGAAGTGGAGTATGCTTGGAAACCTTCAAAGTGTACAAATTGCAAAATGGTTAGGCATGTGGAAAAATTCTGCCCTCTTCTCCAAAAACCAATAGCTCAACAACAAAGGGCTACCCCTACTACTACAAAGATTAAGAAAAGTGAAGAATGGCATGTTGTGGGGAAAAAAGATTCTACATTGGATAAGAATGCTCCAAACTTTGAAAGGCATTCTCCATCTTCGCCAGTTTCCAAAGGAAATGATGATGTTAGAGCAAACAAAAATAAGACTAGATCTCCTAGCCCTCCTAGAAGATCTAGTCCAAGAAGAAACACCTTTAGCGAAACAAAGAACTCCTTTAGTGTTCTTGGGAGTGATGTTGATATTGAACAAGCAAATCAGAATCAAAAAGATCATTTCATTGAAGGAGTCCATCGTCTTTCATTAGTGGAGCCTCATGCTTCCACCTCTCCACCTCAACAATGATTTTTTGCTCTTGAAACATAAGGGGATTCAATTCCCCTAGGAAACAAAAGAAAGTGAAGGTTTTGGTCAATAAACACAAATTAGATTTCTTCTGCATATTGGAAACTAAAGTTACAAGCGATGATTGTATTAAGAAGATTGGCTCCACATTTGAAGATTTTGGCTTTTTGAACTATGTGAATGATTCCATCAAGGCCCGGCTCTGGTTTTTTTGGGAAAAAAATATCAATATTAGCATTGTGGATTCTTTTGATCAAGGGCTGCTTTGCATTGTTGAAAAGTGCATGGTGCATCCTTTTCTTGTGGCATTTGTCTATGGCCGTAATGATCCTCTTAGGAGAAAAGCTCTCTGGAATAAGATTGAAGAATGGAGTTTCATATGTGGTAATGGGGAACTTTGCATTTTGGGTGATTTCAATGAAGTCCTTTTCTGTGGTGACAAGTCAAACTCATCTTCTATTTCTCCTAATGCCAAAGATTTTGCAAATTGTTTGATCAAAGCAAATCTTAAGAAGTTAAAAGCACATGGTCCTCATTTCACTTGGACAAATAAAAGCTCTCTTGGGAACTTCTTGGCATGTAAACTTGATAGGACTTTGGTCAATGCAAATTGGATTCATAATAAGCAAGACTCGTTTCTTTTGGTGGATAGCTCGGGCATATCCGGTCATAGTCCTCTCATTGTCCATTCTTGCAAGTCTTGGATCTCCACTCCAAAACCATTTAAATTCTTCAATGCTTGGTCAAAACACAAGGATTTCTTGAAGCTTGTCAAGGAACATTGGAGTGTTAGGGTTTTTGGCACTCCTATGTTTTCTCTCTTTCAAAAACAAAAATCTCTCAAGCAAGCACTAAAGTCTTTCAACAAGAAATACTTTACTACCATTTCGAGTTCTCTCTTGAAGCTCCAAAATGACCTCCATGAAGTTTAGATTGAGACTCTCAATGGAAATATTAGGGCTGATTTGATCGAAAAGGAAAAGAATTTGCTGAAGAGTATTGATGAATTGGATAACATTTATAAATCTATGCTTTCTCAAAAAGCACGGGTAAATTGGATCAAAGAAGGGGATGCAAATTCTAAGTTCTTTCACAACACAATCAAAGGTAGAAGGCATAAAAGCTCCATTTGCATGGTCAAGAATGATGAAAATCAGATTCTCATAAATGAGCAAGAAGTCAAGGCTGAATTTGTTGAGTATTTTAAGAAGCTCCTTGGCACTCCTTCAAGCTCTCTTGCTACTACTGAATTGATCAAAAATATCGTCGGTAAGACAATTAAAGTTGAAGAAGCAAACTCTCTTTTGGCTCCTATCACTCATGATGAGATCAAGAGTACACTTTTTTCACTCAATCCAAACAAAAGTCCGGGTCCGGATGGCTTTACTTCTCATTTCTACATGGCCACTTGGGAAATTATTGGTGAGGATGTTTTGAAGGCTATTACCTCCTTCTTTCAATCATGCAATCTTCTTAAGGAGGTAAATACAACTATCATTACTCTTGTGCCTAAAATGCAAAATCCATACATGGTAAAAGACTATAGGCCGATTTCTTGCTGCAATACTATATACAAATGTATCTCCAAGATTCTTGCAAATAGAATAAAAAATTGCTTGCCTCACATCATCTCTTGGAACCAATCAGCATTTCTCAAGAATAGACTCATAAATGAAAACATCCTTATTGCTCATGAACTTAGGAGAGGCTATGCAAGAAATCACATATCCTATAGATGTGCTCTCAAAGTGGACATCATGATAGCTTTTGATTCTCTCAATTGGAAATTCATTGAAATCTCCCTTGTTGCTTTTGGCTTCCCTACAAAGTTTGTGAATTGGATTATGGCTTGCATCACCACCACTAGTTTATCTATTGCTATTAATGGTTGATTGGAGGGCTTTTTTCAAGGAGCTAATGGAATTCGACAAGGTGATCCATTATCACCCTATATCTTTGTCATTTGTATAGAGGTCCTCACATGTATGCTAAATAAGCTTGAAAGCAGCCCGTATTTTGATTACCACCCAAAGTGCTCATCTTTGAAGCTAAATCACCTTTGCTTTGCGGATGATCTTTTCATTTTTTGCAAAGGAAATCTTCAATCTATTACAAGAATCAAGGAAGTTTTGGACCTCTTCTCCACTTATTCAGGGCTCAACATCAATCAAGCTAAAAGTAATATTTTGTTTGGGGGAGTTCCGGATGACATAAAGCAAACAATTCTTCAACAATTGGAATTCAAAGAAGGTATTCTTCCCATCCGCTACCTTGGTATTCCTCTTGTCTCAAGGAAACTTAGGAAAGCTGATTGCATGCCTCTCCTTGAAAAGATCAATGCAAAGCTTTAAAATTGGGCAAACAAATGGCTCTCCTTTGCTGGAAGACTTGTGCTCATCAAATCCATTCTTATGCAAATTTGTTCCTTTTGGGCAAGTGCTTTCCTCCTCACAAAAGGTACAATGGCAGCAATTGAATCAAAATTCAGATCCTTTCTTTGGAGAGGTACCGGGCCAAAAATTGCTTGGAAAGATGTTTGCTTACCATACCTTGAAGGGGGTCTTGGAATTCGAAGATTGAGTGAGATCAATGTCACTTACTTACTCAAAATCTTTTGGAGAATGTATGCCACCAAAGACACTTTTTGGAGCAAGTGGATCCATGCAAATTATATCAAGAATAACTCCATTTGGGCCATACAAATTCCTCATGATGCAAGCTGGATCATAAAATCTCTTTTGCAAATCCGTGGGGTTGCAAGGAATTTCATCCAACATAAACTTGGCAATGGCACAAATACTTTTTTTTGGCTGGACGATTGGCATCAAGAAGGTCCTCTTCTCGACCATTGGAGCTCAACCTTCCCTTCACCTCCTTTGCTTACCAAGGTTTGCGACATCTATATTAATGGTCAATGGACTTGGCCTTTAAATCTTCTCCATGTCCAGATTCCACTTGTCAATCTCGATGAAAATGTCCATGACTCTTCTCTTTGGCTGCCTTCAAAGAACGGTAATTTTTCATTTAAGCTTACTTGGGATCATATCCGTAAGAAGGGTCATACAGTTAACTAGTACAATTTGGTTTGGCACAAAGGTCATAACCCTAGACATGCTTTCATTTGCTGGCTTGTTTTTCATGATCGGCTTTCAACTCTTCAAAAATTATTAAGTTGGGGACTGATTGCTAACCCACTTTGTATCTTTTGTCGCATGGGTTGTGAAACAAGAGATCACCTTTGTTTTGAATGTAGCTTCACACGCAGAATTTGGAGGCATGGTCTTGCAATCTCCCTTGTTCCAGAGAAGTTGATTTGTTGGGATGAAATTTGTGCCTATCTCACACCTTTTGCTCTTGAAAATAACTTGAAAGCTACTATCCTTAAGCATCTTCTTGGAGCATCCGTTTACCACATTTGGGTTGAGAGAAATCAGCATATTTTCAAGCAAGAAGCAAAAACGAAGGATCAAATCACAAGTACTATCTTCAATGAAGTTAGAACTCGTATTATCTTTGGTAAGAAATTTCCTTCAAATGCACTGAATATTGCCTTATGTAAATTGTGGAAATTAGACGAGATACTTGGTTAGGTTTCTCCTTTCTTTTTTCTGATTCTTGTACTTGAACATTTCTTTTATGAAATCTTACTTACTCAGAGCAAAAAAAAAAAAAATCAGCAACATTTGCTTCATTTCCTTGGATCGTGGCATTAACTTCATCACTCTTTGTCAACTCATTCTCTTCTTTTGATGTATCTTCATTTGCATTTAGGACCGCAAAGCGATTATTTTCCAATGTTTCTTCAACAATAGTGGCTGAATTCTTTGCCAAATCTGAATCAACCACCACGTTGGAGAGTGGGATAGGATTAATATTCTCCACTTTCTTCCATACTCTCCTATTTGTTGCTACCTTCCAATTATCATTCTTCTTTCCAATCACATTAGGTGCTAGACTTGGAGCATTTTTTGAAGAACCATTTGGACACATAGCAAGGGAGTGTCCAACTATCTTGCAAGAAGAGCAAACAAATGGCTTCCATGCATATTCGATGTTGATTTTGGCCCAATCCCCATTTCTCAATTTCACGTAGGTGTGATTCGGGAGTGTCTTTGAAAGATCCATTTCAACACACACTCTTGCAAAACCAACAAAGGTACATGATTCCGTAAGCTTATCCATTTGTAATGGAATGCCAATAGTACTTGCAATGTAGCTAAGACCTTTTCGAGTGATGAGTGAGGATGGAACATTTCTAAGCTTTACCCAAAGTGGGACTTTTTGCCATCCAAAGTTTATCATTTGTGCATTTGCATCCCACTTTCTTAACAAGAGAGGCCGGTGATTAACGTGCCAAAGTTGCTCCATTAGTTGATTGCAAAACTCATCATTTTCAAACCTAAAAATGAAGAACCCATTTTTAGCCGATCTAATCTCCACCTTGCCAAAGTTTCTCCAATGAATATCAACCATTTTCCTAAGGAGAAAGAACGGGGGAGGCCTATCTAAGAATTGGCCAATGAGGCAATATTTCCAATGCCCATCTCCCTCTTCAAAAACATCACTTGGTGGGGCAGCACCTATTCTTCCATTTTCAACAATAAGTTCTTGGAAATCAAGTTTAAGGGAGTGCATGAGGTTACCAACAAGATGGTCTTTCCAATCTTTGCAAGAGTTCCATGCATGTCGGCTGATGCTTGAAGAAGGTGGCTTGAATCAATTTGATCCTCATACTTTGAAGCTTCATGATCAATAGGTTGAGAAAGAGGCCGAGATTTACCTTGAGATTTGCTTTGCACGTGTGGATGCCACATCATGTTGCCTTGCTGATTTGGAAAAGAAGTTGCTAACCTAGCAAGAAGAGGTGGAAAATTTTCGTCCAGGTGTGCTTGTCCCCAAAATGGCTTGCCTTTCATCATTTTGGACTCCCCAAAAGAAAACTTCACTCTTCAATTTGTTGATCTTCAGCCCAGAATAAGATGTGAACTTGTGCAAAATCTCGATGATGTATTTGATGGAATTAAGATTACCCTTGCAAAAGGTAAAAAGATCATCCGCAAAACCAAGATGGTTGAGCTTGAGTTTTGTACATTTCAGATGAAAGTCAAAGTTTGAATTCCTTGCAAGGTTGTTGAGCATGCATGTAAGGATTTCCAAAGAGATAACACAGAGGTAGGGGGAGAGAGGATCTCCTTGTCTAATGCTATTTGCACCTTTAAAATAACCTTCCAATCCTCCATTAATTGATATAGAGTAGCCTGGAGAAGAGATGCAAGCCATAATCCAGCCAATAAACTTCTTTGGAAAACCAAAAGCAATGAGGGCAATCTTAATGAATTCCCAATTAAGAGTGTCAAAAGCTTTCATGATGTCAATCTTTAAAGCACATCTTGAAGAAATGTGGTTTCTTGAATAGCCTCTAATAAGGTCATGGGCAATATGGATATTCCCTTTTATAAGTCTATTCTTTACAATGGCTGATTGATTCCAAGAAATGATATTCTCCATGCAACTCTTCATTCTATTTGCAAGCAATTTAGAGATGCATTTGTAGAGGGTATTGCAACAAGAAATGGACCTAAAATCCTTGACCAAAGTTGGATTTGGATTTTAGGCACAAGAGCAATGTAGGTAGTATTTACCTCCCCAAGAAGCTTGCAAGAACCGAAGAAGTCCAAAATTTCTTTAATGAAATCCTCCCCAATAATGTCCCATGCAGCCATGTAGAAGAAAGAGGAAAATCCATCCGAGCCCGGGCATTTATTTGGGTTAAGAGAGAGGAGAGTATTTTTAATCTCATCCTCTGTGAAAGGTGCCAAAAGTGCTCTTTTAGTTTCATCTCCAATTTGCTTCCCAATGATATCCTAATTTCTTCAACATTTAAAAATGAAGATAATGGAGTGCCAAGAAGTTTCTTTTTTTTTTTCGGATTAAGAAAGATTTATTAAAAACGCAAATTGGTACAAACCATGCCAAGACCCCTCAAGTCGCAACAACATGGGAAGGACAAAAGCTAGACATGAGAGGCATTGGGAAACAAACAAATGAGGGGGAGACCCAAAACAAAGTCATTAAAAGACAACAAAAGAAAGAAAACACAAGAAAAATCTTCAATAATCAGGAGGGGTCAAATTTGGAGGCACATTATGAACTTTAACTTCCTCTCCTCCAAGTCCATTTTGGGAAGAGATTTGTGCACCCCGAAAATGGGCAACAACTTCAAAATCTTTCCCAATATCTTGATTAACCCCATCATGGCCTAAATTTGTTGCATCTTGAGTCTTCAATTCACCTTCCACAACTTCATTGTTAATTTTGTCAGTTATGGCTTCATTCTCAAGAGAGGCAAACCAGTTATGGTTTGTAGCATTTTCAACATTTGAAATTTGATTTGGTGTGCAATGGACCATAGTTCCATGGAATGGAGTTGCATTTTGGATTGGCTTCCAAACATTTTAACTCTAGCATTCTTCCATTCATGATTCCTTTTTTCATTCTTCATTTCTTCTCTTGAAACTTGCTTTTGGAATTTAGATTGTGGAACACAAGGACAAGGGAAGGAGGCATGACCGACTATTTTGCAAGAAGAACATACGGGGGGTTTCCAAGCATATTAAATGTTGATTTTTGCCCATTCCCCATTTCTAAGTTTCACATGGGTGAATTCCGATAGCTTCTTTGAGAGATCCATAACCACACACACCCGAGCAAATCCCACAAACATGTGAGATTCCGTGAGTTTATCCATTTGCAAGGGTATACCAATAGTACTAGGAACATAACTCGACCCCCTTCTAGTGATAAGAAAGCAAGGGACGTTTTTAAACTTCATCCATAGTGGAACATGATCCCAACTAAAATTAACCAATTGTGCATTGGGATCCCATCTTCTAAGCAAAAGTGGACAGTGATTCACATGCCAAAGATGCTCCATAACTTGATCACAAAATTCATCATTTTCAAACTTGAAAACAAAAAGGCCATGTTCAGTTGATTTTATTTCCACGTGCCCGTATTGCTTCCAATGAGATTCCACCATCCTTCTAATGAGAAAAAAAGGAGGGGGTTTATCTAAGAATTGCCCAATGAGACAATGTTTCCAACGGCCATCCCCTTCTACAAAGACATCTTCCAGTGGGATTGCTCCAATGAAATTATTCTCAATGAATGGTTCATGGAAATCAAGCTTACAAGATTGGTTTAGATTGCACACAATTTTTTTCTCCCAATCCATATTGTTTGCCCAAGAGTTGGCTGGTTCATTTTCTTTAATAGAAGCTTGGGTTTGAGTGTTTTGAATAATCTGGACTTTACTTGCTTTAACTTGAGGAAATTGATCATGAGCACGAGGAACATCAGGAGAAGTACCTTGAAATGAGCTATAAGCAACGTTCTGAAAATGGGAAATATCTTCAGCCAAGTTGATGCGTGCATCATTCTGGACTGAGCTTTGCTGAAATGTAGAGCTTGGTGATGTGGAAATTTGACTTGAGTTAGCAGCCACATGCATTCCACGTTGGCTCACCAATGGGCCAGAAAATGTTGTCCTCAGTTGGCAATTCAAAGGGGGGAAATCTTCATTGTAGGTGGCTGAATTGTGATTCAAATTAAGTGGTGGGTCCTCAAAGTTAGAAAGAGAGTGTTGTCCTGTCAAATAAAGGGGGGGGGGCAGAAAAGGTGTCCTTATGGCCTGAAAAGTGAGCAGCAAATTCTGATTTATCAAGTACTTTTCCAGCCGAGAAACTGATGGGTAATAACCGGCTGCCTTTGCCACCATCTTCAACCGAATCATGTTTTCCATGGCTAAAAAAATGAGCTTTTGCAGCAGGGTTTTCATACAAAGGACCATGGAGAAAATCGAAAGCTTACCTTCGCGATGCAATGGCATGAATTGTGTTCTTGGCCTTTCTTCCCTTTATGGCATTGTGAAAGAACTTTGTGTTTGAATCCCCGTCTTTGAGCCAGTTAATTCTAGACTTTTGATGAACCATAGCTCTATAAGTGGCCTCAAGCTCTTCGATTTTATCAAGAGATCTTTTTTGTGATTGAGCAAATCAGCCTCATGAATTCCAATTAGGATGTTGTTTTGAACAATATCAAGTTTGCATCTAAGCTATTTGATTGTGTTGGGGATACTTCCAAAATGTTTCTTGTCTTACCCCTTGAGTGCCTTCTTAAGTTTTTTTTTTTTTTTGTTTTGCAGGGCAAGTAAGAGAAATTTTATTCCGCAAAGTCAAAAATATGTACAAGTACAAAGGTGGTGATAACACAAAACCTATAGAAGGATATCAGCAAGTCTCCACAATTTACTAAGAGTTTTGTTCAGATGTGTAGGAGGAAACTTCCTACTACGAGGTTTTTGTTTTTGACACAAAATGAACATTGGAGACTCAAGTTTGTTTCTCTCTCTAGAAACATATGCTCTCACATCTCTCTAACTTGACTGCCTCTTTCCACTTCAACCACCTTCTCCTCCTTCATCTTCTTCCTTCATGGGCAAAAAGAAAAGATCAAATGCTTCAAAAACACGCAAGAGTGCTCGGCTTGTAGCAAAATTCGACCATGGAAGCTTTGAAGATGATGAAGATTACACGCTGGAATCTCTCAAGGAACTTAAGGGTGCTTGTGATACCATCAATGAAGCCATGTCAAGCTCAGATGGAGCTTCATCTTCTCAATCTAGACATGGTGTGCAAAAACTCGAGAAAACACTTGATGAAGCTAAAAGGAACATTGTTCATAGTTTGATTAGAGGAAGCCACTCTTCTCCAACAAGTCATTGCTCTTCTAGTTCGCAACTCAACCCTCTACATGATAAATACATGGCTACCATGATTGAAGACCCTTCTTCGAGCTCAACCATAGCTGGTAAGGTAAGCAAATATGAGCTTGGGAAAAAGGCTGAAATGGTGGATTTCATTCGCCTCACCAAAATGAGTTTGATTCCCATCATAGTGGAGCTCGTTCTATTCCTCTGCTCATAGAGAATTCAATCCTTCCATCAAATATTGGAAACAATAAGTAAATTAAGCAAGAAAAATCATTTGAGGCTCGGCCGAATAGTGAAGAAAGAGATGTAAACTCTTTGCTTTTATCTGCTGGTCCATATGGTGTTTCCCCTGGTCCATGTGCTTCAGATTGTCAATTTTTTTTATTTTTTTATTTTTTTTAATTTTTTTATTTTTATTTTTTTATTTTTTTTCTCTCACTAGAGTAAAATGCTCTAACTTCTCACTAACTTGACCACCACCTTCCACCATTGACCACCACTTTTCCACCACCATCCGCATTTCTTTTCCTCTTTCATGGGCAAAAAGAAACGATCCAGTGCATCCAAAACTAGAAAGAGTGCAAGACTTGCTACAAAATCTGAACTGTGCAATTATGAAGAAGAAGAAGATTACACTTCGGATTCTATTATGGAGCTCAAAAATTCTTGTGACACCATTAACAAAGTCATGTCATGCTCTAATGAAAGGCATTCTAGTTCGGGTAAGCTCTCTTCCCCTTCTAGTGTTCACGAGCTTGAAAGAAACCTTGATAATGCAAAACGTGAATTAGTGCAAAGCTTAGCTCGTAAGAACACTCCCATTTCTAAATCTAGAGCTTCTGTTTGTGGTAGTTCAGCAAGTTCGGGTTTTGGCACTAAAAATTTGCTTGCTAGTAATGATTTCCTTCCTAATGAGGTGTGTGATAAGCTTGATGATCCTTTGCTTCAAGAACTTGAACACCAATCAGCAATGGCTGTTCCTACGACATCTTCCTTTTGTCTTAATGATAAAACTCTATCTTTGGGTCACACTTACTTCGAAGCAAAAAATGGTGAATATGGTACTCATAATAATCCTTGTGGCATGGAGAAGAATGTTTTTGCATCCTCATTTGATAATCAGCCATCAAATATCCAAGGATCAGTTCCAAAATCACATACGAATGGCTTGGTTTTGGAAGAAATGGCTAGTCAAACACTAGCTGGCAGTCCATGCTCTTTTTCAGCGGGTAATAACCATATGGCAGATTCTTTTTCAGCTCAAAAGTACTCCTATTCAGCCTCTAAAGCTCAGAAGTCGACAACTCATCACAAGGCATTAATTGGGGATGCTGCTGCCGCTTGGTCCAAGCCAAAGGATAATGTAGCTGCCGGGGAAAAGCTTTATCCACCAAATAACTTGGTCTAGATGCTTGACGAAGCAAATATTAAAAATGGTAGTGATTTTGAATCTCATTTCCTTCCCTTGCTTGCTCGGTCATGCCCTACATATTTGAGTCAACCTTCTAATACACTATCCCCTCATGATATGGAAGCCAAGTCAGATTCTAAAGCCAGGTCAGCCCCCTCTCATTTTTATTTTGACAGGAATTTACCTCCAGAAGGTCAACACTTTGCTCATCTCCAACAAGCTAATCCCACACTAGCTCCTACTAATGATGAGCCACAACAAGCTTGTAATTCCCAATCTACAGCAAATACGGCAAGAAATTTGGACAACAATTGGAAACAAAAATGCTTTGGAGACTCTTCTCATGGCAATAGGGCAAATTGGAATATTGGTAACCAAGTGCAGCCAAATCAAAATGCGTTTCAACAGCAAGCTTGGAAATCAAATAAGGATTGGCAAGGCACTTTTGTTCGTAATCTTTCTCACTCTACTAAGCTCGATTTTGTTGAACCTTTCATTGAGAATGATTTCATTGGAGCCATCCCACTCGATGAGGTTTACCTTGAAGGGGATGATTACTACAAACATTGCCTTATAGGCCAATTCCTTGAAAAACCCCCACCCTTCTTCCTTATTCGGAGAATGGTAGATGTCCATTGGAAATTGTTTGGTAGAGTTGAAATCAAATCAGCTGAAAATGGGCTTTTGTGTTTAAATTTGAAAATGAAAACTTTTGTGAGCTTGTTCTTGAGCAAATGTGGCATGTAAATCACCGTCCCCTCTTGCTCAGACGATGGGATTCAAATGCTCAACTCATGCACTTTAGTTGGGAAAAAGTTCCTCTTTGGGTGAAGCTCCATAATGTCCCTTGCTCCTTGATCACTAGAAGGGGACTTAGTTATGTAGCTAACACGCTTGGCATTCCTATTCAAATGGACAAGTTAACGGAATCCCGAACCTTCGTGGGATTTGCTCGTGTTTGCATTGAGATGGATTTATCCAAGAACCTCTCGGATTTTACATTTGTAAAACTTAGGAATAGAGAATGGGCTAGGATTGAAGTGGAGTACGCATGGAAACCCGTGGTTTGTCCTTCGTGCAAGATTGTTGGTCATAGTCTTTCTTCATGTCCAAATGCCACTCAAGTTAATGTATCCCAACAAAATTCTCGATTTGTTAAGAAAGTGGGTGAATGGAAGAATCCCAAGTCAAAGATAATATGGAGGAAAGTCACGAATGTGAATCATACACCATTTGCTAGTGTCGTCATCAAGTCTAAAGTTGTTAATGAAGCAAATGAGAAAAACGACTTTCCGAGCACCATGGAAGGAAATAGTTTTGCTGCCCTTAACGCATATGAAAATGGTAATGAAGTTGCTTCACTTGAGACTCGAGTTGATGAGGATAACTTGAACAAGAACGAGATTGGAAATAAAGTGACTAAAGGAGATGATTTTGATGTTGCTGATCTGGATGTTAAAATTCTTGATAAAGCCAATGAAGTTCATTTGCATGAAGAACAATGGAACGTTGAGCAAGGCAATAGGGTGGGAACAATTTCCGGCCATATTTGATCACACTTGGTTTGTTCTCATTGTACTTTCTTTTTGGAACTTGTTTGTTTGTTTTTGATTAACTTTTGTTGGTTTGGGAGTCTCTCCCCTCTTTGTATTTTCTTGCCTCTCAAGCCTTGATTTGATTGAATTGCTGTATCCATGGCTTGAGGGTTTTAAATGGCTTGTGTCCATATTTGCGATTAATAAAAACTTACTTAATCCACAAAAAAAAAAACGTTTGGTCATTACCCGAGGGTCAAAATGCTATACCCGATGGAGATGCTTCTGGTTCAGTTGTTGTTGCACCTTTTTAGGTTTTTGCTGCCCTTATTCAGGTCAAAAGCCTCTTTTTTCAACAACCTACCAAGGCCCCTACACTTTGGAAACACCACTTAGTCCTTGCATTTCAAATCTGGCCGAATTCCCCCCATTTCAGCCTAAACCCCACTCGGCTGGTCATTTCGTTGCAAGAAAAGATGGATTGGTACATTCTTCAACATCAAGCCAAAATGCAAATCCTTTTCCACCATCCCACGTGGAAAGTCTCCCTACATGGCAGCCACATCAAGTGCCAAGTAAAAAAAATTCTCCTCATTTGGATGGACAAAACACACTTGGGCAGAATGCATTTCTTAGTTTTTCTTCTTCTCAAAATGCTGGACAGAGGGGTTTTTCTCTTGAGCGTGCTTCCCCAACCCCACAACTGGCCCTCAATGACTTGGACCAAAAGCACGAGCAAACTTGGCGTGGAAATGGGCACAAAGGACCTCGGGTTCCTCCAAATGCATGGGCTGGTAACATCAATTGGAGGCTTAATTATCTTGGTAAGCTTGAAGATCCTCTCAAACTTGAATACTTTGAGCCTATTGTTTATGAAAATTCTTGGGGAGCTATTCCTCCCGAGGATGTCTTTGTTGAAGGAGATAATTGCTAGAAGCATTGCTTACTTGGTCAATTTCTTGAGAAACCTCCACCTTTTTTCTTGATAAGAAAATTTGTTGATCATCATTGGAAAAAGTTTGGTCATGTGGAGATTAAATCTTGCTCTAATGGTCTTATCATTTTTCAATTTGAGAATGACGAAGCTTATAATAAAGTTCTTGAGCAATTATGGCACGTTAACTTTAGGCCTTTATTACTTAGAAAATGGGATATGGATGCTCAAATTTTCAACTTTGAGTGGGATAAAATACCACTTTGGGTGAAATTGAGAAATGTTCCTTGTAGCTTGATGACTAAAAGAGGGCTTAGTTATATTGCTAGCATTATCGGAATACCGCTTCAAATGGACTCACTTACTCAATCTCGCACTTTTATTGGTTTTGCCCGTGTTTGTGTGGAGGTTAATCTTGAAAAAGAATTACTGGACCATACTTTTGTTTGGCTTAGAGATAGTACTTGGGCTAAGATTGATATTGAACACGCTTGGAAACCATTGAAATGCACTAGTTGCAAAGTAATTGGCCATAACCTTGCTTCATGCCCCAACAATATGGGGGGAATTCAAAAACCTCTTGAGAAGAAGAAAGCAAATGTTATGAAGAGAACTCATTTCACAAATGAATGGAGAGTTGTAGAGAACAAAAAAGGGCAGCAAAATAAATCCAACACAATCACCACTCATGAGCCTTCATCAAATCGTTTTGAGATCCTTGACGGCAAGGTAGATAAAATCAAGAATGACCAAGCAAATAAAGAACCCCAAGAAAGGAACGAAGAAGTGACTGATTCTCCTCATGTTCTTATTATGGAGAACACGAGGAAGATGAATGGCATGGTCTCCTCAGCTGAAAATGATAAAACTGAAGACATCCAAATTCTTGAAGATGAAAATGTTGAGCTCTTTGATAAGGCTGATCTAAGGGGAAATGAAGAGGTTCATGTGGCCGAAGCTAGTAAGAAAGAGCATTGGAGGAAGAGTCTGGTCATATAAACTTTTTGCTTGTTTCAAATTTGAATTGTGATTTGTCATTTTGAATTTCACTTTGTTTCATTTTGAGTTCTCCTTGTTGTGTTTTTCGCCCCTCAAATCTAGATTGGATTAGGATTGTTGTATCTTAAGATTTGAGGGGTTGGGATGTATTTTACAAATTTGTGTTTATTCAAATCTTACTTACCCCGCAAAAAAAACTTCCTACTACGAGAAATTTTAACTCTAACATCATTGAAAATAGCATTACAAATGTACTCCTCCGTTTTTGCTTCATTCTTGAAAATTCTTCCATTTCTTTCCATCCAAATGGGATAAACAGCGGCTCCAAAGAGGTGCTTAAGGATTGAGGCTTTCAAATGCTTCTCATGAGCAAATGGAGTAATGTAATCAATAATATCTTTCCAGCAAATGAGATTCTTCGGACAAGGGAAAGAGATAAACCAAATCTCCAAACTCTTCGAGTAGAACTACATTCAAAGAAGAGATGATCTCTAGTCTCACATCCCATATAACAAAAAATGCATGAAGTATTGATGTTGAGCCCCCAATGTGAGATTCTGAATCTTGTACTAAGGCGATCAAGATATGCATGCCAAATAATGAATCCATGCCATGGGTTGTGCCCTTTATGCCAAATGATGTTATGACCTTCAAAGTGGTTTCCTTTAATTCTAATATGCTCCCAAGTATGCTTAAAAGAAAACCCACCATTAGGGGAAAGAGTCCAAACAATGGTATCATTAGAATTCCCCTCAAGAGTAAAGCTTGGAGCATCAATAAAGGGAAGGTGCAAAGGCCAACTCCAAGAACCATTAAGACAAACATCACTAACTTTGGCATAGAGAGAGGGAGTAAGGAAGATATTGCTCCAATGCTCCAAGAGTGGTCCATCTCTATGCCAATTGTCAATCCAAAAGTAGGTGTTCACACCATTTCCTTTGTTGTGCTTGATAACACTTCTTGCATTACCACAGCAAGCTAAGAGTGCTTTGAAGATCCAACTAAAGTCTTGAGATGTTTGCATCATCCAAATGGAAGAATCCTTGATATAGTTGCTATGAATCCATTGGCTCCAGAGTGATTCTTTAATGGCATACATCCTCCAAAAAATTTTGAGCATAAAAACTTTGTTGATTTCTTTAGTCCTTCTAATGCCAAGGCCACCTTGATTGAGTAGGAAGCATAGGTCCTTCCAAGCAACTTTGGGTCCCATCCCTCTCCAAAGAAAAGCTTTAAATTTTGATTCAATGGCTGCCAAGAGTCCTTTTGGAAGAAGAATAGCATTAGCCCGATATGCACAAAATAGAATGAGAGTGCATTTGATAAGTACAAGTCTACCCGCAAAAGAGAGCCAATTATTGGACGAAGAGTCAAGTCTTGCATTTATCTTCTCCAAAAGTGGGTAGCAATCCGACTTTCTAAGCTTTCTTGAGACAAGTGGGATGCCTATATAACGAATAGGAAGCTCTCCCTCATGAAAGCCCACTTTCTCAATAATAGCAATTTTATCCTCATTTGAAATTCCCCCAAAGAAGATGTCACTCTTTGAATGATTAATGTTCAGCCTGAACTACTCTTCAAAATTTGGAAATCAATCTGAAAATGGTCAAATAAGTCCCTTAGGTTTTTTGGGCTTGAGGGAGGAAGAAGAAGGAAAAAAGCTTTTAGCCGTTGGTCAAAACAAGCTTATCCCGAATATTAACCTTGGGGGTAAA
Source organism: Cordia subcordata (assembly GCA_028554755.1). Taxonomy (NCBI): domain Eukaryota; kingdom Viridiplantae; phylum Streptophyta; class Magnoliopsida; order Boraginales; family Cordiaceae; genus Cordia; species Cordia subcordata. The sequence goes on from JAPTOF010000013.1 coordinate 15,383,523, forward strand.
GAGGGAAGCACTTTTCTTGATTTTGGCTACCCCTTTTCAGCTCAAACTCCCCAAAAATCGATAGCTCATGCTCAAGATCCAAAGCAAACTTTTGAACCACAATTTCAACTCCAAAAGCCTGGTTGTCTTGATGGAAATTTCCCCCCACCCCAAAACTCGTTTTCAGCAAGAAATGACATGGTTGCCGTGTCATTAAGTAAAGACACATCAGCCATCATTCCAAATCAGCTTCCCTCTTCTCAGGGTGAAGAAGAACGTGAATGCACTACCAGCCCACTAAAATGCTTTTCAAAAATGAAAATCGGGAAGAGAAGATTGCAATTGAAAGCAAAAGCATTTCTCAACAAAATGCCTAGCAAAATGCTTGGAGGAAGCCTCCAAAACTCAGGTTTGAACCTTCTTCAAAAACACCATCTCTTGATTGGGGAAAGGACTTTGCTGAATTTATTAGTACAAATTTACAATTTGATGATGAAATTGAGGTCAAAGTAGTTAATGGAGTTAGGGATGTTGTTAACCCCCTGGAGGATTTATATGATAAAGGGGATAAATTATGGACTCATTGTTTGGTTGGCCAATTTATAGGTGCCCCACCGCCTTTCTTCCTTATCAAAAACATGGTTGACTTTGCTTGGAGAAGATTTGGCGATGTGGATATTTTTCATAAATGAAAGGGGCTGTATGTTTTCAAGTTTGATAAGGAAGAACATTGTCAAAAAGTTTTGCAACAACATTGGCATGTAAATCATAGGCCTTTGCTCCTAAGGAAATGGAAACCAAATCTTGAGTACACCTATCTAAATTGCAATAAAGTCCCATTGTGGGTTAAACTTTGGAATGTCCCAATGAGTCTTTAGTCAAAAGGAGGGTTAAACTATGTTGCTTCTTTCATTGGGAGGCCTATTCAAATGGACGCATTGACTGAATCAAGGAGAAATCTTGAATTTGCAAGGGTTTGTATTGAGGTTAATTTAGAGCAAAGTCTCCCGGATGCAATCTTTCCAAAGCTTAGAGATGGCCCCCGAGCCCGAGTTGATGTTGAATATGCATGGAAGCCTTCTAAATGCCCATATTGCAAAATGGTGGGACATATGGTTGATAAATGTCCTATGAAACCGACTACTCAACAAGCTCAAGGTCACCCTTTGATTTCAAAACCTAAGCGAAAGAAGCAAGATGATTGGCAAGTCATTGGGAAGAAACTTTCAACAAATGATAGAAATGCACCCAATTTTGAGAAAACAAGTAATACACGTTCTATGAGCAAGATGGTTGATCCCACCTGGCCGATCTCCCCAAGACAAATGAATAATGCTAGTGGGCTTAGCCATAAGATCCAACACCTAAACCACTTCCAAGCTCTTGAAGATGATGGAGAGGAGAACCAAACTCTAAACAAACTTGAGAAAGGGGAATATGTTGCTGAACCAATCATTGCTCAAAGCACACATCAAGAGGATCTCACTCCTCTCCCACTGTCATGATTTTTTGCTCTTCGAATGTTAGGGATTTAAATTCCCCAAAAAAACACAAAGAAATAAAGTTGCTCATTGGGAAACATAATTGTGACTGTTTTTGCGTTTTGGAGACCAATACCACCAAAGAAGCTAATATTATAGCCACATATTTTTGTAGCTTGGGTTTCGACAACTATGTTGACGAGAACATTGCCGGTCGTCTTTGGCTCTTTTGGAGGAATCATCTCAATCCTACCATCATTGATACCTTTGACCAAGGTATGCTGTGCCATTTTGCATCCCCGCCTCTTGATCCTTTCTTTGTGATTTTTGTTTATGGCCGAAATGCCCCCCAAAGAAGGAAAACACTTTGGCAGCAAATTGAAAAATGGAGCTTATGGTGCAATGAAGATCTTTTGTGTATCCTCGAGGATTTCAATGAAGTCCTCCATAGTGGAGATAGATCCTCCTCTTTGTCTATCCCCTCTAGTGCTTGGGATTTCAAAAATTGTGTTAGTAAAGCAAGCCTTCAAGAATTCAAGTCTATTGGCCTACACTTTACTTGGACAAATAGGAACTCAAAATGGCAACCTTCTTGTAAGCAAGATTGATAGAGCGCTGATGAATCCTTGTTGGATTGAGAGCATGGTGGATTCTTTCCTTTTGGTGGATAGTCTGAGAATTTCAGATCATTGCCCTCTTATCCTTCACACTTGTAAGCTCAAGCCCACCTCTCCAAAGCCTTTCAAACTCTATAATGCTTGGGCAACACATGATCATTTCTTGCATATTGTGGAGGATCATTAGATTGCGCGGTTTTTTGGCACCCCAATGTTCATTTTGTGTCAAAAGCAAAAACGCCTCAAGCTTTTTTTGTGAAGTAAGAGAATTCATAACCACAAAATCAGAATTTGTACAAGTATAATGGTGGTGAAAGCACCAAACCTAAACTAGGATATCTTCAAGTCTCCATAATTTACAAAGAGTTTTGTTAAAATGTGTTGAAGGAAACTTCCTACTACAAGAGATTTTAATTCAAACATCATTGAAAATAGCATTACAAACAAACTCCTCTGTCTTTGCTTCATTCTTGAAAATTCTTCGATTTCTTTCCATCCAAATGTGATAAACTGCAGCGCCAAAGAGGTGCTTGAGGATTGATGCTTACAAATGTTTCTCATGAGCAAATGGAGTGATGTAGTTGATAACTTCCTGCCAACAAATAAGGCTCTCTGGGACAAGAGAGAGAGATAAGCCAAATCTCCAAATGCGCCTAGTAAAACTACATTCAAAGAAGAGATGATCTCTAGTCTCACATCCCATAAATCAAAAAATGCATGAGGTATTGATGTTAAGCCCCCAATGTGAAATTCTGAATCTTGTGCTAAGGCGATCATGATATGCAAGCCAAACAATAAAGCCATGCCTTGGGTTATGACCTTTATGCCAAATGATATTATGGCCAAAGAAGCTGTTTCCTTTAATTCTAATATGCTCCCAAGTATGTTTAAAAGAAAACCCACCATTGGGGGAAAGAGTCCAAACAAAAGTCTCTTGTGAATTCTCATCAAGCGTGAAGCTTGGTGCATCAATAGAGGAAAAGATGCAAAGGCCAACTCTAAGAACCATTGAGACAAATATCACTAACCTTGGCAAAGAAGGCAGGGGAAGGGAAAATACTGCTCCAATGCTTCAAGAGTGGTCCATCTCTATTCCAATTGTCAATCCAAAAGTGAGTATTCATACCATTCCCGATATTATGCTTGATAATATTTCTTGCATAGCCACGGCAAGCAAGAATAGCTTTGAAGATCCAACTATAGTCTTGAGATGTTTACATCGTCCAAATGGAAGAATCCTTAATATAATTGCAATGAATCCATTGGCTCCAAAGTGATTCTTTGATGGCATACATCCTCCAAAAAATTTTGAGCATAAAGACTTTGTTGATTTCTTTAATTCTTCTAATGCCAAGACCACCTTCATTGAATGGCAAGCAAAGGTCCTTCCATGAAACTTTGGGGCCCATTCCTCTCCAAAGGAAAGCTTTAAATTTAGATTCAATGGCTGCAAAGAGACCTTTTGGAAGAAGAATAGCATTAGCCCAATATGCACAAATTTGAATGAGAATGGACTTAATAAGAACAAGTCTACCTGCAAAAGAAAGCCAATTAATGCACCATGTATCAAGTCTTGCATTAATCTTCTCCAAGAATGGGTAACAATCCAACTTTCTAAGCTTCCTAGAGACAAGTGGTATGCCTAAGTACCGCATAGGAAGTTCTCCCTCATGAAAGCCCACTTTCTCAATAATGGCAGCTTTATTCTCATTGGAAATTCCTCCAAAGAAAATGTCATTCTTAGAGTAATTGATGTTCAGCCCGGAAAAGGTAGCAAAAGTCTTCAAGGTGTCCATAATGCAATCAATGGAAGACATATCACCTTTGCAAAAAATTAAGAGATCATCCACAAAACAAAGGTGATTAAGCTTTAAGTGAGTGCATTTAGGCTGAAAATGAAAGCTCGGGTTATCTTCCAACTTATTCATCATACAAGAGAGCACCTCCATACAAATGACAAAAAGGTAAGGTGAAATGGGATCTCCTTGCCTTATGCCATTAGCACCATAAAAGTAACCTTCCAAACCACCATTGAGTACAATAGAGAAGCTAGGTGTAGTTACACAAGCCATAATCCACATCACAAAGGCATGAGGAAACCCAAAAGCAAGAAGAGTGCATTCAAGAAAATTCCAATTCGATTCTCGCTACTAGCATTCCTTGGGGCCACCCACCTGGCTTTGCCAGTCTTACCCGGTGCATGGGTCTTGTGGGGTGGTTCATGTACCTGAAGGTTTTCCAACTAGTGGTCAGGCTCCGCCGGTTTCCGGTGGTCGGGCTCCGCTCAGTTGGCTTCCTCTGTTATCAAAAAAAAAAAAAAAAAGAAATTCCAATTTAAAGAATCAAAAGCTTTCATGATATCCACCTTGAGAGCACATCTAGGAGAGATATGTCTTCTAGAATAACCCCTCAAAAGATCATGAGCAAAAAGAATATTCTCAATAATATGCCTATTACGGATAAAGGCTAATTGGTTCCAAGAAATGATGTGTGGCAAGCATCCTTTAAGCCTATTTGCAATGATTTTGGAAATGCACTTGTAAATGGTATTACAACAGGAAATCGGCCTAAAATCTTTAACCAAAGAAGGGTTTGGGACTTTAGGCACAAGGGTAATGATTGTTGCATTTACCTCTTTGAGAAGCATGCTTGACTCAAAGAAAGATTTGATGGCATTTTTCACATCTTCCTTCACAATCTCCCAAGCCACCATATAAAAGTGAGAGGTATAGCCATTCGGTCCAGGACTCTTGTTAGGAGGAAGAAAGAAAATAGCTTCCTTGATTTCATGATTTGTAATGGGTGCACAAAGAGTGGCAGCAAGCTCATTATCAATAGTCTTCCCAACAATGATCTTAATAACATCCACACAAGCATGAGAGGTAGTTGAATTTCCAAGGAGTTTTTTGTAGTAGTTGATGAACTCATTCTTCACCTCAAAATCCTCTCAAAGAAGTTGGCCACTTTCATTCTTGATAGCTTTAATAGTGTTCTTGAGCCTTCTCCCTTTCACCGTTTTGAAAAAGAAGGTAGAATTAGAATCACCTTCTTTAATCCAAGAGAGCCTAGATTTTTGGTAGAGCATAGCTTTATAAGAGGATTCAAGCTCTTCCAACTTAACCATAAGTTCCTTTTCCTTATCAAAAAGGGCTGAATTTTTCATTCCATTGTAGATGGCACATTGCAAAAGACCAATTTCCTCACGAAGCTTTTTGATGGCAAAAGGAGTCCAAGCAAAGTGTTCCTTGTCAAAAGACTTGAGTGGTTTCTTGATAATTTTTTGCTTTTGATAAAGGATGAACATTGGAGTACCAAAGACCCGTGTACTCCAATACTCATTAACAAGCTTCAAGAATCCATGGTGAGAAGTCCAACCATTATAGAATTTAAAAGGCTTAGGGGAAGAAAGCCAAGCCTTGCAAATTTGCATAATGAGAGGGCAATGGTCGGAGGCTCTAGGGGGGTCCACTAAGAGAAAAGAATCTTGATAGGTTTGAATCCAATTTGCATTAACCAATGCCCTATCTATCTTGCTGGCCAAGAAATTATTTTCATTACCCTTGTTAGTCCAAGTGAAATGCGGCCCATGTGGTTTAGCTTCATAAAGTCCAGCCTTAGCAACTAACCTTTGAAAGCTCCAAGCACTTTTCGAAATTGAAGGGGAGTATGACTTGTCTCCATAATGCAACACTTCATTAAAGTCTCCCATGATACAAAGTTCGCTTTCATTACACCAAGTACACCATTCTTCAAGTTTACTCCAAAGATTGTTTCTTTTGGAAGCATCATTATGACCATAGACAAAAGCCACAAAGAAAGACTTGTGCGTATGATCGTCAAAATTATAGAGAAGAGCTTGTTCACAAGAGTCAACAAAAATGGCAAGAATGCTCTTCCTCCAAAAGAGCCAAATACGCCCTTTAACCCGATCATCAATGTGGTTGTTAAAACCTATATTCCAAAAAGTGGTGCTGATTTGATTAAAGTGATCAAGGGAAACCACTTTGTTCTCCAAAATACAAACAATATCCAAGCAATGCTTATTAATCAGAACTTTGGCTTCCCTTTGTTTATTTGGGGAATTAAAGCCCCTAATATTCCAAGAGCAAAATTTCATTTAGAAGAAGGAGAAGAAGCACCAGGCCCCGGGCTACTATTGCTTTTGCATTTGAACTTTCTTTCCTCATCAATTCATTGATAGCTTCTTTAATCTTGCTGAATTGTAACTCTCCTTCCTCAACATCCCCTATAGTATCAAGTGCTTCAAATAGATTAGTGTTCATGGATTTAGAGCATGAGGGGTCTTGGATAACCTTAGAGGGAGAAGATGGCCAAGAGGTCGGAATCTCCTTAAACGAAGCTGAACATCCTCTTTAGTAACCTTAGATGCATCTTGAATCTTCAAAGAGGAATGCTTTCTTTCCATAACTTGCCACTCATTATGGACCTTTGGAGCTTGCTTCGGAAAATTCCTTTGTGGAGGGGGTCATTAGGCTTTCTTGGGCATTTTTCTTCAACATGGCCAACCATCTTGCAATGGCTACATTTGATGGGCCTCCAAGCGTATTCAACATCAACTTTTGCTTTGCTACCATTTCTAAGTTTAGGATAAATGACATCCAGTAGCTTGTCATCCAAATCAACCTCAATGCAAACTCCAGCAAATTCAAGATTTCTCCTTGATTCGGTGAGGGCATCCATTTGAATTGGCTTTCCAATGAATGAAGCAACATATCCTAATCCCCTTTTAGAGTAAAGACTCATTGGAACATTCCATAATTTAACCCATATAGGAACTTTTTTGCATGATAAGTTCACAAATTCAAGGTTTGGCTCCCATTTTCTTAATAAGAGTGGCCTATGATTTACATGCCATAGTTGTTGCAAAACTTTTTGGCAATACTCCTCTTTTTGAAATTAAAAATAATAAGTCCTTTTCCTTTAGTGAAAATGTCAACCTTGCCAAACTTCCATCAAGCAAAATTAACCATATTTCTAATTAGGAAAAGTGGAGGAGGAACTCTTAAGAATTGACCAACCAAGCAATGGGTCCAATAGCTATCCCCATCTTCATAAAGGTCCTCTGGGGGGTCTTGCACAACTCTATTTCCTTCAACTATGTTAATAACATGCTCTTCTTCAAACTTAAGATAGGTCTCCATAAATTCAGCAAAAACACCTCCCGAATCAGAATAAGGTTCATTGGGAGTTGGTTCATACCAAACTTTTGGAGGCTTATTCCATGCATTTTGATGGGTTGAGGGATGAACACCTTCTGATCGGCCTTTATGTGCATTTTGATCACCTTGTCTTCTCGGATTAGTTCCCAAGAATGGCTTTGAATTAGAACCTTGCTTAGCATAGCTGAAAAGAGGTTCTGCCCGTTGATAATTTTGCTGAGTGACTTGAGCTTGTGTGGCATTATTTTCCTTGTTGGCATCCACCCTAGCATCCACATCATTAAGAAGTGGGGCTAGGGTATGCTTTTTGGGTACAGCCGAGTAGCTTTTTAAATTTAATCCCTCAAGTGGAGAGAAATCTTCAAGGGGAGCCTCATGTGCTTTAGCAATTGGATTAGAAATTGAGTGCTCTTTGGGGGCGTGTGTTGTCAAAGATTGATTGGTTGGGGGCAGAAAAGGAATTTTGATAAAGTGCATTTCTCATGCATTCCTCAAAAGATTCATGCACTAAAGGAAAGGCTTTTGTAGAGTGCAAGCTGATTTGACGAATGGCCTTCTCAATGATGAGATTTTTTTTTTTGCGACGCAAGTAAGTGTGGTGGTTCATTAATCAATGGACGAATGTACAAGATTTAACATGGCTATACAAAAATATTTTCAATCTTCCACAGTTTCTCAATTTCAATATTTAACCTGGTGGAAGGGAATTTCTTTCCAAAAGAAACTTTACATCAAACATTGTTATAAATTTCCACAAAAATAGATTCTTCCGTCTTGGCCTCCTTGTTGAAGAGTCTTCTATTCCTTTCAAGCCAAAGGTGATAAATTGATGCTCCAAAAAAGTGCTTTAAAATGACAGCCTTCAAATTATTATCCTAGGCATATGGAGAAAGGAAGAAATTGATCTCATCCCAATCATAGATATTTGTTGGCCAACAAGTGAGTTGGAGTCCTTTTCTCCAAATACGCCTCATGAAACTACAAGAGAAAAAGAGATGATCTCTAGTTTCACAACCCTTGTGACAAAAGGTGCAAAGAGGGTTAATGTTCATTCCTCAATGGAGAATATTGAATTTTGTGTTAAGCTTATCCTTCAAAGCTAGCCAAGTGAAGAAAGCATGCCTTGGGTTTTGTCTCTTAAACCAAGCAAGGTGATGACCCCTTAAAAGATCTCCTTTTTGCCTCACGCATTCCCAAGTGTTTTTGAAGGCAAAATTTCCATTTGGACTAAGTGTCCAAGAGAAGGTATCCATGTTTCCATCCACAAGAACAAAAGAAGGGGGGCAAATATGGACCAAATGGATTGACCAAATCCAAGTTGTATCTCTAAAAGTGTGACTAACTTTGGCATCCAAGGGGGGATCATGAAAAGCATTGTTCCAATATTGAAAAAGCATACCTACTAAGTGCCAATTGTCATGCCAAAAGAATTTGAGATTACCATCACCAACAATGTGCTTAATATGCTTTCTTGCTTCAGCCCGACACTTCAAAAGTCCTTTGAAGATCCACCTAGCATCTTGTGGGCAATTAAGATTCCAAATTGACTTCCCTTTTATGTAATTTCCATGAATCCATCGACTCCAAAGGGAATTCCTATTTGTGTACATCCTCCAAAAAGTCTTGAGCACAAACGTAGTGTTGATATCCTCAATCATCCAACACCAAGGCCTCCCTCTTTAAGTGGAAGGCAAATCTCTTTCCAAGCAACTTTTGGACCCGTATTCCTCCAAAGAAAAGCCTTAAATTTTGACCCAATAGTGACAATGACACCTTTAGGAATATGGACAACATTTGCCCAAAAGGCACAAATTTGGGTAAGAGGGGACTTTATGAGTAAGATTCTACCCGCATATGAGAGCCGTTGATTAACCCAATTTCCAATCTTGCAATCAATCTTCTCTAAAAGAGGATGGAAATCGGATTTCCTGAGCTTTCTTGAGACAAGGGGAATACCCAAGTATCTCATTAGAAGAGCACCTTCTTTGAAATCAATTTCCTCCAAAATAGCTTGCTTTTCATCATTTTGGACTCCCCAAAAGAAAACTCCACTCTTCAATTTGTTGATCTTCAGCCCGGAATAAGATGTGAACTTGTGCAAAATCTCGATGATGCATTTGATGGAATTAAGATTACCCTTGCAAAAGATAAAAAGATCATCCGCAAAACAAAGATGGTTGAGCTTGAGTTTTGTACATTTCGGATGAAAGTCAAAGTTTGAATTCCTTGCAAGGTTGTTGAGCATGCATGTAAGGATTTCCATAGAGATAACAAAGAGGTAGGGGGAGAGAGGATCTCCTTGTCTAATGCCATTTGTACCTTTTAAATAACCTTCCAATCCTCCATTAATTGATATAGAGTAGCTTGCAGAAGAGATGAAGCCATAATCCAGCCAATAAACTTCTTTGGAAAACCAAAAGCAAAGAGGGCAATCTCAATGAATTCCCAATTAAGAGTGTCAAAAGCTTTCATGATGTCAATCTTCAAAGCACATCTTGGAGAAATGTGCTTTCTTGAATAGCCTCTAATAAGGTTATGGGCAATATGGATATTCTCATTTATAAGTCTATTCTTGACAAAGGGTGATTGATTCCAAGAAATGATATTCTCCATGGACCTCTTCATTCTATTTGCAAACAATTTAGAGATGCATTTGTAGAGGGTATTGCAACAAGAAACAGGCCTAAAATCCTTGACCAAAGTTGGATTTGGGATTTTAGGCACAAGAGCAATGTATGTAGTATTTACCTCCCCAAGTAGCTTGCAAGAACCGAAGAAGTCCAAAATTGCTTTAATGAAATCCCCCCCAATAATGTCCCATGCAGCCGTGTAGAAGAAAGAGGAAAATCCATCTGGGCCCGGGCCGTTATTTGGGTTAAGTGAGAAGAGAGTATTTTTAATCTCATCCTTTGTGAAAGGTGCCAAAAGTGCTCTTTTAGTTTCATCTCCAATTTGCTTCCCAATGATATCCCTAATTTCTTCAACATTTGCAGATGAAGATAATAGAGTGCCAAGAAGTTTCTTGAAGAAAAGAACAATCTCAACATCATTTGTGATGAATTGTGTTCTTGGCCTTTCTTCCCTTTGTGGCATTGTGAAAGAACTTTGTGTTTGAATCCCCGTCTTTGAGCCAATAATTCAAGACTTTTGATGGAGCATAGCTCTATAATGGCCTCAAGCTCTTCGATTTTATCAAGAGATCTTTTTCGTGATTGAGCAAATTAGCCTTATGAATTCCAATTAGGATGTCCTTTCGAACAATATCAAGTTTGTATCTAAGCTATTTGATTGTGTTGGGAATACTTCCAAAATGTTTCTTGTCTAACTCCTCGAGTGCCGTCTTAAGAAGTTTTTGTTTTTTTTTTTTAAGGGCAAGTAAGAGAAATTTTATTCCACAAAGTCAAAAATATGTACAAGTACAAAGGTGGTGATAACACAAAACCTATACAAGGATATCAGCAAGTCTCCACAATTTACTAAGAGTTTTGTCATACGTGTAGGAGGAAACTTCCTCCTACGAGAAATTTTAACCCTAACATCATTGAAAATAGCATTACAAATGTACTCCTCCGTTCTTGAAGGCAATCTCAAAGCTACACTCATCAAGCATTTCTTTGGAGCAACAATTTATTTCATTTGGCTGGAAAGGAACAATAGACAATTCAGCAACGGAGCAAAAACGGAAGAACAAATCTTTTCATCCATCTTCAACCATGTTCGAATTAAATGTTCAATTGGAAAGCTTTTCACTTCTTCTTGTATCAACAAAATCATTTGTAAGAATTGGGGAATCGAGGCTATATTAGAATGAGCTTCCCCTTCTTTTGATTCTCATGTACATCTTTTGTAATTAATATATTGCATTCATTTTTCACGCAAAAAAAAAAAATGTACTCCTCCGTTTTTGCTTCATTCTTGAAAATTCTTCTATTTCTTTCCATCCAAATGTGATAAACAGTGGCTCCAAAGAGGTGCTTGAGGATTTAGGCTTTCAAATGCTTCTCATGAGCAAATGGAGTAATGTAATCGATAATATCTTTCCAACAAATGAGATTCTCCAGACAAGGGAAAGAGATAAACCTAATCTCCAAACTCTTCTAGTAAAGCTACATTCAAAGAAGAGATGATCTCTAGTCTCACATCCCATATAACAAAAATTGCATGAAGTATTGATGTTGAGCCCCCAATGTGAGATTCTGAATCTTGTACTAAGGCGATCAAGATATGCAAGCCAAACAATGAATCCATGCCTTGGGTTGTGTGCTTTATGCCAAATGATGTTATGAGCTTCAAAGTGGTTTGCTTTAATTCTAATATGCTCCTGAGTATGCTTAAAAGAAAACCCACCATTAGGGGAAAGAGTCCAAACAATGGTATCATAAGAATTCCCCTCAAGAGTAAAGCTTGGAGCATCAATAAAGGGAAGGTGCAAGGGCCAACTCCAAGAACCATTAAGACAAACATCATTGACCTTGGCATAGAGAGAGGGAGTAGGGAAGATATTATTCCAATGCTCCAAGAGTGGTCCATCCCTATGCCAATTGTTAATCCAAAAGTAGGTGTTCATACCATTTCCAATGTTGTGCTTGATGACACTTTTTGCATTACCACGGCAAGCTAAGAGAGCTTTGAAGATCCAACTAAAGTCTTGAAATGTTTGCATCATCCAAATGGAAGAATCCTTGATATAGTTGCTATGAATCCATTGGCTCCAGAGTGATTCTTTAATGGCAAACATCCTCCAAAAAATTTTAAGCATAAAAACTTTGTTGATTTCTTCAATTCTTCTAATGCCAAGGCCACCTTGATTGAGTGGGAAGCATAGGTCCTTCCAAGCAACTTTGGGTCCCATCTCTCTCCAAAGAAAAGCTTTAAATTTTGATTCAATGGCTGCCAAGAGTCCTTTTGGAAGAAGAATAGCATTAGCCCAATATGCACAAATTTGAATGAGAGTGGATTTGATAAGTACAAGTCTACCCGCAAAAGAGAGCCAATTATTGCACCAAGAGTCAAGTCTTGCATTTATCTTCTCCAAAAGTGGGTAGCAATCCGACTTTCTAAGCTTTCTCGAGACAAGTGGGATGCCTAAATAACGAATAGGAAGCTCTCCCTCATGAAAGCCCACTTTCTCAATAATAGCAATTTTATCCTCATTTGAAATTCCCCCGAAGAAGATGTCACTCTTTGAATGATTAATGTTCAGCCCGAAGCACTCTTCAAAATTTGGAAATCAATCTAAAAATGCTCAAATCAGTCCCTTAGGTTTTTCGGGCTTGAGGGAGGAAGAAGGAAAAAAGCTTTTAGCCGCTGGTCAAAACAAGCTTATCCCGAATATTAACCTTGGGGGGAAAAGAGGGAAGCACTTTTCCTGATTTTGGCTACCCCTTTTCAGCTCAAACTCCCCAAAAATCGACAGCTCATGCTCAATATCCGAAGCAAACTTTTGAACCACAATTTCAACTCCAAAAGCCCAGTTGTCCTAATGGAAATTCCCCCCCACCCCAAAACTTGTTTTCAGCAAGAAAAAAGGGGGGGCCGCTATCGAAATGACATGGCTGCCATGTCATTAAGTAAAGACACATCAGCCACCATTCCAAATCAGCTCCCCTCTTCTCAAGGTGAAGAAGAATGTGAACGCACTACCAGTCCACTAAAATGCTTTTCAAGAATGAAAATCGAGAACAGAAGATTGCAATTGAAAGCAAAAGCATTTCTCAACAAAATGCCCATCAAAATGCTTGGAGGAAGCCTCCAAAACTCAGGCTTGAACCTTCTTCAAAAACACCATCTCTTGATTGGGGAAAGGACTTTGCTGAATTTATTAGTACAAATTTACAATTTGATGATGAAATTGAGGTCAAAGTAGTTAATGGAGTTAGGGATGTTGTTGACCCCCCGGATGATTTATATGATGAAGGGGATAAATTATGGACTCATTGTTTGGGTGGCCAATTTATAGGTGCCCCACCACCTTTCTTCCTTATCACCCCTTTTCCATATTCTTTTTTTTTTGCGAGAAAAGTAAGAAATTTCATTCAAGAAAGAAACAAAATTACAAGTACAAACTGATCAAAGGAGGATTTCTTCCATCCCCCACAATTTACAAATTTTCCTATTCATACTAGAAGTAGTGAAATGTTTTCCAACAATGCATTTAATTCTAACATGATTAAAGATGGATGAAAAGATTTGCTCCTCCGTCTTGAAGCTCTTGTGAAATTCACGATGATTCCTCTCAATCCAAATAAAGTAGATTGCTGCCTCCAAAAAGTGCTTCAAGATAGTAGCTTTAAGATTATTTTCGAGTGCATAAGGTGAAATAAAAGCAATAATTCTCCCCAATCGATCAATGTTTCTTGGATCATAGTAAAATGAAGTCCTTTCCTCCAGATCCTTCTAGTGAAACAACAATTAAAGAAAAGATGGTCTCTAGTTTCACACCCAAAGTTGCAAAAAATGCAAGTGGGATTCAGCTCCCTACCCCAATAAAGTAATCTGAATTTTGTAGAAAGTCGATCATGAATAGCAAGCCAAGTAAAAAATGCATGTCTTGGTGTATGCCCTTTGAACCAAACAATATAGTGCCAATCAACTTTATTCTTCTTCCTTCTGATTTCCTCCCAAGTGTGCGAGAAAGTGAATTCACCATTTGGAGAAAGGTTCCAAGTAAAAGCATCAAGATTTTCTTCCACAAGATTGGTGCAAGGTGGATCAAAATGCATGAGATGAATAGGCCAAATCCAATTACCAAAAACGAAAATGTCACACACCTTAGCATAGTATGGTGGATTGTTGAGAGTGCTGCTCCAAAAATTGCGAAGTACCCCATGTGTGTGCCATTTGTCATGCCAAAAGTGCATGTGCTTTCCATTGCCGAGTACATGAGAGATATGGGCTCTTGCAAAGTTTCGAATTTTGAGGAGGTTTTTGAGAACCCAACTATCATCCTTAGAAGTGGTGAGAGTCCAAATCGATTTGTCTTTGATGTAGTTAATTTGCATCCAATTGCTCCAAAGAGAATCCCTACAAGTATACATTCTCCAAAAGGATTTAAGGAGAAAAGTGCTGTTGATGTCTTCAATCTTCCGGATACCAAGTCCACCTTCATCAAGATGGAGACAAATGTCTTTCCATGCAATCTTAGCCCCAGTATTCTTCCAAAGGAAAGCACAAAATTTGGATTCAATTTTTTGAATGATACTTTTGGGAAGAAGAAATGCACCAGCCCAAAAGGAACAAATTTGCAAGAGTATGGATTTGACAAGGGTTAATCTACCCATGTAGGAAAGCCAATGATTGGTCCAGCTTTCAAGCCTTCTATTGATTTTCTCCAAAAGAGGTAAACAATTAGCCCTACGGAGCTTCCTTGACACAAGAGGAACACCCAAATATCTTATAGGAAGATTACCTTCTTTGAAGTTCATTTTGCAAAGAATGGCTAGCTTTGTTTCATGAGGAACACCACCAAAGAAAATATTACTCTTGGAAGAGTTTGCTTTAAGACTCGAGAGAGAGCAAAAGTTCTCCAAGACATCCATAATGCACTCAATTGATTTGATATTTCCTTTGCAAAAGATAAAAAGGTCATCAGTAAAACAAAGATGGTTCAACCTCAACTTTGCACATTTTGGATGAAACCCAAACTTTTGATCTTGTTCCAACTTGTCGAGCATGCATGATAATACTTCCATGCAAATAACAAAAATGTATGATGAGAGGGGATCCCCTTGCCTTATCCCATTTGCTCCTTTAAAATACCCCTCTAAACTTCCATTGATTGCCACAGAGAAACTTGTTGATGTGATACAAGACATGATCCATTTCACAAAGAAACTTGGGAAGCCAAACGCATGAAGAGTACATTCAATAAAATTCCAATTGAGTGAATCAAAAGCCTTCATGATATCAACTTTGAGTGCACATCAAGGAGAAATATGAGTTCTTGTATAGCCTCTAAGGATATCATGTGCAACAAGTATATTCTCATTGATAAGCCTCCCTTTAATAAAAGCCGATTGATTCCAAGAGATGATAGAAGGTAAACACTCTTTGAGCCTATTTGCAAGAATCTTGGATATGCATTTATAAATGGTGTTGCAGCAAGAAACAGGCCTAAAATCTTTTACCCAAGATGGGTTTTGGACTTTGGGAATAAGGGCAATATAAGTAGCATTTACCTGTTAGAGCAACTTTGAGGAGTGGAAAAAAGACTTTATTGCTTTGTGCACATCTTCCCCAACAACCTCCCAAGCCATCTTGTAGAAGTGTGAAGTATAGCCATCCGGCCCCGGGCTCTTGTTTGGATTAATGGAGAAAAGAGTTGTTTTGATTTCCTCAAAGGTAATGGGAGCAGCAAGCTTTGCTACGCAACTTTCCTCAATGGTTTTCCCTAAAATGCTTTTGATGGTCTCCACACTAGCAGTTGAATGTGAGGGGGTGCCAAAGAGATTTTTGAAATAGGAGATAAATTCAGCCTTTATCTCCTCCTTTGAAGTGATGAGATTCCCCTCATTGTCGTTGATGGCAAAGATGGAGTTTATGTTTTTCCTTTCACGAATCTTATTGTGGAAGAACTTTGTATTAGCATCTCTATCTTTAATCCAATTAATGCGAGCCTTTTGGTGGAGCATCTTTTTGTAGGTGACTTCAAGCTCTTCAATATTCCTCATAATCTCCTTTTCTTTGTTAAGAGCCTCTTCATTAAGGTACCCATTCAGCATGGCAAGTTGGACATCCGAAAGGGTTCTTTTAAGATCCTCAACCAATATTCCTCATAATCTCCTTTTCTTTGTTAAGAGCCTCTTCATTAAGGTACCCATTCAGCATGGCAAGTTATTCTTCTTGTGAAGCTACAATGGAAGAAGAGATGATCCCTTGTTTCGCAAGCAAAATTGCAAAAGATGCAATTTGAATTGATTTCAATACCCCAAGTAAGCATTCTGAATTTTGTTGTGAGCCGATCATGCATTGCAAGCCAAGTGATAAACGCATGCTTTGGTGTGTGATTTTTAAACCAAATGATATTGTGCCATTCAATTTTGCTTTTTCTCCTATGCAAGTGTTCCCGAGTGTGCTTAAAAGAGAATGTCCCATCATTTGAGAGACTCCAAGAGTAAGAATCAAAAATATTCTCTACAAGGGTAGCACTTGGAATGGGAATATGAACAAGCTGAATGGGCGAATTCCAAGAGCCATTTGACAAGATTTCTCGTACCTTTACATGAAGAGATGGGTGGTTGAAGGTGTCACTCCAATGTTCAAGAAGAGTACCATTGTTATGCCATTTGTCAAGCCAAAAGTGTGTTTCTTCCATCTCCAAGAATGTGAGTGATATGACTCCTAATTGAGGCTCGGCAATTGAGGAGCTTTTTTAAGATCCAACTTGAGTCGATTGGGCAAGAAATTGTCCAGGTTGATTCATTCTTGATGTAGTTTGAATGCACCCATTTGCTCCAAAGTGTGTCCCTAAATGCATACATTCTCCAAAAAACTTTTGTGAAGAAAGTGTTGTTGATGTCCTCCAAAGACCTAATTCCCAATCCTCCTTCATTCAAAGGAACACAAATATTGCTCCAAGCAATCTTTGCACCTGTATCTCTCCAAAGAAAAGCACAAAACTTTGACTCAATTTCCTTGATAATGCATTTTGGAAGAAGAAGTAAGCTTGCCCAATATGCACAAATTTGTGTGAGTGTTGACTTTATGAGCATAAGTCTTCCAGCATATGAGAGACTTTGCGTAGTCCAATGTTCAATCCTTCCATTGGTTTTCTCCAAAAGTGGGCCACAATCTCCTTTGCGAAGCTTTCTAGTCACCAACGGAACCCCAAGGTATCTAATAGGAAGTAGCCCCTCTTTGAAGCCAAGTTTTTCAAGAATAAGTTTCTTTTCATTTTGGGAAATGCCTCCAAGGAACACATCACTTTTGTTGCAATTTACTTTGAGTCCTAAATATTCATAGAACTTTTCCAATGTCTCCATGATGTAAGCAATTGACTCCAAGTTGCCATTGCAAAAAATGAAGAGATCATCCGCAAAGCAAATATGATTCAGCTTGAGTTTAACACATTTTGGGTGGTAGCTGAAATTTGGGTGATGTTCCAAGCCATTAAATAATGATGAGAGGACTTCCATGCATAAGACAAAAATATAAGGAGAGATGGGATCACCTTGTCTTATGCCACTTGCTCCTTTAAAGTCTCCTTCAAAACTCCCATTGATTGAAATGGTGAAGCCAGGAGTTGTGATACAAGCCATAATCCACTTAACAAAGATGTCGGGAAAACCAAATGCATAAAGTGTGACTTTAATAAAATCCCAACTAAGTGAGTCAAATGCCTTCATGATGTCAACTTTAAGGGCACATCTTGGAGAGATATGAGTTCTAGAGTATCCTCTAAAAATATCATGTGCAACAAGAATGTTTTCATTGATAAGTCTTCCTTCAATGAATGCGGATTGGCTCCATGACATAATGGAAGGCAAGCAAACTTTCATCCTATTTGCAAGGATTTTGGAAATGCACTTATAAATCGTGTTGCAACAAGAGATGGGTCTAAAGTCCTTTACCATGGTTGGATTTTGGACTTTAGGAACAAGGGCAATATAAGTGGCATTTACCTCCTTGAGCATCTTCTCGGATTCAAAGGAGCTGATAGCCTTGAGAACATCTTCTCCCATAGTGTTCCATGCACTTTTGTAGAAGAGTGATGTGTATCCATCTAGCCCTGGGCTTTTGTTGGGTTTGAGAGAAAAAAGAGTATTCAAAATCTCTTCCCAAGTGATAGGGGCCACCAAATCAGCCAAGTATTCCTCTTTGATGGTTTTGCCAATAATGCTTTTGATGTTGTCACCGTTAGCTTGGGTGCTTTTTGGGGTTCCAATCAACTTCATGAAATAGGAGATAAACTCTTCCTTAATGCCATCATAAGAAGTAATAGTGTACCCATCATTATCCTTAATGGCATTGATAGTGTTTTTCCTTCTTCTCCCTTTGACAACATTGTGAAAGAAATTTGTGTTGGTGTCCCCATACTTGATCCATTGAAGCCTAGACTTTTGGTGAAGCATATGCCTTTGAATGCTATCAAGGATCCGCCAATCTTGTGGGATGAGATTTTTACCTTTCTTACCCTGTATGTTCTTGAAGGCAATCTCAAAGCAACAATCATTAAACATATCTTGGGAGCAACAATCTATTTCATTTGGTTGAAGAGGAACAATAGGCAATTCAACAAAGGAGCAAAAACGAAAGAGCAAATCTTTTCATCCATATTCAACCATGTTCAAGTTAAATGTTCAATTGGGAAGCATTTCAGTTCTTCTTGTTTCAACAAAATCATTTGTAAGAATTGGGGAATTGAGGCTATTTTGGATTAGAACTTCCCATTCTTTTGAACTCCTTTGACTCTCATGTACATCTTTTGTAATTAATACAGCACTTTTCATGCAAAAAAAAAACATGGTTGACTTTGCTTGGAGAAGATTTGGCAATGTGGATATTTATCATAAAGGAAAGGGGCTGTATGTTTTCAAGTTTGATGAGGAAGAACATTGTTGAAAAGTTTTGCAACAACATTGGCATGTAAATCATAGGCCTTTGCTCCTAAGGAAATGGAAACCAAATCTTGAGTACATCTATCTGAATTGCAATAAAGTCCCATTGTGGGTTAAACTTTGGAATGTCCCAATGAGTCTTTGGTCAAAAAGAGGGTTAAACTATGTTTCTTCTTTCATTGGGAGGCCTATTCAAATAGACGCATTGACTGAATCAAGGAGAAATCTTGAATTTGCAAGGGTCTGTATTGAGGTTAATTTGGAGGAAAGTCTCCCGGATGCAATCTTTCCAAAGCTTAGAGATGGCTCCCGGGCCCAGGTTGATGTTTTTTTTTTTGCGAGAAAAGTAAGAAATTTCATTCAAGAAAGAAACAAAATTACAAGTACAAACTGATCAAAGGTGGATTTCTTCCATCCCCCACAATTTACAAATTTTCCTATTCATACTAGAAGTAGTGAAATGTTTTCCAACAATGCATTTAATTCTAACATGATTAAAGATGGATGAAAAGATTTGCTCCTCCGTCTTGAAGCTTTTGTGAAATTCACGATGATTCCTCTCAATCCAAATAAAGTAGATTGCTGCCTCCAAAAAGTGCTTCAAGATAGTAGCTTTAAGATTATTTTCGAGTGCATAAGGTGAAATAAAAGCAATAATGTCTGCCCAATCGATCAATGTTTCTTGGATCATAGTAAGATGAAGTCCTTTCCTCCAGATCCTCCAGGTTGATGTTGAATATGCATGGAAGCCTTCTAAATGCTCACATTGCAAAATGGTGGGACATATGATTGATAAATGTCCCATGAAGCCGACTACTCAACAAGCTCAAGGTCACCCTTTGATTTCAAAACCTAAGCAAAAGAAGCAAGATGATTGGCAAGTCATTTGGAAGAAACTTTCAACAAATGATAGAAATGCACCCAGTTTTGAGAAAACAAGTAATACAAGTTCTACAAGCAAGATGGTTGATCCCACTCGGCCAATCTCTCCAAGACAAATGAATAATGCTAGTGGACTTAGCCTTAAGATCCAACACCTAAACCACTTCCAAGCTATTGAAGATGAAGGAGAGGAGAACCAAACTCCTCTAAACAAACTTGAGGGCAGGGAATATGTTGCTGAACCAATCATTGCTCAAAGCACACATCAGGAGGATCTCACTCCTGTCCCACTATCATGATTTTTTGCTCTTTGAATGCTAGGGGTTTAAATTCCCCAAAAAAACACAAAGAAATAAAGTTGCTCATTGGGAAACATAATCTTGATTGTTTTTGCGTTTTGGAGACCAAGACCACCCAAGAAGCTAAAATTATAGCCACATATTTTTGTAGCTTGGGTTTCAACAACTATGTTGACGAGAACATTGCCGGCTGTCTTTGGCTCTTTTAGAGGAATCATCTCAAGCCTACCATCATTGATACCTTTGACCAAGGTATGCTTTTCCATTTTGCATCCCCGCCTCTTGATCCTTTCTTTGTGATTTTTGTTTATGGCCGAAATGCCCCCCAAAGAAGGAAAACACTTTGGCAGCAAATTGAAAAATGGAGCTTTTGGTGCAATGAAGATCCTTTGTGCATCCTCGAGGGTTTCAATGAAGTCCTCCATAGCAGAGATATATCCTCCTCTTTGTCTATCCCCTCTAGTGCTTGGGATTTCAAAAATTGTGTTAGTAAAGCAAGCCTTCAAGAATTCAAGTCTATGGTCCACACTTTACTTGGACAAATAGGAACTCAAAATAGCAACCTTCTTGCAAGCAAGATTGATAGAGCGTTGATGAATCCTTGTTGGATTGAGAGCATGGTGGCATCTTTCCTCTTGGTGGACTGTCCGAGAATTTCAGATCATTGCCCTCTTATCCTTCACACTTGTAAGCTCAAGCCCGCCTCTCCAAAGCCTTTCAAATTCTATAATGCTTGGGCAACAGATGATCATTTCTTGCATATTGTGGAGGATCATTGGATTGCACGGGTTTTTGGCACCACAATGTTCATTTTGTGTCAAAAGAAAAAACGCCTCAAGCTTGCATTAAGGAATTTTGATAAAGAGCATTTCTCATGCATTCCTCAAAAGATTCATGCACTAAAGGAGAGGCTTTGTAGAGTGCAAGCTGATTTGACGAATGGCCTTCTCAATGATGAGATTTTTTTTTGCGATGCAAGTAAGTGTGGTATTTCATTGATCAATGGACGAATGTACATGATTTAACATGGCTATATAAAAATATTTTCAATCTTCTATAGTTTCTCAATTTCAATATTTAACCTAGTGGAAGGGAATTTCTTTCCAAAAGTAACTTTACATCTAACATTGTTATAAATTTCCACAAAAATAGATTCTTCCGTCTAGGCCTCCTTGTTGAAGAGTCTTCTATTCCTTTCAAGCCAAAGGTGATAAATTGATGCTCCAAAAAAGTGCTTTAAAATGACGGCCTTCAAATTATTACCCTGGGCATATGAAGAAAGGAAGAAATTGATCTCATCCCAATCATAGATATTTGTTGGCCAGCAAGTGAGTTGGAGTCCTTTTCTCCAAATACGCCTCGTGAAACTACAAGAGAAAAAGAGATGATCTCTAGTTTCACAACCCATGTGACAAAAGGTGCAAAGAGGGTTAATGTTCATTCCCCAATGGAGAATATTGAATTTTGTGTTAAGCTTACCCTTCAAAGCCAGCCAGGTGAAGAAAGCATGCCTTGGGTTATGTCTCTTAAACCAAGCAAGGTGATGACCCCTTAAAAGATCTCCTTTTTGCCTCATGCATTCCCAAGTGTTTTTGAAGGCGAAATTTCCATTTGGACTAAGTGTCCAAGAAAAGGTATCCATGTTTCCATCCACAAGAACAAAAGAAGGGGGGCGAATATGGACCAAATGGATTGATCAAATCCAAGTTGTATCTCTAAAAGTTTGACTAACTTTGGCATCCAAGGGGGGATCATGAAAAGCATTGTTCCAATATTGGAAAGCGTACCTACTGAGTGCCAATTGTCATGCCAAAAGAATTTGAGATTACCATCACCAACAATGTGCTTAATATGCTTTCCTGCTTCAGCCCGACACTTCAAAAGTCCTTTGAAGATCCACCTAGCATCTTGTGGGTAATTAAGATTCCAAATTGATTTCCCTTTTATGTAATTTCCATGAATCCATCAACTCCAAAGGGAATTCCTATTTGTGTACATCCTCCAAAAAGTCTTGAGCACAAACGTAGTGTTGATATCCTCCAATCTTCCAACACCAAGGCCTCCCTCTTTAAGTGGAAGGCAAATCTCTTTCCAAGCAACTTTTGGACCCGTATTCCTCCAAAGAAAAGCCTTAAATTTTGACTCAATAGTGACAATGACACCTTTTGGAATATGGACAACACTTGCCCAAAAGTCACAAATTTTGGTAAGAGTGGACTTTAGGAGTAAGATTCTACCCGCATATGAGAGCCATTGATTAACCCAATTTCCAATCTTGCAATCAATCTTCTCTAAAAGAGGAAGGAAATCGGATTTCCTGAGCTTTCTTGAGACAAGGGGAATACCCAAGTATCTCATTAGTAGAGCACCTTCTTTGAAATCAATTTCCTTCAAAATGGCTTGCCTTTCATCATTTTGGACTCCCCAAAAGAAAACTTCACTCTTCAATTTGTTGATCTTCAGCCCGGAATAAGATGTGAACTTGTGCAAAATCTCGATGATGCATTTGATGGAATTAAGATTACCCTTGCAAAAGATAAAAAGATCATCCGCAAAACAAAGATGGTTGAGCTTGAGTTTTGTACATTTCAGATGAAAGTCAAAGTTTGAATTCCTTACAAGGTTGTTGAGCATGCATGTAAGGATTTCCATAGAGATAACACAGAGGTAGGGGGAGAGAGGATCTCCTTGTCTAATGCCATTTGCACCTTTAAAATAACCTTCCAATCCTCCATTAATTGATATAGAGTAGCTTGGAGAAGAGATGCAAGCCATAATCCAGCCAATAAACTTCTTGGAAAACCAAAAGCAATGAGGGCAATCTCAATGAATTCCCAATTTAGAGTGTCAAAAGCTTTCATGATGTCAATCTTTAAAGCACATCTTGGAGAAATGTGGTTTCTTGAATAGCCTCTAATAAGGTCGTGGGCAATATGGATATTCTCATTTATAAGTCTATTCTTTACAAAGGCTGATTGATTCCAAGAAATGATATTCTCTATGCAACTCTTCATTCTATTTGCAAGCAATTTAGAGATGCATTTGTAGAATGTATTGCAACAAGAAATGGGCTTAAAATCCTTGACCAAAGTTGGATTTGGGATTTTAGGCACAAGAGCAATGTAGGTAGCATTTACCTTCCCAGGAAGCTTGCAAGAACTGAAGAAGTCCAAAATTGCTTTAATGAAATCCTCCCTAATAATGTCCCATGCAGCCGTGTAGAAGAAATAAGAAAATCCATCCGGGCCCGGGCTTTTATTTGGGTTGAGTGAGAAAAGAGTATTTTTAATCTCATCCTCTATGAAAGGTGCCAAAAGTGCCCTTTTAGTTTCATCTCCGATTTGCTTCCCAATGATATCCCTAATTTCTTCAACATTTGGAAATGAAGATAATGGAGTGCCAAGAAGTTTCTTGAAGAAAAGAACAATCTCTTCCTTGATTTCAACATCATTTGTGAGAATGGAGCCGTCTTCCCTTGTAATGGCATGAATTGTGTTCTTGGCCTTTCTTCCCTTTATGGCATTATGAAAGAACTTTGTGTTTGAATCCCCATCTTTGAGCCAATTAATTCTAGACTTTTGATGGAGCATAGCTCTATAAGTGGCCTTAAGCTCTTTGATTTTATCAAGAGATCTTTTTCGTGATTGAGCAAATCAGCCTCATGAATTCCAATTAGGATGTCCTTTTGAACAATATCAAGTTTGCATCTAAGCTCTTTGATTGTGTTGGGGATATTTCCAAAATGTTTCTTGTCTAACTCCTTGAGTGCCTTCTTAAGAAGTTTTTGTTTTTGCACAAACACAAACATTGGAGTGCCAAAGACCCGTGCACTCCAATGGTTATTCACAAGAGGCAAAAATTCATGATGACTTGCCCAAGTGTTGTAAAATTT
Organism: Cordia subcordata; assembly: GCA_028554755.1. Classification (NCBI taxonomy): domain Eukaryota; kingdom Viridiplantae; phylum Streptophyta; class Magnoliopsida; order Boraginales; family Cordiaceae; genus Cordia; species Cordia subcordata. The sequence continues at coordinate 15,407,408 of JAPTOF010000013.1, forward strand.
AAAGGGCTTTGGAGATGAAGGCCAAACCTTGCAAGAGGACAATGATCTAAAATCCCCGGAGTATCAATCAAGAGAGAAGTATCATGCATGGCTTGCATCCAAGTATTGTTGACCAAAGCCCTATCAAGCTTTGAGGCAAGGAATAAAGTACCAAGGCTTCAGTTAGACCATGTAAAATGTGGCCCATGGCTTTGATTTCATGGAGGTTTGAGTTGGAAATGCATTTCTTGAAGTCCCAAGCACTCTTTGGGATGCCAAGGGTATTTGATCTATGTCCACCATGGAGAATCTCATTGAAGTCCCCAAGTGCACAAAAGTTGCCTTCATCACACCATTTTTTTTTGGGAAGCAAGTAAGATTTTGTATAAGAAATCAAAATATACAAAGATACAAAAGAATGATGCTAACTCACAATGCTATCAAGTTTCCAAGATTTACATATGCTAATATTCATGCTTGTGGGTGCGAAATTGTTACAAAAAGAGACTTTACATCTAACATCATTAAAAATTGTAGTAATAAGTGATTCTTCCTTTCTTACTTCATTGCTAAAAATCCTTTGATTTCTTTTAGTCCAAATGTGATAAATTGCTGCTCTAAGCAAGAATTTAAGGATGACAGCCTTATTCCAAGGCCCAAGGAGTAAAGTAATCATTGATATCATCCCATCCAATCAAATTTTTTGGAACCTTTAAATGGGGAAGTCTACTCTTCCAAATCCTTCTTGTGAAGCTGCATGAGAAAAAAGATGATCTCTTGTTTCACAATCAAGGCGACAAAAGGCGCAAAGCGGGCTGATTTGAATTCCCCATTAGAGAAGTTTGAATTTTGCGTTGAGCTTATCCTTATAGGCAAGCCAAGCAATGAAACTATGTCTTGGATTGTGTCTTTTAAACCAAATTAGGTTGTTACCTCCAAATGGTTCTCCTTTGCAACGTGTTTGGTCCCAAGTGTGCTTGAAGGAAAATTGCCCATCCAGGGATAAGGACCGTATAAACTTATCAATTCTATCATTTTCAAGGACAAAACTTGGGGGACTAATATGCATCAAATTGATGGGCCAATTCCACGCTCCATTTGAAAAGATAGCACTCACCTTTGCCTTGTATGAAGGGATGGGTAAAGTGTTGCTCCAATGTTGAGTGAGATATCCATCATCATGCCAACAATTATGCCAAAAGAATGTGTTATTTCCATCTCCAAGTGTGTGTTTAATGTACTTTTTTGCCTCCATCCAAAATTGAAGAAGTGATTTGAGTATCCAACTAGCATCGTGAGGGCATTGAAAGCTCCAAATGGGTTCACCTTTGAGATAGTTGGAGTGAATCCAACGACTCCAAAGAGAAGCTTTGCATGCATACATTCTCCAAAAAATCTTAAACATGTAAATGAAGTTGATGTCCTCAAGTTTTCTTACCCCAAGGCCTCCTTCTTTATGTGGTAGACAAATGTCCTTCCATGCAACTTTTGGCCCCTTGTTTCTCCAAAGAAAAGCCTTGAATTTGGTTTCAATTGCTGCCATGACTCCTTTTGGAATGAGAACAACACTTGCCCAAAATGCAAAAATTTGCGTAAGTGTAGATTAATTAAGAATGAGCCTTCCCACATAAGATAGCCATGAATTTGTCTAGTGCTCAATTTTCCCTTTGATCTTCTCTAGGAGAGGCAGAAAATCAAGTTTTCTCAGTTTCCTTAAGACTAAAGAAATCCCCAAATATCTAATTGGCAAGGTTCCTTCGTTGAAATCAATTTTGTCCAATATGATTTCTTTTTCTTCATTTGATACCCCTCCAAAAAAGATATCACTTTTCATTGGATTAATCTTAAGCCCAGAAAGAGTAGAGAAGATGTGCAAAGTTTCCATAATGCAATTTATGGAGTTAATGTCACCTTTTCAAAACGTGAAAAGATCATCTGCAAAACAAAGATGATTGAGCTTAAGGATGCACATTTTGGATGAAAACCAAATTCAGATTTGTCACCAAGGTTGTTAAGCATACACGTGAGGACCTCCATACAAATAACAAAAAGATAAGGGGAGAGAGGGTCTCCTTGCCTAATTCCATTTGCTCCTCTAAAGAAACCTTTAAGGCCACCATTGATTGAGATGGAGTAGCTTGGTGTTGTAATGCAAGCAATAATCCAATTCACAAACTTCTTGGGGAAACCAAATGCAATAAGTGCAATCTCAATAAAATTCCAATTGAGTGTGTCAAAAGCCTTTACAATGTCAATTTTGAGTGCACATCTTGGAGAAATGTGCTTTCTAGAATAGCCTCTCAAAATATCATGTGCAATTAGGACGTTTTCATTGATGAGCCTATTCTTAACAAAAGCCGATTGGTTCCAAGAGATGATATGTTGCAAGCAATCCTTGAGTCTATTTGCAATCAATTTGGAGATGCACTTATAGATGGTGTTGAAACAAGAAATGGGTCTAAAATCTTTCACCATGGAAGGGCTAGCAATCTTTGGAATAAGGGCAATGGTAGTAGCATTTACGTCTTTAAGAAGCTTGCAATCTTCAAAGAAAGAGATAATAGCTTTTGTAACATCATCCCCCACAATATCCCAAGCGGCCATGTAGAAGTGAGATGTATATCCATCTGGTCCTGGGCTTTTATTTGGATTCAATGAGAAGAGAACTTGCTTGACTTCCTCTTTTGTGATTGGAGTAATAAGTGCTGCAATGGAATCCTATTGGATGCTTTTCCTAATAATTTGTTTGATCCCTTCCACATTTGCCAAAGATTTTATGTGTGTGCCAAGGAGGTTTTTGAAGTAGTCAATAAACTCTTTCTTCACTTCATGCTTATTACAAGAAAGTCCCCATTCTCCTTTTTGATAGCATGAATTGTGTTTTTAATGATTCTTCCTTTGATGGCATTATGGAAGAATCTTGCATTTGCATCACCTTCTTTAAGCCAAGAAATCCTCGCTTTTTGATAGAGAATACCCCTATGAGTTGAATCAAGCTTCCCAATGTTCAGAAAAGTATCCTTTTCCTCTTTAATAAGATGCTCCCCAAGATGCCCATTAAGAATAGCTTGCTGAATCTTCCCAAGTTTATCCTTGAGAACCCTAAACGGATTTGGAATTCCAGCAAAATGATCCTTGACAAATTCCTTGAGAGACCTTTTGAGAAGTTTTTGCTTCTGAAGGAGAATGTAAATTGGAGTGCCAAAAGCTCGTGCACTCCAACAATCATGTACAATTTTCAAGAAATGTTAATGCCTAGACCAAACATTGAAGAATTTGAATGGTTTTGGCGAAGAGGACCAAAACTTGTGTGTTTGCAAACGGAGTGGGCAATGATCTAAAACACTCGGGGTCTCCACCAAAAGGTATGCTTCGGTCAAAACTTGAATCCAATTGTCATTTCCAAAAGCTCTATCAATCTTACTTGCCATTTACTCCAAAGTTCAAGCTTGTGCCAAAGAGGTATTCTTTTTGGGGCTTCATTCCTTGCATAGACAAAAGCAATAACAAAAGATTGATAAGAGTTTTCAAAAAACAAAAGAGGCCTTGGTCAAAAGAGTCAATCACTTTGACATGAATATCGTGTCTCCAAAACAACCACATTCTTCCTTTGATGTTCTCATCAATGTAGCTTTCAAAACCCAACTTCCAAAAAGATGAGGAAATGGAATCAATACAATTATTCTTTTCCACTTTGGTTTCCAAAAGACAAAGAATGTCCAGGGAAGAAAAAGCAAAAATACTATCAATGCTATTCAAGACTTGAATGGTACATGTTACAAATTGCGATTTTAATAAACTCACTTAATCCGCAAACAAAAAAAAAAAAGACTTGAATGGTACACTTATTTCATCAAGTGAGGGCACAAAGGCGGAATTCATCTTTTTCTTCAAAGATCTCCTTGGTACCCCCACTCTCACTTGCGCAAATGTTGACATCATACAAGCTACTATTGGAAAATCTATTGATGAAGATTGCATGGATATGCTTGTTGCACCTTTTACCCACGAAGAAATCAAAAGCACTCTCTTCTCTCTCAATCCAAACAAAAGCTCGGGGCCAGACGATTTCACATCTCTTTTCTACAAAGCTGCTTGGAGCATTGTTGGTGATGATGTTTTGAATGCCATTGGTTCCTTCTTTGATTCAACAAAGCTCCTTAATATAAGGTAAATGCTACATACATTGATTTAGTGCCAAAAGTCCCAAATCCTTCTATGGTTAAAGACTATAGGCCTATCTCTTTTTTTTTTGCAGATCAAGTAAGATTAAATTAATCGCAAATTGGTATACAACCATTCAAACCCCTCAGACCAAAATACATCAATACTAATCAAAGCTAGGTTTGAGGGGTGTGTAAAATAAAATAGGGGGACATCCCAAAGCCACGACATGGATAGAAAAAGTAACAAGAATCAAACAAAAGGCAACTTGAAGTCAATTGATTGCATCATGGAGACATTAAAGAAATTCTATGAGTTCTCGGGTCTCAAAGTAAATTGCAGCAAAAGTGATGTTTTCCTTGGAGGCATATCCCAAAATGATAAGAAGCTTATCCTTGAAAAACTTGGTTTCAAAGAGGGGTTACTTCAAATTAGATACCTTGGAGTTCCATTGGTGACTAGAAAGCTTCACAAAGGAGATTGTGGGCCACTTTTGGAGAAAATCAATAGAAGAATTGAGCATTGGACTACTAAAAGCCTCTCATATGCTGGAAGAGTTATGCTCATTAAGTCAACACTCACACAAATTTGTGCATTTTGGGCAAGTTCACTTCTTCTTCCGAAAGGCATTATTAAGGAAATTGAGTCAAAGTTTTGTGCATTTCTTTGGAGAGATACGGGTGCAAAAATTGCATGGAGCAATGTTTGTGTTCCTTTGGATGAAGGAGGATTGGGAATTAGGTCTTTGGAAGACATCAATAATACTTTTTTCATAAAAGTTTTTTGGAGAATGTATGCATTTCGTGATTCTCTTTGGAGCAAATGGGTACATTCAAACTACATTAAGAATGAATCAATTTGGACAATATCTTGCCCAATTGACTCAAGCTGGATCTTAAAAAAGCTTCTCAATTGCCGAACTTCAACTAGGAGTCATATTACACATATTCTTGGAGATGGAAGAGACACACACTTTTGGCTTGATAAATGGCATAACAATGGTACTCTCCTTGAGCATTGGAATGGCACTTTCAACCATCCACCACTTCATGCAAAGGTACGAAATCTTCTCAAATGGCTTTTGGAATTGGCCAATTCAGCTTATGCATATCCCCATCCCAAACGCTGCCATTGTTGAGAATAAGTTGGATTCTTACTCTTGGAGTCTCTCAAATGATGGGAAATTCTCTTTTAAGCACACTTGGGAGCACTTGCGTAAGCGAAAAAGAAAGATTGAATGGCACAACATTATTTTGTTTATTTTACACACACCAAAGCATGCTTTTATCACTTGGATTGCAATGCATGATAGGCTCACAACAAAATTCAGAATGCTTACTTGGGGCATTGAAATCAACTCAAATTGCATCTTTTGCAACTTTGCTTGTGAAACAAGGGACCATCTCTTCTTCCATTGTAGCTTTACAAGAAGAATATGGCAAAGAGGACTTGAGTTAACATGCATAAAAGATCCACCAACATCATGGAATGAAATCATCACTTTCATTACTCCGTACGTTCTTGAAGGCAATCTCAAAGCTACACTCATCAAGCATATCTTTGGAGCAACAATTTATTTCATTTGGCTGGAAAGGAACAATAGGCAATTCAGCAAAGGAGCAAAAACGGAAGAGCAAATCTTTTCATCCATCTTCAACCATGTTCGAATTAAGTGTTCAATTGGAAAGCATTTCACTTCTTCTTGTATCAACAAAATCATTTGTAAGAATTGGGGAATTGAGGCTATTTTAGAATGAGCTTCCCCTTCTTTCGACTCTCATGTACATTTTTTTGTTTTAATATAGTGCATTCCACTTTTCACGAAAAAAAAAGAAGAAGAAAATAACTCAAGTGGGAATAAGTGGGGGGGACAACACTACCCGAAGGTCCCACAACCCTCGGGCTAACAATGCTATCTCCTCTAACTACATCCCTATCAAAACAAGCACCATTCTTCCTTACATTTTCTACATCAAGGTGGTGACCAGCCGGAACTTCATCATTTTTCTCACTGAGAAAAGACTCATCTTCATCATTTAATTCTTGATCATTTGTTTGGAGAGAAGCAAACCGATTACAAGCCAAAGGAGATTTTGGTGATGGGGCAAGGACCTATTTTCCATTCTATCTTCTTGATTTGAATTTTGAGAAAGAACAACACTTAAGAATGGTTTGGGATCAACATTTTGAGCTTTCCTCCACACTTTTTGGACTTAAAGCTTCTCCATTCGCCTTCTCTTTTCCTTTCAACTTGTGGAACAATTCTTGAAACATTGAGATTGATAGCTTTTAGGGATGTAGAGAGAGAGTGGCCAACAATTTTGCATGTGGAACAGATAAGAGGTTTCCACACATATTCAACATCAATCTTTGCCCAGTCACCATTTCTAAGTTTCACATACGTGAAATCTGGCAACTCCTTAGAAAGGTCCATCTCCACACAAACTCTTGCGAAACCGACAAAGGTTCTTGATTCTGTAAACCTATCCATTTGCAAGGGGTAGCCCAAAGTACTAGCAATATAACTGAATCCCCTCCTTGTGATAAGTGAGCAAGGAACATTTTTAAGTTTGATCCAAAGTGGAACCTTATCCCAACTAAATTCCAGCAATTGTGCATTTGGATCCCATCGTCGAAGCAAGAGGGGACGATGATTAACATGCCAAAGTTGTTCCATGACAAGATTACAAGCAACTTCACTTTCAAATTTGAATACAAAAAAACCATTTTTAGTAGATTTAATCTCAACTCTCCCAAAGTTTTTCCAGTGCAAGTCAACCATTTTACGTATGAGGAAAAAAGGGGGTGGTTTATCAAGGAATTGCCAAATAAGACAATTTCTCCAATGGCCATCACCCTCTTCAACGACATCAATAGGGGGGGTAGCACCAACATAACCATTCTCAACAATAGGTGAATGAAAATCAAGCGAGAGAGAATTTTCAATGTTACCAACATATGTTTGCTTTCAATTTTTGTTTCCGTTCCAAGCTATCCTTTGCTGATTTGTTTGAATCTAGTCTTGAGGAAAACCTCCACTTCCATCATGAAGTTCATGTGAATTATTAATGGAGTTTGCATTTCTTGCCAAATTTGCTGAATTTTACTGCTGGGATTTGCATGAAAAACCATGCTCGTGCAAGTGTTGAGGGTTGAAAACATTAGAAGAACAACCTGGTCGCATGTGAGCATTTCCAGCCATCTCCAAATTTGCTTGCTGACTTGGCGAAATAAAAAGTATGTTGGACACGTTAGCGGAGTTATTTGGCATGTTTTCCTTGCTGGCAAGTGGGGTAAAGTCCCTAAATTGATTTGGAGCTGAATGAGAAAGTCCATTTTGCATTCTGGCTGCATTTTTTTTTTGCAGATTAAGTAAGAATATATAAATTGCAAAATGAGTACAACAACTACAAATCCCCTCAAGCTAGAATACAAAAAAAAAAAAAACAATCAAATTTTGCTTGAGGGGAAGAGTAAAAGAAAAACAAAGCATACATCAATGATAAAGCAAGCAAATCAGCAAGCAACAAAACAAAGTAGTCTCAACAATCAATTTGGAGGGAAGGAAATCTCCGACTCATCATTCTGGCTGCATTTCCTTGAGCTGAAACGTTATAAGATGCTTTCTGGTTTTGAGCTTGCTGAGACTTTGGAGAACATGATGTGACATCATTAATTGAGTTGGCAGCTATGTCAAACTTGTGCTGGTGGCCACATAGGTCCAAATTTTCCCCACTTGGCTGAGAGCATAATGGAGGGAACTTAGCAAAATTTTCAATTGCAACCTAATTTTTCAAACTTTGCTTGCTGCCATTCTTAGAAAAGTGATGGTGAGTTGTCAAATTTTCCTTGAAAGAAGGCTGAAAAGTACTGAAATTTGTAGGGGAAGTTGTAGCCCATTCAGCAAGCTTTTCCTTTGTACCATTGGATAAAATGCACATTGCATTATTTTGCAAGAAAGAGCTTCCCGAACTAAAATTTGAAGCTACTTTTTGAGGATTTGCAATCGGATCTTTGAAAGATGAAGCAAGAATATTGTTCTCCACACCATGAGAAACAATGTGAGTACCATATTTGTTATATAAATCCTTACTTTGCCGAGAGGAACTAGCTGCTAGTGTGTCTTCTTCATGCGAACAAAGCTTACTAGAAACTGAATTTTCAGGTTTTCCTCCATGAAAATCGACCATATTAGCTTGACCTTCATTCTTTAGCAAAGAATCTTGCTACTGATGACCCTTACGAATCAGACTTTGAACCAGTTATTTTTTGGCTTCACCCAAGTTTTCCTCGAGCTTCTTCGTAGTGGTTGAAGATGAGGGTGAAAAAGCAATCTTACCATCATTGTTTTGCAGATTTAGAGCAATTAAGTCAGCAGTTGAGGGAGCTTTCTCCATGCTAGAACATCCAATGTATGTTGATTTTTCAATGTATGTTGATTTTTCTTGAAATGGAATCCCCATCTGAGTCTTCAATGTATGTTGATTTTTCAAGCTCAAGAGATGCATTTGTGGACGTTTCCTTAGCTAATTTTGCTGCATATTTTGCATGAGAGTGCTCATCCATGTTTTTGCAAACAATATCACATGTCTTTTTGAGCTCCAAGAGTGATTCAGGGGTGTAGTCTTCTTCGTCATAATTTCTAGAATCAAAATTTGAAGCTAATCTTGCACTTTTTCACATTTTTGATGCACTAGATCTTTCCTTTTTACCCATGAATGGTGTAGTTGATGGTGGTCAATGGTGGAGGATTTAGAGAGAGGTCACCATACATTTTTGTTATTTGTATGGAAGTGCTTAGGCCTATCTCTTGTTGCAACACCATTTACAAATGCATATCTAAAATGCTTGCAAATAGACTCAAGGCTTGCCTTCCAAGGATCATTTCATGGAATCAATCTGCTTTCATCAAAGATAGACTCATCAATGAAAACATTCTTGTTACTCGTGAGGTTCTTAGAGGATATTCAAGAAGTCATATATCTCCTAGATGTGCCCTTAAAGTTGACATCATGAAGGCTTTTGACTCCCTAAGTTGGGGCTTCATTGAGAACACCCTTATGGCATTTGGTTTCCGTTGCAAGTTTGTTGCTTGGATAATGGCATGTGTTACATCTCCATGTTTTACTATTGCTATCAATGGTAGTTTTGGGGGTTTTTCAAGGGTATAAATGGGATAAGACAAAAAGACCCCCTCTCTCCATATCTCTTTGTTTTATGTATGGAAGTACTCACATGCAAGCTCAATAACTTGGAAAATGAAAGTGGGTTTGCTTTCCACCCCAAGTGTGCCAAATTAAAGCTTAATCATCTTTGTTTTGCCGATGATCTCTTCATCTTTAGTAAGGGAAATTTGGAATGTATTGATTGCATCATGGGAGTCCTTAGGAATTTCCAAACTTTTTCGGGGTTAAAAGTCAGCAACACAAAGAGTGATATTTTCTTTGGAGGTGTTCCGAATGAAGAAAAACTTTCCATTCTCTCCAAAGTGGGCTTCAAAGAAGGCTCTCTTCCAATCCAGTACTTGGGCATTCCTCTAATCTCAAGAAAACTTAGAAGGGCTAATTGTGAACATGCTTGATAATTGGACCACAAAATGGCTCTCATATGCGGGTAGGTTGCTACTTATCAAAACAACCCTTACCCAAATTTGGTCTTTTTGGGCTGGAATTCTCTTACTCCCTAGAGGTATTATCTCTACACTTGAATCAAAATTCAAGGCTTTTCTTTGGCGGGATACAGGTATAAAAATTGCTTGAAAGGATATTTGTGTCCCTTTTGATGAAAGGGGGCTGAATGTTCGGAAAATTGGGGATATCAACACTATCTCTCTTCTTAAAATCTTTAGGAGAATGTATTCACGGAGGGAATGAATTTGGAGCAAATGGGTGCATGAGAATTATAGCAAGAATGAATCAATTTGGACTATCTCTACACCTAAAGATGCTACTTGGATTCTCAAAATTCTGATCAAGTGCCGAGAAATTGCAAGGAACTTTATCACGCATTCTGTGGGAAATGGCACTAGTACTCATTTTGGCTTGATAAATGGCATTCGAGTGGGCTTCTTGGCAGAAATTGGAGCTCCACTTTCCCCTTTCCACCTATTTTTGCAAAGGTTAGAGATGCTTTCCAAAATAACTCATGGGTTTGGCCTATCCATCTTTTGCATGTTGATGTTCCAACTTTCCAATTAAATAAGGAAAATGCTGATTCTTTTATGTGGGATCTGTCCGCAAATTGAACTTTTAGTTTCAAGCACACATGGGAGCACTTTAGAACAAGAAAAGAAAAGACAAAATGGCACAATCTTGTTTGGTTCAAGGGACATACTGCAAGACATGCTTTCATTTGTTGGGTTGCTTGTTGGGAAAAGCTAAATACAAAATTCAAATTATTATCTTGGGGGATGGAAATCAATCCAACATGTATTTTTTGCAACATGGGATGTGAAACTCGAAATCACCTCTTCTTTGAATGTTGTTTCACTAGAAGATTCTAGAAATGGAGACTTCAACTTACTATGGTTTGCAAATCTTTGACAAATTGAGATGATATCTTGGCATACTTTACTCCTTTTGCTCTTGAAAAGAGTCTTAAAGCAACTATTTTGAAGCACTTGTTGGGAGCCACTATCTACCATATTTGGATCGAAAGGAACAACAGAGATTTCAGCAAAGGATACAAGACTGAAGAGCACATTTTCTCATCCATTCTTAATGATGTTAGGCTTAGATGTTCCATGGGAAGAAAATTCATTTCCTCTTGTATTAACAACTCTCTTTGTAAATCTTGGGGGCTTGAAGATATTCTTGCATAGGGCTACCCCTTTTGTTACATTTGTTTTGTACATGGCTTTTAAATCTAAATCTCGCTTTCTTTGCGGAAAAAAAATGATTAATGTTCAGCCCAGATAAGGAAGCAAAAGTCTTTAAGGTGTCCATAATGTAATCAATGGAAGACATGTCACCTTTGTAAAAGATAAAAAGGTCATCCGCAAAACAAAGACGATTAAGCTTTAAGTGAGTGCATTTAGGATGAAAATGAAAACTCGGGTTGTCCCCCAACTTATTCATCATACAAGAAAGCACCTCCATGCAGATGACAAAAAGAGAAGGAGAAATGGGATCTCCTTGCCTTATGCTATTAGCTCTATAAAAATATCTTTCTAGACCACAATTGAGTGCAATAGAGAAGCTAGGTGTTGTAACACAAGCCATAATCCACTTCACAAAGGTGTGAGGAAAACCAAAGGCAAGTAGGGTGCATTCAAGACAATTCCAATTCAAAGAATCAAAAGCTTTCATGATGTCCACTTTGTGTGTACACCTAGGGGAGATATGCCTTCTAGAGTAACCCCTCAATAAATCATGAGCAATAAGAATATTCTCAATAATATGCCGATTTTGGATAAAGGCTGATTGATTCCAAGAGATGATATGAGGCAAGCAAACTTTGAGCCTATTTGTAATGATTTTGGAATGCACTTGTAAATGGTATTGCAACAAGAAATTGGCCTAAAATCTTTAACCAAAGCTGGGTTTGGGGTTTTAGGCACAAGGGTAATAATTTTTTTTTTTTGCAGGGCAAGAAAAGTGTGTATGTATTCCACAAAGTCAAAAGAAGTATGTACAAGTACAAAAAGTGTGGTAAAAGTGGAGAGAGGACCTATACAATGATATCATCTAGTCTTCACATTTTACATAATGTTTTGTTCAAGGGAGAGGAACTGAATTTCCTTCCACTAGAGATTTTAACTCTTACATCATTGAAAATAGAATTGAAAATGTTCTCCTCGGTTTTTGCTTCATTGTGAAAGACACACTGATTTCTTTCCAACCAAATATGGTAGATGGTAGCTCCAAAGAGATGATTAATGATAGTGGCCTTCAAGTGCTTCTCAAGTGCAAAAGAAGTGATATAGTCTATAATATCTTTCCAACAAATCATTTTCTCCGAAATTAATGTAAGATGAAGTCCTTTTTGCCAAATTCTTCTAGTGAAGCTATATTCGAAGGAGAGATGATCCCTTGTTTCGTAACCAAAATAGCAAAATTGCATGATGGATTGATGTCAAAACCCCAATGTAAGATTCTGAATTTTGTGTTAAGCCAGTCAAGAAAAGCAAGCCAAGCGATGAAGCTATGTCTTGGATTGTGCTTCTTATGCCCAATGATGTTGAACCCAGCAAAATGATTTCCTTTCCTCCTAATATGTTCCCAAGTTTGCTTGAAATTGAAATCTCCATTTGGGGAAATTTTCCAAACAATTTCATCCATAGTATTTTCATGAAGAGCAAAGTTTGGACAATTAATATGGAGGAGATTAATAGGCCAATTCCATCTATCATTGATGAAAACTTCACATACGTTTGTCAGAAGTGGTGGGCACAAGGGTAATAATAGTTGCATTTACCTCTTTGAGAAGAATACTTGAGTCAAAGAAAGACCTTATGGCATTTGTCACATCTTCTTCCACAATCTCCCAAGCCACCATGTAAAAGTGAGAGGTATAGCCATCCGGCCCTGGACTCTTGTTAGGATTAAGAGAGAAAATGACTTCCTTAATCTCAACATTTGTAATGGGGGTGCTAGGAAAGGCAGCAAGCTCATTGTCAATAGACTTCCCAATGATGCTTCTAACAACATCCACACTAGCAAGAGAAGTAGTTGGAGTTCCAAGAAGTTTTTTGTAGTAGTTGATGAACTCATTTTTGACCTCAAAATCACCATTTTCATTTTTGATAGCATGAATAGTGTTTTTGAGCCTTCTTCCATTCACAGCCTTGAAGAAGAAAGTTGAGTTTGTGTCACCTTCTTTAATCCAAGAAAGTCTTGATTTTTGATAAAGCATGGCTTTATAGGTGGATTCAAGTTCTTCCAACATAACCAATAGCCTCTTCTCCTTATCAATAAGAGCAAGATTCTCCTTTCCATTATAAATGGCACATTGCATAAGACCAAGTTCCTCTCGTAGCTTCTTGATGGCAATAGGAATGCAAGCAAAGTGTTCCTTATCAAAAGATTTGAGAGCTTTCTTGAGAGATTTTTGCTTTTTATAAAGGATGAACATTAGAGTACCAAAGACTCGTGTACTCCAATACTCATTAACAAGCTTCAAGAAATCATGGTGGGAAGTCCAAGCATTATAAAATTTAAAAGGCTTAGGAGAAGAAAGCCAAGACTTACAAGTTTCCAAAATGAGAGGGCAATGATCGAAAGTCCAAGCATTATAAAATTTAAACATTGCTTGCCACAAATCATTTCATGGAACCAATCAGCATTCATCAAAAATAGACTTATCCATGAAAACATACTTGCTCATGATATTTTGAGAGGTTACTCAAGGAGGCATATTTCACCAAGGTGCTTCATCAAAGTTGATATCATGAAAGCATTTGACTCACTTAATTGGAATTTCATCGAGTCCACTCTCCTTGCATTTGGCTTCCCAAGGAAATTTGTTGATTGGATTATGGTTTGTGTTACCACCCCTAGCTTCTCTATTGCTATTAATGGTGGGTTGGAAGGCTTCTTCTTTGGTGTAAATGGTATTAGACAAGGTGACCCCATCTCTCCATATCTTTTTGTTCTTTGCATGGAGGTTCTTTCTTGTCTTCTTAATGGGCTGGACAGCAACTTAGGCTTCTATTTTCATCCAAAATGTGGGTGCCTAAAGCTTAATCACCTTTGTTTTGCGGACAATCTTTTTATCTTTTGCAAAGGGAACTTAAGATCCATTGAATGCATTATGGGTACATTGGAAACTTTCTCAAATCTTGCTGGGCTGAAAATCAACAACTCAAAAAATGTGATCTTATTTGGTGGGGTGAGCAACGATACTAAATTTGCTATTTTGGAGCGGGTTGGGTTTCAAGAAGGTAAGCTTCCAATATGTTACTTGGGCATCCCCCTTGTCTCAAGAAAGCTTAGAAAAGCTGATTGCTTGCCTCTTTTTGAGAGAATTTCAGCAAGAATTGATACTTGGTGCAATAATTGGCTCTCTTTTGCGGGAAGACTTGTCTTGATCAAACCCACTCTCATTCAAATTTGTGCTTTTTGGGCAAGTGCCATCCTTCTCCCCAAAAGTGTTGTGTCATCCATTGAATCAAAACTCAAAGCATTTTTATGGAGAGGAACTTGTCCTAAAGTTGCTTGGAGGGATCTTTGCCTCCCATTGCATGAAGGTGGACTTGGGGTTCGTAAAATTGATAAAATCAACGAAGTCTACTTGCTGAAAATTTTTTGGAGGATGTATGCTGAAAAGAGCACACTTTGGAGCCAATGGATTCATTCAAATTATATCAAAAACTCCTCCATTTGGATCATGCAAGCCCCCAAGGATGCTAGTTGGATTATTAAGGCACTTCTGAATTGCCGAGTTGAGGCAAAGAAGTTCATTAAACACAACATTGGAAATGGAGCTAATACTCTCTTTTGGATTGATAATTGGCATAAGGAGGGCTCCCTTTTGGAATTTTGGAGCAATACACTCCCAAACCCGCCCGTCCTTGCAAAGGTTAGTGAACTCTTTACTAATGGTAGATGGAGTTGGCCAATTCACCTTTCTCATATTAAAAGCCCTAGCTTTGTTATTAAAGACACTACCTTGGATAAGATTGGTTGGGTTCTCTCACCTAATGAGGAGTTCACCTTCAAGCACACTTGGGAGCACATAAGAAGGAAGGGAGACAACTTTGAGGGTCATTACATTATTTGGCACAAAAAGCATAGCCCAAGACATAGTTTCATCGTTTGGCTTGCATTCCTTGATCATCTTAATACAAAATTCAGATTGCTACATTGGGGATTTAACATCAATCCCACATGCATCTTTTGCTTTATGGGTTGTGAAACAAGAGACCATATCTTCTTTGAATGTTGCTTTACTAGGAGAATTTGGAGAAAAGGCCTTTGCATTTCTTTTGTCCCGGAGAATCTGATTTCTTGGAACGAAACCATTACTTACATCACTCCTTTTGCACATGAAAAGCACTTGAAGGCTACCATCATCAAGCACCTATTTGGAGCAACCATCTATCACATTTGGAAGGAAAGAAATCAGCGTTTCTTCCAAAATGAAGCCAAGACCGAGGAGTACATTTTTAATACTATTTTTAATGAAGTTAGAGTAAAACTTTCTTGCTGTAGAAAATTTACTCCCTCTCCCTTGAACAAATTGCTTTGTAAATTGTGGAGATTTGATGAGATCATTTCTTAGTGCCTCCTACTTACATTTTTATTGATTAGTGAAATACAATTACTTTCTTGCTCCGCAAAAAAAAAAGGATTTAAAATATGTTTGAATCCAATTTGCATTAATCAACGCCCTATCAAGTTTGTTGGCCAAGAAATTATCTTCATCACCCTTGTTTGTCCAAGTAAAGTGCGGCCCGTGTGCTTTAGCTTCTTGAAGGTTAGCCTTGGCAATAATCCTTTGAAAATTCCAAGCACTCTTCAGAATGGAAGAAGAGTTCGATTTATCCCCACAATGCAAAACTTCATTAAAATCCTCCATGATACAAAGATCACTATCATCACACCAAGACCACCATTCCTCAAGTTTACTCCAAAGTTTGTTTCTTTTAGAAGCATCATTATGACCATAAACAAAAGCCACAAAGAGAGATTTGTGCATATGATCATCAAAATTGTAGAGAAGGGCTTGGTCACAAGAATCAACAAATGTGGCAAGTATGTTTTTTCTCCGAAAGAGCTAAATTCGTTCCTTCACCAAATCATCAATGTGATTGTTGAAACCCAAATTCCAAAAGTTGGAGCCAATGTGATTTATGCTATCTTGAGAAACCACTTTGTTCTCCAAGAGACAAAAAATATCCAAGCAATGCTTATTGATTAAAACTTTAACTTCCTTTTGTTTGCTAGGGGAATTGAAGCCCCTAGTATTCCAAGAGAAAATTTTCATTTGGAAGATGAAGAAAGAGCTCAAGGCCCCGGGTTACAATTGCTCTTAGCATTTGGAGTTTCATTACTAATCAATTCTGTGTTGGAACCATGATTCTTGTTATTTTGCAACTCCCCTTCTTCTAAGTCCCCCATAATGTCAAGAGCCTCAAAATGATTACTGTTCATGGATTTAGAGCAAGAGGGGTCTTGGATTACCTTGGAGGGAGAGGATGGCCGAAAGGTGGAATTCTTCTTTCTGGAAGATTGCACATCCATTTGGGGTGCCATGGGTGAATTTTGTATCTTCAAGGGTGCTTGTTTCCTCTCCACAACATGCCACTCATTATGGACCTTAGGAGTTTGCTTAGGGAAGTTCCTTTGTGGAGGGGGAGCTTTAGGCTTTTTGGACACTTTTCTTCAACATGACCAACCATCTTGCAATGGGTGCATTTGATAGGCCTCCATGCATATTCAACCTCAACTTTTGCTTTAGTGCCAATTCTTAGTTTAGGGAAAATGACATCCAGGAGCTTGTCATCCAAATCAACCTTAATGCAAACTTTAGCAAATTAAAGATTTCTCCTCAAATCGGTGAAGGCATCCATTTGAATTGGCTTTTCTATGAATGAGGCAACATAGCCTAATCCCTTTCTAGAGTAGAGACTCATTGGGACATCCCATAACTTGACCCATATAGGAACTTTCTTGCATGATAAATTCACAAATTCAAGATTTGGTTCCCATTTTCTCAGTAAGAGTGGCCTATGGTTGACATGCCATAATTGTTGTAAGACTTTTTGACAAAACTCTTCTTTCTCAAACTTGAAAATAAAGAGACCCCTTCCTTTCATGAAGATATCAACCTTTCCAAACTTCCACCAAGCAAAGTTAACCATGTTTCTAATTAGGAAGAGTGGAGGAGGTGCCCCAAGGAATTGCCCAACTAAACTATAGGTCCAATAGCTATCCCCATCTTCGTATAAGTCCTCTAGGGGATCTTGAACTTCCCTACTACCCTCAATGATATTGATAACATGTTCTTCTTCAAACTTTAGATTAGTTTCCATAAATTCCGCAAACACACCTCCCTAATCAGGAAAAGGATCATTAGGAATAGGTTTATACCTTACTCTTGGAGGTTTTCTCAATGCATTTTGGGGGTTTGAAGCTTGAACTCCATCTGGCCGGCCATTTTGTGCATTTTGATGAAAAGAATGTGCATTGTTTTCTCCTTATCCTCTCAGATTAGCTCTTAAGAATGGCCTAGGGTTATTTCCTTGATTAGCATAACTATAAGATGGTTCTGCCTGATGGGAATTTTGTTTAGTGGCTTGGGCTTGTGTGCCATTACTTGCTATGTTGGCATCCACATCATTAAGTAAAGGGGCTGGAGCTTGCTTGGGGGGTCCAGCCGAAAAGCATTTTGAATTCAAGCCCTTAAGTGGTGGGAATTCTTCAAGAGAATCACGGGCTTCATGTGCATTAGCAATAGGATCAGAATTGGAGTGTATTTGGGATAAATGTGTTGTCAAAATATGGTTGATTGGTTCTGAAAAGAAGCTACCAAGTTGTTGGTCTCCATGCAAAACCTTAGGGTAATGGCATTGTCCAAGCCAAGCAAAACTTGTTGTCCATCGGGCAAAAGGCCATTTTCCTTCCTCTTTCTTCTTCGATCAAGACTCCATGGGAAGCCAAAGAAGCTTTATTGCAAGAAGAATCAAGAAAAATAAGGCTATTAGGACCCAAAGAAGATGCATTATGCGTAGGAGAGTGGAAGAGATGCTTAGCAAGTTCCATTTCCGTAGATTTAATGCAAGAGTCCGAATCCAATCTTGAGGAAGGTGAAGGTGGTGAACAAGAGCCTGATTTATAAGTTAAGCTCCTAACCAAATCAACTTTTGCTTTGCTTTGAACTTCCAAATGCTCCTTATAAGAAGAACCCGTTTCCAAAGCATCATAGACTTCTTTGAAGACATGGCTTGAGGTTGATTGAGCATCTCCACTAGCAAGTGGTGAAGAGGCCGAATCAAACTCATTACATAAGGATGAGGAACCTAATTTTGCAGCTGAAATAATATCCAATTTTTGCTTCTTAGCGTTAAGCCGTGCACTAGATCTCACCGGAGGAGAACCCTTCTTTTTCTTTCCCATGAAAGCAAGTGTCGGGGCAAAGGGACGGGTATTCAACAACACATTCCTTGCTAAGGTGTTTTAGAGGATGTATGCATTCCAGGAGACTCTTTGGAGCAAATGGGTACATGCAAACTACATAAAGAATGATTCTATTTAGTCCATCTCTTGCCCAAATAACTCAAGTTGAATAATCAAGTGCCTTCTCAAATGCTGAGATTCTATTAGAAATCATATTACTCACATCATTGGAAATGGTAGAAGCACTTACTTTTGGCTTGATAAATGCCATGATTGTAGAATTCTCATTGAGCACTGGAGCAACACTTTCAACCATTCTCCTCTTATGGCTAGGGTTAGTGATTTCTTCTCCAGTGGCACTTTTTTTTGCGAAGCAAGTAAGTAAGTGTATTACTGAAAATGTACAAAAGTCAATGTACATGATCAAAAGAGATCAAACAAAAAACCCCAAGTGTGGAAAGCCCTAAACAAAAATGTCCTCAATCTTACACATCTTTCCAAGGGCAATATTTGTGGTAGAAAGTGGAAAATTTTTACAACAAGAGACTTTGATTCGTACATCATTATAAACGATAAGAAAAATGCTTTCTTCCGTACGTGCTTGCTGATTATGAATGCGATTGTTGCGTTCCAACCAAATGTGGTAAATAGAGGCTCCAAACAAGTGTTTAAGGATGGTTGCCTTCAAGTTTTTTCCAAGGACAAGAGGGGTAATGTACTCCAAAATGTCTTCCCAAACAAGTAGGCTTTCAGGTGCCATGGTCATTTTAAGTCCGTGCCTCCAATTTTTTTTTTGCGGGATAAGTGAGTATGAATGTCATTAAAGCAAATTGCATGTACATGAACAAAGTGGAGAAGATACAAAAAGACCTGTACAAAGATATTTTCTAATCTCCACATTTGACATAAAGATTTGTTCAAAGAAGAAGAAGGAAATTTTTTACAATTTGAGAGTTTAACTCTAGCATCATTAAAAATAACATGGAAAATGGATTCCTCGGTTTTGGCTTGGTCCTTGAAGATGCGATGATTCCGTTCAATCCAAATGTGACAAATGGCTACACAAAAGAAATGCTTGACAATGGTTGCCTTCAAGTGCTTTTCAAGGGAAAAAGGGGTGATATAGAGGATAATATCATCCCAAGAGATCAAGCTTTCCGGAATTTGGGTAAGAAGGAGACCCATTCTCCAAATGCGTCTAGTGAAAGAACATTCAAAAAAGAGATAATCTCTCGTTTCACAAACCATGTGGCAAAAAATGCAATATGTGTTGATGTTGAGCGCCCAACAGAGAATTCTGAACTTTGTGCTTAATCGATCAAGAAATGCAAGCCAAACAATAAAGCTATGCTTTGGATAATGCCCTTTGTGCCAAATAAGATTAAAACCCAAGAAATGGCTGCCCTTCTCCCTCATGTGCTCCCAAGTGTGCTTGAATGAGAAATCTCCATTGGGAGAAAGAGTCCAAATTACTTTGTCATTGTTGTCTTCATGAGGAGTAAAATTTGGGACATCAATATGAAGGAGATGATATGGCCAATTCCAAGTGTCATTAATGAAGATGTCACTAACCTTAGAGAGAAGAGGAGAGGATGGAAATGTGCTTGACCAATGCTCCAAAAGTGAGCCATCTTTGTGCCAATGTCCGTGCCTCCAAATTCTCCTTGTGAAACTACATTCAAAGTAGAGGTGATCACGTGTTTCACTTCCTATGTGACAAAATGTGCAAAGAGGGTTGAGAGGAATTCCCCAAGAAAGCAATTTGAATTTTGTGCTAAGCCCATCTTTCATTGTAAGCCAAAGAGGGAAGCTATGCCTAGGATTGTGCCCTTTATGCCAAACAAGATTATTCCAGGGGTAAATGTCTCCTTTTCTTCTAAAATGTTCCCATGTGAGTTTGAAAGAGAAATCACCATTGGTAGATAAAGACAAAACAAATGTATCCTCCTTATTTTCCACCACATTAAAATTTGGTATACTTGCTGCCGGAGGTAGTTCGACCATTGCCAAGCTCCATTGCTGAAAATGGTTGCAACTTTTGCGTTGTGGCAGGAGTTGGAATAATTGAGCTCCAATATGCTTCAAGAATGCCCTCGAGATGCCAATTGTCATGCCAAAAAGAAGTATGTCTCCCGTTACCAACAATGTGATGAATGTGTTGTCTAGCAAGATTGCGAATGGAAAGGAGCATTTTCATGATCCAACTTGAGTCCTTTGGACAAGAGAGTGTCCAAATAGTACCAACCTTAATATAGTTAAAGTGGAACCATCTACTCCAAAGGGAGGCTCGGTTAGAGTACATCCTCCAGAAAGTTTTCAATAAGAATGTGTTATTGATTTCAAAGAGCTTTCTAATACCCAATCCACCTTCTTGAAATGGAAGACAAACTTCGTTCCAAGCAACTTTTGACCCTATATCCCCCCAAAGAAAAGCTTTGAATTTGATTTCAATGGCGTTCAAGACACCTTTCAAAAGGAGAATAACATTTGCCCAAAATGATAAAATTTGAATAAGGGTGCACTTAATAAGAAGAAGCCTTCTAGCAAAGGAGAGCCATTTGTTCACCCATCCATCAAGCTTGCTATTGATTCTCTCCAAGAGTGGCATGCAATCAGATTTTCGAAGCTTTCTAGTGACAAGAGGAATGCCCAAATATTGCATTGGGAGAGTACCTTCCTTGAATCCAACTTTTTCAATGATTTGAATCTTGTCATCATGAGAGACACCACCAAAGAAAATGTCACTTTTTGCTTTATTAATTGTCAGCCCCGAGAAAGAGCAGAAAGTCTCAAGTATATTCATAATGCTTTCAACCGATTCCATATTGCCATTGCAAAAAATGAAGAGATCATCCGCAAAGCAAAGATGTGTGAGCTTTAGATGTGCACATTTTGGGTAGTACTTGAAAGCCATAGAATTGTCAAGCCGATTAAGCATGCAAGAGAGGAGCTCCATACAAATGACAAAAAGATAAGGAGAAAGAGGGTCTTTTTGTCTAATAGCATTTGCCCCCTTAAAATAGCCTTCCAAGCTTCCATTAATGGCAATTGAAAAGGATGGTGAATTTATACAAGCCAAAATCCAATCAACAAAATCTCTTGGGAAACCAAATGCAATCAAAGCAACTTCAATGAATTTCCAATTAAGAGAATTAAATGCTTTCATAATGTCAACTTTGAGTGCACACCTAGAGGTAATGTGTCTTCTAGAGTAACCTCTCATAATGTCATGGGCAATAAGAATATTTTCATTGATGAGCTTATTTTGGATGAAGGCTAATTGTGTCCAAGAGATGATACTTGGGATGATACTTGGCCTATCCAACTCTTGCATATTAGCACTCCAAATTTTGCTCTTTTGGAGCACTAGCTGGACTCTTTCACTTGGAATTTATCCACCAATGGCAATTTCTCATTTAAACACACTTGGGACAATTTCCGTAAAAGAAAGCGCAAAGTTATTTGGCACAACATCATTTGGCACAAAAACCATACTCCAAGGCATTCCTTTATCTCGTGGCTTGCAATGCGTGACCGGCCCAATACAAAATTCAGAATGCTCTCTTGGGGATGGAAATCAATACAAATTGCATCTTTTTACAACTTGGCTTGTTAGACAAGGGATCACCTTTTCTTCCAATGTAGCTTCACTCGAAGAATTTGGCAAAGAGGACTTAATCTTACTTGCATCAAAGACTCATTGATTGATTGGGAGGATATCATTGCTTTTATCACTCCACGTGCTCTTCACAACAATCTCAAGGCATCTATACTCAAGCATCTTTTGGGAGCAGCAATTTATTATGTATGGATTGAAAGGAACAACTGTGAGTTCAACAAAAGAGCCAAAACGAAGGACCAAATCTTCTTATCCATTTACAACCATATTCGACCAAAATGTATTGTTGGAAACCATTTCACTTCTTCTTGTATTAACAAAGCTATTTGTAAATCAATTGCTCTAATAACAGACTTTCTCTCTCTACCATGAAAACTCTCCTCCTTCTCTCTAAACCCCTTAAAATCAGCCAATTTCTCTCCCTCTCACGCCACTATCAAACAACCTTTCTTCGCCATTTTCAGCCTAAACACTTTACCATACCCTTCCCATTGACCCAACCTCTTTTTTTTTTTTTTTTGCAAGGCAAGAAAAGTATGTATGTATTCCGCAAAGTCAAAAGAAGTATGTACAAGTACAAAAAGTGTGGTAAAAGTGGAGAGAGGGCCTATACAAGGATATCATCTAGTCTCCACAATTTACATAATGTTTTGTTCAAAGGAGAGGAAGTGAATTTCCTTCCACTAGAGATTTTAACTCTTACATTATTGAAAATAGAATTGAAAATGTTTTCTTCGATTTTTGCTTCATTGTGAAAGACACGCTGATTTCTTTCCAACCAAATATGGTAAATGGAAACTCCAAAGAGATGCTTGATAATAGTGGCCTTCAAGTGCTTCTCAAGTGCAAAAGGAGTGATATAGTCTATAATATCCTTCCAGCAAATCATTTTCTCCGAAATTAATGTAAGATGCAGTCCTTTTTGCCAAATTCTTCTAGTGAAGCTATATTCGAAGAAGAGATGATCCCTTGTTTCGTTACCAAAATAACAAAAATTGCATGATGGATTGCTGTCAAAACCCCAATGTAAGATTCTGAATTTTGTGTTAAGTCGGTCAAGAAAAGCAAGCCACGCGATGACGCTATGTCTTGGATTATGCTTCTTGTGCCAAATGATGTTGAACCCAGCAAAATGATTTCCTTTCCTCCTAATATGTTCCCAAGTTTGCTTGAAATTGAAGAAATTTTCCAAACAATGTCGTCCATAGTATTTTCATTAAGAGCAAAGTTTGGACAATCAATATGGAGAAGATGTATAGGCCAATTTCATCTACCATTGATGAAAACTTCACTTACCTTTGTGAGGAGTGATAGGTTTGGGAAAGTGTTGCTCCAATGCTCCAAGAGGGAACTTCCCATGTACCAATTATCAATCCAAAAGAAAGTGTGTGATCCATTTCCAAGATTGTGTTTGATGAAGGGCTTTGCAACATCTCGGCAATTCAAAAGTGCTTTAAGAATCCAACTAGCGTCCATAGGAGCTTGCAACACCCAAATGGAAGAGCCTTTGATATAGTTTGTATGAATCCATTGGCTCCAAAGTGTGTCCTTCTTTGCATACATTGTCCAAAAGAGTTTGAGCACGAAAACCTTATTGATCTCTTCATTGCTTCTAATACCAAGCCCACCTTCACAAAAAGGGAGACAAATATCCTTCCAAGCAACCTTGGGGTCGGTCTCCCTCCAAAGGAAAGCCTTAAATTTTGTTTCAATGGCTGCCAACACACTTTTGGGGAGGAGAATTGTACTTGCCCAATAAGCAAAGATTTGGATAAGTGTAGATTTGAGCAAAACAAGTCTACCTACAAAAGAAAGCCAAAAATTGCACCAATTATCAAGCTTAGCATTGAATTTTTCCAAAAGGGGAAAGCAATCAGCCTTTCTTAGCTTTCTAGAAACAAGGGGGATACCCAAATAGTGGATAGGAAGCTCACCTTCTTGAAAACCAACTCTATCCAAGATAGCCATTTTATCATGAATAAAAACCCCACCAAAGAAAATAGCACTCTTTGAATTGTTGATATTCAACCCAGAGAAGGAGGAAAAATTCTTCAAGGTTTCCATAATGCAATCAATAGAGCTCAAATTCTGTTTGCAAAAGATAAAAAGGTCATCCACAAAACAAAGGTGGTTAAGCTTCAAACGTGTACATTTTGGATGAAAATGAAAGCCCGGGTGTTCATTCAACTAGTTAAGCATACAAGAGAGAACCTCCATGCACATGGCAAAAAGATAAGGAGAAATGGGATCCCCTTGTCTAATTCCATTAGCCCCATAAAAGTATCCTTCCAAGCCTTCATTGAGAGCAATAGAGAAACTAGGAGTAGTGACACACTTCATAATCCATTCAACAAAAAAATGAGGGAAACCAACAGCAAGGAGAGTGCATTCAATGAAGCCCCAGTTTAAAGAATCAAATGCCTTCATAATGTCAACTTTGAGGGAGCATCTTGGGGAAATATGACTTCTAGCATATCCTTTCAAAACATCATGTGCAGTAAGAATATTTTCTTGAATGAGCCTATTTTTGATGAATGTTGTTTGGTTCCAAGAAATGATGTGTGACAAACAAACTTTAAGCCTATTAGCAGCAATCTTTAAAATTCATTTGTAGATGGTGTTGCAACAAGAAATAGGCCTAAAGTCTTTGACCATGGAAGGATTCGGGACCTTTGGCACAAAAGCAATAATAGTAGAATTTACCTCTTTGAGAAACTTTCTTGATTCAAAGAAAGAGCTAATTACATTAAGAACATTCTCGCCAACAATCTCCCAAACAACCATGTAAAAGTGAGATGTAAAGTCATCTGGACCCAGGGCTTTTGTTAGGATTGAGAGAAAAAAGAGCATTCTTTATTTCATCTCTTGTGATAGGAGCATTGATAGTGGGAGCAAGAGACTCATCAATTGATTTCCCAATAATAGTCTTCAAGACATTCACATTAACGTGAGTAGGATTTGTAGTGCCAAGGAGACCTTTGAAGAAGCCAATGAACTCATTTTTAACTTCATAACCCTCCAAAAGAAAATATCCTTCCTCATTCTTGATTGCATGGATTGTGTTTTTGATCCTCCTACTCCTCACAGCGTTGTGAAAGAACTTAGTATTTGAGTCCCCTTCTTTGATCCACAAAAGTCTGGATTTTTGACTAAGCATGGCTTTATAAGTAGCTTTTAGCTCTTCCAAATTTTGACAACTAAAAATCATCTTCTTAAACTCATCAAATCATGCCAAAGAAGAAGAATCACATCTCTTCTCGTAAGAGTGCTAGAATCAAGGCCATTAATGCAAAGCTTAAAGACTCTTATGAAGAAATCTCACAAAGTGCTGCTGGTTTTGATAGAAACTTTGCTGAAAAAGAAGGAATTTATGCTAGTAAATTTGAGAGCTCACTCTCCTTGGTTAAGCATTCATCTTCATCTTTCTTGGAAGGAGAAGAATACTCAACCAACTCTAGCTTGGAGCACAAAATGGCGTTTGATTCAGCTAGAAAAATGGAGTTCAAACCTACATCTCCTTCTTCACAAGTTCAAGAAGATTATCTGAATCTCACATTGGAAGAGAAAATTGAGCAAGCTAAGAAGGAATGCACCAACTCGGTTTACTTGGGTAAGCTTTTGGAAGAGAAATACAATGTTTCTAAAGCGCAACTTGTTCAATACCTCTCTTGCTCGTCAATGGTTGCCAAAAGTTCTTCTCTTTCCAAAAATCATGGTTTAGCAAGTTCAAACACAAGGAAGGAAAGTATCCAAGAGCTTTATCCCGGGCATGAAGAAAATGGTGCAATGACTGCCGACTACTCTTTCACCCCTTCACCTTGTAGAAATGCATCAAAACCCCATCAAAGTGGCACTCATAATGTTACTCTCGTCATGGAGAATCCTTCAATAGCTTCAAAGAGTGAAAATTTTGGTGAAAATCAGCTTGATTTTGTCTCTGAAAATCAGGATGAAGATGTTGGAAGAGATGCAAAGTCAAAGCTTTTACCCATTGGATCTTCAACTAAAGCTACGTTGGGCAAAGACTCGACTGACTCTCCAGTAAATTCTGATCTTTCTTACCTCCCAAAGCTGACATCATCTTACAATTTCTCAATATCTCCAAATAAGCATGCGGCCACACATCTTTCTCCAGTGGGTTATAGCACTTTGGCTGCTGGTCATTGCCCCTTAAATGCTGGTTCCTTAACTCCACAAAGGCCCTATCCGACTTTGGAAGAAAACAAATGGACATTTGCAATTCAAAATGTATCTGAATTTCCCCCTTTGTCACGTGAGTTTTTGGGGAAAAACAACCTGGCAGCCAACTCATTTCCTGCTTGTGATATGGCTGCCACGTCACATGAGGAAAATGGCTCTTTTGCTCACTCACCACGTGCCAACTCAGACCCCATCTCTCCTCAATGCTCAAATTCCTTTGAAGGGAACAAAAGCAAGATTCAAGAAAATATTGGAGCTTCTTTGCATGAAGGTCAGAATTCTACTTTGTATGGGGGTCAGATTCTTACTCCAAGTTGTCACTCTCAAGAAACTGCTCCTTTGAATGCTTGGGGGAAAAATTTTCATGCAACTTCTCAACAAGCTCAAAATAAGGTCCAGTTGCAAGCCCCGAGTCAACATGCATGGAACATAAGCAAGAATTGCAAGGCACATATGTTGGTAACCTCTTTAACGCTACTAAACTTGATTTCCATGAACCTATTATAATGGAAAATGGCAAGTTAGGGGCTGACCCGCCCGAAGAAGTTTTTAGGGAAGGTGATGGCCATTGGGAACATTGTCTTATTGGTCAATTCCTTGATCATCCATTACCTTTCTTTCTCATTAGAAGAATGGTTGATTTGCTTTGGAAGAACTTTGGGAAAATTGAAATCAAATCAGCCGATAATGGAATGTTCGTGTTCAAGTTTGAAAATGAAAATTATTATGCTCAAATCTTGGAACAAATGTTGCATGTAAACCATAGACCACTTTTGCTTAGACGATGGGATCCACAAGCACAATTGATGCATTTTAGTTGGGAGAAAGTTCCTTTGTGGGTCAAGCTTAGGAATGTGCCATGCTCTTTGATCACTAGAAGGGGTCTTAGCTATGTTGCTAGCACCCTTGGTTTTCCAATTCAAATGGATAGATTGACTGAATCTAGAACCTTTGTTGGGTTTGCTTGAGTATGCATCAAGATGGATCTCTCTAAAGAGCTTCCCGATCATACATTTGTCAAGACGAGAAACGGGGAATGGGCCAAAATTGATGTTGAATATACTTGGAAACCGCTTGTTTGCCCTCCTTGCAAAATTGTCGGTCACTCACTCACAAAGAACATGCCCAAATATGCCTCATGCAAATAGCATTCATCAAGTACATAGAATTGAAAAGATAGAGGGGGAATGGAGAAATTACAAGACAAAGAAAGTGTGGAAAAAAGTGCCCACTATTAATCCCACTCAGTTTGCAAATGTGTTTCTTGAATCCAAGGCATCAAAAGAGCCCCTTACTGATTTGCCTTCCTATTCTTCAACATGCAATAGATTTGCTGCCTTTGATGAGAATGAGGCAACTACAAATGTTGATGGTAAGGAAGATGTAAACAAGATTAATTGTTTTTTTTTTGCGGGGCCAACAAGATTAATTGTTGTGATAAAGAAGAAGATCAAGTTGTTGAGGCCTCAACCTAGGGTTATAAAGAATACTGAAGTTAATGCCACGATCCGAGGAAATGAAGCAAATGTTGTTGATTTAGGCATCCACTAACATGAAAATCAAAATGAAGCGCAATTGGATGAAGAAAACTTGAGTGTTGAGCAAGATAAATGGAAAGGGAACGTAGGAAACACACTTGAAGGCTCTCGGACCAGATTTGAAGATCACTCTTCCAATCCCATATGATGTGTTTGATTTTTTATTGGATTTTCTTTTGATGTCTTTTTTTGTGGGATAATCCCTTTTGTCTTGATTTAGTTGCCCCTCAAAACCCTTGCTTTGTATTGTTGTATCATATGGTTTGAGGGGTTTGGATGGTTTTATACCAAACTTTTGCGATCAATAAAATCTTACTTAATCCGCAAAAGAAAAAAAAAAGCTAGGCATTTAGCTCTCCATTATAGAGTGCTTGCTGGACTCCATCAAGCTCCACACGAAGGTTGTTGATAGAGTTGGGGAGATAAGCAAAATGCATCTTATCAAAACTTTTAAGAGCTTTCTTGATCAATTTCTGCTTTTGATAAAGAATGAACATTGGAGTACCAAAAAGCCATGTACTCGAATGTTCTTCCACAAGCTTCAAGAAATTCGAATGTGTTGTCCAAGCATTATAAAATTTGAAAGGTTTAGGAGAAGAATTCCAAGACTTGCAAGTTTGCAAGATAAGTGGGCAATTATCGAAGATGCCAGGGCTCCCAACCAAAAGAAAGGAATGGTGATAGTTTTGAGACCAATTTGCATTCAACAAAGCTCTATCAAGTTTACTTGCCAAGAAGTTACCTTCCTCACTCTTATTTGACCAAGTAAAGTGAGGTCCATAAGCTTTTACTTCTTGTATTTTTGCATTTTCAACAAAAGTTTTGAAGTCCAAAGCACTTTTTGGAATGGTAGAGGTGTTGGATTTGTCACCTTCGTGCAAAACTTCATTGAAATCCCCCAAAATACAAAGGTCACTATAGTAACACCAATTGCACCAAAGCTTGAGTTTGCTTCAAAGTTTCCTTCTTTTAGATGCCACATTATGTCCATAGATAAAGGTGACAAAAATGGATTTGTGCATGAGATTATCAAAGTTGAAGAGGAGAGCTTGATCACAAGAGTCAATAAAAGTAGCGTTAATATTTTTCCTCCAAAACAGCCAAATCTTCCCCTTAACTAAATCATCCAAATGATTTTCAAAGCCAAGCTTTTCAAATTCAGTGCTGATAAAGCCAATGCTATCATTGCAATACACTTTATTCTCCAAAAGGCAAAAGAAATCCAATTTGTGCTTATTGATCAGCAACATAACTTCTTTTTACTTTTTAGGGGAATTAAGGCCCCTAATATTCCAAGAGCAAAATATCATTTAGAAGCTAAAGGAGGTGCATTTATACCTGGATCATGAGTGCCAAAAGCAATGGAATTTTCTTCAACCTTCTTCTCTTCTTTTGACCCAAGCTTATTTTCATTGTTCAAAGTTTCTTCTTCATGCTCTTCCTCCCGGTCAAGGACTTCGAAGAAGTTTGGACTCTTAATTTTTGAGTCAAGTGCTGCCTTAGGAGAGATTGGCTGAGTGGTCTCCTCCTTTTCTTTGTTGAAAGTGGCTTCATCATTGCTCATAGCATCGGAATTCCTCAAAAGGGCTTGCTTCTTACCCATAACTTGCCATTCATGGCGGGTTTTAGGTTGCTGCCTTGGGAGAAGTTTTTGTGTTTGAGGATTTGGTTATGCTTTAGGCTTCAAGGGGCAATTACCTTCAACATATCCAACCATTTTGCAATGAGTGCATTTGCTTGGCTTCCATGCATATTCAACCTCAACTTTAGCTTGTGTGCCATTTCTAAGTTTTGGGAAGATAACATTGGGGAGGTTTTCTTCCAAGTCAACTTCAATGCAAACTCTTGCAAATTCTAAGTTCCTTCTAGATTCGGTAAGAGCATCCATTTGGATTGGGTTTCTAATGAAGGAAGCAATGTAGCCAAGTCCTCTTTTAGAATAAAGGCTCATAGGAACATCCCAAAGCTTAACCCATATGGGGACTTTTTTGCAAGAGAAGTTCACGAATTCAAGGTTTTTTTTTTTCGCAGGGCAAGTAAGGTATTTATATTACTTCAAGTAAAATGTACATGAACAAAAGATGTGGAGGGACCTATACAATGATATCTTCAAGTCTCCACATTTTACATAGAGCTTTGTTCAAAGGAGAAGACTGAAATTTTCCACCATAAGAGAGTTTTACTCTAACATCATTAAAAATAGTATCAAAAATAGACTCCTCGGTTCTTGCTTGATTTTTGAAGATTCGTTGATTCCTTTCAATCCAAATGTTGTAGATGGCTGCCCCAAGAAGATGCTTGAGAATTGTGGCCTTCAAATGTTTTTCAAGGGCAAAGGGAGTGAGGTAATCAATAATATCATGCCAACAAATCAAATTTTTCGGAACAAGAGTAAGTTGCAAACCCTTTCTCCAAATCCTCCTTGTGAAACAACATTCAAAGAAGAGATGCTCTCTAATCTCACAACCCATGTTACAAAAGATACATGAAGGATTGATATTAAGCCCCCAATGCAAGATTCTGAATTTTGTGTTAAGGCGGTCACGGAATGCAATCCAAGCAATGAAGCTATGCTTTGGATTATGCCTCTTGTGCCAAATGAGATTGAAACCTTCAAAATGAGTGCCTTTTCTTCGAATACTTTCCCAAGTGTGATTGAATGTAAAGCTTCCACTTGGGGAAAGATTCCATGAAATTCTATCCATTGTGTTTTCATTAAGACTAAAATCTGGAACATCAACACGGAGAGATGCATTGGCCAATTCAAGAACCATCAATGAAAATCTCACATACCTTTGCATGTAGTGGGGGATGTGGAATGGCATTTGTCCAATGCTCAAAAAGAGAACCATCCTTGTGCCAATTATCACTCCAAAAGAAAGTGTTTACTCCGTTTCCAACCTTGTGCTTAAGAAATCTATTTGCAATAGAACGGCAGCCAAGAAGTGTTTTAAAAACCCAACTTGCATCCTTGGGAACTTGTGAAATCCAAATAGAAGTGTCCTTGATATAATTTGCTTGAACCCATTGACTCCAAAGTGTTTCTTTAATTGCATACATCCTTCAAAAAATCTTCAGCATGTATGTTAAGTTTACCTCCTCAATGCTTCGGATACCAAGTCCCCCCTCCTTTAATGGGAGACAAATGTCCTTCCAAGCCACCTTAGGTCCAGTCCCTCTCCACAAGAAGGCTTTGAATTTTGTTTCAATGGTAGCCACAACTCCTTTAGGTAAAAGGAAAGCGTTTGCCTAATAAGCACAAATCTGAATAAGAACCGATTTGATAAGCACAAGTCTCTCCGCAAATGAGAGCCAATTGTTGCACCATGAGTCAAGCTTTAAATTGATTTTTTCCAAGAGAGGACAGCAATCATTCTTCTAAGCTTTCTTGAAACAAGTGGGATGCCCAAATAACGTATTGGAAGCTCACCTTCTTGGAACTCAATTCTATCCATGATCGCTCTTTTCTCCTCATTTGGAACTCCACCAAGGAAGATTACACTCTTAGCATTGTTGATAATCAGCCCTGAGTAAGTTGAAAAAGTCTTCAAAGTATCCATGATGCAATCAATAGAATTCATGTCCCTTTTACAAAAGATAAGAAGATCATCCGCAAAACAAAGATGATTAAGCTTTATGCTTCCACATTTTGGGTGAAAGTGAAACCTCGGGTTGTTTGCCAAGTTGTTTAGCATGCACGAAAGAACCTCCATACAAAGGACAAAGAGATAAGGGGAGATAGGATCTCCTTGCCTAATGCCATTTGCACCCGAGAAGTAACCTTCCAAACCTCCATTGAGGGCAATGGTGAAGCTAGGAATTTTTTTACAAGCCATAATCCAATCCACAAACTTTTTGGGAAATCCAAAAGCAAGAAGTGTGCATTCAATGAATCTCCAATTCAAGGAGTCAAAAGCTTTCATAATATCAACTTTAAATGTACATCTTGTGGAAATATGTCTCCTTTGATAACCTCTCATGATGTCATGAGCAATGAGGATATTTTCATGGATGAGTCTACCCTTCATGAATGCTGATTGGTTCCATGAGATGATATGGGGTAAACATACCTTTATCCTATTTGCAATGATCTTTGAGATGCACTTGTAGATGGTGTTACAACATGAAATTGGCCTATAATCCTTGACCATGGAGGGATTTGGAGTTTTTGGCACAAGAGCAATAATTGTGGCATTTACCTCTTTGAGGAGCTTGCTTGATTCAAAAAAAGAACTGATTGCATTTAAGACATCCTTCCCCACAATCTCCCACGTAACCTTGTAAAAATGGGAAGTGTAGCCATCCGGACCCGGGCTTTTGTTTGGGTTGAGAGAAAAAAGCGCATTCTTAATTTCATCATCTGTGATAAGAGCAATGGTGTTGGCAACAAAATCATGATCAATTTTCTTGTCAATAATATTTTTTAAAAGATCAACATTTATGCTTGAGGAAGATTCAGCACCAAGAAGCTTCTTGAAATAGCCAATGAATTCCTCTTTCACTTCATCATCTTCAAGGAGAGTATGACCATTCTCATTCTTGATAGCATGGATAGTGTTTTTGAGCTTCCTTCCTTTAACCACATTATGGAAGAATTTTGTATTTGCATCTCCTTCTTTGATCCAAGTAAGTCTTGACTTTTGGTAAAGCATGGCTTTTTGCTTTGCATCAAGCTCCTCCAATTTGCTCAAAATGCATTTCTCCTTATCAATGAAAGAGTAATTTTGCTCGCCATTGAGGATAGAAAATTGAACACTTTCAAGCTCTTCCCGAAGATTTTTTATGGCAAACGGGATGGCAGCAAAATGCTCTTTGTCGAAAGATTTTAGAGCAAGCTTCAATGCTTTTTGCTTTTGGTAGAGAATGTACATTGGTGTACCAAAGACCCGTGTACACCAATGATCTTCAACAAGTTTAAGGAAATCCAAATGAGATGTCCACACATTATAAAATTTGAAGGGTTTTGGTGAGGATTTCCAAGACTTACATGTATGCATGATGAGAGGGCAATGATCGAAGACACCGGGGCTAGCAACCAAAAGAAAAGAATGTTGGTAATTGTGCAGCCAAATTCCATTGATGAATGCTCTATCTAGCTTGCTAGCCAAGTAGTTTTCATCATGGCTCTTATTTGACCAAGTGAAGCGTGGTCCATGTGCATTAACTTCTCGCAACTTTGCTTTTGCCACAAAGTTTTGGAAAGCACCAGCACTTTTTGGAATGGCAAAAGTGTTTGATTTGTCACCATATTGCAAAACCTCATTGAAATCCCCCAAGAGACAAAACTCACTTTCTTCACACCATGCACACCAAAGCTCAAGTTTTCTCCAAAGTTCAATTCTTTTTTAAGCTTCATTGTGGCCATAGATGAAGGCAACAAAGAAAGGCGTATGAATGTGATCATCAAAATTAAAGAGCAAAGCTTGATCACAAGAGTCAATCCAAGTTGCTTTAATGCCTTTCTTCCAAAAAATCCAAATCCGCCCTTGGTAAAATCATCAAAGTAGCCTGTAAAACCAACTTTCTCAAAACAAGTACTAATGGCTTTGATATTTTCATCACTAACCACTTTGTTCTCCAAAAGACAAAGAATGTCCAAGTGGTGTTTATTGATCAGCAACGCTGCTTTCTTTTGTTTATTTGGGGAGTTTAGCCCCCTAATATTCCATGAGCAAAAATTCATTGAGGATGTAAAGGAGGAGCACTAGGCTCAATTTCATGGTTGCTATTTGCATTCGGTAGGCCAAAATTACCCAATTCTTCTTCTCTACTATTCTGGTCAAGAAGCCTTTGATCTTTATTTTCAACTTCTTCCTCATGACCAAGAATCTCAAAGTGATTTGAGTGCATAATTTTAGAGCTTGAGGGGTCAAGAGGAACCCTAGCTATGGAATGCCTTGGAGATGTTTCCTTAGCCTTTGAAGAAGATCCTTCACCACGGTAGTCATTTGGTGCATTACTAGTCTTCGATGGAGCTTTCTTGCTCACGGCTTGCCACTCATAACGAGTTTTTGTGGCCTGGTTTGCAATTTGCTTTTGAGGTTGAGCTTTAGGCTTAAGTGGGCATTGATCCTCCACATGGCCAACCATCTTGCAATGAGAGCATTTTGTTGGCTTCCAAGCATATTCCACCATAACCTTTGCCCTTGAACCATTGCTTAGTTTTGGATAAACCACATCCGGTAGGTTTTCTTCCAAATCAACTTCAATACAAACTCTAGCAAAATCCAAATTCCTCCTTGAATCGGTGAGGGCATCCATTTGGATTGGCTTCCCAATGAAAGAGGCAATATATCCAAGTCCTCTTTTAGAGTAAAGGCTCATTGGAACATCCCAAAGCTTAACCCAAGTAGGGACTTTTTTGCAAGATAAGTTGACAAACTCAAGATTTGGATCCCATTTCCTTAACAAAAGTGGTCTATGGTTGACGTGCCATAGTTGTTGGAGAATCTTTTGACAATACTCTTCTTTTTCAAATCTAAAAATGAAGAGACCCTTTCCTTTAGAATGAATATCTACCTTGCCAAATTTCTTCCAAACAAACTCCACCATCTTTTTGATAAGGAAGAAAGGTGGGGGAGCACCTAAGAATTGCCCAACAAGACAATGATTCCAAAATTTGTTCCCATCTTCATACAAGTCCTCCGGGGGGTCAGCCACCTCTCTATTGCCATTTACCAATTTAAAAACATGCTCTTCATCAAATTTGAGATTTGTATCCAAATTTTCAGCAAAGGCACCACCCCAATCAGGAGAAGGATCATTAGAACTAGGCTCAAATCTTAGCCTTAGTGGTTTCTTCCAAGCATTATAGTTGCTGGTTGTTTGAGCTTGAAGTTGCCTAGCATTCTATTGTGCTTTTGGAATAGCATTGTAAATAGGCAGATTTGACGTACCAAAATTAAACTTCCTTGCTTCATCACTAGGATGAGGAGAGATGAAGTTACCTTGGGATTGTTCCTTGCCTTTGGAAGATGGCTTTTCACATTGCTCTCCCATAGAAGTAGTACTCTGATTTTTGGTATTTGACAGCATGGTATTCTTGTCATACGTGGCTGCCACATCTTCATAAGTGAGGAGCCGATTTGGCCTAGTTTGACCGGCTATAGGACTTGCAAGTGGAGGGAAATCTTCTTGAATTTTGCGTGGGCTAGCATTTGAATTTGAAATATCTGAATGCAAGGTGTCACATCCCTTTTGTGTTGTCAATATTTATTTGGTTTGACCTGAAAAGTTACTTACAATTTCAGGTGGAAGGTGTTTTAACCCGAGGTTAATAGCATGTTCCAGATTTTGACCAGCGGGTAATAACCTATCTTCCACCTTTCCCCATCCTTCGGCTGAAGCTTCAAACGCTTGAGAAGAACCATTATTTCCTTGCTGGCCATGCCCATTTGGACTACCAGGGCTTGAGCAAGAAGAGCTATGGCAAGGTGAATGGAAAAGAAGCTTGGACAGCGCTAATTCCGATTGTTTAGTGCAAGGACCAACATCCATGGTAGCTCGTGGTGAAGGAGGAGATCGAGCTTTGGATTTACAAGATAAGCTTCGGACCAAGTCAGCCTTGGCTTTGTTTTGCTTTTCAACATGCTCATTAAAGGGAGTTCCAGCTTCAAGAGCTTCATAGACTTCTTTGAGAACCAAACTTGAGGTTGAGTGAGCGTCTCCACTAGCAAGGGGTGAAGAAGCCGAATCAACCTCATTTTGTGGAGAAGATGAACCAGCTTGAGCATTGGAAAAAGAATCCACGTTATGCTTTTTTTCATTTAGCCGTGCACTAGATCGAGTAGGAGAAGAGGCCTTCTTCTTCTTTCCCATGATGCAAGAGTGGAGGAGTTGAGGGATGGTTTGGAAAAAGGTGTTTTTTGATGGTGGAAAACGATGGAGGAGGGGCTAATTTGGTGGTGGTGGAGTGTGGTGGTTTAGGTAGGGTTAGAGAGAAGGAAGAGAGAAATCATGGTAGAGAGAGAATGGGTATCTATCAAGAGCTCGGGTTAGCTGCCCATGAATTCAAGGTTTGGTTCCCATTTTCTCAACAAAAGTGGTCTATGATTGACATGCCAAAGTTGTTGAAGGACTTGTTGACAAAATTCTTCCCTTTCAAATTTAAAGATAACGAGTCCTTTCCCTTTGGTATGAATGTCCACTTTGCCAAATTTCTTCCAAGCAAGTTCAGCCATGTTTTTAATGAGAAAGAAAGGCGGGGGTGCACCTAAGAATTGCCCCACTAAGCAATGAGACAAAAAATTATCACTATCCATATACAAGTCTTCCGGGGGGTCAATAATTTCTCTAACTCCATCAACAATCTTGCATTCATGAACTTCATCAAAATTTAAGCTAGTAGCCATATGTCCAGCAAAAACACCACCCCAATCGGGAGAGGGGCTAGTTGGGGAGGGCTCGTACCTTAGTCTAGATGGGTATTCCCATGCGTTTTGCTGGTTGGTAGAAGTTGCAAGATAAGAAGAGCCCTTCCCTTGAGAATTATGATGAGAACCATTGGCCTTGCTATCAAGATGCTTAACCAAGTTGGATTCAAGATGAGATGTAATATTTTGATAATGGCTTCCATTGTCAAGATCTTGCACAACCCGAAGCTCTTTAGTGTTTTGAGAAGAAGGATGCTTATTTGCTTCATTTGTTTCATTTGTGTTCATGGCAATATTTGCGTTGGTGGCAGCCGCGTCATTAAGAAAGTGGGGCTAATTTGGTATAATGCTGCCAGCTTTTGTACACTTAGGCATAGAGTCTTTGAGATAAGGAAAATCTTCAAGGCTTTCACGTGATTCAGCACCTAAAGTACAATCAGCATGCTTAGGCTCTTTGCTACTATGTGTTGTCAAATTTTGCTTGGTTGGGGCTGAAAAGTTGCTACAAAAATCAGAAGTTGTGTCCACAAAATCGGGTGAAAGGCTTTACCCGGTCCAAAATCATTTTGTTGTCCAGTGGGCAAAAACTCCAAGTTCCCTCCACTTTCTTTTTCGGCTGAAGCTCCATTGAAGTGTGAAG
Source organism: Cordia subcordata (assembly GCA_028554755.1). Lineage (NCBI taxonomy): Eukaryota > Viridiplantae > Streptophyta > Magnoliopsida > Boraginales > Cordiaceae > Cordia > Cordia subcordata. The sequence goes on from JAPTOF010000013.1 coordinate 15,443,977, forward strand.
AAGCTTTAATGCTTGGTAAGCCTTGTTTAGAAGGGCTGCTATTTTCAAATTTTGAAGAACCTTGCGTGGGTGATTGGAATATATGCTTTGCAATGTTGGTTGCCATGTCTTTTGCACAAGAATTGCCACCTTTTTTTATGAAGGGGAAGGAGGTAAGAGTGAGCAAGACTTGTAAGTAAGACTCCCTACCAGCTCGGCCTTGGCTTTGTTTTTGTGCATCAAAGTGCTCCTCTAATGTGAAACCCACTTCAAGTGCATCAAAAACTTCCTTAAAAATTGAGGTTATTTTTTGGACCAAGTAAGAGAAATTTCATTCCTCGAGATCAAAAAATGTGTACAAATACAAGTACAAAAGTGGAGAAACAAAAGACCTAAACAAAGATATCATCAAGTCTCCACAATTTACATAAAATTTTGTTCAGACATGAAGAAGGAAACTTCCTACTACAAGAAATTTTAACTAACATCATTGAAGATGGCATTACAAATAAACTCCTCCATTTTTGCTTCATTCTTGAAGATTCTTCTATTTCTTTCCATCCAAATGTGATAAATAGTGGCTCCAAGGAGATGCTTAAGGATTGAGGTTTTCAAATGCTTCTCATGGACAAATGGAGTAATATAATCAATAATATCTTTCCAGCAAATGAGATTCTCCGGGACAAGGGAAAGTGATAATCCAAATCTCCAAACTCTTCTAGTAAAACTACATTCAAAGAAGAGATGATCTCTATTCTCACATCCCATTTAACAAAAAATGCATGAAGTATTAATGTTGAGACCCCAATGTGAGATTCTGAACCTTGTACTCAGGCAATCAAGATATGCTAGCCAAACAATAAATCCATGCCTAGGGTTGTGCCCTTTACGCCAAATAATGTTATGGCCTTCAAAGTGGTTTCCAAGTATGCTTAAAAGAAAAACCACCATTAGGGGAAATAGTCCAAACAATGGTATCAAGAATTCTCTTCAGGAGTGAAGTTTGAAGCATCAATAAAGAGAAGGTGCAAAGGCCAACTCCAAGAATCGTTATGACAAACATCACTAACCTTGGCATAGAGGAAGGGAGTGGGGAAGATATTGCTCCAATGCACCAAGAGTGGGCTGTCCTTATGCCAATTGTCAATCCAAAAGTAAGTGCTCATATCATTTCCAATGTTGTGCTTAATGACATTTCTTGCATTACCCCTACAAGCCAACAGAGTTTTGAAGATCCAACTAAAGCCTTGCGATGTTTGCATCATCCAAATGGAGGAATCCTTGATATAGTTGCTATGTATCCATTGGCTCCAAAGTGATTCTTTAATGGCATACATCCTCCAAAAAATTTTGGATGAACATTGGAGTACCAAAGACCCGTGTACTCCAATGCTCATTAACAATCTTCAAGAAATCATGGTGAGAAGTCCAAGCATTATAGAATTTGAAAGGCTTAGGAGAAGAAAGCCAAGACTTACAAGTTTGCATAATGAGCGGGCAATGATCGGAGAATCCAGGTGAAACCACCAAAAGAAAGGATAATTGAATCCAATTTGCATTGATCGACGCCCTATCAAGTTTGCTAGCCAAGAAGTTATCTTCATCACCCTTGTTAGTCCAAGTAAAATGCAGACCATGTGCTTTAGCTTCATGAAGATTAGCATTGGCAATAAAATTTTGAAAAGAAGAGTTAGATTTATCCCTACAATGCAAGACTTCATTAAAATCCCCCATGATACAAAGATCACTATCTTCACACCAAGAGCACCATTCCTCAAGTTTACTCCAAAGTTTGTTTCTTTTAGATGCATCATTATGCCCATATACAAAAAGCCACAAAGAAAGATTTATGCTTATGATCATCAAAATTGTAGAGAAGAGCTTTCACAAGAATCAACAAAAGTGGCAAGAAGAAGAAAATGTCATGACTTTCTCTCTTTACCATGAATTCTCTCTTCCTTCTCTCTAACCCTACCTAAACCGCCACCTTCCACCATCTTCCTCCACCACCAAATCAGCACCTCTTCCATCGTTCCACCATCACATTCTTCCATTTTTTTGAAGCCCCAACATTTGACACCTAAACACTCTTCCAAACCCGTCCCTTTACTCCTCCATTCTTGCATTCATGGGAAAGAAGAAGAAGGCCTCATCTCCAACTAGAACTAGTGCAAGGCCAAATGCAAGAAAGCAAAACATAGATTCTATTTCTAATGCTCAAGCTGGTTCATCTACAACTCAGAATGAGGTTGATTCTGTAGGATTGATATTATTAAGTGTGGGGTATCCTAGTCCATATTTTCAAAATTATAACTAAGAAAACATGCTAGGAAAATAAAATAACCACATTACACACACAAGAACATATAGAATATAACTAGTGCTTGCAAAAAATATATAAAGCTAACCTCTTGAAGCGTGGGGCCTTTAATGAAGCTAAAACCAGTTACAAGCTTTGTTCCCGTTCACGAACAAGGCCACCAAAAATGTACTACAATGGTGTCGCAATAAGCAACTCCCCAGTCTTCTTCCCTATGGTTAAAGAGACTTATCTTGAGAGAATAGCCTCTTGTGTGGGAAGAAGCAAAGTAATATGCTCTTGAAAAACTAGAGCAAAAATCACACAATAAGTGTGTACTATGTGTTGTTGTATTTTCTTGCCAAAAAGGAAGAAATCAACTACAAAGTGGAATGCATAAAAGGTGTAGGGTCTTGTCTATTTATAGAGAGAACCTTGGCACCCAAAGTTGCTAAACTTTCAATGTGGGAGAAAATTTCCATGTAGTATTTCCTTTATGTAACTTGTCAATCTTGTCTTGGAAGACTTGTGCAAGTTGTCCACTTGTTTTTGTAGTATGTTTGCAAGTTGTCCACTTGTCTTGGAAGACTTAGGCCAAGCCCATTATCCAAGTCCAACACATAGTCCATAATCCATGTGGAGGCCCAAGCCAATAAGAAACCATCCTAGCCTAATTAGGTTATTTTGGACTATAAAGAAAGCCCAAACCCAATTTCAAGCTTTGGCCCAATAAGGCTACTACCACAATATAGAATTTGCTCTTTCAAGATTATTCTCTCAAAGTCATTTCAACTAGGGAAGGGACCAAGAAGACACAATTATCATTGGCTTCCAAAAATAATTAAAAATATCCTTGCCCGATCTAGGCGACATAATAATTATTTTTAACTCCGATCTATTCCACCAAAGATCAAAGTTGCACTCCAAGAATAATTGTCATTACCCAAAAGCTTATCACAAAAGAATGTGAACTTTTTCTTTGACCTACTAGATAACCGACCATAATGCCCCTCTATGTATACCCACAGCTAAGACCGGTCCTTTGGCCTGTGTACTATCACCTCCTTAGCTGTATCTTTTTCTGTTGGGTTTCTTGTCCAATTGCCAACCATCCTCGGTCATGGAATCTCTTGATCTCGGGAGCGACCCTCAAGCCATATGATAGACACACCTATAAAGGTAGTATCACTAGATCTAGATTTGGATGATAAATTTGGACAATCCCAAAGGGGGCACATAGATTCCATTTTGCATATGCATGTTCTAATTAATTAGAACTTAGCACTCAATGCACAAGGCTGTTGATCCTAATAAAATACGATCTCACCCACAGTGACTCAAAGTACTAAACCCTAACTTCATTAGTTCGTCCACATATACTCAAGATTAAGAGCAATGATCATTTAGTAGCAGTGAGTGTCTTGTTTTCTTTCTTTGATAGTACGTCTCTAGAAAACATACTCACAATGGTCCTATCCAATACGTGACACACGTACTATTGAGACAAATCCAGAAAGTCCTCCAATGACCTAGGTAGATCACCCTCAAAGAGGAGACTTGCTCAATATAACCTTATCCCAGTAGAGTGCCCAACACTACTATTTGGTTATGGATTCAATTTATGACGTGACTAAATCTAGACTTGGACCTACTGTGCGTCCAGCCTCACTGCGCACCCAAGTCATTAGTGCAAGTCAAAGGACCTTTATACATGCATCGATAAAACATAACAGAGATTATATGTAAGAAACTCATAATGCCATTCAACAAAAATATGATTATTCATTGTTTCATATCCAAAATGTCATGTACAAGTGAGCTTTAGGGCATACTAATCCTAACAATCTTCCACTTGCACTAAAGATTACTTCTGCAAAGCCTAATACCCAAAGACTCTAAATGTGTGGCAAACACTTTCTCTGAAAGAGTCTTAGTAAATGGGTCTGCCAGGTTTTCCGCTGAAGCTATCTTGTCAACTACTACATCTCCTCTTTGGATAAACTCACGGATCAAATGATATTTCCGTTCAATGTGTTTACCCTTTTTGTGATTCCTGGGCTCTTTGCACTGTGAAACAGCACCGTTGTTCTCTCTGGCACTCCCTCACATTCAACTGCTAGTGTGGAGATCATCAAAGGCATTATTGGAAAAACCATTGAGGAAAGTTGCTTGGCAAAGCTTGTTGCCTCTATCACCTTAGAGGAAATCAAAACAACTCTTTTCTCCATAAATCCAAACAAGAGCGCGGGGCCGGATGGCTACGCTTCACACTTCTACAAGATGGCTTGGGAGGTTGTTGGAGAAGATGTGCACAAAGCAATAAAGTCTTTTATCTACTCTTCAAAGCTGCTCCAAGAGGTAAATGCTACTTATATTGCCCTTGTTCCCAAAGTCCAAAACCCATCTTGGGTAAAAGACTTTAGACCAATTTCTTGCTGCAACACCATTTATAAATGCATATCCAAGATTCTTGCAAATAGGCTCAAAGAGTGTTTACCTTCTATCATCTCTTGGAATCAATCGGCTTTTGTTAAAGGGAGGCTTATCAATGAGAATATTCTTGTTGCACATGATATTCTTAGAGGCTATACTAGAACTCATATTTCTCCTAGATGTGCACTCAAAGTTGATATCATGAAGGCTTTTGACTCACTCAATTGGAAATTTATTGAATGCACTCTACATGCGTTTGGCTTCCCAAATTTCTTTGTGAAATGGATCATGTCTTGTATTACATCAACAAGTTTCTCTATTGCAATCAATGGAAGTTTAGAGGGGTTTTTCAAAGGGGCAAATGGAATAAGGCATGGGGATCCTCTCTCACCATACATTTTTGTTTTTTGCATGGAAGTGTTATCATGCATGCTCAACAAGTTGGAACAAGATCAAAAGTTTGGGTTTCATCCAAAATGTGCAAAGTTGAGGTTGAACCATCTTTGTTTTGCTGATGACCTATTTATCTTTTGCAAAGGAAATATTAATTCACTTGAATGCATCATGGATGTCTTGGAACATTTTTACTCTCTCTCGAGTCTTAAAGTAAATCCTTCCAAGAGTAATATTTTCTTTGGTGGTGTCCCTCATGAAACAAGGCTGACCATACTTTGCAAAATGAACTTTAAAGAAGGCAATCTTCCTATAAGATATTTGGGAGTTCCTCTTGTGTCAAGGAAGCTTCGAAGGGCCGATTGTTTACCTCTTTTGGAGAAAATCAATAGAAGGCTTGAAAGCTGGACCAATCTTTGGCTCTCTTACATGGGTAGATTAACCCTTATCAAATCCACACTTTTGCAAATTTGTTCCTTTTGGGCTGGTGCATTACTTATTCCCAAAAGTATCATTCAAATAATTGAATCCAAATTTTGTGCTTTCCTTTGGAAGGACACTGGGACAAAGATTGCTTGGAAAGACATTTGTGTCCCTCTTGATGAAGGTGGACTTGGTATTCGGAAGATTGAAGACATCAATAGCACTTTTCTTCTAAAATCCTTTTGGAGAATGTATACTTATAGGGATTCTCTTTGGAGCAATTGGATGCAAAGTAACTACATCAAAGACAAATCAATTTGGACACTCACCACATCTAAGGATGATAGTTGGGTTCTCAAAAATCTCCTCAAATTTTGAAATTTTGCAAGAGCCCACATCTCACATGTCCTCGGCAATGGAAAGCACACGCACTTTTGCCATGACAAATGGCACACTCATGGTATTCTTAGCAACTTTTGGAGTGGCACTCTCAACAATCCACCATACTATGCTAAGGTTTGTGACATTTACACTTTTGGTAATTGGATTTGGCCTATTCATCTCTTGCATTTTGATCCACCTAGCACCAATCTTGTGGAAGAAAATTTGGATGTTATTACTTGGGATCTTTCTCCAAATGGTGACTTCACATTCTCGCACACTTGGGAGGAAATCAGAAGGAAGAAGAATAAGGTTGATTGGCACTATATTGTTTGGTTCAAAGGGCACACACCAAGACATGCATTTTTTACTTGGCTTGCTATTCATGATCGGCTTTCCACTAAATTCAGATTGCTAACTTGGGGAAGGGAGCTGAATCCCACTTGCATTTTTTGCAACTTTGGGTGTGAAACTAGAGACCATCTTTTCTTTAACTGTAGTTTCACTAGAAGGATTTGGAGGAAAGGCCTTCATCTTACTTTGATCCAAGATGCTTTGACCGATTGGGGAGACATTATTGCTTTTATTACACCTTATGCACTCGAGAAAAATCTCAAAGCTACTATCTTGAAGCACTTATTGGAGGCAACAATCTACTTTATTTGGATTGAAAGGAATCATCGTGAATTTCACAAGAGCTTCAGAACGGAAGAGCAAATCTTCTCATCCATCTTTAATCATGTTAGACTAAAATGCATTGTTGGAAAACATTTCACTCCTTCTAGTATGAATAGGAAAATTTGTAAATTATGGAGGATGGAGGAAATCCTCTTTTGATCAGTTTTGTATTTGTAAATTTGTTGTTTCTTTCATGAATGAATTTCCTTACTTTTCTCGCAAAAAAAAAAAACACAGCATCATTGTTGTCGCAATACAACGTTATTGGTCTGTGAGCTGCTGGCACAACCTCTAGGTCTAACAGGAACTTTCTTAGCCATACTGCCTCTTTCGCAGCCTCAGATGCTGCTACATACTCGGCCTCCATGGTAGAGTCAGCAATACAATTTTGCTTCACACTTCTCCATGAAATAGCTCCTCCTGACAGAGTGAAAACATATCCAGAAGTAGACTTCCTGGAATCTCTGTTGGACTGGAAATCCGAGTCTGTATAGGCTAATGGTGTTAGATCATCTACATGGTATTCTAGCACATAATCCTTTGTTCCTTGCAGGAATTTGAATATATGCTTAACCGCGACCCAATGTGCCGGTCCAGGGTTTGACTGATATCTACTAACCATGCCAACAGCAAAGCAGATATCTGGTCTAGTACATAACATGGCATACATGAGACTTCCAACTACTGAAGCATAAGGAACTCGCTTCATGCTCTCTATCTCCTCAGGTGTTTTAGGACATTGATCCTGAGATAGATAAACTCCATGTCTAGAAGGTAACAAGGCCTTCTTAGAGTTTTGCATGTTAAACCTGACTAATATCTTCTCAATAAATGAAGCTTGAGATAGGGCTAGCCTTCTGTTCTTACGATCTCGCAAAAGCTTGATGCCTAGAACATAACTAGCTTCTCCTAAACCCTTCATTTGAAATTGAGTAGAAAGCCAAACCTTGATGGATGATAACATCCCCACATCATTTCTAATTAGTAGGATATCATCCACATACAGAACCAAAAAAGCTACAGCATTTCCATTACACCTTTTATACATGCAAGGTTCATCAATATTTTGATCAAAACCATAAGATTTAATTGCACAATCAAATTTGATGTTCCATGCTCTAGATGCCTGTTTTAATCCATAAATGGACTTTTTTAATTTACAAACCTTATGTTCCTGGCATTTAGCAATGTATCCATCTGGTTGTGTCATGTACATGGTCTCATCAAGTTCCCTATTCAGAAAGGCTGTCTTGACGTCCATTTGCCATATCTCGTAGTCATAATGACAAGCGATGGCAAGAAGTATCCTGATGGATTTAAGCATGGCTACTGGTGAGAAAGTTTCCTCATAATCGATCCCTTCTTTCTGAGTGTAACATTTTGCCACCAACCTTGCTTTAAAGGTTTCAACTTTTCCATCAACTCCTCTTTTTCTCTTGTAGACCCATTTGCACCCTATAGGTTTTACCCCTTCAGGTGCAACTACAAGATCCCAGACTTTGTTAGAATACATAGATTCTAACTCTGAATCCATTGCGTTATGCCATTTGTCGGCATCTATGTCGAAACTGCTTCATCATAACTTACGGGATCCATCACCTGATTCTCTGAAGAAGTCTGAAAGGACTCTCCATAGTATCTATCAGGAGGCTTGGATATCCTCCCACTACGACGATGCTCCGATATATTAGGTGTAATATGCTGTTCTTTTTCATTTACAGTTACCACAGGTGTTACTGGAGATTCTTGTGAAATCTCATCTAGAACAATTTCAGAATCTGGTGTTTTCTGGACCATTTCATCATTTTCTAAGTATCTAGCATGGGTGCTTATAAACACCTTTTGCTCCTTAGGATTATAAAAGATCCCACCTCTGGTTCCCTTAGGATATCCAATGAAATAGCATAACTCGGATCTTAGTTCCAATTTTGAAGCATTACTATTAAGTACATAAGCTGGACAGCCCCAAATGTGGAGATGATTTAGACTAGGCTTACGCCCAGTCCACATTTCTTGAGGTGTCCTAGGTACTGATTTAGATGGTACCAAGTTCAAGATGTTTGCCGCTATTTCAATGGCATACCCCCAAAAAGATAAAGGTAATGATGCATGACTCATCATTGACCTAACCATATCCAATAGGGTACGATTTCTTCTTTCTGCTACACCATTTTGCTGAGGAGTTCCTGGTGCAGTCAACTGAGACACTATCCCTTCTTGTGTAAGATAGTCTCTGAATTCACCCGAGAGGTATTCGCCACCTCAATCAGACCGAAGGGCTTTGATATGTTTATCTAATTTTCGCTCTACCTCAGTTTTGAACTCTTTGAATTTCTCAAAGGATTCAGACTTGCGTCGCATTAGATATATGTATCCATACCTAGAGTAATCATCAGTAAAAGTAATGAAATACTCATAACCTCCTCATGCTGGTTTGCTCATAGGACCACACACATCAGTGTGAACCAATTCCAATACTTCTTTGGCCCTTTCTCCTTTAGAAGAAAATGATTGTTTAGTCATCTTCCCTTTGAGACAAGATTCACATGGAGGTAGATCTTTGAGATATAATGAGCTAAGATGCCCATCCTCGACGAATCTCCGAATTCGCTTTAGACTGATATGTCCTAAGCGTAGGTGCCAAAGATATGTATCATTGGTCGAAGAAACCTTCCTTTTTCGGGAATTAGTTTGTTCTATATTATGCAGTGAGTTTGTAATAGGTTTTATATAGAACAAGTTATCATGCATGCTACCGGAACAAATAATATTTCCATCTCTACTGATATCAACACCAGAATGGAAATTAATGCAAAAACCATCTAATATTAATTGCGAAACAGAGATAAGGTTTTTACGTACATTCGGAACATAATAAACATTGTTCAAAAATATCTTCCTATTACATGGAAAATTTAAGTACATTCCTCCCACTGCAGCAGCCCATACTTTTGCTCCATTACCCAACCTCATAGCGAACTCCCCTTTAGCTAGTTCTTTCATTTCCTGAAACCAATGCAAAGAACTGCAAATATGGTTAGTGGCTCCAGAGTCTACAATCCAAGAATCAGTAGAATCAACCACTAAGCAGGTTTCAATGTAGAACAAAAGAGGTGTACCTATCTGGCCTCAAGCCAAGTACTTCGGGCAATCCTTTTTCTAGTGCCCTTTTAGGCCACATTTAAAGCATTTTCCCTTGGGCTTTTCACCTGTTAACTGCCTGGGCTGTTCACCATTTCTCTTCTTTTTCCCTTGACCACGTTTTTGCTTCCCCTTTCCTTTGAACTTTCTCCCTTTCGGGTTAAGTCCAGAAGTGGATGCTTGAACCATATTTATGTGACCTTTATTTTTCATTATGGCTTCTGCAGCTAGGAGCTCTTTCATTAATTCCGTCATATCCATGTTCATCTTGCTCATATTATAATTAAGCTTGAACTGGGTATAGGATGACGGTAGAGTCTCCAAAATCATGTCTACCTTTGAATGTTCATCTATGTTTGCTCCTAGGATCTCAGCAGTATTGAAGCAATCCATCATTTTGAGCATATGCCCCCTGACAGATGCTCCTTCTGCCATCCTTTGATTCATAATTTCTCTAAGAGCACCTTGCCTTGCGGGCCTGCTTTTATTAGCAAACATACGAGATAGTAAGGTCATGATTTCTTTTGCAGTTTCCATATGATGATGCTTGCTCTGCAAAATATCTGACATAGAAGCCATCATATAGCACTTGGCCATACTATTGGCTTTCTGCCATTTTGCCTCAGCATCTTTCTGGGTTTCAGAAGAGTTAGCCCTCACAACAGGACAAGGAGTTGTTAGGACATACTTGTACTCTTCTGCGGTGAGTACTATGTCCAAGTTTCCTTCCCAGTCCACAAAATTCGGTCCAGTAAGCTTGTGCCCTTTGAGAATTGTAGCTAGTGGACTGAACGAAGACATTTTTCTGAATACAACAATATAATCACAATTATTTTATGAGTATAGAATTGATGCATATATAATATGTATGCTATCTTTGGAAATAAAACATACAAGTACTTTTTACATCATTTGCCTTTGAGTAGATCAACCCTTTAAACTACTCGATGTAACAGTGTCTCAACGTCCTCATAAGAACTCCACCGATGGGATGGCCGAACTTATGAATGTTAAGTTAAGTTCCACCACTTATTTGAATTAACAATTGTCTAGATATGATCCAATTGAATAATTCAATCACTGTTTTGTTTGGCTTCTTAAATTCGGTAGCGAACTCTATCAATAGGATAGCCGAACCTACCATTTAAGTTGAGTGTACACCCATTCCTAATGTTTATTCCCCGAAACATTCTTGATTTAAGCCCTCCGATAGGGTAGTGACTTTAATCAATGTTACGTAAGGCTATCTTTAGTTAAGAACTCCATCGATGGGATGGCCGAACTCACTAACACCCTTTTGAATAAACATTTTATGTTTCACCTTGTTAAATCTAGACAAAATGTCACCTTTCGTTGGGGAAGTTAATGACATTTATCATTAACGTGAATCGGATATGGAAAGCTGTGGGGTATTTCCAGTCCCCTTTCCCACTCAATATTTTAATTTAAGGGTTTCCTTTGATATTCTTGCTTTGTTTTATATCTAAACACATTTTGGATTTATGTAAATCCCCTTTGTGTTACTAAAACATTGCAATATCACAATAGATCTCTTACCTAAATTTGGGTGCACAGACCCTTAGGTTGATATATATACATGTAAATCTCAAGTTAAGTTCTTTTAATGTTGTCATGAGATCTCATGGCATCTTTAGACATAGCCGCTTATAATTCTCTTGTCTAAGCCATTCTCATATACTTAACTATCTTTGAGAATCAACTCATAGGTATGACTAATTTTTATAAACCCTAATGAGTGGATATATTTCTAGGTGGCAATCATGCTAATGCAAATATGTTAAAACATGTATCAATGCATTATAAACATCCACCAAAATATGTTAGAATCCCTCTGTGATGGCTCCCTATAATCTTCAACAAAAACAGCACACATAGTAGCTTTTTCTGCCTCAGCCGGTCGACCGTCAATAAGAGTCGGTCGATCGGCTCCAATTGCTTCAGGAATTTTTTGCTCTCTGGAGTAGCCGGTCGACCGGTTAAGTCCAGCCGGTCGTCCGGCTTGCTTACCAAGTAAAGTATTCCTTTATGCTGTTTTTCTTGTTTTTTCTCCTTGGTCTTCAAAGATTACAATAATACACTTTGGTATTGCTAGTACAAGCTTCACAAGGATATCAAAACATGCTATACTTCTTTTAAATGACACTAAAAGCAATAACCAGAAATATTTTATACATGAAATCGCCTATGGCCAAGCTTTGTTGACCATACACGAAAATCTATCATGCATACATACGAACCATCAAGGGGATTTTATATTACCTACACATACAAGCATAAAACCACAAGTATATGCAACACAAGATTTCCTAATCTTGCCACTCACAAGATGACTAATATATTTATGCAAATACAATATTCTTGCATAGTCTAAGCATGTTGTGTGTGAGCCTAAGCTCTGATACCAATTGTAGGATCGATATTATTAAGTGTGGGGTATCCTAGTCCATATTTTCTAAATTATAACTAAGAAAACATGCTAGGAAAATAAAATAACCACATTACACACACAAGAACATGCTCAAGAACATATAGAATATAACTAGTGCTTGCAAAAAATATATAAAGCTAACCTCTTGAAGCGTGGGGCCTTTGATGAAGCTAAAACCAGTTACAAGCTTTGTTCCCGTTCACGAACAGGGCCACCAAAAATTTACTACAAGGGTGTCGCAATAAGCAACTCCCCAGTCTTCTTCCCTATGGTTAAAGAGACTTATCTTGAGAGAATAGCCTCTTGTGTGGGAAGAAGCAAAGTAATATGCTCTTGAAAAACTAGAGCAAAAATCACACAATAAGTGTGTACTATGTGTTGTAGTATTTTCTTGCCAAAAAGGAAGAAATCAACTACAAAGTGGAATGCATAAAAGGTGTAGGGTCTTGTCTATTTATGGAGAGAACCTTGGCACCCAAAGTTGCTAAACTTTCAATGTGGGAGAAAATTTCCATGTAGTATTTCCTTTATGTAACTTGTCAATCTTGTCTTGGAAGACTTGTGCAAGTTGCCTCTCTTGGTTGAGCATTCATCTTCTTCATTCTTGGAGGAAGATGATTTGTCAACAAACTCTAGTTTGTAACTCAAAAAGGCTTACGAGTCAGTTTGTAACATGGAGGTAAATTCTTTCTCAACTTCTTCTCGTGCTCTTGAAGACTTCTCCTCTTCTCCTTCTTGGATTGTTGATACAAAAATTGAAGAAGTTGAAAAAGAACTTTCCTCTTCAACAAAATCAGTTTGTTTGGGCAACATTCTTGAGGAAAAATATAATATCTCTAAGGCTCAACTTGTTCAATCTCTTGGAAGAAGGAGTAAGGCAAGGCAAGGTAAGATCTCGGATTCCATGGCTGCTGGCACTTCAAACTCCAATTTGGCTCGGACTCCCTCCCACGAAATTCTTGGTCTTGGTGATTTTCAAGTCCCTTCCACCCCCTCAAATGTTCATGACCAGACACTTGAAGATATATACTCAAAAACTATGGCTGCACCCATTGCCGAAGATGGTGTTACTTGTGTTGAATTGGAAACTCCTAAGCAATGTGGAGCTCATCCTCTTTCTTCTTCCATGGACAACACTTTGTTTGCATCCAAAATGGATGTCCAACATGCTAAGGATTCAAACTTGGGCAATTTTTGTGTAAAAAAGTCATAGGTAACTCAGCCGAAGAAGATGAAGAAGTTGCTAATGACGAGTTATTATCCAGTGGACAAAAGGACGTGACTGATGGGTCCTCACTTCTTGTTGATGGAGCTGGTACTTTTACTGACCATTGCAACCAAAATCCGACAACTCACCCCCTTTTTTCAGCCTTGGTCAGTAGTCAACTCCAACAAAATTCAAATTTTAACAATAAAGTTGCTATTTTCCCTCCTACATTTCATGAAAATGCTGGCACACCTCCTTACTCGGCCAACTCCCTTAAATATGCTGATTTGGCAGCCAAGTCACCCAATTTGTGGAGCCCTTATGCCACCTCAAAAACTCATTTTCCAGGCCCAAATTTATCCCAAAATCCATGGGCGGCCAGAAGCTCCTCTCCAAAAATTACACACCCAAGCCCCTTCAACCATGAGGTTTTTGTTGCAGCTAATAAGGACACTTTTACACAAGCTTTTAATGAAGAGTTTCCACCACTCTCACAAGCTTTTTATGGCAAAAACATTCCCAGTCATCAAAATCGGCCTATTGCACACCAAGGTTATGCTACTTCAAATGCATGGAGTAAATACAAGGATGGGCAAGATTCTCATGGTGAAAATGGAGGCTCAACTCATGATCAGCCATAAATAAATTCCAAAACCCCTCTAAATGCTTGGGCCAGCAATATTAATTAGAGACTAAATTACCTTGGTAAGATTGAGAATCCTCTTAAACTTCAATATTTTGAGCCTATTGCATATGAGAATACATGGGGTGCTGTTCCACCTGAAGATGTTTTTGAGGAAGGAGATAGTTGTTGGAAGCATTGTTTACTTGGTCAATTTCTTGAAAGACCCCCTCCTTTCTTCTTGATTAGGAAGTTTGTTGATAACCATTGGAAAGTATTTGGTCATGTTGAGATTAAGACTTGCTTGAATGGTCTCTTCATCTTTCAATTCGAAAGTGAAGAAGCTTGTGACAAAGCCCTTGAACAAATTATGACACGTTAATTTTAGGCCTTTGTTGCTTCAAAAATGGAACTTGGATGCTCAAATCTTTAATTTTGAATGGGATAAAATCCCTCTTTGGGTGAAATTAAGAAATGTTTCATGTAGTTGGATGACTAGAAGGGGGCTTAGTTATATTGCTAGCACAATTGGAACACCTCTTCAAATGGATTCTCTCACACAATCACGTACTTTTGTTGGATTTGCTCGAGTTTGTATTGAAGTTAACCTTGAAAAAGATTTGCTGGAATACACCTTTGTCCAACTTAGAGATGGCTCTTGGGCAAAGATTGATATTGAATACGCTTGGAAGCCTCTAAAATGCACTAGTTACAAAGTGATTGGACACAATCTTGCATCTTGCCCAAAAAATTCAATGGGGATTCAAAAGCCGTTTGATAAGAAGAAAGCAAATGAAGCTAGGAACCCCCGTTATCAATATGAATGGAAAGTGGTCGAGGATAAAAGAGGGCAGCGAATTGGTGCCATGTCTACCATTGCACATGCACATTCCCTTAACCAGTTTGAAGCTCTTAGGGCTGACGAAGGAAATGCAAATATTAACCAAGTCAACATATCAAATGGAGAGTGCATTGGCAAGGAAAAATAATGAGACAAGCATTGCAAATGAAGAGTCAAATTGTGTTGTTGAAGAAAGAAATATGCCATTGAGAAAAGATGATGGTGTCTCAAGTAAAGATTTTGAGCTTGCTGCCCATAATGAAGGAAATATAGAGGTGGATTTGAAGACCACACAATTTGAGAATATTGGGGATGAAGTTGCTAATTCTGTAGAACATGTTGAGAAAGATGGACTTGAGGATGGGAATTTTGGTTTATTTGAAGACCTTAGGGATGGTGGTCCCTCGCGTGCTTTGGATTCACCACTTTCCCACCCAAGTACTTGATTATTTCTTTCTTTTCCTTGTTTCTTCTTTGTTTCCTTGCTTGGTTTTATGTCACTTCACTTCTTTTATGCTAGGAAAATTCATTTGTAATGGGTTGTAACCCCCTTTTTCTTTGCTCTACCCCTCAAACTTTGTGCTTTGCTTTGTATTGTTGTATTTGATTAGGTTTGAGGGGTAACATTTGGATGTACCAAAATTGCATTGAAATAAAAACTTGCTTAACCCGCAAAAAAAAAAAAAGTTGTCCACTTGTTTTTGTAGTATTTTGCAAGTTGTCCACTTGTCTTGGAAGACTTAGGCCAAGCCCATTATCCAAGTCCAACATTATTGCTTTTATTACACCTTATGCACTCGAGAAAAATCTCAAAGCTACTATCTTGAAGCACTTATTCGAGGCAGCAATCTACTTTATTTGGATTGAAAGGAATCATCGTGAATTTCACAAGAGCTTTAGAACAGAGGAGCAAATCTTCTCATCCATCTTTAATCATGTTAGACTAAAATGCATTGTTGGAAAACATTTCACTCCTTCTAGTATGAATAGGAAAATTTGTAAATTATGGAGGATGGAGGAAATCCTCTTTTGATCAGTTTTGTATTTGTAAATTTGTTGTTTCTTTCATGAATGAATTTCCTTACTTTTCTCGCAAAAAAAAAAAAATTATCCAAGTCCAACACATAGTCCATAATCCATGTGGAGGCCCAAGCCCAATAAGAAACCATTCTAGCCTAATTAGGTTATTTTGGACTCTAAAGAAAGCCCAAACCCAATTTCAAGCTTTGGCCCAATAAGGCTACTACCACAATATGGAATTTGCTCTTTCAAGATTACTCTCTCAAAGTCATTTCAACTAGGGAAGGGACCAAGAAGACACAATTATCATTGGCTTCCAAAAATAATTAAAAATATCCTTGCCCGATCTAGGCGACATAATAATTATTTTTAACTCCGATCTATTCCACCATAAGATCAAAGTTGCACTCCAAGAATAATTGTCATTACCCAAAAGCTTATCACAAAAGAATGTGAACTTTGTCTTTGACCTACTAGATAACCAACCATAATGCCCCTCTATGTATACCCACAGCTAAGACCGGTCCTTTGGCCTGTGTACTAGCACCTCCTTAGCTGTATCTTTTTCTGTTGGGTTTCTTGTCCAATTGCCAACCATCCTTGGTCATGGAATCTCTTGATCTCGGGAGCGACCCTCAAGCCATATGACAGACACACCTATAAAGGTAGTATCACAAGATCTAGATTCGGATGATAAATTTGGACAATCCCAAAGGGGACACATAGATTCCATTTTGCATATGCATGTTCTAATTAATTAGAACTTAGCACTCAATGCACAAGGCTGTTGATCCTAATAAAATACGATCTCACCCACAGTGAATCAAAGTACTAAACCCTAACTTCATTAGTTTGTCCACATATACTCAAGATTAAGAGCAATGATCATTTAGTAGCAATAAGTGTCTTGTTTTCTTTCTTTGATAGTACGTCTCTAGAAAACATACTCACAATGGTCCTATCCAATACGTGACACACGTACTATTGAGACAAATCCAGAAAGTCCTCCAATGACCTAGGTAGATCACCCTCAAAGAGGAGACTTGCTCAATATAACCTTATCCCAGTAGAGTGTCCAACACTACTATTTGGTTATGGATTCAATTTATGACGTGACTAAATCTAGACTTGGACCTACTGTGCGTCCAACCTCACTGCGCACCCAAGTCATTAGTGCAAGTCAAAGGACCTTTATACATGCATCGATAAAACATAACAGAGATTATATGTAAGAAACTCATAATGCCATTTAACAAAAATATGATTATTCATTGTTTCATATCCAAAATGTCATGTACAAGTGAGTTTTAGGGCATACTAATCCTAATAGATTCGACCTTTTCACCTCTTGCTAGTAGAGATGCTCACTTAACCTCAAGTTTGGTTCTCAAAGAAGTCTATGAAGCTCTTGAAGCCGGAACTTCTTTTAAAGGGCATGTTGATAAGCAAAACAAAGCCAAAGCCGACTTGGTCCGAAGCTTAACTAGCCAATCTAGAGCTCGATCTCCTCCATCTCCAAAAGCAAAAATGGATTTTGGACCTTGTAACAAGCAATCGCAAATGGCGCTTTCAAAGCTTCTATTTCATTCACCTTGCCAAAGCTCTTCTTGCTCAAGCCCTTGTAGTCCGAATGGGCATGGCCAGCAAGGAAATAATGCTTCTAGTCTTGCATATGATGCTTCAGCCAAAGGATTCGAAAATGAAGAAGAAAGGCTATTACCTGATGGACAAAAGCTTGCTGATGCTATTAACCTCGGGTTAAAACACCTTCCACCTGAACTTGTAAGTAACTTTTCAGGTCAAACAAAGCATATTTTGACAACACAAAAGGGCCATGCCACCTTGAAATCAGATTCAATTAATTTAAATGTTGGCCCACAAAAAATTCAAGAAGATTTCCCTCCACTTACAAATCTTAAAGCTGGTCAAACTTGGCCAAGTCAGCTGCTCACTTATGATGATGTGGATGCCACATATGACAAAAATGCCATGCTTTCAAATGCTGAAAATCAGAGAACATCTTCCATGGGAGAGCATCGGGCAAAACCTTCCTCCAAAGGCAAGGAGCACTCTCAAGGTAACTTTATCTCTACTCATTCTAGTGATAAAGCAAGGAAGCTTAATATTGGAATTCCCAATCAGCCTTTATATAATGTTCTTCCAAAAGCTCAAAAGAATGCTAGGCAAAATCAAGCTCAAACAACTAGCCACTATAATGCTTGGAAAAACCACTTAGGCTAAGATTTGAGCCTAGTTCTAATGATCCTTCTCCTGATTGGGGTGGCGTGTTTGCTGGACATTTGGATACAAATCTTAAATTTGATGAGGAGCATGTTTTTAACTTGGTAAATGGCAATAGAGGGTGGTTCATCCCCCGGAGGACTTGTATGAAGATGGGAACAAATTTTGGAATCATTGTCTTGTTGGGCAATTCTTAGGTGCTCCCCCACCTTTCTTCCTTATCAAAAACATGGTGGAGTTTGTTTGGAAGAAATTTGGCAAGGTTGATATTCATAATAAAGGAAAGGGTCTCTTCATATTCAAATTTGAGAAAGAAGAATATTGCCAAAAGATTCTTCAACAACTATGGCATGTCAACCATAGGCCACTTTTGTTGAGGAAATGGGATCCAAATCTTGAGTTTGTTAACTTATCTTGCAAAAAAGTCCCTATTTGGGTTAAGCTTTGGGATGTTCCAATGAGCCTTTACTCTAAAAGAGGACTTGGATATATTGCCTCTTTCATTGGAAAGCCAATCCAAAAGGATGCTCTCACCGATTCAAGAAGGAATTTGGAGTTTACAAGAGTTTGTATTGAAGTTGATTTGGAAGAAAATCTTCTGGATGTGGTTTATCCAAAACTTAGAAATGGGTCAAAGGCAAAGGTTATGGTGGAATATGCTTGGAAGCCAACAAAATGCTCATATTGTAAGATCATTGGCCATGTGGAGGATCATTGCCCACTTAAGCCTAAAGCTCAACCTCAAAAGCAACTTACAAAACAGCCTACAAAAACTCATTATGAGTGGCAAGCCATGAGCAAGAAAGCTCCATTGAAGACAAGTAATGCTCCTAATGAATCCCATGGTGAAGGAATTTCTTCAAAGGCTAAGGAAACATCTTCAAGGCATTCCATTGCTAGGGTTCCTCTTGACCCCTCAAGCTCTAAAATGGTACACTCTAATCACTTTGAGATTATTGGTCATGCGGGAGAAATTGAAGATGGAAATCAAAGGCTTCTTGACCAGCATAGTAGGGAAGAAGAATTGGGTAATAATGGCTCACCGAATGCAAAAAGCAACCATGAAATTGAGCCCAGTGCTCCTCTTTTACCTCCTCAATGAATTTATGCTCATGGAATATTAGGGGGCTAAATTCCCCCAATAAGCAAAAGGAAGCAAAGTTGATGATCAATAAACACCACTTAGACATTCGTTGCCTTTTGGAGAATAAAGTGGTAAGTGATGAAAATATTAAACTCATTAGTGCTCGTTTTGATAAAGTTGGATTTACAAGCTACATTGATGATTTTACTAAGGGGCGGATTTGGCTTTTTTGGAAGAAAGGTATTAAAGCAACTTGGATTGACTCTTGTGATCAAGCCTTGCTCTTTAATTTTGATGATCAAATTCATAAGCCTTTCTTTGTTGCCTTCATCTATGGCCACAATAAAGCTTCAAAAAGATATGAACTTTGGAAAAAACTTGAGCTTTGGTGTGCATGGTGTGAAGAAAGTGATTTTTGTCTCATGGGGGATTTCAATGAGGTTTTGCATTGTGGTGACAAATCCAACACTTTTTCCATTCCAAAAAGTGGTGGTGCTTTCCAAAACTTTGTGGCAAATGCAAAGTTGCAAGAAGTAAATGCACATGGACCACGCTTTACTTGGACAAATAAAAGCCATAATGAATACAACTTGGCTTGCAAGCTTGATTGAGCTTTCGTCAATGGAAATTGGCTGCATAATTATCAACATTTTTTCCTTTTGGTTGCTAGCCCCGGTGTCTCCGACCATTGCCCTCTCATCATGCAAACATGTAAGTCTTGGAAATCCTTACCAAAGCGCTTCAAATTTTATAATGTGTGGACCTCTCATTTGGATTTCCTAAAACCTGTTGAAGACCATTGGTGTACACGGGTCTTTGGTACACCAATGTACATTCTCTACCAAAAGCAAAAAGCATTAAAACTTGCTCTTATATCTTTTGACAAAGAGCATTTTGCTGCCATCCCATTTGCCATCAAAAATCTTCGAGAAGAGCTTGAAAATGTTCAATACTTTCTTCTTAATGGTGAGCAAAATAACTCTCTCATTAATAAGGAGAAATGCATTTTGAGCAAATTGGAGGAGCTTGATGCAAAGCATAAAGCCATGCTCTACCAAAAATCAAGACTCACTTGGATCAAAGAAGGAGATTCAAATATAAAATTTTTCCATAATGTTGTTAAAGGTAGGAAGCTCAAAAACACTATCCATGCTATCAAGAATGAGAATGGTCATATTCTTATTGAAGATGATGAAGTAAAAGAGGAATTCATTGGCTATTCAAGAAGCTTCTTGGTGCTGAATCTTCCACAAGCATTAATGTTGATCTTTTGAAAAATATTATTGACAAGCAAATTGATCAAGATGTTGTTGCCACCACCATTGCCCTTATCACAAATGATGAAATCAAGGATGCGCTCTTTTCTCTCAACCCAAACAAAAGCCCGGGTCCGGATGGCTACACATCTCATTTTTACAAGGTTGCTTGGGAGATTGTGGGGAAGGATGTCTTAAATGCAATCAGGTCTTTTTTTTGAATCAAGCAAGCTCCTCAAAGAGGTAAATGCCACTATTATTGCTCTTGTGCCTAAAACTCCAAATCCTTCCATGGTCAAGGATTATAGGACAATTTCATGTTGTAATACCATCTACAAGTCCATTTCCAAGATCATTGCAAATAGGATAAAAGTTTGTTTATCCCACATCATCTCATGGAACCAATCAGCCTTCATAAAGGGTAGACTCATCCATGAAAATATCCTCATTGCACATGACATCATGAGAGGTTATCAAAGAAGACATATTTCTACAAGATGTGCATTTAAAGTTGACATTATGAAAGCTTTTGACTCCTTGAATTGGAGATTCATTGAATGCACACTTCTTGCTTTTGGCTTTCCCAAAAAGTTTGTGGATTGGATTATGGCATGTATTAAAACTCCTAGCTTCACCATTGCCCTCAATGGAGGTTTGGAAGGTTATTTCTTTGGTGCAAATGGCATTAGGCAAGGAGATCCTATCTCCCTTTATCTCTTTGCCCTTTGTATGAAGGTGCTTTGGCAAACAACCTGAGATTTCATTTTCACCCAAAATGTGGAAGCATAAAGCTTAATCATCTTTGTTTTGCGGATGATCTACTTATCTTTTGTAAAGGGGACATGAATTTAATTGATTGCATCATGGATACATTGAAGACTTTTTCAACTTACTCAGGGCTGATTATTAACAATGCGAAGAGTGTTATCTTCCTTGGTGGGGTTCCAAATGAGGAGAAAAGAGCAATCATGGATAGAATTGGGTTCCAAGAAGGTGAGCTTCCAATCCGTTATTTGGGCATCCCACTTGTTTCAAGAAAGCTTAGGAAGAATGATTGCTGTCCTCTCTTGGAAAAAATAAATTTTAAGCTTGACTCATGGTGCAACAATTGGCTCTCTTTTGCAGGGAGACTTGTGCTTATCAAATCCGTTCTTACTCAGATTTGTGCTTATTTGGCAAATGCATTTCTTTTGCCTAAAGGAGTTATGGCTGCCATTGAGACAAAATTCAAAGCCTTTTTGTGAAGAGGGACTGGTCCTAAGGTGGCATGGAAGGATATTTGTCTCCCATTAAAGGAGGGGGGACTTGGTATCCGGAGCATTGAGGAGGTTAACTTAACATACATGCTGAAAATTTTTTGGAGGATGTATGCAACAAAAGAAACACTTTGGAGTTAATAGGTTCAAGCAAACTATATCAAAGGCTCTTCTATTTGGATGTTACAAATTCCCAAGGATGCAAGTTGGGTTTTTAAAACACTTCTTGGCTGCCGTATTATTGCAAAAAGATTTATCCAACACAAGGTTGGTAATGGAGCAAACACTTTCTTTTGGATTGATAATTGGCACAAGGATGGTTCTCTCTTTGAGCATTGGATTAATGCCATTCCACATCCCCTACTTCATGCAAAGGTATGTGAGATTTTCATTGATGGTACTTGGAATTGGCCAATGCACCTCTCCCGAGTTGATGTTCTAGATTTTGGTCTTAATGAAAGCACAATGGATAAAATCTCATGGAATCTTTCCCCATGTAGAGGCTTTACATTCAATCATACTTGGGAAAGTATAAGAAGAAAAGGCACTCATTTTGAAGGATTTAATTTCATTTGGCACAAGAGGCATAATCCAAAACATAGCTTCATTGTTCGGCTTGCTTTTCATGATTGCCTTAGCACAAAATTTAGAATCTTGCATTGGGGGCTTAATATCAATCCAACATGTATCTTTTGTTCTCATCCACCCTCATCAAAAATTCTCTCTCTACCATGATTTCTCTCTTCCTTCTCTCTAACCCTACCTAAACCACCACACTCCACCACCACCAAATCAGCCCCTCCTCCATCGTTTTCCACCATCAAAAAACACCTTTTTCCAAACCATCCCTCAACTCCTCCACTCTTACATCATGGGAAAGAAGAAGAAGGCCTCTTCTCCTACTCGATCTAGCGCACGGCTAAATGCAAAAAAGCATAACGTGGATTCTTTTTCCAATGCTCAAGCTGGTTCATCTTCTCCACAAAATGAGGTTGATTCAGCTTCTTCACCCCTTGCTAGTGGAGACGCTCACTCAACCTCAAGTTTGGTTCTCAAAGAAGTCTATGAAGCTCTTGAAGCTGGAACTCCCTTTAATGAGCATGTTGAAAAGCACAACAAAGCCAAGGCTGACTTGGTCCGAAGCTTATCTTGTAAATCCAAAGCTCGATCTCCTCCTTCACCACGAGCTAACATGGATGTTGGTCCTTGCACTAAACAATCGGAATTAGCGCTGTCCAAGCTTCTTTTCCATTCACCTTGCCATAGCTCTTCTTGCTCAAGCCCTGGTAGTCCAAATGGGCATGGCCAGCAAGGATATAATGGCTCTTCTCAAGCGTTTGAAGCTTCAGTCGAAGGATGGGGAAAGGTGGAAGATAGGTTATTACCTGCTGGTCAAAATCTGGAACATGTTATTAACCTCGGGTTAAAACACCTTCCACCTGAAATTGTAAGTAACTTTTCAGGTCAAACCAAGCAAATATTGACAACACAAAAGGGATGTGACACCTTGCATTCAGATATTTCAAATTCAAATGCTGGCCCACGCAAAATTCAAGAAGATTTCCCTCCACTTGCAAGTCCTATAGCCGGTCAAACTAGGCCAAATCAACTCCTCACTTATAAAGATGTGGCAGCCACGTATGACAAGAATACCATGCTATCAAATACCAAAAATCAGAGTACTACTTCTATGGGAGAGCAACGTGAAAAGCCATCTTCCAAAGGCAAGGAACAATCCCAAGGTAACTTCATCTCTCCTCATCCTAGTGATGAAGCAAGGAAGTTTAATTTTGGTACGTCAAATCTGCCTATTTACAATGCTATTCCAAAAGCACAAGAGAATGCTAGGCAACATCAAGCTCAAACAACCAGCAACTATAATGCTTGGAAGAAACCACTAAGGCTAAGATTTGAGCCTAGTTCTAATGATCCTTCTCTTGATTGGGGTGGTGTCTTTGTTGAAAATTTGGATACAAATCTCAAATTTGATGAAGAGCATGTTTTTAAATTGGTAAATGGCAATAGAGAGGTGGCTGACCCCCCGGAGGACTTGTATGAAGATGGGAACAAATTTTGGAATCATTGTCTTGTTGGGCAATTCTTAGGTACTCCCCCACCTTTCTTCCTTATCAAAAACATGGTGGAGTTTGTTTGGAAGAAATTTGGCAAGGTAGATATTCATTCTAAAGGAAAGGGTCTCTTCATTTTCAGATTTGAAAAAGAAGAGTATTGTCAAAAGATTCTCCAACAACTATGGCACGTCAACCATAGACCACTTTTGTTGAGCAAATGGGATCCAAATCTTGAGTTTGTCAACTTATCTTGCAAAAAAGTCCCTATTTGGGTTAAGCTTTGGGATGTTCCAATGAGCCTTTACTCTAAAAGAGGACTTGGATATATTGCCTCTTTCATTGGGAAGCCAATCCAAATGGATGCCCTCACCGATTCAAGGAGGAATTTGGATTTTGCTAGAGTTTGTATTGAAGTTGATTTGGAAGAAAACCTACCGGATGTGGTTTATCCAAAACTTAGCAATGGTTCAAGGGCAAAGGTTATGGTGGAATATGCTTGGAAGCCAACAAAATGCACTCATTGCAAAATGGTTGGCCATGTGGAGGATCAATGCCCACTAAGCCTAAAGCTCAACCTCAAAAGCAAATTGCAAACCAGGCCACAAAAACTCGTTATGAGTGGCAAGCCGTGAGCAAGAGAGCTCCATCGAAGACTAGTAATGCACCAAATGACTACCGTGGTGAAGGATCTTCTTCAAAGGCTAAGGAAACATCTCCAAGGCATTCCATAGCTAGGGTTCCTCTTGACCCCTCAAGCTCTAAAATTATGCACTCAAATCACTTTGAGATTCTTGGTCATGAGGGAGAAGTAGAAGATGAAGATCAAAGGCTTCTTGACCAGAATAGTAGGGAAGAAGAATTGGGTAATTTTGGCCTACCGAATGCAAATAGCAACCATGAAATTGAGCTTAGTGCTCTTCCTTTACATCCTCAATGAATTTTTGCTCATGGAATATTAGGGGGCTAAACTCCCCAAATAAACAAAAGGAAGCAGCGTTGATGATCAATAAACACCACTTGGACATTCTTTGTCTTTTGGAGAACAAAGTGGTTAGTGATGAAAATATCAAAGCCATTAGTACTCGTTTTGAGAAAGTTGGTTTTACAGGCTACTTTGTTGATTTTACCAAGGGGCAGATTTGGATTTTTTGGAAGAAACGCATTAAAGCAACTTGGATTGACTCTTGTGATCAAGCTTTGCTCTTTAATTTTGATGATCACATTCATACGCCTTTCTTTGTTGCCTTCATCTATGGCCATAATGAAGCTTCAAAAAGAATTGAACTTTGGAGAAAACTTGAGCTTTGGTGTGCATGGTGTGAAGAAAGTGAGTTTTGTCTCTTGGGGGATTTCAATGAGGTTTTGCAATGTGGTGACAAATCAAACACTTTTGCCATTCCAAAAAGTGCTGGTGCTTTCCAAAACTTTGTGGCAAAAGCAAAGTTACGAGAAGTTAATGCACATGGACCACGCTTCACTTGGTCAAATAAGAGCCACGATGAAAACTACTTGGCTAGCAAGCTTGATAGAGCTTTCATCAATGGAAATTGGCTACACAATTACCAACATTCTTTTCTTTTAGTTGCTAGCCCCGGTGTCTCCGATCATTTCCCTCTCATCATTCATACATGTAAGTCTTGGAAATCCTCACCAAAACCCTTCAAATTTTATAATGTGTGGACATCTCATTTGGATTTCCTTAAACTTGTTGAAGATCATTGGTGTACACGGGTCTTTGGTACAGCAATGTACATTCTCTACCAAAAGCAAAAAGCATTGAAGCTTGCTCTAAAATCTTTCGACAAAGAGCATTTTGCTGCCATCCCGTTTGCCATCAAAAATCTTTGGGAAGAGCTTGAAAGTGTTCAATTTTCTATCCTCAATGGCGAGCAAAATTACTCTCTCATTGATAAGGAGAAATGCATTTTGAGCAAATTGGAGGAGCTTGATGCAAAGCAAAAAGCCATGCTTTACCAAAAGTCAAGACTTACTTGGATCAAAGAAGGAGATCCAAATACAAAATTCTTCCATAATGTGGTTAAAGGAAGGAAGCTCAAAAACACTATCCATGCTATCAAGAATGAGAATGGTCATACTCTCCTTGAAGATGATGAAGTGAAACAGGAATTCATTGCCTATTTCAAGAAGCTTCTTGGTGCTGAATCTTCCTCAAGCATAAATGTTGATCTTTTAAAAAATATTATTGACAAGCAAATTGATCATGATTTTGCTGCCAACACCATTGCTCCTATCACAGATGATGAAATCAAGAATGCGCTTTTTTCTCTTAACCCAAACAAAAGCCTGGGTCCGAATGGCTACACTTCCCATTTTTACAAGGTTGCGTGGGAGATTGTGGGGAAGGATGTCTTAAATGCAATCAGGTCTTTTTTTGAATCAAGCAAGCTCCTCAAAGAGGTAAATGCCACAATTATTGCTCTTGTGCCAAAAACTCCAAATCCCTCCATGGTCAAGGATTATAGGCCAATTTCATGTTGTAACACCATCTACAAGTGCATCTCAAAGATCATTGCAAATAGGATAAAGGTATGTTTACCCCATATCATCTCATGGAACCAATCAGCATTCATGAAGGGTAGACTCATCCATGAAAATATCCTCATTGCTCATGACATCATGAGAGGTTATCAAAGGAGACATATTTCCACAAGATGTACATTTAAAGTTGATATTATGAAAGCTTTTGACTCCTTGAATTGGAGATTCATTGAATGCACACTTCTTACTTTTGGATTTCTCAAAAAGTTTGTGGATTGGATTATGGCTTGTATAAAAACTCCTAGCTTCACCATTGCCCTCAATGGAGGTTTGGAAGGTTACTTCTCGGGTGCAAATGGCATTAGGCAAGGAGATCCTATCTACCAGTATCTCTTTGTCCTTTGTATGGAGGTTCTTTCGTGCATGCTAAACAACTTGGCAAACAACCCGAGGTTTCACTTTCACCCAAAATGTGGAAGCATAAAGCTTAATCATCTTTGTTTTGCGGATGATCTTCTTATCTTTTGTAAAGGGGACATGAATTCTATTGATTGCATCATGGATACTTTGAAGACTTTTTCAACTTACTCAAGGCTGATTATCAACAATGCTAAGAGTGTAATCTTCCTTGGTGGAGTTCCAAATGAGGAGAAAAGAGCGACCATGGATAGAATTGAGTTCCAAGAAGGTGAGCTTCCAATCCGTTATTTGGGCATCCCACTTGTTTCAAGAAAGCTTAGAAAGAATGATTGCTGTCCTCTCTTGGAAAAAATCAATTTAAAGCTTGACTCATGGTGCAACAATTGGCTCTCGTTTGCTAGGAGACTTGTGCTTATCAAATCGGTTCTTATTTAGATTTGTACTTATTGGGCAAACGCTTTCCTTTTACCTAAAGGAGTTGTGGCTGCCATTGAAACAAAATTCAAAGCCTTCTTGTGGAGAGGGACTGGTCCTAAGGTGGCTTGGAAGGACATTTGTCTCCCATTAAAGGAGGGGGGACTTGGTATCCGAAGCATTGAGGAGGTAAACTTAACATACATGCTGAAGATTTTTTGGAGGATGTATGCAATTAAAGAAACACTTTGGAGTCAATGGGTTCAAGCAAATTATATCAAGGACTCTTCTATTTGGATTTCACAAGTTCCCAAGGATGCAAGTTGGGTTTTTAAAACACTTCTTGGCTGCCGTTCTATTGCAAATAGATTTCTTAAGCACAAGGTTGGAAACGAAGCAAACACTTTCTTTTGGAGTGATAATTGGCACAAGGATGGTTCTCTTTTTGAGCATTGGAGAAATGCCATTCCACATCCCCCACTTCATGCAAAGGTATGTGAGATTTTCATTGATGGTTCTTGGAATTGGCCAATGCATCTCTCTTGTGTTGATGTTCCATATTTTAGTCTTAATGAAAACACAATGGATAGAATTTCATGAAATCTTTCCCCAAGTGGAAGCTTTACATTCAATCACACTTGGGAAAGTATTCAAAGAAAAGGCACTCATTTTGAAGGTTTCAATCTCATTTGGCACAAGAGGCATAATCCAAAGCATAGCTTCATCGCTTGGCTTGCATTCTGTGACCGCCTTAGCACAAAATTTAGAATCTTGCATTGGGGGCTTAATATCAATCCTCCATGTATCTTTTGTAACATGGGTTGTGAGACTAGAGAGCATCTCTTCTTTGAATGTTGTTTCACAAGGAGGATTTGGAGAAAGGGTTTGCAACTTGCTTTTATTCCGGAAAATCTGATTTGTTGGCATGATATTATTGATTACCTCACTCCCTTTGGCCTTGAAAAACTTTTGAAGGCCACATTTCTCAAGCATCTTCTTGGGGCAGCCATCTACAACATTTGGATTGAAAGGAATCAACGAATCTTCAAAAATCAAGCAAGAACCGAGGAGTCTATTTTTTATACTATTTTTAATGATGTTAGAGTAAAACTCTCTTATGGTGGAAAATTTCAGTCTTCTCCTTTGAACAAAGCTCTATGTAAAATGTGGAGACTTGAAGATATCATTGTATAGGTCCCTTCACATCTTTTGTTCATGTACATTTACTTGAAGTAATATAAATACCTTCCTTGCCCCGCAAAAAAAAAAACATGTATCTTTTGTTACATGGGTTGTGAGACCAGAAAGCATCTCTTCTTTGAATGTTGTTTCACAAGGAGGATTTGGAGAAAAGGTTTGCAACTCACTCTTGTTCCGGAAAATCTGATTTGTTGGCATGAAATTATTGATTACATCACTCCCTTTGCCCTTGAAAAGCATTTGAAGGCCACAATTTTCAAGCATCTTTTTGGGGCAGCCATCTACAACATTTGGATTGAAAGGAATCAGCGTATTTACAAAAATCAAGCTAGAACCGAGGAGTTTATTTTTGACACTATATTTAATGATGTTACAGTTAAACTTTCAAATGGTAGAAAATTTCAGCCTTCTCATTTGAACAAAGCTTTATGTAAATTGTGGAGATTAGAAGATATTATTGTATAGGTACTTGTCTCTCTCTGCATCTTTTGTACATGTGTACTTTTGATTTGATGGAATATAACTAATCTTACTTGCCCCACAAAAAAAAAAAAAAAGTGGAAAGAATGTTTTTTCTCCAAAAGAGCCAAATTCTCCCCTTCACCAAATCATCAATATGATTGTTGAAACCCAAATTCCAAAAGTTGGAACCAATGTGTTTAATGCTATCATGAGAAACCACTTTGTTCTCCAAGAGACAAAATATCCAAGCAATGCTTATTGATCAAAACTTTAACTTCCTTTTGTTTACTAGGGGATTGAAGCCCCTAGTATTCCAAGAGCAAAATTTCATTTAGAAGATGAAGAGGGAGCTCTAGGCTCCGGGTTACAATTGCTCTTTGCATTTGAAGTTTCATTACCAATCAATTCCGATTTGGAACCATGATTTTTGTTTTGCTGCAATTCCCCTTCTTCTAAGTCCCCCATAGTGTCAAGTGCCTCAAAATGATTAATGTTCATGGATATAGAGCAAGAGGGGTCTTGGAATACCTTGGAAGGAGAGAGCGGCCGAGAGGTGGAATTCTTCTTCTTGCAAGATTGCGCATCCATTTGGGGAGCTATAGGTGGATCGTGTAACTTTAAGGGATTTTGTTTCCTTTCCTCAACATGCCACTCATTATGTACCTTAGGAGTTTGCTTAGGGAAGTTTCTTTGTTAGGGGAGGGGGCTTTAGGCTTTTTAGGGCACTTTTCTTCAACATGACCCACTATCTTGCAATGGGTGCATTTGATAGGCTTCCATGCATATTCACCTCAACTTTTGCTTTAGTGCCATTTCTAGGTTTAGGGAAGATGACATCCGGGAGCTTATCATCCAAATCCACCTCAATGCCCACTCTAGCAAATTCAAGATTTCTGCTTGAGTCGGTGAGGGCATCCATTTGAATTGGCTTTCCTATGAATGAGGCAACATAACCTAATCCCCTTTAGAGTAAAGACTCATTGGGACATCCCATAGCTTGGCCCATATAGGAACTTTCTTGCATCATAGATTCACAAATTCAAGTTTTGGTTCCCATTTTCTCAATAAGAGTGGCCTATGGTTGACATGCCATAATTGTTGTAAGACTTTTTGACAAAACTCTTCTTTCTCAAACTTGAAAATAAAGAGACCCCTTCCTTTCGTGAAGATATCAACCTTTCCAAACTTCCACCAAGCAAAGTTAACCATGTTTCTAATTAGGAAGAGCGGAGGAGGTGCCCCAAGGAATTGCCCAACTAAATAATAGATCCAATAGCTATCCCCATCTTCATATAAGTCCTCCGGGGGATCTTGAACTTCCCTACTACCCTCAATGATATTGATAACATGTTCTTCCTCAAACTTAAGATTAGTTTCCATAAATTCCGCAAACATACCTCCCTAATTAGGAAAAGGATCATTAGAAGTAGGTTCATAACTTACTCTTGGAGGTATTTTCCAAGCATTTTGCGGGTTTAAAGCATGGACTTCTTTTGGCAGGCCATTTTGTGCATGTTGACGAATAGAGTTTGCCTTATACTCTCCTTGTCTTCTCGGATTAGCTCCCAAGAATGGCCTTGAGTTGTTACCTTGCTTTGCATAGCTATAAGATGGTTCTGCCCGATGTGAATTTTGTTTAGAGGCTGCCTTGTGTGGCATTATTTGCCATGTTGGCATCCATGGTGACTTCCACATCATTAAGTAAAGGGGCTGAAGTTTGCTTGGGGGACCCAGCCAAAATACATTTTGGATTTAAAACCTCAAGTGGTGGGAATTCTTCAAGTGTAGCACGTGCTTCAAGTGCATTAGTAATAGGATCATTGGAGTGTACTTGAGACAAGTGTGCTGTCAAAATATGATTAGGTGGGGCTGAAAAGGAGCTGCCAAGTTGTTGTACTCCATGCGAAACCCCGAGGGTATTGCCATTGTCCAAGCCAAGCAAAGCTTGTTGTCCATCGGGTAATAAGCCATTTTCCTTTCCTCTTTCTTCTTCGATCAAGGCTCCATGGGAGGCCAAGGAAGCTTTGTTGCAAGAAGAATCAAGAATATTAGGGCTGCTACCACCTGAGGAAGAAGCATTATGCATAAAAGAGTGGAAGAGACGCTTAGCAAGTTCAATTTCCTTAGATTTTGTGCAAGAACCCGAATCCATTCTTGAGGAAGGAGAAGTTGGTGAATGAGAACGTGATTTATAAGTTAAGCTCCTAACCAATTCGGCCTTAGCTTTGCTTTGAGTTTCCAGATGCTCCTTATAAGAAGAACCCGCTTCCAATGCATCAAAGACTTCTTTAAAGACATGGCTTGAGGTTGATTGAGCATCTTCACTAGCAAGTGGTGAAAAGGCCAAATCAACCTCATTATAAGAGGTACCTCGCAAAAAAAAAAAAAACCTCATTATAAGAGGTTGAAGAACCTGATTTTGCAACTGAAGAAATAACCAAAGATTGCTTCTTAGCGTTGAGCTGAGCACTAGATCTCGCCGGAGGAGAAATGTTCTTCTTTCTACCCATGAAAACAATGGTTGGGGCTTTGGGACGTGTTTGGCAAAGTGTTTAGGTTCAGTGTTTAGGCTTGAAGATAGTGGTGACGGGTTGCAAAGGGCTAGAGAGAAGGGAGAGAAATTTCATGGTACAAAGAGAAAGTGCTAGCTTAATGCCACAAACCATACTCAAGGTTGATTGTGCATCTCCACTAGCTTCAGATGAAGAGGCCGAATCAACCTCTATGTGCAAAGAAGAGCCCGATTTAGAGTTTGAGCAGCTATCCAAGTTATGTTTCTTTTTTTTGCGAGGTAAGTAAGAGTTTTATAAAACGCAATTTGTACAAGGTACATATCATTGCCCCTTAAGCCAAGGATACAACAGTACAAAACAAAGCTAGCTTAAGGGGCAAGGACATCAACAAGAAAAACTTACATCAATAAGAGTCAAGGAAAAAGCAATACAAAAGTGACAAAACAAGAAAAAAGAAAGAACAACTCAAGTGCCTTGACCAATAGGAGTGGAAGATCTCCTTGCATGATCAACCTCTTGCCACTCTCCCTAGCTTCTCCAACCGCATTATCTTCAATTCCAACATCCTTATGACAATCCAAGCCTTTTGGATCATCAACCTCTTTCTTCTCATGATCATTCTTTCCAACGACATCCATATGTTCCACAACCTTATCAACTAAACCAAATTCTCTTCGGGTGGGATCAGCAACACAATTAGGCTCTTTATGAGCAATGCATGTCTCATTATTTTCCTTGCCAACGCAATCTTCATTTGATTTGTTACCATGATTAGTATCGGCATTTCCTTCATCAACCCTAAGAGCTTCAAATCGGTTAGAAGAATGTGCATGTGCATTGGTAGACTTGGTGACAAATTGCTACCCCCTTTTATCCTCAATCACCTTCCACTCATTTTGATAATGGAGTTTCCTAGCTTCATTTGCTTTCTTCTTATCAAGTGGCTTTTGAATCCCCATTGAGTTTTTTGGGCAAGAGTCAAGGTTGTGCCCAATCACTTTGCAACTATTGCATTTTAGAGGGTTCCATGCGTATTCAATATCAATCTTTGCCCAAGTGCCATCTCTAAGTCTGACAAAGGTGTATTTCGGTAAATCCTTTTCAAGATTAACTTCAATACAAACTCGAGCAAACCCAACAAATGTACGCAATTGAGTGAGAGAATCCATTTGGAGAGGAGTACCAATAGTGCTAGCAATATAACTAAGCCCCCTTCTAGTCATCAAACTACATGGTACATTTCTCAATTTCACCTAAAAAGGGATTTTATTCCATTCAAAGTTAAAAATTTGAGCATCCATGTTCTATTTTCGAAGCAACAAGGGTCTAAAATTTACGTGTCATAATTGCTCAAGGGCTTTGTCACAAGCTTCCTCATTTTCAAATTGAAAGATAAATAGACCATTCAAGCAAGTCTTAACCTCAACATGACCAAACACTTTCCAATGGTAATCAACAAATTTTCGAATCAAGAAGAATGGAGGGGGTCTTTCAAGAAATTGACCAAGTAAACAATGCTTCCAACAATTATCTCTTTCCTTAAACACATCTTCAGGTGGAATAGCACCCCAAGTATTTTCATATGCAATAGGTTCAAAGTATTCAAGTTTAAGAGGGTTCTCAATCTTTCCAAGGTAATTGATTCTCCAATTAATATTGTTGGCCCAAGCATTAGGAGGAGCTTTAGAATCCTTGTTGCCAATCCCATTGAAAGTTCGTCCAAGCTCATTTAGTTCAACTTTGCAATTCACGTGTGGTTGGGCAAAGGAAGAAAGCACATTTGTTTCCTTGCAATTTAAAAATGATGAGCTGGACGATGAGTGAGCAGCCACTTGATTTGAGACATGCTTAGGTGGTTGATTAGTTTGAGTTGTATTTGACCGAGTGGGTAATGGAGGGAAACTTGAATTGCCAGCCATGTCATGCTCTTTTTGAGTTGCACCCGTATATCCTCTGGACAGTGGGGAATATCCAGCTACAACATCTGAAAATGAAGTTCTTTGACCGATAGTAAGGTTCCCATGGAAAAGACTATTGTCCAATGGATAATGATGTGTTGTCGAGTCAACAAGGCATGGGAGGAGAGAGGGATGGCTGCCTTGTTTTTGTCCAAGATAGGAGCAACTTTGACCAGCAATAGGATTGGCTTTTTCAGTAATAGATGTGGAACTTTGCAAAACTCTTTGTCCAGCGGGTAAAAGATTGTCTTCTTGGGCCTCCTATGCAAAGGCATTAAGAGCATGAAAATTCCTGGAGCTGCCATCCGAATCAAGGGAAAGACTTTGATTTGAAGCCAAAATGTTGTTTCCCTTACTATGAGGATGAGAACAAGTACCATATTGCAAGGGGGAAACAATGCCACAATGGGCTGGAGTAATTTCGGCCTTTAAAGCTTCTTCTTGAACTTGATCCTTTGAGCACGAAGAAGAAGGAGAAGAATGGAAATTACCAATGCCACCCATGGCTTGAGCACTAACCCGATTTGTTGTTGAGTCTCTATGACCGGAAGTAATGGGGTCTTCGTGCATTTGGCTTGAACCCGAGGAAAAATCACAAGCAAACCCCTTGGAGAAAGAAGCACCATTCTTGGTCAAGCTTTGCACAAGCTTTCTCTTTGCTTCATCAAGATTATTTTCCAGCTTTTTTATGCAAGTAGAAGGGAAAGATTCAGCCGAGCTAGACAAAGCATTATTGATGGTATCACAAGTTTCCTTAAGCTCCATGTACGAATCCATTGTGTACTCATCATCATCATCTTCAAAATTTCCATGATCATATTTGGATGCTAATCGAGTGCTTTTCCTAGATTTTGCAGTATTAGATCTTTTCTTTTTGCCCATTTAGGATGGAAAGGAAGGGGGAATAGTGGTGTTGATGGTGGTCAAAGGTGGAAGGTGGTGGTCAAGGTGGTGGGGTTGATCCAAGTTATGTTTCTTGGCATTAAGACGAGCACTAGAACGCACCGGAGATGGAACTTTCTTTTTCTTTCCCATGAAACCGAGTGAAGAGGCAAGGGGATGGTATGGAAAAAGTGTTTACGTAAAGTGTTTGAGGTTCAAAGATGGATGAAGGAGATTTTTGGTTGGCGAGAGGTGGTTGTGTGGTGGCTGATTTGGAAAATTTTAGAGAGAAGAGAGAGGAGTTTCACGGCAAGAAAGAAGAAAGTCTCATCTTCTCCTACTAGAGCTAGTGCTCGACTCAAGGCTAAGAAGCAAGATTTGGGATCAAGTTCTTTTGTTCCTTCGGGTTGTTCCTCCTCTAATGTTGAGGTTGATTCGGCCTTTTCTTCTTATTCTAATGGAGATGCTCAATCAACCTCAAGCTCGTTTTTCAAAGAAGTCTATGATGCACTTGAAGTTGGCCATTCTTATAAAGAGCTCGATGATGTTCACAACAAAGCAAAGGCTGAATTTGTAAGGAAGCTCACCATCAATATCCAATCTCGCTCTTCTCCTTCTCCAAACTCTAGATTGGTTACTGGTCCATGCATTAAAACATCAGAATTGGAACTCTCCAAGCTTCTTTTCCATTCTCCTTTGCATAGCCATTCAAAATCTAAACCTTCATGTCCCTCTAAGCTTGAGGATTCATTTCAAAATGTTTCAGCCGAAGAAGATAGAGGTATGGAGACAAGGTCTTTACCCAATGGTTATAACAAAGTTCAAGGTCTGGACAATGCATTTGCACACGGGGCTGACTCTCTCTCTCTTAATCACTTCAGCAACTTTTCAGGCTTTTCTAAGCAAAATTTGACTGCTAAAAAAGGTAATGAGCTTTTGAATGCACATTTCAAAAATTTGTGTGCTGATCCACATGATAATTTGGAGTTCCCTCCACATGGCAAAACTTCAGCCGACAAAGCATTACCACATCAGCTTCCAGCAAAGGACGACGTGGCAGCCAACATTGCAAACAAAGGGCCACATCATTTCGACACAAATTAGAAGCATATTTCTTCAACAAAAATTGGTCTTCGGGTTCATACTCCACTTAGCAAGGGTGAAGGTTTTATTGGAAACTCTTTCACTTTGAAAGATGATTTGAAGAAACAAAATGAAGAGAATGCAAGGTTACCCCATCCCAACCCTTTTCAAAAAGCTCAAGGGATTGACAAGCAAAACCAAACTCAAGCTCACCAACAAAATGCTTGGAAAAAACCTCAAAAATCAGGCAGGTGCCACCCCTAAATGATCCCTCACCTGATTGGGGAGGTGTTTTTACTGAGCATATGAATACGATCTTAAGTTTGTTGAGGAGGATGTCTATGATATTGTTGATGGAAAAAGGGAAGTTGTTGATCCCCCAGATGACTTATATGATGATGGAGACAACTTTTGGAGTCATTGCTTAGTTGGGTAGTTCTTAGGTGCATCTCCTCCATTTTTCTTAATCAAAAGCATGGTTGAGTTTGCTTGGAAGAGATTTGGAAAGGTCTCTTTCTTTTCAAATTTGAAAATGGAGAAATTTGCCGAAACGTCCTTCAACAACTATAGCATGTGAATCATAGGCCGTTTTTATTAAGGAAATGGGAGCCCAATCTTGAATTTGTGAACTTATCTTACGACAAAGTTCCTATTTGGATCAAACTTTAGGA
The DNA here is from genome assembly GCA_028554755.1 of Cordia subcordata. Taxonomy (NCBI): domain Eukaryota; kingdom Viridiplantae; phylum Streptophyta; class Magnoliopsida; order Boraginales; family Cordiaceae; genus Cordia; species Cordia subcordata. Next base: position 15,479,854 of record JAPTOF010000013.1, read on the forward strand.
TGTCCCAGTAAGTCTATACTCCAAAAAAGGGCTTGGATATATTGCTTCATTCATTGGAAAGCCTATTCAAATGGATGCACTCACGGACTCTAGTAGAAATTTGGAGTTTGCAAAGGTTTGCATTGAAGTAGACTTGGAGGGTAAACT